>CM041779.1:318845023-319470210 GCA_023374045.1 Limonium bicolor
CACATTGTATTTGGTAGCCTCGTTGGCTCTTCCTTGATCCCCTAGTTGGATAACTGCTCCTTGGAGCTGATTCTCATTCCTCTTGATATGACTGTCGTTCATTTAGGAGCTCCTCCACTCTCGGAGTTCCTTAATTACTTAATGCTTTGTTCTACCTCGTTGCTCGTTCCCACATCTTTACTGTGGTTACCGAGGTTAAAGTCATTTAGGCACTACTTCTGTAGTCCCATTCGGGTATATCCCGTAGTTATGCTCGTAGCTGTCTAAGCTATATCAGTTAAGTATTGCAATCTCTTTGGGTGTGGCAGGGTGGGTGCCTCTACTCTTGACTAGATTCTTAGTCGGTTAGTGTACCGTTGATGGTATTATTTAGTTATGGCGGTCCGTAGACATGTGTCTCGGTTTTGTTATCATCATTGCTTCTCATACGCCTCTTGCACGGTTAGTGCTTTCTTCTTGCTACTACTCGGCCAGCTAGGTTCTCGCGACTGCTAAGCATGTCGCCCCAGGCTGCCACAAATTCTGGTCTCCTTGGATTAGGATGTCTCGACCTTTCGTCATTGAGTGCGGTTATTGTCGTTCCAGCGGGATCCGCCTCCGGGGTTTCCGGTTCTCGGGATCTACCGCATGACAGGTTCCAGTTCATTTTGAAATAGTTTGTAAGTGCCAGATCGGGTTTCCCGTCTTTTGGCGTTCTTTCCCGAATTTTTAATACGGGGGTTGTGGAGGGCGGGTTTGGTATTGTAGGTATCCAGAACATACTGGAAGTTCCTATCTAGCGCATCTCTCACGCTACCACTCAACCCTTAGCCCTAAGTCCCTATTTCCTAACTCGGTATTTCCTAAGCTCGGTATTTCCAGTCATCAGAGCGATACTTCGCTCTGATACCATTTTTGTAACACCCCAACCGTTAATCTCGTTTTTACCTCTTAACTGTTACTAATTACTCCTACTCACGCAGCGGAACTCTAATTACAACGAGGGGTGAAACAACGCCGTTAGCCACCCATGTGGCTAACCAGGCCTTTCTTACATACTGTAACGGTCTGATGAACTGGAACAACCGAGTACTTCATACAAATACAATACTCAATTCATATCTCTACTATACCGAGTCTAATATACGGATGCCGATAACATACTCGGACTTACACCTCATTCAAACGCATAAGTAATTACAATCTAACTACCCATGCTCACAGCAGTCCCCGTCCTACTCTCTCGAACGGCGGTCAGCTTCAAGTACCTGCACACTAAAAACGTTCCCCCTAGGGGGTCAGCTTACGCTGCGCATGAAATTCGCATATACCGCGTGCTAACCGCGGTACGCCGACTACTTTGGGTCGGATATACATGGAGTTCATTTTAATCAAACAACATGCATCATGGCAATACAATATATATGTATATCACACAAGGAATCTACATCCAATCACGGACACGATTCCTAACTAACATAAAATGTTGTTAGTGGTAACTGGTTACTCTTAGGCATTGAGGGTTATTCCTCGCTATGCCTGTTTACTTATTCAATACCTCACCCGCTCTCTCGGGTTACTTATTCGTATACACACCCATTCTCTTGGGCTACTCATCTTATACTACCCATCTCTGGGTTACTCATACATATACTCACCCCTTTCTCTCGGGTTATTTATACTCATTATCTCACCCACACTCTTGGGTTATTCATACTCAAGCTCTTGTAGATTCTCGAGACACTACAGGTCTCCTACGTCACGCTTGTTACTCTTATTACATACTTAAGCCAAAACTCATGGCTCTCTAGCATAGTCTTACTTCCCCGGTTTCGACCCTACTCTGGGTCTAGCATGGTGGGAAGGTTCAACTAGCTCACGGAACTCTCTCTTAGTTCCTATCTCTTTTACTTAGGTCCGACTACTCTCGGACTACTCTCGTTCCCGTACACTCCTCTCTCGGAGTTATATAATATCATGTATATTAGTCTAGAAGCATCATCTCGATGTTTCTAATGACTTGGGAACTTTACTTAAATTCGGGTAATCTTAGGTTTAAGGTTACCCTCACAATCATATGCTTGTACATTCGGATATTTTCTTATACCGGGTAAAATCCTCATATAGGAGGTCGACCATGTCTCAAGGGAGTACATAGTCCCTTAGGTCTCTTTTACCTTTCTTATAAGTTACATTATTGGACTAACTTCAATCCTCTCGATGGAGGTCATTTATCTCTCCACTCATATTTATTTCGTGGATTGTTTCAATAAGGTTCTCTAACCGTTATCGGGTATATACTCAACCCGTACATCTCCTCACATTTTAGGGAGTTCATATGTTTGTGTTATCGTTATACTTTAATCGATAGTTTATGTGTGTTTGCATATTCCATTGCTTATGAGACTCCCGTAACGGGTTATTAGTCAATCAATACTCACTATGAGACGGTCTAGGCACTGTTAGACCACACCGGCATACAAGTATGTAGCTCATACAACATACATCAAGGCATACATAATCAAACAAGGGATTATTTTCATGCTTTAATCTTGATTAAGCCGGCACAAAACACACAAATCAGAGTAACTCGGTTAGCATACGGGGCATGAGAAAATCATACCTTTCACCGGGGTTTTACTTTACCGTGGCATCTCACCATGCTCGGGTCACGCACGACTCTCTGATAATGTTTCAAACATTATTAACACTAAACTCATACGGTACATAATAAAATGCTACTCCCGTACTTACCCCGTTATCCCGTTATCTCGGTTTCACTCTTGTTAATTTGAGTTCTCAATTCTCAAACACTTCTAACACTTTCTTACACTTCTTAGGGCCTTTACATGTTACCAAACAAGGCCTTAACATCTTATAACATCATTAACATTCAAACCCCCATCATTTACAACCTTTAAAACACTCTCTGTAGGTTTCTGGGGGTGGTCCGGGACCTTGTCCTTACCCTAAGTCCCGGACCAATTGAAGATGCAACTCTCGGCCAAAAATAATGCATGGTCCGGGACCTTGTACCTAGGCCAAGTCCCGGACCAATGTGAGTGTTGTGCTCTCGACCTAAATTTAGGTGCGGTCCGGGACTTTGTCCAAGGACCAAGTCCCGGACCCTGCTAGAACCTGCTCCAAACTTGATTTTTCCACTCCAAATCAATCCTTAAATTACCCTTAATCTTTCCATAATCTTTCCACAAGATTCCTACATGATTAATCACCTTAAAACATGCTCTAAAACTCATCGATTCATGGGTTAAACTCTTACCCAAACTTTTGCTCAAATTCACACATTTTTTTCATTCTCATTTTACACTAATGCACACTTGTGCATTTCTAACTTCTTTTGGCACTTGCATTTTGTTCTCTCTTTATTTGACCAATCCAAACTTCCAAGATAATGCACACCTCATACCAAGTTCCGAAACTCACTCTTAAAGCCTTAAATCTCCTTTGTTTTCTAGAAACTCCTCAAGCATTTAAGCAATCTATTTGCTACTGATTTTGCACCAATCTTCTATATTATCACAAGCATCCCCAAAGTGGTTTACTAACTCCAATCACTCTTCATACATACCTAGCCACTCCTAGGCTATTCACCACCCAAACCAACACTTAATTCACTTAGATTTCTACACAAATTTTGCCATAGCTTGGCTACTTCTCAAGCATTGTCCAAAACTCTTCTCATCACCTTATTCAACCTAAAACTAACCAAACCCATCTTGGGTTCTACCAGCACATACAAGTTCACCAATACTCATCAATTCCCCAAATACAATACAATGCATAATTAAATGCAAAGCTCCTTGGCTCTTAAATCAAGCATTAATTCACAAGTGCATCAAGCATTACTACAACTCTTCCTCATCTCGACAAATCACATGTCATTATATGTTAGGGTTCATTAATTAATTTAACCCTTCCCAAAATACCAAAAGCATTAAGTTAGGCTCCAAGGTAAATTTATTTACCTTAACTTCACAAGCCTTTACTCTTTTCACTCCTCTTCTTTCTCTTCTCTTTTCTCTTGCTTGAGAATCGGCCAAAGGCCAAGAAATTGCCCATCTCCCATTCAATACACAAGGCAAGAAATGAGTTTAAGTAAAAACACCTAACCTCATTAATTTAAAATGCTTAAAGCTCTAAAATGGGTGATTACCTTGAAACCCTAGGATGAGGTTTTGATCAAGAATCAAAGGGGAAACTCCCAACCACCATTTGAAGACTTGGAGAATAGCTCAAACAAGGAAAAACCAAGGCATTACAACTTGCCAAAATCGGCCAACACAAGAGGGTGAACAAAAGATGCATTTTCTTTGGATATTTTTACCTTGGGTGAAAGAGGAGGCTTCAAGCTCCAAGGTTATGTGCTTTTCTCCTCAAATGGGCAACACCCATGAAAATGAAACTCACCATTTTCGAGTTTTGAAAAGAGAGGATGATAGAGGGTGATGAGAGGATCACAAATATGTGATTATTTTTGAGTTTGGAGCTTAAATCAAGCTTGGGCAAGAAGGAGAAGTGGTAGAAGCCATGGAGTGGAGCTCCATTATCGTTCCAGAACAGAGGGAAGGAGGGAGTACGATCGGAAAGGAAGGAGGAAGGTGGGGAAGAAAAGAAAAAGTGAGGGAGGAGAGAGACTAATGTGAGTACTTATCCCTTTTTACTTTTACTCTTCTTTTTCTTTTCTTTCCTTTTCTTTTCTTTCTTTATTTGTGTGTGAGAGGCTACTTAGCCAATTAAAATCGGCCCCCACCTGTAGGTGTGAGCTGGAGCGTTTTTTCGATTTCTGACAGAAAACGCTCATTATTTTACCCGGTTTGGCACTATTCACTAACCGGGCCCGTTTTTCGGATTTTTCCCGTTTCTTTACTTTTAATGGTTATTAAGCTTCCATTAATACTTAATTATAGTTATTTAATCAACTATAATTTTTACGGGTCCATTTGACCACTTAAAGTCATGTTTTCGGGTTTTCTCGAAAAACGTGCTTTTAAACTCCGTTGGCGTTTTAATCCATTATTTGGATCCGTTTTCTTCGGGAATCATTCCCGTATAATAATTAGGCCTAACTAAGCCTTAGGAATCCATCTCGGACCCTCTCGAGATCATATATCTCTTATACTCATTTAACGCGCATTTTAGCGTTTTTCGCTTTTCAAGCGTTTTCTCTTTTCTTTTGGTTTTATTCTTTTTACCAATACTCTTTAGGCACCATTAGGCCCTTAATAATTTTATTAGAGTAATTTAATCACCATTTTTAGATCCGGGGTATTAAAGTTACGCTATCACATAAGTTCATTCGTTCTCGTACATTTAATTCAACTGTTTCATCGCATGCATAGGCACGTATTGTACCTACAGTTGCATGCATAATATATTTTTATAGCCTATGGTTGCATGTATAATGCATTATTTATCGTATAGTATTACTATCCCACCATCCATTATAATACATTGTATTATATAATCCATTATTCTTGTAATAACCACATTTGAATTCAAAAACTCATAACTTATAGTTTATAAACTATTTTCGTGTAATAACCTTCACCATTATATTATATGGTTTCCAACCATAATATATATCCATCCTTGTATACATAATTTTCGCATATGTATATATTTACCAATATAGGTAAGTTTCATGAGTTATAAAACTCTTATATTATATGTCACATTTTATCATCTTATATTAGATGACTATTCTCAGTAGTAGTGTTATATGGCTACAACTTTTATTAAGATCATTATCTTAATATTATGTAACATTTTATGTTGTATAATTCCAACTCCTAAGGTTTATTCAATATTTACCTTAGTTTATAAATCTCATTTATTTATAGTTTGTCACATTATTTAATGTGAATATTCTTACTTATATTAGTTCCATTTAAACCACATTAATACCATATAATTGTTATAACATTTATAACATTGTAGACCCTAGTCTAAAATTCATTTTCCAACCTTTATAAATTCGGTACAGCACTTTACTTTATTTTAATTTCATTTTGACCACATAACATTATGTAATTTACACCATATACTAATATCATATAATATGATATCTTTAGCTTATATAAATTATAACATATAGTTTTTATACAAAACTATTGTTAATTGCCGAAAAGGCATATCCATTTAAACCAATCTTATTAACTTACCCTATCCTTATGTTTATTACAAAATCACCCCATAATTTATACCATGTTATATATACCATATAATATAACATTTAAAACCTTAATTTAAAAATAACCTATAGTTATATACATTCCAAATTTCCGAACAGGACCTAAATATTGTTCTAATTCATTTCTTAACCCACCAACTTCTTATAATTACAATTTGACCCATTTAATAACATATAGCTTTATAATATCATCAAAACTATATATTATACACTTATCTTATTAAAACACCTTATATTTTAAAAATCACCAAACTATACCAAAAGGTTATAAATATCATTCCTAACCCCTAAACTCTCGGTATTTACATTTCCACCCCATTTTCTTTTCCAAAGTGTAACAATGACATAATAACTATATATATACATATATAGCTTATTTTAATTCCAAATTCAACCCAATAAAATCCTAAAAATTCCTAATGGCCCATGGGTGTTTAAAATATCATTTTACACCCTTGACTTTTGGTAATCTCCATACTTACCCCATATGTTATAAAATATTTCAATCAAATATTCATCTTATTATATAACCTTAAATAAGTTATCTAGCTTATCAAATTTGGTCAAAACCTACCCAATGGTCAAGGTTGACCTCCTTAATACAGCCCTGACCATTACTTTCCCTTATTTACCATTTTAACCCCTAATTTTCTAGAATTTACCAATTAACCCCAAAACTTTATAAAATCTTATATTTTTATTTTAAATCTTTTTAACACCTAGTTTTCGGCTTTATTAATACCTAGCCCCCAAATTTGATTTAATTATAGATTAACCCCTTATAATTTGCCGTAATATATATTTATCACCTAAAACCTAATTTAACTAAACATACATAATTAAAATGGCCTAAAGTACATGGCCTTATTACAAACATTGGCTTATAAAATAAATTACACATAGATGCCCCAAAATACATATAAACTCACGGCCTCACCATATATTTTCCATTAATTATCAATCTTCCACATAAAGTCTTAATTTGACATTTATGTTACTTAATTACTTAGAGAAATTTACTAAGTCATTTCCTTAACCACCTATGGTCAAAATCAGACCATATCACCCATGTTCACTCATGGCAATATGTAGAAAAGGCCTAGGAACACATTCAACATATCAAAGATAAGGTTTAAGTGATTTATACCTTGATTTAGCAAGGTTAAGGCCTTGTTTGGCCACAGAACCTCAGGGAAGATTCTTCCACGGCTTGATTTACTTGTCTTCATACAGAAAACAAGACATGATTAAACTCCAAGCATGAGCTAACCATGGGAAGTGTTTTAGCACTTAAATTCAAGGTAAATTTACCTTAGAAATGCTAGGACCACAAGAGCTGTTCCTCGGCCTAGTTTTACATAAGTAAAAGAGTATCAAAAGATCTCTCAAATGGAGGCTTTAAACCGGAATGACTCAAGCAAGAAGGTGGCTAATTTTTACCTTGATTAAGATGCCAAAAATGGTGTTTTTGGCATGGATATGGCTATTCCTTGTAGATCTTGGTATACCAACTGAATCCACATGAAAAGGAGAATAAAATAAGGCTAAGGAACCAAGGTTTACCACCGGAAATGAAAGGAATGAAGAGGTGTGTGCTTAAAGCAAATTTTTACCTTAAATGATCAAGCTTAGAACTTCCCTCCTTCTTCCATTGCTACAGCTGAAATTTCCCCTTATTTTAACCTCAAAAACACACTACATACATGGATGGAAATGACTGGAGCTTAGTTCAATGGAAAGAGGAAAGAAAGGTGAAGAAAATGGACATTTTCATGCCTTAGAAGCTTACCTAGATCAAGAGATCACACCAGCTGAGTTTGGTGTTTACTCACGGTCAAGGAGGAGTAAAAGAGAGGTTTGGGAGCTGGACTCATGGCTGGAAGGAGGTGAGTGAGAAATAAATTCTCATTTTTGCCTTAAATCACATTTTAATCTTACTTTAATGCATGTAATGCTTTGGTGACTCGTTAGTAATTATTTTAGGTTGCTGAATAGATGAGGATGAGCCTCTAAGCAGGCGGAAATTATGGAGAATGGTGGGTGATGGGTCTTGATTAATTAATGACATAATAGAAAATTAACATTACTTTAACAAAGTAGAAAATGTGATTCACATTCCAATGCTTAGAATTGCTTGGAATCGGCCACAAAACAAGGGAAAGCAGCCTCTTAAATCGGCAATGTCACATGGGGTGGTCAAGTGGGTAGACAAGCTTTAATTTTTTTATGTTAAAGGTACACTTTTCTTATTTTATTAAAAGTAAAAGGTGTATTATTGTATAATGGCTAAGTTAGGTAAGGTGAGGCTAATGGAGAGCAGTATGGCCGGCTCTAATTGGTCAATTTCATGGTCAATGGTCAACATTGACCAATTTAGTCGAGGGAGACTTAATTTTACATTATTTTATTATTATATTAATATTTTAATGTAAAAATTGTGAAAATTGTAAATCTTTGGATTTAGAGTTACCAATGTGATATTAATGAGTATATATATTTATTAGAGTATTTATAGGTGTTTCATTGGGTTATATAGACCCAAAACACATTTCCGAGACATTCCTGGGACTTTCGGGACCTTTTTGTGCTTTAAGCGTTTCTTCCGGGCATTTTGTGTATTCTTGTAAATCTAACCTGAACATTCTCTTTAGAATGTTAATTAATGGCTGTAGGAACTCTAAGAATGATTTATTTAGGGTTTCGTGCCACTTCGGCATTCCCGGGCCTTTTCTAGGGTTTGTGGGGCCCACTAGGGTTCCTCCAGGCACTTTTCGTTTAATTGAAAATTTACTCCAAGCCTTTTTTTAAATGATATATCATGATCATTAGTTGATTTTGTATGAGTTTTATAGCTTATATAACTTGGTCAACCCAAGGTCTGGCTTAACGCACGTTTGTGACCTTATGGAGTTTAGGTGCATTTTTAACGCTTAAGTGTTTCTGTGCTTTCTTATGGTTTCATAACCCCCAAATAAACCTTTAATTCCCATTATTTAATTATTTAATGGTTAGAGTTATTTCAGTCTACCCCCTTAAAAAAACTTAGTCCCGAAGTCTCACTTTGATTAAGTTATATAATTACCCTTATAATCCCATAATGTATATATCTGTGTGATATATCATTTGCACATAACATATTGTGCTTATATAGCACGTAGCCATCATTTGTGGCGTTAGTTCAATCATATATGGATATAGGTGATCCATCAGCACCATTTTTTTCCTATCAGTTCTACAAGCCCTGACAACCTCCCCGAGATGTCCACACCATACCATAATTCCATATTCCATATTCAATGATTCATTTCGTATCTCAGCGATACCATATGTAATCAATATACAAGGTAATACAATATATATATCACAAGTATCATAAAAGGTACACACATGGGTGTATACACATCATTCAAACAGGTATCTCGTAGGATACACATATATAAGTGCACACTACACACACACAAACAAATCAACAACGCCCCGCGTACCAAACAACACACAAACAAAACATCGTATGCCCCGCATACGAACAAACAAACAAACAAACAAACATCGTATGCCCCGCATACCAACAAACATACCAACAAACTACTGTATGTCTCGCATACGAAACAACAAAACTTAGTGCACAAAAGTGCACAGCCAAGAGGCTCTACCCCCCTTAAAAAGGGTTACGTCCCCGTACCCCACAAGTATTCAACAGCCGCTCAACCAGGAGCGCTGGATACTTGGCTCTCATAGAGTTCTCCAACTCCCGTGTGACATCTTCCACCTTTGGAGTGGATTATCCTCCTAGCAGAGAAACGGGTATGACTCTAGCCCCTTTGGACTCCACAACACATAAAGGGTGAGGCACTCGACTATTTGTGCTCTCTCCCCAATTCGTTTTAATGGGCCCACTCACTCCGTACTGAGGTGCAGACCTATGAACCTAGGCTCAGTTTGCCTCTTTTTCCATTGTCTTATATCCTATCATTTGGATTACTAGCGTACATGTGCGTATCTTCTCTAACTGACTCTCAGTTTGAGGTGCAATATGACATTGGCTATTATTAGTACTTAGTGCTCTTTGCACTTGTCTTTGTAATATTGAGACGTACTAGCCTTTACGTCCATGGAGATAATGATTGTCATCCGTGTCTCCTGGTGGTTTTGTTCCGGAGTAACACACTATTGTAGTTCTTTGATACTTACTTCGTGTTGATATCCATTACATCTTCCCATTTGTCAGGTTAGCATCAACGTTTGTATGGTTCTTCCTGCTTTCTGCCAGGGGAATCCATATGTTGTGCTCGTATTAGCGTTTTGCAACTTCATCTTCCACTTCACATTTTTCTTTGCGTGTATTTATTATTACTGGTTGTTCCTTTTGGTCGCTTCTACGCACACCATCTCTTAGTCGATTCGATGGTTGTTAGTTATCATAACGTTTGTTCCTTGCCTAAGGCATCCGCTAGTATACTAGCTTTGTCTTTCATCCTTGCGTAGTCATGTGTTTATGTTCACATCATTTGGTAGATTCCTCTGGGTTTCAAGAATTTGCTTGATCCTTATGAGGGTTCTACATATCATCCGCTCATATAATGGGTTTTTTTTTTTTGCTTCTGTCATCAGCGTTCACGTCATCGAAAGGTTTCCTTTGTCTTCACTATGTATTATCTGTTATTCTATGTTGAAGGTTCTTGGTTTCTCTAGCCCATTGGTCTAAAACGTGGCTCTTCTCGTCCATCTTCGAGGTAATCTGCATCACTGTCCTTGGCACGGAGTTGACTACTTCTCGTGTTCCTTACACTACTTGTCTACATGCATGGGGTACCATACTGATACATCACTACTTACCCGACTAACTTATAAATAAGTCTGTCAGGCTTACAAGCTCCCATTTCTCGTTTAGTAAACTGGTAGTGTCCGTCACACGGTTATTGTGAAGTATTCTACTGTCAATCTCCCTTTTGATGGATGTCCTTGTTGTAGTTGATGTTAATTATTTCACATTGTCGGTCATCTTATCGTAGGTGCTATTGTCCTAGTGGCATAGATGGTAAAGTGGTTGGAGACAATATTTTTGCTCCCCGGACTCATGTCCTTCCGGTAATATATTGTATGTGGCACTCCTTTCTAAAGGTAGTACTTGGTTGTCAAACAGTTAAACATTTGATATTGATTTGCCTTTACGACTGCAATCAGTTCATGTAATATTCGTGCCGAGTTAAGCAACATCGGGTCTCATATCTCGATCTTTTTTAGTACTATACATATTCTTTTCCTCCCGGTTTAATTATTATCACATCTCATCTGTAGTTCATATTTGTTTCCCTCATCTGTTTAATTGGATGTATTGCAGATTGCATAATAGCTTGAGCAACACGGCTCTTCACTTCCCAACCATCCTCTTTGACGGTGGTGCATCTACAAGGGTATTCTATTTCACACAAGGATATGCTTGTCCATAAGGACTAAACATTCATCACTACTAGTGATTATTATTAAGTGTTGATATACACTTCTGGTATTCGGCTAATAAGCCATGTCTGTGAATTCTCGAACAGTTAAATTGACATGGTTTACAATTACGATGGCTATGTAATTCCTTGAGTTGTAGTGGTTGGACTAATAGGTCTTCCCGAGGTTCACAGGCTTCTAATCTTAAAGGTTTGTATGAATAATTGGTATGAAAATTTTGGTATTTACTAAGAGTTTAAAAATTAGTGGTAGCTGCAGCACTTGCTATGGCAAGTGCGTAAAGCAGATGGAAATTTCAGTGGGTTGATTATTATAGCGCTTGCAGTAGCAAGTGCACCATGCAGGTGGAAATGTTGGTTCAGTAATTACTGGTCTCGTTGACTCTCTCATCATTGGGTATGGTTCACATAATAGAGTAGGCATTAAAATTCCATTCATATAAATATGATCCGTCAAGGTTTTAAGGTTACTGGTATCTAGTACACATAGATAACCCCAAAAGTCATAACAAAAGGTGAGTGGTCACTGACACACTCCTACATACTTATGCGTAAATCTGTCTAATATCCAAGGCCAAGTACATAACAAAATAAGCAAAAAAGTGCTCCACTAGTGGTATCTCGGAGTTCAGGGTATTCATGCCCTGACGACTCCTTTCCCTTTCTGGGCTCCAGCATCAGTAGATGTCTGGCCTTCTTGACCGCCTCGTGGTACTCTAGATCCTTCAGATGAGGTCTTCTGAGTAGTCCTTGGTGGTCTATAATTACGGCCCTCTGGGTTCATCCAGCACTCGAACTCCCGGTGGCCCTCTTTCTTGCAGTACCGGCACTCTACTTTGCGGCCACTATAGTCGACCCCAGGATGGTCCTTCCCGCAACACTTACAATAGTAGTGGCCCTAGGGCTATCTGGTGCCTGGTGGTGGTATTTAGTTTAAGTTAATATCTGATGGTATAAAAGTTAAGGTTACAATTGAGTTTAAGAGGAAGGTATTCTCACCCTTAGGAGGCGCAGATCTCAGAGGCTGGGCATCTATAGTTGGGCCGGTCAACCTAAGGACGGGCTTTTTCCCCCTCACTCCCTGGTGACCCTGCTGCCCTTTCTTCTGAAAGAATTTCCTGTTTAAGGTTTCGGGTCAGCTTTCATTAAAGGTGTTTAATATGGTAGATAATTTAGAATGGGATAAGTCCTTACTTTCCCTTCTTCTTGCCATCGCCTGGAGACGCTCCTCCACCCTCAGACTCTCCCTCAGGGTTCTTTCTCCTCTTCGTCCCAAGAGTCTCTTCCCGAGTCTGGAGCAGTAGCTCCGTCCTCGAGGCAGTGTCATAGCACTCCTGGATTCTCAATGGTAAGTCCTCACAAAGTTAATTTGTAATTTAGTAAGTAAGAATTAATGGCAATCCTATTAATACTTGGATAGTAGTATAGAGGGTAGCACCCATCGCCATCTGGATGCGGAACAGCAATCCCCCCTGGAACTTCTCGACCTTCACGGTCTCTGAGTAGTAGACTCCGGGGATGAAGTCCAGCAGACTGATGAATCGAGCATAGTACTCATCCACGGTCAGACTTCCCTGGGAGAGTGTCTCGAACTCTCGGCGCTTCTTCTGCTTGAGAAGTGCTGGGGCCCGGGTAGTACTTCCCCCTCAGCAGCTCAATAAAGGCAGCCCATGTAAAGTCGGGCGTAGCCAGGTGTTGGTCCTTGACCAACCTCCACCAAGTGTTGGCTGCATCCTTCAGATGGAAAGTAGCAATGACGACCCTCTTGTCGGTAGGTACTTGTAAAGCTTCGTAGGCTTTCTCGTGCTCTACTATAAAACGCTCTAAGGCTAAGGGGTCTGGCTCCCCTGAATAAGTAGGTGGTCGGGTCTCGGTAACTGACTTCAGCCATCTCCCCTGGGCTGTGGCGAGTGGGCTGGTGCTCCTCCAATCTGAGTACCAAGCTGTGCACGAATGGCAGCAACCGTCTCTGCAACTCCTGGATTCGCGGGGTCACCACCTTCACCTCTACCGGCACCACGGCCTCTAGTTCCTCCTGACATCTGTAGTACAGAATGTCTTATCATCACTCCGTAAATATACCGTACACAACCAGTGGGTATTTTTAAGGCTAACATATCACGCAATTTGCGTTACTAAACCTAACTCCCTTTAAGACGAGCCGTCTCGTACCTCACAAACGTTTCCCGTATTTCCCAAGTCCTAAGCTCACTGTCTTAACCTAGTATCTCATCATCGGAGCGGTACTCCGCTCTGATACCACTTTTGTAACACCCCTCTCGATAAACACGTAATAGTCCCTCACGTAGCATAATTTAAAGACGTCTTACAGCGGAAGAATAAACAATCATTAATCTCACTCAGGTGTCACCTGCCATCACTCGCCCATGCGAGTGACGAAGCAGAAACTAAATCCAACAACCAAAACAAACAGCACTACCATACCGCTGTGACAATGAGATAAATCCTATACATCATACTAAGTCCAAAACCATAACCGTCGACAAGTGAGCATCTACCCAATCCCGCACTTCGACTTCGACGATAATCAGCAACCAGCAACAATGCCATAAAGGCTCAGCGATAAACGCTGAGTATGCGGGCCTAGACCCTATTGGTCACTTGTCATTTTAACCATCTTGATATTAGATTGATTTCATGCTTTACCAGGTTATAGTTATAATAAATGTTGTATTAATCATGCATAACACATAGTCATTCATCCATTCCAAATAGACATTATATTTCACAAACAACAGTCGCATAAACGAACGTATCGAATAGTTACAGTACTGTGTATAATCGCCTTAGCGAACGGTTTCCATGTTTAATATTATTTGGCCTTCAAGGCCCCATCCATCCAAACCATGTTTAATTAATTACCAGTTAGGTGTCATGTTAGGACAACCCGATTAACCTTACCAATGGACAGTAGTACATCCGTACACACAAAGGTGCTCAAGTTGTCAGAGGTCCGGAGACCCCTGGTCATTCACTTTGCCTCGTAAGGCGTCCATATAAAGGTCGTAGCCACGTACCAACAGCAGGTACCATCTGACCCACGATCCAATTAGGGCTCGTTGGGAAATTTCCTGGAGCGGAACCCGATCGGGTACCCCTCAATGATCACAAATGCGCAACCAGGTAGTTCGTAAACTACCGGGATTCCTCCCCTCATCTCATACCAATTCTCTCATAGGATTAAGATAAACTCTTAGTTTTATGGAGAATACAATTTATTAATTAGCTGCCAATGGGGCTCATGCATACCTAGAAGTAATCTAGGTCATATTCATGTTCGAGATCCATGCTCTAGAGACCGACATTGTCGTATCTCATCCCTAAGTGTTTTACTTAGGTTACCATATACTTAATATTAATACTAAGGTACTATATTAAGTAACCATCGTGTCATCACATTAAACGCATATGTATGTTTATATAAGTCGATCTATAGTCGACGTAGTGTTAGTCCCGTAGGAATTCCTCAGGAAAACCCGGATCAAGTTATCAAACATAACCACACAAGTTATCATCATACACATAACACATCATCATATCACATAACCACACATCATCATATACACATAACCACACAAGTTATCAAACAAATCCGAGCCCAAGGAATTCCTCAGGACAACCCGGATCAAACCCTTCTTCACATACCGTACACCTTAGACCAAGGATGCGCAGTGTAGTCCACTAAGCTTGTCGAGCGCGCACGTCTGAAATGTGATCTAAAAATACGAGGACGCTAGGTGTCAATCCTCATGACAAAATAACTCGGTATTTCCGAATAATGTCAGTAACCCCAGTATTACATCCCCGGATTTCAACTGTTATTAGTTTAGGTGTTGTTATCCTTAAAACTCCTTACTCGTAGTATGTATTAACACTCGGTTTAACAATGGAGTCGGTTTAATAAGAACGTCGTAGTTAACGTTCTCGAACGTAAGAATTTATATTTTTTTCCAACTCGTGGTAGTTTATAAGTGTTACGCTATCACATAAGTTCATTCGTTCTTGTACATTTAATTCAACTGTTTCATCGCATGCATAGGCACGTATTGTACCTACAATTGCATGCATAATATATTTTTATAGCCTATGTAATACTTTGGAAAGCAGGAGTGCTATCATGCCGCTGCTAAGGTTGAGATAACCGTCCAGCTGAGGGACGAGGAAAATGCTAAGAGGAATAGTGCCGGTAAGAGCACGGAGAACCAAGGGCAAGGTGGGTACAAGAAACAGAAGTACCAGCCTCAAGCTCAGAAAAATCAGAACCAAAAAGGGAAGGAGGAAAAAAGAGAAGGCTCCAGAAGAGCCACTGAAGTTGACATATGCATATGCAGCTAAGCCCCTTCACTCAAGGGCGCCAAAGGGTAAAAAGTTAATATTGAGTGAGTTAAGAGACAATTAGCAACCGTTTAAGATATGAGTACTAATATTGTGAATGATCAGGATCTGAGACTGATAAGGGAGTCGGTGGTGGCTACCAGCGACACTACATCTGTCAGTGGTGTCACAAGGACCACCCCGGGCTCGATTGTAAGAGGAACAAGGTAGAGTGCAACTACTGTGGGGTGATGGGCACCGAGCATACGAGTGTTTCCGGAACCCCGCTAGCAGAGCCTTTAGGTCCGAGATGAAGGGCAAGGGCAAGACCGATCAGGGAGCTGGATCTGACGGTCAGAGAAGGGGGCAGCAAGCTGTAGATAAGAACCCACAGGTAGCCCAGAAGTCGGGAGCCACACTACACATGGTGGACCGGGACGATGAGCCTGAACCCTCATCGAGGCCAGGTACCGCTGTAACCACTTATTAATAAAATTGCCTGCTTACCGCATTACATGCATGCTTGGTAAATAAATGAGTTAAGTGAGAATAAGATAAGATTAGAACTTAAGTGAGATATGACCTATTACCACCTTAGGAAACTTCAACATATGTTATCCGATACCTTCAACACCTAACCCGAAGGACACCGACATTGAAACCTGAGACTTTTCAACCGAACAATATCAGGTTATCTGCCCAGGTATGATTCTATTAAGGGGATACCTGACACCAGCAGCACAAGTAGCCAGCATCAGAAGATGTAGTCAACTAGGAGTGGGGCCGGGAGGTTTCTATACACCGGAGTACCCAGGAGGGGCCAGGATGAAGTTAAAGATGATGAGCTTAGGCAAGGATTGGAATCCGTATGCCAAGGCCTACCAAACCACGAGGATACAAGATGGAGTCTCACCACCGGGAATACCTGAAGAGTTCCATCCGGTTATTACACAAGTCGTGGAGATCGCTCAGCAGTTGGAAGCTGACCCGATTCCAGACATACAAGCGGACATCTGTATTGTAAACTTCTATGAGAAAGATGGGCGACTTGGACTACACCAGGATAAGGACGAGACAACGGAGTCTCTCAAAAGGGGGATACCCGTAGTGTCTTGGTCCGTTGGGGATGACGCTGAATTCTTGTACGGCGAGCAGAAGCGTGCGGACCGTGCTAATAAGTTAATACTTAAGTCAGGGGATGTATTAGTTATGGGAGGAGGATCAAGGATGTTATACCATGGGATTAAGAGAATCAAGCTGAATACAGCACCGTCAGCAGTAATCAATGCGACGCATATGAGACCAGGGAGATTGAACCTAACCTTTAGACAATATTAGCCATGTAATGTTTTTAGTATGAGATAAGGAATGAAATGTAAGGAAGAAGCCCATGATGTAAAAAGGATGGTTATTAATAAAATAACAGTGTTGTTCATATTAATTGTTACTACTCTTGTTATACCATCATTACTCATGAAGCTTGTGAATACAATTAGGTTATGGACTCGGTACGGGAGGTGCGATAAGCATACTTACAGAGGCACAGGCCGACGCCAGCGGAACTATCCTCACCGGCACCTTTCCGATTAATGGAATTGAGGCATCAGTTCTCTTCGACTCAGGGGCCTCGCATACCTTTATCTCGACATCGTTTGCGAGAAGGTTGGGGCTAGACGCCGATGAGCTACCCGACTTCACGGTTACGCTCCCGTCTAAAGAGAAGGTTCGTTGCACTCGTTACTACTGAGGAGCCATTGTCAGAATTAAGGGGGAAGATTTTCCAGTCAGTTGTATTGAGTTTAAGGAGTTGGGATTTGATGTGATTTTCGGGATGAATTGGTTGGAGCGGCACAAGGGTCGTATCCTCTGCGCCGAGCATAGACTGCTGCTCAGGAGTCCATCTGGGGTAACAATATCATACCGCCAGAGGCCCAGAGAGTCTTCGACTAAGATCATCACCGCTATGGCAATGTATAAGGAGTTGAGGACCCGAGTTCGACCCCGACTTACCGGTAGTGTCGAAGTTCCCCGATCTGTTTCCACGGGAACTGCCCGGCATGCCACCCACTCGGGAGGTAGAGTTCACCATCGAGCTGCTACCTGGTACCGGACCGATAGCCAAGGCACCATACCGCATGGCTCCGGCCGAAATGAATGAGTTAAAGGATCAGTTGAAAGACTTGTTAGATAAGGGATTTATTAGACCAAGTGTATTGCCATGGGGAGCGCCAGTTCTCTTCGTGAAGAAGAAGGATGGTAGTCTCCGCCTCTGCATCGGCTACAGAGAGTTGAATGTAGTGACTGTGAAGAACAAGTACCCACTACCCCGCGTTGACGATCTGTTCGATCAGTTGAAGGGGGCATCTGTGTTTTCCAAGATTGATCTCAGATCGGGGTATCATCAGATAGCCATTAAGGAGGGGGATATTGAGAAGACGGCATTCTGGACACGATACGGCCACTATAAGTTCACAGTGATGCCGTTCGGTTTGTCGAACGCACCGGCGAAGTTTATGGATCTGATGAACCGCTTGTTCCGGGAATAGCTGGACAAGTCGGTTGTGGTATTCATCGACGACATATTAATATATTCAGAGTCAAGGGCTGAACATGAGGAACATTTGAGGAGAGTGTTAGAGATATTGAGGGAGAACCAGTTATATGCTAAATTCTCAAAATGCGAGTTTTGGCTTGACCAAGTCTCATTCTTGGGTCATATTATCTCGAATGCTGGGATCTCAGTGGATCCAGCAAAGATTGATGCCGTACGTACTTGGCCAAGACCGAAGACTGTTACCGACATCCGGAGCTTTCTCGGTCTGGTAGGTTATTACCGGAGGTTTGTTAAGGATTTCAGCAAGGTCGCGAAGCCGATGACCAGTCTAATGAAGAAAGATGCACCGTTCGTGTGGACAGCTGATTGTGAGAGTTTGTTTCAGAGTTTGAAGGACTCATTGACCACTGCACCGGTTCTGACTATTCCAGACGGTACGGAGGGCTTTGAGGTTTACTGTGATGCATCCGGCAGAGGGCTGGGTTACGTGCTCATGCAACATGGCAAGGTGGTGGCATATGCCTCACGCCAGTTGAAGAAACACGAGGAGAACTACCCCACACATGATTTAGAGCTGGGAGCTGTAGTCTTCGCTTTGAAGATATGGCGCCACTATTTATACGGGGTTAGTGTGACAATCTACACTGATCACAAGAGTTTGAAATATATATTCACTCAGAAGGAGTTGAATCTCAGACAGAGGAGATGGTTAGAATTTCTGAAGGACTATGACATTGACCTCCAATACAAAGAGGGAAAGGCCAATGTTGTAGCGGACGCCCTAAGTCGTCGAGCACACTCACTCCATTCACTAGTTTCTTCCTCCAGCTTGGTTGATGAGGTACGAGAGGCTCATAGGACAGATGAGTACATGAGGGAGGTCAGACAGAAGCTGACAGATGGTACCTTTGAAAGTCAAAAATATGACTTCAGACTTCACGACGATGATCTGATCAGACTTAAGGGCCAGTTATGCATACCACGGGGCAATACGGATCTGAAAGACCGTATACTTAGAGAATCTCATTGTTCTTCAGTCTCCATCCATCCGGGAGCCTCTAAGATGTATAAAGACATGAAGAGATACTTCTGGTGGTCGGGGATGAAGACAGATGTTACCGAGTTCGTCTTGAGGTGTCTCACATAAGGTGAAATTTGAGCACCGACGACCGGGCGGAATGGTACAGTCGATGCCAGTTCCGGAGTGGAAGTTTCATGATATCTCCATGGACTTCGTAGTTAGACTTCCACCTGCTAGGGGAGGTCTCAACATGATATGGGTGGTGGTGGATCGCCTTACCAAAGTAGCCCGATTCATACCGATGAAGGATACTTGGAAGGTGACCAAATTAGCTGAGTTGTATGAAAAGGAAATTATGAGACATCACGGGATACCGAAGACCATAGTGTCAGATAGAGATACCAGATTCCTTTCGAGGTACTGGAGAGCTACCAGAGAAGCGTTGGGTACAGAACTAAAGCTGAGTACCGCGTTCCATCCTCAGACAGATGGTCAGACTGAGCGTACGATTCAGACACTCGAGGACATGCTGAGAGCATGTGTCTTAGACTTCCAGGGCAGTTGGATCGACAAGTTACATCTGATCGAGTTTTCATACAACAACAGCTATCACGCTTCGATCAAGATGGCACCTTTTCAAGCGTTGTACGGTAGACCATGTCGTACACCGCTCTGCTGGGATGAGTCGAGTGAGACGGTCATTATAGGACCAGAATATCTAGAACAAGTTAAGGCTGAAGTTCAGCAAATCACGGAGAACATGAAAGCTGCTCAAGATAGGCAGAAGTCGTATGCTGATGTTCGACGACGAGACCTGGAGTTCGCAGTGGGCGACCGGATATTTCTGCGAGTTTCACCGATGAAGGGTGTATTCAGATTTGGGCAGAAGGGCAAATTGAGCCCGAAGTTTGTTGGTCCTTATGAGATTACGAAGCGGGTGGGCCTAGATGCTTACAGGTTGAATTTACCCGCTGAACTGGGTAAAGTGCATGATGTTTTCATGTTTCACAGCTAAAGAAATACATGCACCACCCCTCCCATGTGTTAGAACCTGAGAGGTTGACGTTGGAACTGAATATGAGATCCGTGGAGATTCCTCAGAGGATCTTGGATAGTAAGACTAGG
This sequence comes from Limonium bicolor, assembly GCA_023374045.1. Lineage (NCBI taxonomy): Eukaryota > Viridiplantae > Streptophyta > Magnoliopsida > Caryophyllales > Plumbaginaceae > Limonium > Limonium bicolor. Next base: position 318,865,708 of record CM041779.1, read on the forward strand.
GACACTCGCCATAAGTCAGTACGACTGGTGAAGGTTCTCTGGTCTAACCAAGATGCCGAAGAGGCCACGTGGGAATTAGAGGATAAGATGAGGTCGAAGTACCCTTCTTTGTTTACCGACTAGATCGTCTGTATAGGGTACGGGGAGTACCCCTTTTTAAGGGGGGTAGAGCTTTCTCGCTTTTGAGTTAGTAAACAAACATGTTTGTCGTGTGTAAGATATGGTTGTGTAAATTATTACACTTTGGTGGTAAGTTTAAGATATGTATTGTACTTGTGTAGTACTTGTGGAAGACTTTGAGTCCTGAGGTGTGTGAATGTGAATGTAAGATATGGTGTAAGATTAAGAAAATTTGAGTACCATGAATGATTAAGTATATATGTGAACTTTGGGGACAAAGTTCTTTTAAGGGGGGTAGATTGAAATACCCCAAACCTAGGTATGGTGTTTAGATAATAAACTAAGATATAAGAGGGCTAAATAATGACTTATAAATATTAGGAAACAATTTTAACCAAAGAAAACACAAGGAAACACCATAAGAGCAATTTAAGGAAAAATGTGCTCTATGCTAGGAGTAACTTGGGTTAGCACCCAAATATCATTCTAAGACCTTAGTAATATCCTAATGGTCATGTTAAATCAATTACCAAAGAAATCCAAGCTCAAAAACAAGTTAAAACACAAATTGTGCTTTAAGAACTCTTAAAGCACATTTTTGAAAAATTGTCTTAGAAAGGGGTTTTAAGTGGCTAAATTCCCATGATTACTCCTTAATTAACTTGTGTACTACTTAGTATCACATTAGGAAGCCTAAATCAATGGGAAATCAAAAATTTCACAAATATGTGCACTAATTTGTGAATAGTAACCAAATAGTGACTAGTTTAGTCTTTAATCAAATAAGTCTAATTGGATGGTCAAACAAGACCATGACCAACCTTAAATAAATAAGGGGGTCGGTTTCTAAGGGGATGAGTCACCATATAAGTAAGTTAGTTTATAAAAAAGAAGAGATAAAGTAAGGGTTACTATTTGCTTTTGAACAAATATCTCTTATTTACCTACCTCTCTCCTCCTTTCTTCATTCTTCATCTTCTTCACCGATTTTGGCTGCTCTCTCTCTTCTCCATTCACGTAAAACTCAACCTCCATGCTAGCTCCACCTTGCTTTGACCATGGCTCACTCATCTTAGCTCCAAAACCAAAACAAAATACATATTCTTCTTAGTTAGCTCAAGCTCTCTTTGTCTATCTTTCCAAAACTTCAAGAGCTTCATTTTGCTGCCAAGCCAAACCGCCATTAGAGGAGGAAATATAAGTTTGAGGAGTTCATTGGCTTCTCCATCCTCTTAAGGTAAAGAATATGTAAGAAAATCTGGGTTTCTACCATTTCCTCCCTTGTCCGAAAATTTATACTCATGGGGCTCCATTTCCATGCCTTGTTCTAGCTTGTTTTCTATTCTCCAAGGGATAGAGGAGGTCCTTCTTGATTCATATCCAACCTTGTATGGGGAATCCAAGGTAAAACATTCAATGCAATACCTTAAAACACATTTTTAACCTAGGGTTTGTTCTTTAAGGTTAATGTATTATCTAGCACTCATTGGAGTCATTGGATATTTGTTAGAACATTGGCAAGGAGAATTTGTTTGGTGACCGAGATTGTGCAAGGAAAAGGCCTAAGTGAGAAAGTTGTGGAGCTTGTAAAAGAACAAGGTAAATGTCTTGCCTTAAGGTGTTTTAATGCATTAAGGGATGGGATTGAGATAGGTGATAAGTTTAGCTTAGAGTTTACATTAGAAAAGGGCTATATATAACCTAGGAGAAACAATGATTATATTTGAGAATTTGTGATTAAAGAGCAAATGGGAAATGAGATAGTTAGATATTTCAAAGGTGAATTACAAGAGCATTTATATTTCAATGGGAGCCTTGTTGTGTGTATTTGCAGGTCAAAGGCTAATATATGTGGAAATTCAGTGGTTAAGCTTATTGTCATTTAAGGGCCTAAGTTTCAAGCATTTTAAGTTATTGCACAATATGATGATGTGGTGTAGTTTTGATGTAATTTAGGTGTTAAGAATGTGTGGAAAGAATTTTGGGTGTTAAAGATTGTTGAATGGTAAAAACCAAGTTTTTGGATGTAGAAATACACTAAAGAAGTCATGTCAAAATTTAGTGAGAAAACAAGGAGTTTAAGGTGTATAAATGAAGTTTGATGACCTAGAAGGTACTAGGAATTCTTAGGGCTTAAATTGGTGAAAGAAAGTGAACTAGAGTGTTCTTGAGTGTTTTAAGGATTTAAGAGTTGTCTTGAAGGAATTAGAGTTCAAATAAGTAAGTGTGATGCTCAAGGGATATGGAGGAAGTGTGAATAAGTCTTGTGCAAGTTTTGGTAAATAATGGTTGAATAATGCCTTGAGAGAATCTAGGTATAAGCTTGAGGAAATAGAAGAAGTTTGTGTAAAGAGGTGTTGAGGAGCAATAATGCTTAGGAGTGGTAATAATGTTTGTGAAATAGCATTTTGGTTAGTTTGGGTTGTAGGTATGATATACCACTTAGAAAAACCTAAGGAAAATATAACAAGTGTTAAGAGATTATGTGAGAAATTGGATAACAAGATTAGATAAGGAATTAGGCAAGTATAAGATGTTATTTTGGGGTTAGAATATTTCTAAGATTGTCTATGGACTTTGGGTAGAGCGTGGATGAAGAGAACAGGTGCAATCACACTTAGAAAAATACAAATGGTTAAAACCTGCAGCTGGTCCGGGACCTAGGTCCAGGGTAAAGTCCCGGACCATGCCTAAATTAGAGCCGAGAGTTCATCCAGCACCCTGGTCCGAGACTTAAGTCTTGTGTGAAGTCCCGGACCACCCCTTAATTTACCCCCGAGAGTTTTAGCTTGTATTGGTCCGGGACTTAGGTTCCATACAAAGTCCCAGACCACAACATAAAATCAGCCGAGAGTTTAACCAAGTATAGGTCCGGGACTTAAGGTAAGGACAAAGTCCCGGACCACTCTAAAAATGGTGTATAAGCTTGGAAAATGTTAGGTAATGATGGGGATTGATAAGTGTTGATGTTATAAGGTAATTAAGGACATGTTTGGTGGGTACTACTGGCAATTAAATGGGTGAATAAGTATAAGAGATAATGAGGAATGATTCACTAAGGAGCTTAAGTTAAAGCTATAAGGACTTAGGGATTATTAGTGGGTAAACAGTAGTAGTAGAGTAAGTTATGTTCGTTGGGATGGGTTAAGTAACTAATGACCTTAAACTGATTGAATGTTCTAGGATTTGTGAATTGGGACCCGGAGGGAGATTTAACAAACGACCGCCGACGGTGAACGGTACAGTCTTTCTTGTGACCTGCTTGCTAACGAGGTGTCCCTCGGCTTGTGTGCTATATGTTTATTTGCTATGACTAAGACAAGATAAAGCATGCAACCGGTTATACTTGTTCTCGTTGTGAATGTGTTTTCTTTACACTAACCCACGAGACTTGAGATTGTTACTAACTAAGTTTAGTACTTATTGAGTTAAGAAAAGGAGTTAAGTATTGGTATCTGTTGGTTAATACCCGTTAAGGTTTAACTAACACATGGTTTGTAAGATTTTCACTAACTGGAACTTAAGGGGGGAGTGAGGAACCCGGGACTAACTCCGGTCATGCATGCTAAGGAAAGGGGGTCGGTATCTGAATCAGATCCGTCCTCCGCTTAAGGACTTGTCTTCGGACTTGTTGGCTAGGGTCGGTTGCCGGCTCAGCTACACTGGACTCCCGTCCATGGTAGGTGGCATTAAGATGGTGCGGTAGGATCACCTAAATCCTAAGTTTAAGATAAGATACAACCATTTCCATTCTAGAAACGGTTTGTATACTGAGATTAAGATAAGGATGAGACTGAGGTAAGTTAAGGTGAACTGAGGTTAAGTGGAATCAGATATGAAGGAGGTTATTACTAACCCACTTGGTAAGGGAACGCTTGAGTCGTTCATTTGTGTGTGAACTATGTATGTTCATCTGTGGATGGTTGTTTATTGCACTTCATATTATGATTGTGTATCTAATCAATTTCCATGCTATCGTCAATTAGTCGTCGTAACCCCGTTAGCTTGGGGGCCACAAGAGGGTCGTACCAGCATTCGTGCTGACCCCCTTTGGGGGCTATTTTTACACTTGCAGGTAAGAGACCCATGAAGTCACACCACGAGAGTAGGAGCGGTTAGACTTAGGATGGGTTATTTATTTTTGAGCACGGGTTGCGCATGTGCGCCCGTCTGTTTATATTTAAACTGATGGAAGTTTATGTTGTCACTTGAGATACTCAAAACTCGGTTGGTGGGCATTTTGGATGGTATGTATATTTTGATAAGTGTTGTAAATTAGTAAAGTTTGGTATGTTCTTTTGATCAGACCGTGGCAAGGACCCGGTGTTAGTTTATTCCGCTGCGATCATTGTGATTAAGTTGTTAAGTTTTGCAATAACCACGATTGACTTTGGACGGGGTGTTACACCTCACATACTAGTGAGTTCATAAGTTTACGATATCGCTGTTCTTAAATCGATAGTTTGTGTGTTTGCATGTTTTCGTTATTTTACGATACGACCCGATCTACGAGTCTCTAGCCAATCGTCACTCATCTATGAGTCGGTCTATACACTAAGATAGACCTCACTAGCATTCAAGTATGTTAGCTCATACAATATACAACAAGACATACATAAACAAGCAATGGATCATTTTCATGCTTTAGTCTTGATTAAGCCGGCACACAAACACACAAATCAACGTAACACGGTTAGCATACGGGGCATGAGAAAATCATACCTTTCACATTGGTTTCACTTTTACCGTGTCCTCACATTGCTCTGTTCTCACACGATTCTCTGATAATGTTTCAAGCATTATTATTAATACCAAGCTCATACGGTACGTAAATAAATACTACTCCCGTACTATTACCCCGTTATCCCGTTCTCTCGGTTTTACTCTTGTTAATTTGAGGTCTTACTTCACACTCACTTCTAGCACTTGTTTACACTTCTTAGGGCCTTTACAACTCACCAAACAAGGCCTTAAGATCATTAACATTCAAACCCCCATCATATAAGCCCTTTAAAACACTCACAGGACAATTCTGAGGGTGGTCCGGGACATGGTCCGGGTCCCTAGTCTCGGACCACTTCATTTTTCAACTTTTGGGGCTTATTTTGGTGTGGTCCGGGACTTGGTTCCTATCCTAAGTCCCGGACCCTGCTAAAAACTATTATTTAAGTGATTTTTATCCTCCAAATCAACCCTTAATTCATACTCAATCTCTCCCAAATCTTTCGACATGTTTTCTACATGTTTAATCACCTTAAAACATGCTCTAAACCTCTTCAAATCCTAGGTCTAATCCTTACTCAAATTCTTGCTCAAATTCACAAATTTTCCATTCTCATTTCAACACTTTGCACATTTGTGCATTTTCTAACCTCTCTTGGCACTTGCATTATTGTTCTCACTCTATTTGACAATTCCAAATCTACAAGACAATGCACTTCTCATAACAAGTTCATACCTCACTCTTAAAGTCTTAAATCTGCATTCTTTCCTAAAACTCCTAGGGCACTTAAACAACTTCCTTGCTACAGATTTTTGCATCTATCTCCCTTCATTAAATAAGTATTCCCATGGTGATCTACCATCCCAAGCAATCTCCATCCCCACCTAGCTAGCACTAGGTTATTCTTTACTCAAAACATCACTTAAATCTCTTAGATTTCTACCGAAATTTCACTATAGCCCGGCTACTTTTCTACATTGCCCAAAATCTCATATCTTCACATAATTCATCCTAAAACTAACCAAACCCACAAGGGTTCTACCAGCACACATCCATTAATGCTCATCCAAAATCTCATCAAGCACCATAATAAGCAATAACTTACATACTTAGCACTTAGGCTCTTAAATCAGGCATTTAATTCACAAATGCATCAAGCGCTACCACAACTCCTTCCCATCTCAATTATCCACATTCCAACTCATGTTGGGGTTCATTTATTTTATTAACCCATCCCAACTTTCAAAAGCATTAAGATAGGCTTCAAGGTAGATTATTTACCTTATATTCTTAAGCCTTCTCTCCTTTCAACTCTCCACTCTATTTTCTTCCTTCCTCATGATTGAAATCAGCCAAGGGTTATGGAGTTGCCCAACTCCAACCCCAAATTCAAAGCAAGAAATGAGTCTAAGTGAAAACACTTAATCTCATTAACTAAAAATGCTTAAAGCTCTAAAATTAGTGATTTCCTTGAAACCCTAGGATGGGGTTTTGGTCAATAATCAAAGGGGAAATCCCAAACCACCATTGGAGACTTGGAGAATAGCTCAAACAAGGAAAAGCAAGGCATTAAAATATGCCAAAATCGGCCAACACAAGAGGGTGAAGGGAAAATGCATTTTCTTTGGATATTTTTACCTTGGATGAAAGAGGAGACTTCAAGCTTCAAGATGGTGTGGTTTTCTCTCTAAATGGCCAAAACCCTTGAGAATTAACTTCATCCTTTTCGAATTTTGAAAATAGAGGATGATAGGGCTTGAAGAGAGGAGTTCAAATATGTAGTTATTTTTGAATTTGGAGCTTGGGTGTAGCTTGGGCATGAAGAGAAAGTTGAAGAAGCCATGGAGGGGGAGCTCCATTTTCATTCCAGTATAGAGAGGAAGGGAGGAGGACGGTAGGGAAGGGGAAGGAAGAGAGGATAGGGAGGAGGGGGGAGAGAGGAAGAGAAGAAGAAAGAAATGGGAGAGAGAGAGAGAGAGAGGAGGAAGAGAGAGAAGAGAGAGGAGAGAGAAAAGAGAGAGAGGAGAGAAAGAGAGAGAGAGAGAGAGAGAGGAAAGCACTTTATCCTTTTTTGCTTTTTACTTTTCCCTCTCTTTCTTTTTCTTTTCTTTCTTTCTTTATTTAGTGTGTGAGTGCGTGAGAGGCTACAAAAACCGGCCCCCACCATATTAGTAAGCTGGATCATTTTTCGTCTTTTACAGAAAACGCTCGTTATTTTACCCGGTTCGGCACTATTCACTCATCGGGCCCGTTTTTCAGATTTTTCTATTTCTTTATTTTTAATGGCTATTAAGCTTCTATTAATACTTAATTATAGTTATATAGTCAACCATAATTTTTACGGGTCTATTTGACCACTTAAAGTCACGTTTTCGGGTTTCCTCGAAAAAACGTGCTTTAAAACTCTGTTAGCGTTTTAATCCATTATCTGGATCTGTTTTCTTCGGGAATCACTCCCACATACTAATTAGGCAAAATTAAGCCTTAATAGTCCGTCTTGGACCCTAACGAGATCATATATCTCTCATACTCATTTAATGTGTGTTTTAGCGTTTTTCGCGTTTTACGCATTTTCTCTTTTCTTTTGGTTTTATTCTCTTTACCAACGCTCTCTAGGCACCATTAGGCCTTTAATAATCATATTAGAATAATTTAATCACCATTTTTAAGTCCGTGGTATTAAAATCTACCCCCTTAAAGAACTTTACCCTCAAAGTTGGTGAATCTAATATTGTTACTCACATAGATACTCTATGTCAAGGTCGTAATCTCTATACGACTTTACAGACTCACAAGTCTATCTCAGTACACGCTACACATACCACACACATATCACAGCATGCATATAAATCAAAAATACTCTTGGTATTCTCTCCATGGAATTGGTCCGAAGACTAGAAGGCACTACAGTCCTCGAATCCATATTGAGTAATACACTACTGATCCCTCAGGTACCGGTCACGTTGAACACTTATGCTTTCTGGTTCACGGCCGTTTATGACAAATAGGCACTTACTCTCTCTGGCCCATGGTCCCTTTGTTTTTGATCAAAACGTTACACATATATATATCCTCAAGCACTCTGGTTGACTCTCTCAACACAGGACATTCTCAGGGTACTCTCCCCATCCCGCTGCCTTTGGAAAAATCACACACTGTCACTGCCCCAACCGGTCACTTAGGACCGCCGCACGTACGGTGCAATGGTTTCAAAACCAGTTTTCACCTTCATGCTCGAAGGAAAATCCTTTTTCAAATTCTATTTGAAAATTCTTTTTAAAGCATCATACAACTCCAAGTCCGGTTTATGGTAGCTGCATCTTTTCTTAGCGTGATTACTTGTGACCACTTTTAGGGAGCTTTTAGAATCATCCAACCCTAATGTGATCAGCATCAGTGTTGAACTATCCTTCTACCCCAATTTGTGTTCGGTTTCCCTTAATCGCTAGCAGATTAAGTTCCACCTCCCATGTCAGTTTCAAACAATCAGATAGTCAAACATTTCCGTATTCTATCTTTTACTCTTTCTAGTCATAATCATAGGTAATTCATTTTACTTATCTCTTAGTTATGGAACTTAAGTCATCCATTATTATCAATTTACTTTGCTTACTTTACCTAAGCAACTCATGGGCTCATTTTCTCAAATTGTTACTCAATTTAAAACATACAACATACAACTCCAAAGGATGGAACTCACTCCATCAATCATTCTCAAATACAATTACCTAGGGAAACTCACTTCCTACTAGGTTATACATCGGTTTCATACCGATTCATACTCATACTATCTCATGTCTAATCTCAATAGACATATACTATAGGGATTCTCATTCCCCAGGAGTTTCTCTACTCCTCTTTTCATAAACGTTATATACGTGTTACTCGCATTTCTCATGCGCAATAACCATAATTACATAATGAATGGGTACATATGTTTATGTAACATAAGTTCCAATCATCAAATAGTTTCTTTTGTGCTATGCACATAGTAGTTTACGCACCTATACGTAAAACATACTCTAAGCGGTTTCTCGCCCTACCCCCCTTAAAAGGGGTTACACCCGCATAATCGTCCATATGTTATCACTGAACATTGGTTCACTAATTCGGGCATCATGAAGTGTTTTAACATCGATGTGGTTAATTAACTCATAACCGGGTTCAGTTCTAGCCTTTAAGGCTTCAAGGCGTTTATGATTAGCCAATTACTCACATTTACCAGGTATACTTAACCTTTGAATTACGGCCCACTAGCTTCTGTTGAGTGACCTGATAACTAGAGCTTAATTCGCCCTTTTGGTATTCTCAATGTATTATCCACTCCCTTTTTGTCTTGGGAATAAAGGTTCTCAATCGTCGCTTGGTATCTCTTACCGTATACGAATTCGATGAGTTATAGATTTTCTCTCCAGTTCTCTGGAAATTTATTCCATATAGCACCGTATACCTTCATGATTATTCACTTACTTTTTCCGACTTATTGTCGGTTGAGGTCAAGCTATTACTTAGTATGTAGTGCTTCCTCGTTTAATAGTGGCTTCTGAATTATGTTTGTTTACTTGTTTCCGTACGAGAATTCTTCATTCTTACTTCTCTGCATTTACCATGCATCGGTCCTGGGGCCTGTGGGTTATGGCCCACATTCTTCGTGCCTCTTTAGCCAACGGCCGCACGGTTATTTCTCTAGGTTTCCGCTCAACAGGCTTACGCCATGTTCGCTGGCGAGAGGAAGGATTTACCACGATTGGCATTCCCAAATTCCTAGCTATCCCACTAGATCATTACTACACAAGTGCAATACCAAAACATTAGTCCTACAGAGTGCAGAGACGTAAACCCTTGGCAGTAAATCTCTTATGTAATCGCAATAGGAATGAACATTGTTTCCTTGTTGTCCGGTCTGTCTACCATCCTTATTCATCAAATTCATATCATTGTCTATACTCTTACAATGGTCATGTTCTTACTCATTAAGCAACATTCGTTTAGATGGCATCTGCTACTACTTTAGCTTCTGCTCATGTATTCCCGCCATTTATATTATGGCTTTCCACTCACTAGGCTCAATAGCATACACTGCTCTTTTAAATCTCTTGTGCTTCTTGCACATCTTTCATTCTATGGTTCGCATTATACACCAATTGTGTTTGCTTCACAACCGATTACTCTTTCGGTTTAAAACTGTTGCTATCAAAGCCTTTCTAAATACTATTTTCATTCAAATTACTTCTTGGCAATAAACACATGCTCAAGTTTCATTTCCCCGCTTTAGTGGTTTCACACTATATTCTTAGGTGGTAGCCTTTCTCTGGAAGATTCATGCAATTGCCGCTCCACAGGCCCCACAATAACGAGGGGTATCCTCACTGTAAGGTAGTGGTTCATTCTCCACGATTCCTCTTATGCCTTTATGCATAGGTTTTGCAATGTTTGGATCTATGCATTGTAGTTGGTTTTCTGGCTTACAAGCCACATTGCCTCGAGCCATTCTCTTTGCGGGCTGCTTACACATGTTTCTTCTTCTCTGTATACCATTAAATGGTTTGGAGGTACTACTGGGCTCTTGATATGGTTGTTTCATCACGCTTCCGTACATGGAAGGCCCTTTAAGTATCTTGGCATTAATCTATGCCCTTGGCAATTTAGGGTATCCTTTGTTACGTAGGATCCCTTCGGGGTTCTACCCGAGTGTTCGCTTTACACTTGTGTTCTCAACACGATATCTCGTTCAACAATTGTTGACTTTGGCACCCTTCACGGATTGCTCCTGGGTGTTACTGAGTTGTGCCATTACATCTGGCTTGAACTCATGGGTATGTTTGGTTTCTTACCCCGCCTTGCGGTTATATACTTTGAACTATCCCGTTTAGGGTTGTAACATCTCCCGTTCTTGGGTAGACCATTGATACTTCTTTTTTACAATCTTGGTCAGGTCATTAATCTCTTCAGTGAGGTATGCTGTGGGAATTCTATCCCGTTCATCAAATATTGATGTGTTCATTTTAGGCATTCGCCGTATTGTTTATGCTGGGTATTCATTCCAGATACCATGTGTCTCCTTAGTGTTTCCTGAGACATATCCAATGTCTATTCATAACACTATGCGCTTCCCACACATTTTACTCTTCCCATCTTCTTGTAGTGGGTTCTTGACTCCTTTCGCCTTGTAAGCTTGCCTGTGTTCCTTCGATCATTCGAGGTGTCCAACTGTTTGGTTTGAACTTATCTTATGGTCCGTAGTATGGAGTCGACTACTTCCCGTGTCCCATACTCTACTTGTATACATACATGGGGTATCTTATTGATACGTTGCCACTTACCCGACTAACTCGTAACTGGTCTGTCAGGCCCACAAGCTCCTTCGGAGTGTGGTCGTCCCATGTCTCGTTTGTGTACACTTGTAGTGTCGGTCACACGCCTAGGTAAAGTATTTTGTTCCCAACTCCTCTCATGTCGTCCTACGATGTCTTACTGTGATTCTTCTTGTTTGGTTTTAAAATTTAGGGGTTTTTGAAAAAAATTTATGTTTTGAAAGAAAATTTTGAGTTTTGAAAACAAAATCTTCACGGCATTTCAATGTCGGTTGCTTCTTACCAGATCTAGCTTCTCACCGATAGGTATGCTCTTCAATACAGTGGTCAGATTGTTAGGCCTTTTCAAGGTTTCATTTCAAAGTTCCTATGGTTTGAGTTGCTATATTGGCTTCTTTCGCCATCTCCATACTTTGCTAAGTACTGGTCGCTTGTTAAAGTTCCTCTTAGCAGTTCTGTCATTGCTGCACTTGCCATGGCAAGTGCGCGGTACAGGCGGTTTTTGGGTTAACTCATACCGGTCAAGGTATTGTTCACATTTGTATTCGGTAGCCTTGTCGGCTCTTCCCTTGTTCCTCTGGTCGGACAACTACTCTTCAGAGCTGCTTCTTATTCATCTTGACACGACTGTCATCCATATAGGTGTTTCTCCACTCTCAGAGTTTGTTTATTACTCAGCCCTGTGTCGTTTCTTGGTGCTCGTTCCCGCACATTTACCGTGGTTACCGAAACTTATTTTATTTAGGCACTACTTCTATAGTCCCATTTGGGTATATCCTGTAGCTATGCTTGTAGCTGTCCAAGCTATGTCAGTTAGGTATAGCAACCTCTTCGGGTGTGGCAGGGCGGGTGTACCTACTCTTGACTAGTTTCTTAGTCGGTTAGTATACCATTGGTGGTATTACTTAACTATGGCGGTCCGTAGACATGTGTCCCGGTTTTCGTTGCTTCTCATTAATCCGCCTTGTTGCACGGTTGGTGCTTTCCTTCTTGCTGCTGCTTGGCCAGCCGGGTTCTCGCGACTGCTACGCATGTCGCCTTATGCTGCCGCAAATTTCAGTCTCCTTTAAATAGGATCTCTCGATCTCTCACCTTTAAGTGTGGTTATTGTCGTACCAGCGGGATCCGTCTCCGGGATTTCCGGTTCTCGGAATCTACCGCATGCCAGGCTCTAGTTCATATGGAAGTATTTAACAATTGCCAGATCAGGGTTTCCGTCTCTCTGGCGTTCTTTCCCGGGCTTTTTAATATGGGGGCTGTGGAGGGCGGGCTTGGTATTGTAGGTATCCAGTTCATACTGGAAGTTCCTAACTAGCGCATCTCTCATGCTATCAATCAACCTTTAGCCCTAAGTTTCTAACTCCTAACTCGGTATTTCCTAAGCTCGGTATTTCCAATCATCAGAGTGATACTTCGCTCTGATACCATTTTTGTAACACCCCATCAACTAATCAAATAGTTAACTCTTAAACTGTCACCATTACCCATAATAACGCAGCGGAACTCTAAATACAACGGAGGGTGGTACAATGCTGTTAGCCACCCACGTGGCTAACCAGGCCTATCTCAACTACTTCATCGGTCTGATGGACCGGAATAACCGAGTACTCAGTACAAATACATAACTCATTCATTTCTAACCGTGTCACATATGCAAATCTCAATTCCATTCTTTACTATACCGAGTCTACAATATACGGATGTCGATAACATATTCGGTCTTACACCTTATTCAAATACAAGGGTAAAATAAATTCTAACTACCCATGCTAACCATCGACCCCGTCCTACTCTCGAACGGTATCATCTTCGGTGTACCTGAAAATAAAAATGATGCCCCTAGGGGCTCAGCTTAACACTTGTAACACCCTAACCGCTAAACGCATCATTACCTCTTGAAATGTCACAAATTGCCCTTACTCACGCAGCGGAACTCTATTACAACGAAGGGTGATACAACGCCGTTAGCCACCCATATGGCTAACCGGGCCTATCTTACCTACAGTAACGGTCTGATGGACTTGAACAACCGAGTACACAATACAAATACAACACTCAATTCATCTCTTTACTATACCGAGTCTACAATATACCGATTCCGATAACATATTCGGTCTTACACCTCATTCAAACACATAAGTAATTAAAGTCTAACTACCCATGCTAACCATCGACCCCGTCCTACTCTCGAACGGTTTTGTCCTTGGTGTACCTGCGAATAAAAACGATGCCCCTAGGGGCTCAGCTTAAAGCTGCATATGAAATTCGCATACCCCGAGCGCTAACCGGGGTACGCCGACTACTTTTGTCGAGAGCATGAGATTCATTTTAATTCAATCAACATGCAGCATAGCAATACATTACATATGTACACTACACAAGGATTCACATTCAACCATGGAATTCAATCCTTAACTAACATAACAAGATTGTTAGTTGTGTTAATTTACTCTTAGGCCTTGAGGGTTATACCTCACTATGCCAAGGTTCTTGTTCAATAACTCACCCATACACACGGGTTACTTAATCTTATTCTCACTCATTCTCTCGGGTTACTCATTCTTATACTCACCCACACTCTTGGGTTATTACTCTTTATCTAACCCACTCTCTTGGGTTACTACTTCTTATCTCACCCACACTCTTGGGTTACTAATACTCAAGCTCATGTAGTTCTCGAGACACTACAAGTCTCCTACGCTCTTCTCGCTTGTTTCTCTTAATATATACTTAAGCCAAAACTCATGGCTTTCGAGCTTAGTTTTACTAGCTCCCAGAACTCACTCTTAGTTCCTACCACTTTCTCATAGGTCCGACTACTCTCGGACTTCTCACTTTCCCATACACTCCTCTCTCGGAGTTATCATATACTTAGGCATATTAGTCTAGGAGCATCTCTCTCGATGTTCCTAATGATTGGGGAACATTACTTAAATTGGGTAATCTTAGTTTCAAGGGTTACCCATACATTTCATATACTTTTCCTTTCAGTTATTTTCTTACACAGGGTAAAATCCTCATACAGGAGGTCGACCATGTCTCAAGGGAGTTACATAGTCCCTTAGGTCTCTTTTACCTTTCTTATAAGTTCACTTCATTAGACTAACTTCAATCCTCTCAATGTAGGTTCATTTATCTCTCCACACTTATTTATTTCGTGGATTGTTTCAATATGGTTTTCTAACCGTTATCGGGTATTTACTCAACCCGTACATCTCCTCACATTCTAGGGAGTTCATATGTTTGCGTTATCGTTATACTTTAATCGATAGCTTGTGTGTGTTTGCATATTTCCATTGTCTATGAGACTACCCGATCTACGGGATTCCAGTTAATCGATACTCGCTATGAGTCGGTCTATGCACTATGTTAGACCACACCGGCATACAAGTATGTTAGCTCATACAACATACAACAAGGCATACATAATCAAACAATGGATTATTTTCATGCTTTAATCTTGATTAAGCCGGCACACAAACACACAAATCAACGTAACTCGGTTAGTACGCGGGGTATGAGAAAATCATACCTTTCACCGGGGTTTTACTTTTACCGTGTCATCTCACCATGCTCGGTTCACACATGATCCTCTAATAATATTCCAAACATTATTATTAATACTAAACTCATACGGTACATAATTAAATGCTACTCCCGTACTTACCCCGTTATCCCGTTATCTCGGTTTTACTTTTGTTAGTTTGAGTTCTCACTTCTCACTCACTTCTAACACTTTATTACACTTCCTAGGGCCTTTACATGTCACCAAACAAGGCCTTAACATCATTAACATTCAAACCCCCATCATTAGAAACCTTTAAAACACTCACGGGGCAATTCTGGGGGTGGTTCGGGACTTGGTCCCTACCTAAAGTCCCGGACCAATACATTGCCAAACTCTCGGCTGATTTTCATGGGTGGTCCGGGACCTTGTCCATCTCTTAAGTCCCGGACCAGGTACAGGGGTGACTCTCGGCCTATATTTAAGGGGTGGTCCAGGACTTTGTCCAAGGACCAAGTCCCGGACCCTGCTAAAATCTGCTACAAACATGATTTTTCCACTCCAAATCAATCCCTAATCCACCCTCAATCTTTCCCTAATCTTTCCATAAGTTTTCTACATGTTTAATCACCTTAAAACATGCTCTAAACCTCTTCAAAACATAGGTCTAATCTTTACTCAAATACTTACTCAAATTCACAAATTTTGCATTCTCATTATGCACTAATGCACACTTGTGCATTTTCTAGCTCCTCTTGGAACTTGCATCTTTGTTCTCATTTCATTTGACCATTCCAAAACCTTCAAGACAATGCACTACTCACACCAAGGTTCATGCCCCAATCATTAAGCCTTAAATCTTCTTTGTTTTCTAAAAACTCCAAAGGCACTAAACCACTCTTTTGCTACAGATTTTCGCATCATTCTCCCCTCTTTAAACAAGCATTTCCCAAGGTGATTTACTAACCCAAATCAACCTCCATTCATACCTAGTTCTCTAGGTCATTCCTTACTCACAACAATACTCAAACCACTTAAATTTCTACACAAATTTTGCCATAACTTGGCTACTTCTCTTAACATTACCCAAAGCTCATTTCTTCACATAATTCATCCTAAAACTATCCAAACCCACAAGGGTTCTACCAGCACACATATAAAACCATCAATACTCATCAATTCTCCAAATACCACACAATGCATAATTCATAAATGCATAACTCTTAAATCAAACATTAAGTTCACAAATGTTTTCTCACTTGCATTATTTCTATGCAAGCACATTATCACCACAACTCAAG
This sequence comes from Limonium bicolor, assembly GCA_023374045.1. Taxonomy (NCBI): domain Eukaryota; kingdom Viridiplantae; phylum Streptophyta; class Magnoliopsida; order Caryophyllales; family Plumbaginaceae; genus Limonium; species Limonium bicolor. Next base: position 318,881,671 of record CM041779.1, read on the forward strand.
TGGGGTTCATTCATTTTATTAACCCATCCCGAATTCTAATACATGTAGAATATTCCTTAGGGTTGGTTTCTTACCTTAAATTCTCTTAAGTTTCCTTTTGAATATTCTTCTCCTCTTCTCCTCTTCTCTTCCATCCAAAATCGGTCATGGAAAATCACTTTCCCAATTCTCTAGGACCAATATTCAAATGGAAATTAAGCACTAAGCAATTCTCTTAGGCTCACTAATTAATCTAGAATTTACAAAGATGCTTAAAGCACCAAGTTAGGGTTTACCTTTGGAAATTCTTGGATGGTTTCCATTTCTTGAGTCTTAGGAGGAATTTCCACCACCATTTAAATCTTCAAGAATAGCTCAACAAAGAAGAGAAGACTAGTCACTAAAGAGCCAAAATCGGCCAAGGTGAAGAATGGACAAAACAAGGGTTTTCCATGGATATTTTTACCTTGATAGAAAGAGGAAGCTTCAAGCTTCAAGATGGTGTGCTTTTCTCTTCAAATGGGCAAAACCCATGGAGATGAACTTCTTCCTTTTTGAATTTTGAAAAGAGAGGGAGATAGGCCTTGGTGGGAGGAGCAAGAATCTACGCTCGGTTTTTTAATTCGGAGCTTTATCGAAGCTTGTACAAGAGGAAGAAGATGAAGAAGCCATGGGAGCTCCTTGTTGCAGCTCAAATCGTTCAAGGAGGAAGAAGAGAGGAAAGAGAGGAAAGAGAGGGGGAGTCTCACGGTGGGGAATGGAAAGAATGAGGAGAGAGAGAATAAAGTGGGGTATAAGTCCCCTTTTCACTATTTACTTTTTCCTTCCTTTTTCTTTTCTTTCTTTATTTGTGTGTGAGTATGTGAGAGCTACAAAAACCGGCCCCCACTATATTATTAAACTGGAGCGTTTTTCATTTTTTATAGAAAACGCTCGTTATTTTACCCGGTTTGGCACTATTCACTAACCGGGTCCGTTTTTCGGATTTTTCTCGTTTCTTTATTTTAATGGTTATTAAGCTTCCATTAATACTTAATTATAGTTATATAGTCAACTATAATTTTTACAGGTCTATTTGACCATTTAAAGTCACGTTTTCGGGTTTCCTCGAGAAATGTGCTTTAAAACTCCGGTAGCGTTTTAACCCCTTATTTGGATCCGTTTTCTTCGGGAATCACCCCCGTTTACTATTTAGGCCTCACTAAGCTATAGGAATCCATATCGGACCCTAACGAGATCATATATCCCTTATACTCATTTAATGCGCGTTATAGCGTTTTTCGCGTTTTACGTGTTTTCTCTTTTATTTTGGTTTTATACTCTTTACCAATACTCTTTAGGCACCATTAGGCCTTTAATAAACATATTAGAGTCATTTAATCACCATTTTTAGATCCGGGGTATTAAAACACTGCATATGAAATTCGCATACCCCGCGTGCTAACCGGGGTACGCCGACTACTTTTGTCGAGAGCATGAGATTCATTTTATTACAATCAACATGCACATAGCAATACATCATATATGTATACTACACAAGGGATCAACATTCAACTATGGAATACAATTCCCTAACTAACACATCAAGTTGTTAGTTCATATTACTTACTCTCAGGCCTTGAGGGTTCTACCTCACTATGCCTTGGTTACTTATTCAATTTCTCACCCACTCTCTCGAGTTACTAATTCTTTATCTCACCCATGCTCCTGGGTTACTTATTCTTTATCTCACCCATACTCTTGGGTTACTTACACTCAAGCTCTTGTAGTTCTCGAGACGCTACAGGTCTCCTACGTCACGCTTGTTCTCTTAATACATTATTAAGCCAAAACACATGGCTCTCGAGCATAGTCTTACTTCCCCGGTTTCAACCCCACTCTAGGTCTAGCATGGTTGGAAGGTTCAACTAGATCCTGGAACTATCTCTTAGTTCCTACTACTTTCTCATAGGTCCGACTACTCTCGGACTCCTCACATTCCCATACACTCCTCTCTCGGAGTTATAATATAATCATGTATATTAGTCTAGAAGCATCACTCTCGATGTTCCTAATGACTTAGGGAATTTTTCTTAGGTTTGGGTATTCTTAAGTTTAAGGGTTGTCCCAAACTTCCATATACTTATGATTTTGGTTATTTTCTCATACCGGGTATAATCCTCATATAGGAGGTTGACCATGTCTCAAGGGAGTTAAATGGTCCCTTAGGTCTCTTTTACTTATCTTACAAGTTCACATCTTTGAACTATCTACAATCCTCTAGATGGAGGTTCATGTACCTTTCCACATTTATTTATTTCATGGATTGTTTCAATTTGGTTTTCTAACCATTATCGGGTGTTTACTGAGCCCGTACAACTCCCTCACATATTAGTGAGTTCATAAGTTTACGATATCGCTGTTCTTAAATCGATAGTTTGTGTGTTTGCACATTTTCGTTATTTTACGATACAACCCGATCTACGAGTCTCTAGCCAATCGTCACTCATCTATGAGTTGGTCTATACACTAAGAAAGACCTCACTGGCATTCAAGTATGTTAGCTCATACAATATACAACAAAACATACATAAACAAGCAATGGATCATTTTCATGCTTTAGTCTTGATTAAGCCGGCACACAAACATACAAATCAACGTAACACGGTTAGCATACAGGGCATGAGAAAATCATACCTTTCACCTTGGTTTCACTTTTACCGTGTCCTCACATTGCTCGGTTCTCACACGATTCTCTGATAATGTTTCAAGCATTATTATTAATACCAAGCTCATACGGTACGTAAATAAATAGTACTCCCGTACTTACCCCGTTATCCCGTTATCTCGGTTTTACTCTTGTTAATTTGAGTTCTTACTTCACACTCACTTCTAGCACTTGTTTACACTTCTTAGGGCCTTTACAAGTCACCAAACAAGGTCTTAACATCATCTAACAACATTAACATTCAAACCCCCACCATATAAGCCCTTTAAAACACTCACGGGACAATTCTGGGGGTGGTCCGGGACATAGTCCGGGTCCCTAGTCCCGGACCACTTCATTTTTCAACTTTCGGGGCTTATTTTGGTGCGGTCCGGGACATGGTTCCTATCCTAAGTCCCGGACCCTGCTAAAAACTATTACTTAAGTGATTATTCACCTCCAAATCAACCCTTAATTCATACTCAATCTCTCCCAAATCTTTCCACATGTTTTCTACATGTTTAATCACCTTAAAACATGCTCTAAACCTCTTCAAATCCTAGGTCTAATCCTTACTCAAATTCTTGCTTAAATTCACAAATTTTCCATTCTCATTTCAACACTTTGCACACTTGTGCATTTTCTAACCTCTCTTGGCACTTTCATTATTGTTCTCACTCTATTTGACCATTCCAAATCTCCAAGACAATGCACTTCTCATAACAAGTTCATACCTCACTCTTAAAGTCTTAAATCCGCATTCTTTCCTAAAACTCCTAGGGCACTTAAACAACTTCCTTGCTACAGATTTTTGCATCTATCTCCCTTCCTTAAATAAGTATTCCCATGGTGATCTACCATCCCAAGCAATCTCCATCCCCACCTAGCTAGCACTAGGTTATTCTTTACTCAAAACATCACTTAAATCTCTTAGATTTCTACCGGAATTTCGCCATAGCCCGGCTACTTTTCTACATTGCCCAAAAGCTCATATCTTCACATAATTCATCCTAAAACTAAGCAAACCCACAAGGGTTCTACCAGCACACATAAATCCATTAATGCTCATCCAAAATCTCATCAAGCGCCATAATAAGCAATAACTTACATACTTGGCACTTAGGCCCTTAAGTCTAGCATTTAATTCACAAATGCATCAAGCACTACCACAACTCCTTCCCATATCAATTATCCACATTCCAACTCATGTTGGGGTTCATTTATTTTATTAACCCATCCCAAATTTCAAAAGCATTAAGATAGGCTTCAAGGTGGATTATTTACCTTATATTCTCAAGCCTTCTCTCCTTTCATGTCTCCACTCTATTTTCCTCCTTCGTCATGATTGAAATCAGCCAAGGGCTATGGAGTTGCCTAACTCCAACCCTAAATTCAAAGCAAGAAATGAGTCTAAGTAAAAACACTTAATCTCATTAACTAAAAATGCTTAAAGCTCTAAAATGAGTGATTACCTTGAAACCCAAGGATGGGGTTTTGGTCAAGAATCAAAGGGGAACTCCCAAACCACCATTGGAGACTTGGATAATAGCCCAAACAAGGAAAATCAAGGCATTAAAATATGCCAAAATCGGCCAACACAAGAGGGTGAAGGAAAAATGCATTTTCTTTGGATATGTTTACCTTGAATGAAAGAGAAGACTTCAAGCTTCAAGATGGTGTGGTTTTCTCTCCAAATGGCCAAAACCCTTGAGAATGAACTTCATCCTTTTCGAATTTTGAAAAGAGAGGATGATAGGGCTTGAAGAGAGGAGTTCAAATATGTAGTTATTTTCGAATTTGGAGCTTGGGTGTAGCTTGGGCATGAAGAGAAAGTTGAAGAAGCCATGAAGGGGGAGCTTCATTTTCGTTCCAGTATAGAGAGGAAGGGAGGAGGACGGTAGGGAAGGGGGAAAGGAAGAAGAAAGGAAATGGGAGGAGAGAGAGAGAGGAAAGCACTTTATCCTTTTTTTGCTTTTTACTTTTCCCTCTCTTTCTTTCTCTTTTCTTTCTTTCTTTATTTAGTGAGTGTGTGAGAGGCTATAAAAACCAGCCCCCACCATATTAGTAAGCTGGAGCGTTTTTCATCTTTTACAGAAAACGCTCGTTATTTTACCCGATTTGGCACTATTCACTCACCGGGCCCGTTTTTTGGATTTTTCTTGTTTCTTTATTTTTAATGGTTATTAAGCTTCCATTAATACTTAATTATAGTTATATAGTCAAACATAATTTTTACGGGTCTATTTGACCACTTAAAGTCATGTTTTCGGGTTTCCTCGAAAAACGTGCTTTAAAACTATTAGCGTTTTAATCCATTATCTGGATCTGTTTTCTTTGGGAATCATTCCCACATACTAATTAGGCATAATTAAGCCTTTAGAATCCGTCTCGGACCCAAACGAGATCATATATCTCTCATACTCATTTATTGCGTGTTTTAGCGTTTTTCTCATTTTACGCATTTTTCTCTTTTCTTTTGGTTTTATTCTCTTTACCAACGCTCTCTAGGCACCATTAGGCCATTAATAATCGTATTAGAATTATTTAATCACCATTTTTATGTCCGGGGTATTAAAGGAGCCCAAACCCAACTTTTTAAATAGAAATTGAAACATTCTTGCAATTTCCCCTCTCCTATGGAAAATACCCAAATCATTTCAAATATCATTAAATTTAAAACATGATAGGGGATAATATTTAGAAAAATCCCCGTTAGAGTTTTGAAATTTCAATTTTTCAATAATTATTTATGAATTATGAGAGGTGGCAGACTGTAACATTTTTTATAAAAATCGGTTATTTATCAAAATAACACGATTCGAACTCTAAAAATTCCTAAAAGTTATTTTAATTTATGGTTAAATTTTCATGATTTAATTCGACCTGTAGGCCAGTCAAAAAATTAATATTCCCTTATAGCCTAGAAAGATTCTTGATAAAAAGTTTTATTTTGTCAATTGGCCACATCTTTGCTATATAGTCAAGCCTTCCCAAACGACCTAGACACACACTAGAAGCCTCATAAGGTCAGAAATCACTCTCCAAGACTTGCATCCTGTTAAGACAAGTTTCTTGTAATTTTGATTATAGCAAACTATTATTGTTATTTAACTTGCTCAATAAAGTGTTTCAACCATAAGGGCAGGATCCCTTGTCTACAAGGTGACAAGGTGGTGTCAGAAGAGGCAGGATCCCTTGTCTCCAAGGTGACAAGGTGGTGTTGTAATATACATTCTTAGGATCGCTTGTATGCAAGGTTACAAGCCAGGTCCTTCCATTATGATTGCCCAACTTTTCGGCACCTGTCCACGACAGCTAGGGCGATACTCTTAAGACTGGTCACCAATAGGACTCTCATAATACCAAGGAATGCATCCAGGAAGTCAGCTACCCATCCAGTTATGCACTACAACATCAACTCTAAGGATTTGATCTCTTAAGATCAAAGAGTCAGACACATAGGAGACAAGGGTAGTGTAGAAAAAGCACTTGTCGCTTTTTTTGTCATTTTTCTTCAGCAACGGTGTTTGTAAAATACCCTAAACCTTAATCATCCTAATTAATAATAAATTAATTAAATGGGAGCCATAATTCATTAAGGAATTACATAACCTCCAAACATGTATACATATATATAATGAATATGTATAGTCCAAAATGGGTACTAAACCCTACATGAAATACTGGACTAAAGAGGGATCAATTATAAAGAGAAAAAACTACTAAAGTTAATGTAACATGTAACATATCAGTACATGAACTAAGAGCACAAATCATGGGAGAGAATTATGTAACATACATTATATTGTTACAATGAATAGTAAAGTATATCAATTACTCAAAAATTAAAAGAATACACAAGGGATACACCTTAGGACAAGGTAACAACACATGTTACAACCTAACACATGAAACAAGTCCAAAGTGTACAACATTAATGTCATAATATTATAAGACACAAGATGACAAAACAAACCCCCAAAATATCTTCCATGGCCGGTTTTTGAGAGGAAAAAGGACACTTCATAAGTGCTTTTACTATTAAGGAGGCAAAAACGTTAAAGTCTTGCCACATTGGGAACTCCAACTCACATTCATTTTTCACTCTCTCACCAACCATGCTTTTTCTCGTCATGCTGTCGAATTCCCCCTACTCTTTGGCTGAAAGTAAACTTCATCTTCTACCTCAAGCTTCTCCATTAATGCTCCAATGGTAGAACTCAAGTTCTAAGTCTTAAACACTTACTTTCTTATTCATTCTTCTTCCTTTTTCTTCACTTACAAAGAAAGAGCAAACCAAACACCACTCCCTCTTGTGATGGCTGAAAATATCACACATTTTGAAGGATAAAAATCAGAAAAAGCAAGCCATAGAAGAGCTAGGATAAGTTCTACCAAGTTCAAGGTAAAAATGTGCTTTAAGCTTCAGTCTTCCCTTGGATCTCTTAATGGCCAAAAATTTCAAGCTATTCTTAGCTCATTTTTATTTCTTATTTTCCTACAAAATATGGAGCTCTTCAACCCCACTTGCTAGCCGAAAATGGAGCTCTAAACAAGGAAAGAATCAACCTTAAGGTAAGCCTTAAAATAAAGTTTTTAGGTGCTTAAATGAAATACCCCAAACCTAAGTATGATAAGTAAACATAAATTTATGATGTAATAAGGCTAAAATATGCCTTATAAACATTGGTAGACAATTTAAACCAAAGAAAACACCATAAAGTCAATTTAAGCAAATACTTGCTCTAGACTTGGTGTAACCTTGATTAGGACCCAAAGGTCATTCTTAGACCTTAATAACATGATAATGGACATGTTAAATCAAATACCAAAGAAAACCAAGCTCATAAACAAGGTTAAACACAAATTATGCTTTAAGGAGTCTTAAAGCACGTTTTTGAAAAATTGTCTTGGAGATGAGTTTTGAGTGGCTAGTTGACCAAGTTTATACCTTAATCAACATGTGTACTACTTAGTATCACATTAGGAAGTCTAAATCAATGAGAAATCAAAAATTTCACAAATTTGTGCACTAATTATGAATAGTGCCCAAATAGTGCCCAAACTAAGTCAAATGACTTCCTTAAGTGGTCAATGGTCAAATGGCACCTAAATATCTAAGGGAAAGAGAGGGGGTCCGGTTTTGAGATGGTGAGTCATCACCAAAGCCATCACACTTAAAGAAAGAAGAGGGAAAAGTGAAAAAGTGGCCATTTACCTTTTTAAGCAAATATCTCCTTATACCACTCTTCTCTCTCCTCTCTTCTTCATTTCACTCCTTCCCCACCAGTTTTCCTTCTTCTTCTCTGCTCCAAAACCGTGAGAGCTCCAACCATGGCACTCCATCTTCAACCTCTTGCCAAATCCAAGTCCAAGCTCCAAATCAAGAATTAAGAGCATATTTGTGCTAGTTAGACCAAGGCCTTCAATGCTATCTTTTCAAATCTCTTAAAGCTCAAGTTTGATTCCATGGAGAAACTCCATTTATGGGGAAAAATTAAGTTTGAAGAGCTCTTTTGCTTCTTCTTTCATTCAAGGTAAGAAAACTTAAAGAAAAAACTAAGTTTTCTTCATTTTCTCTTAATGTCCGAAAATCACCATTTGAGACACCTTGTCTTGCCATTTTTCTAGCTTTGTTTTAACCTCCAAAGGACTAGAAGGGTCTTACCTTGCTTCCTTATCAAGTTCATTCCAAACTCCAAAGGTAATCATCCATTTTAATGCATTAAGCAATCCTTGGAAACCTAGGAAATGATTCCTTAAGTTTAGGTGAAATACTTAGCACTTATTACATTATTTGAATGTTGATTAGAATATTGGCAAGTGAACAAGTCCTTGGCCGATTTAAATCAAGGAAACCAAAGGAAGAGAAAGTGAGAAACACTTGAGGAAAACACGATAAATTACTTACCTTAAGGTGGTTTAATGCTTTAAGGGATAAGGTTTAGATAGATACCAAATGTAGCTTAGAGCTTACATTATGTAATGTGCTACAAAACCTAGGAGAAACAACATGATCATATTTGTGAACTTTTGATTAAGGGGCAAATGGGAATTGAGTTAGTAAAAGAATCATAAGGTGAATTATAAGAACACTTATATTGTTATGGGAGCATTGATGTGTGTAATTGCAGGTTTAAAGCTTTTATATGTGGGAAATTCAGTGCTTAGTCATGTCATTTAAGGGCCTAAGAGCCATGTCATTTAAGGGCCTAAAAGCCATGCCATTTAAGAGCCTTAGTGCTATGCAATTTAAGATTATTGCACCATATTGTGTTTGTTATGAATGGTTTGAACTGGGTAAGAAATATCATGAGAAAAAAGGTTTGATGAGTGTGAGATGATGGAATGAGAAAAACTATGCTTTTGGGTATAATAACATAGTAGGGAATCTGTGTCAAAATTTGGTTGAGAAACTAGGTGTTAAAAGTGTTTTAAGGAGGTATTAGAACCTAGAAAGTACTAGGAATCATTTAAGGAGATTTCGGTAGAAATGACTAAGCTAAGGTGTTTTGGGAGGATTAGAATGACCTAGAGTTATCTAGGAGGAATTAGAGGTTAGGTGGGTGTATTAAACACACCAAGATCGTGATATGAGGAATGTTAAGACTTGAGCAAAAATCTGTAGAAAGGATGTGTAGTGCCTTGTGGTGATTAGGTATGAACTAGTCTACATAATCTTGAGGGTAATGAGTGGAATTGGGTGATAAAGGTGAAAACTATAAGAGAATGTAGTAGCTTGTCAAGGGAATGACTAGGAATGGATAAGAGTGTATAACTATGTTAATGTTGAGTAAATTGAGTAAAGAAGATGGAAATGTTTAAGAGGAATTTAGAATGGTCAAGTTGAAGGAGTAAAGGTGTGTATAAGGCTAAGGGATTTTGTAGTTGGGTGAGGAACAATGTTAAGGTGTTAAGAGGATGGCTAGAAAAGCATAAGTAAGTACAAGTTCATAAATGATTAGTAGTAAGTGTAAAGGAGAAAAAGTTGTGCATGGATATGCAATATGACCTTGAGAACTTTGAGAAGTTGAGTTAAGGAGGTAAGGATGATTGATGATGCATTAGGTGTGGCCAATAAGTGAGTTGGTAATGTTGGTAGAAGGTTGTGAAACACCAAGAGAGGTTGGTGATGCACTAGTATGCATAAGTGTTGAAAATAGAAATTGAAATTGGTGGAATTGAACATGGATTGGATGATGAATTTAACCAATGATTTAAGTAGGTTTTAAGAGTGTTTAAGGTGTTTAAACATGTTTAGAAAACATGTGAAAAGATTACAGAAGAAACGGGAAAAAGAACGGAGTTGAAACGAGTCAAAATGAGTGTTTTCTGACTTCGACCTACCCAGGGCGTTGGGTCGGTCGTGGGTCGGTCGGGCAGAAATCTTCAGACCCGAGTGTTCTGACTTCGACCTACCCAAGGGGGTTGGGTTGGTCGGTGGGTCGATCGGACTATAAAAAAAACAGAAAAGAAAGAGTGGCATTAGTAGTCCACCATTAGGAGAGTAATGATGATTATAAGGATAAGCATATAAGGACTTAAGAAATTAAGTTTAGTAAAATGATTTAAGTGGTTAAGATTAAAACTATAAGGGCTTAGTGGTTATTAGTTGGGGAACATTAGTGGCTAAGTAAGTTAGGTTGATTGGAAAGTAATTAACAAGCTAAATTGGATGAATGTTTTAGGATTTGTTAGTTGGGACTCGGAAGGAGAATAGGCAACCAAATAACCGACGGTGTACGGTATGGTTTTCTTGTAACCTGCTTGCTAACGTGGTGTCCCTCGGCTTGTGTGCTAATTGTTTAATTGTTTCGACTAAAACAAGATAAAGCATGCAACCGGAATATTAAGTTTCTTGTGTGTTTGTGATTAAAACTAACACACTTGACTTTGAGATTATTTACTAACAACGCTTAGTAAAAATGGTATGAGTTAAGAACACCCTCTCTTATATTGGTTGGTTAATACCCGTGAAAGGTTTAACTAACACCTTCATCTTTGAGACTTTCACTAACTGGAACGTGGGGGGTGTGAGGAATCCGGGACTGACTCCGGTCATGCATGTTAAAGAAAGGGGGTCGGTATCTGAATCAGATCTGACTTCCGTTGAGACTCATCTTTAACTTGTCGTCTAGAGTCAACATATAGACTCGACCACCTTGGATTACAGTCCAAGGTGGGAGGCCAGATTAAGATGGTGAGATGGGATCACCTACATCCCAAATTTAAGATAAGTTATTTATTTAACCAATGGAGTTAATAGCTCATTGGCTAGGGTTACTTTTGACCCGACAAAGATAAACATTAAGTTAAGATACAACCAATTCTAATTAATGAACGGTTGGTATGATGAGACTGAGATAAGACTTGAGACTGAGATAAGACTTGGATTGAGAATAAGGAAATCATAACTTAAGGAGTTAAAAGAGTAAATCACTTACTTAAGGAACGCTTTTAAGTCGTTCATTGTATTTGAACTATAATTGTTCATATGAGGTGTGGTGTTTATTGCACTTCTTATTATGTTGTGTTATTAATCAACCGCGTGCTATCGACAAGTAGTCGTTGTAGCCCCGTTAGCTTGGGGGCTATAAGTTAACCGTACCAGCAAGGTGCTGAGCCCCTAGGGGCATCCATATTTATTTTGCAGGTGAATGACAGAAGACGGCCGTCTTGAAAGTAAGATGGGGTAGAGGTATTACGGGTTTAAGTTTGACCTACGAGTTGTGCATGTACTCTCGTATGCTATTCTATGTTAATAAGTTGTAGAATGATGTATTAGGATATGAGATGCTTGTATTAAGAATATGTATTTGGTTAAGATTTAGTATACACTAATGTTCGGTATATTCGGGTCCATCAGACCGTAGCTAGATCTTGGAGCATTTAGTATGCCTAGTTAGTCACGTGGATGACTGACGGCGGTAACACCAATTGTTGTAAGAATTCCACTACAAATTTGATATATGTAAATGGAGGTTTATGAGATGAGTATGGCTTTATGAGTTAGGGTGTTACATTAAATCATCTTCTATCCTTAGATCTACCAAAGATCTAAACATTAACATCTTTTCATAGCCTTGGCCAGAAGTTGGGCAAATTATCAACCTTGGTGAGCTTCAAGGTAAAAATCTACTCTTAAGAATCATTTTTGTGCTTTAAGCTTAAGACCCTATTTTGATCTTATCAAGGAGTCTCAAAGACACTAACTTGAACCCTCTTTTTCTTCTTATAACGTGGCCAAAATGGAGCCCATGAGTTCTTGGATTTGGTCGAGAAACAAAGGAGGAAAAATAAAAAAAATCAACATTAAGGAGGGTAAATCTTTACTCTAAGTTTTGGTGCCTAAAATACTTGTTCAAACCTTGGATATGTACAAAGAACTCAATGTTATTCCTTTACAATTATAGGCCAAAAATCTTGAGGAGAACACAAGGAAAAAAGCTAGCTTTGGAACAAAAAGATTAATGTTCAAACCTTGAACTTAAATTGATGTTTTAAGTTGTTCTATGTTAAGGATTAATTATGGCCGAGATGGATGGGTGAAAATGGTCTAATGTGGCCAAGGAGTGTATATAAATCTACATTAAAAAATTAGGTTATATTATCTAATGACTTAAGGACTTAAATGTCAATTTCATAAAGTTTAAGTGACTATATGGTAAATACCGAAACTTGGGGGTATGGTTATTAAATTGTCCAGAAGACAGTGAGTTATTATGAGTATTTTGACATATTAAAATTATATGTTATGGTTTGTAAAATGGAAAAAGGTTAAGGCTATTTTTATAAACATTTAGGTGGACTAAATGCTTTTAAAAACATAGGTTATATTAGTATGATGTAAGATGTAAAAATCTGGAATTATAAAGGTTGTTTGGGTGATATAATACACTGTAAAAGTTAGTAGAAAAATGCCTATGAAAATAGGTTTTGTTTGGAAGAGATTAAAGACAAAAGTTGACTTTAAATGTCACTAGAAGTGTATCTAATGATTTACAAAGCTATTCAACAATCCAATTTCCAGAAGTTGGGACATCTTAAATCCATAACTAAATCATTATTCTTTGATCTAGATGCCAAGTTATCATCATTTTTCAACTAACAATCTTGGGTTATCTACATATCCATTTACCTCTTGTTTCCTTCACTAGCTCAAACGCAACATTTATGGGCTTCAAAATTTTAAAAACCATAGCTCTAGCCATCGGCATAGCACACTAAGGCAAGCAATTATGACCCGGGGGCCCGTGGGTTATGGTCCCACCTTCAGTCTCTGCATTCATAGCTATAAGCTTACTTAACCCTTAGGTTAGCTCACATTTTCAGTCCTCTTCTATGTATCATAAGACATTACACTCTCAAGCTACAATTTTAGGCATAACTCTGTGTCATTCTCCTTTGACAAGGTCTAAAATGGTCTCACGGTGCCACAACATTACTTAGCATAACAAACAAGGATATCACAAGGCCTATATCAACATTTTCATTCCTCACAAGGAAGCCCAAACATAAGAATTTCAATTTAAGTCTCATAACCACTATTAGTCATCATGAATTATTCAAGTACCCAAGGTACACAGTCAAATCTTATATCAGACATCCCTTGAAGTGTTAGGGTTCCTCAAAGCATTTTGTATCTCATCCAGTTCCATAAAGAAATAAACACATGTAGTAAAAATTCCCAAGTCTCAAATATAAGAAACAAACATTTCAAATGGCTCAGCCATGAGCATCTCAATCACATCAGCTACAAGGCATCACACAGTGTGACTCACTAACTCAGTGGTCACTTCATAATTTTCATATCAACATAGTCTCAATGGACTTTCCACAATTCATCAATCACGTGTGTCATTCAACACACGTCATCATATGCTTCTAGGGCAAAACACATATCACACCATCCATTGGTCATTCTGAAATTCTCATACTATCATAGCCTCAAAGGACTTTTCACAATACAATCATCATGCGTGTCACATATTGCATGCTGCCATATGCCTCTATGGCCATGCACTTAGGATCATAAGGAATCTCAAATTTAATCATCACAAGGCCGCAATCAAATAACCAAGACTTAGTCACATTTATAGGGAACTTCATTCCAAACCAAAACACAAGTTAACATTTAACAATGAAGGACACAACAAATCATCCAAACATGCAATTAAAACACCCACAATAATATATTTTTACCCTGTTACATCATATAAATGAAGAAAGGAGCGTGTGGGAACAAATGAAGGTGAATTGGAGTTAAAACGAAGAATCTAGAGTAAAAACAATGACCTAGTGTAGGCTGCCTGTGCAGTTCCAGGGTTGGGTCTAGAGTCCGGAATTGCCCATTCCGGGGGCCGCGAGTCTCCTACCCAAACCTACCCACCTGTTCCGTATGTCTAGCCAGCCGTTCTAGATGTCCGGAACAATCTGTATGGGGGTTAAAATCACCCGTTCAGGAGGCCGGAACATCCTGTTTCAGCAACTTTTCATGGATTTAATAGTAATAGCACTTAGTACACACCATAACACTCATTTGCAAACATAAATAAAGAATAAAAACATGATAAATCATCATCTAAACATCACCAAAACACCATTAAGGTGTGCAAGGAGACATACAAACATCAAAGAATTCAATCTTCCTCACCATGCGTCCTCTTTACCCTAGAAATCATTTCAAATCCTTTTTGAAGCCACACCAGCTCAAAAGAACTTAATTCAGAGCCGATGAGGCTCTGATACCACTTTGTAACACCTCATTTCTTAAATACTTGATTAACTTCTTAAATCAATGGACTTTGCAGCGGAAGTCATAAAACTTTTAAGTGTTACCGCCACATTCCTCTCAAGCGAATGTTAAGGATAAACCAATTCTTTAAAACAATTGTAAACTTTCAAAACTTTGGACATGACCTATCAAGGCATGTCTAGGAAACAATATCAACATCTATTGAAGGAAACATGCTTACAAAAACATGACCACATGGGCACAACCAACTAGTGGCTCCCGAAAGGTAATACCTGTAATTTACAAGGTAGCCTAGACCATGTGCCTTTACAGTTGGTCATCCTCGATTGCATTGTTCAAGTTGTAAATGAGGGAAGGATGATTAAACTTTATAGATATACATAGATCAAGAGAGTTACATACTCTCAACTAAATACTGAGGTAAATACCCAAAAGAAGAGTAATGAGGGAATTAGTACTTATACATTTCAAATCCAAAAACAAAAGTAATACAAGTAGTAAATTCCCCCAGGACCCACGCTCTCAGTATTCTGTTGAACTTGCGAGAAAGCATTCAGGCACATAGACATACAAACACAAACTGTCAATATTCAACTGAGTAAACACTAAGCTACCCTGAGGTCAATTACCTTAATCCTTTATTATTTAAAAGATAGAGAACCATAACTTTCTCTTCTTTTTTTTCTTTGTACTTTCTCTATATCAAATCAGCACATGTCCTTTCTCAAGCATTTCATCTTTCATTACTATCGCAAAGCATTTAAGCACAATTCACATGAATATGCATCCACAAGGATGATGGCTCCCGGAAGTGGCTATCTTCCAGAACACCAGCTTCTGGAACAAGGATCACCCCGAAGGGTTCCGAGCATCAACAACTTACATGACAATTTCATTTCCAACAGCTCATCATGGCTCATACATATACAATAAAGTTCATGCATATTTCAATTTACATTCCAAAATTAATAGCTCATTTAGCCACTGGATACAAAGGGTTTGTCTCCCTTACATTATCACAAGAATCAATGGCACACATAGCCTCCGGATATCAAGGGTCCGTCTCCCTTTCCATTTTAATAATCAATGGCACACATAGCTATCGGATATCAATGGTTTGTCCCCCTTTTCATGTTAATTATCAATGCCACACATAGCCCCCAGATATCAAGGGTTCGTATCCTTTTTCATTTCAATTATCAATGGCACACATAGCCTCCGGATATCAAGGGCCAGTCTCCCTTTTTATTTCAATTATCAATGGCACACATAGCCTAATATCAAGGGTCTGTCTCCATGTTCATTTCAATTTTCAGGGTCTGTCTTCCTCTTCTAGCATTCACTCATTGACGTAGCATCATTCAAAATCATTTCTCAAAGATTATTCATCCACAACAATTCATCAAGGATTTATCGTCCATAATCATTCATCAAGGGTTAATCATCCACCATCATTCATCAAGGATTAATTATTCATAATCAACCATCAAAGATTACTCATCCATAACCAATCATTAAGGATTACTCATCCATAATCAATCATCAAGGATTACTCATCCATAATCATTCATTAAGACCATAGTTCTGTTTCATTCCATTCCTTATTTCAAAGGTCATTCGACCATATATACTAATATCTGAGTTCATTATCCAAGAGCCATCAACACTACTTCACAGGTTACACAAAGATTCACAACCATAGATCATCAAGATCACATTTCCATTGTGTTTATATCATCCACAATGAAACATCACATAGATCTACATCTGGTATTGAAATCTAGGTTCACTATGACCATACTTTGTTCACAGCCAGGTTACAATTCCCAAAGATCATCACTTATTATATCCAAGTTCATAAACCAAAGACTATAGAGATCATCAAGTCGATAATGAAATCATTATGAATCGCACACTAGGATAAACATGATTTCTAATCATCCTCAAGAAAACCTACTCACATAGATCATTAAACCTTACTATTTCCTTTACCTTTTCTTTGATGACCATATTAGGTCTTCAAGCTCATCCACACACTCTTGACTTTCAGGAGGTGATCAAATAGCTTACATAATCAGTTAGTATCACAACCATTAGGTTCACCCATCCCTTAGGGCATATATACACCAATAGACTTAGGTTTACCTTTTTGGAAGCATAACATCTTGCCTTGCTCTATAGTCCATGTCTCCAAAGCTTAGAGCCTCCAATGGCTTCTAAAGCAGCACAAAAGAATACAATTAACAATAGTACACATCAACCACAACTATACCATTGTCATGATCTCAAACCCTAGAATTTCCTCAAGGTTTGAAATTCCCTCTTTAAGGGCCCCAATCATTCAAATCTTGGTCTCAAGATAATAATAAATGATCTAAGAGGTTTAGAAAATAAAAACACGTTTTTATAACATCAAATTTAAAGTCAACAGCCATGGATATGGGTTTTGATCAAACTTTTCCAAATCACATTATTTTAGGTTCAAAAGAATGATAATAAGGAATTGGGAAGCTTTTACAAAGGACTTAAGCCAAAATCCAAGAGGAAGTGGTAGATCAAGGGAAACAACCTTATACCTTAAATAGTAACAATGAAGGAAATGGAATGCTCCAACTCTTGAAATCCATGCTCCAAAGGATGAAATCACTTAAAAAATTAAGGAGAACCCTCAGTTTTAGCGATTCAAAGAAGTATTTTGGGGTGGGGAGCAGCCATAATCCTTCATGGCTGGTTGAGCATGACCACAATCAGAGGGAGGAGAGAGAAAACAAGTTTGAGGAAGGTAGGAGGAGAAGTGAGGAAAGAGAGAAGGAGATCTCTTCTCTTAATTCAAGTGGCATGTGCCTTGCACATATCTTTTCATTTCATATTTTATTTTTTAAAACGCCCTTCTCAAATCCTTATAATTACATTTTTTAACCGTCCTTTTAATATTTCAGAACTTTCCATAAATGGACATAACATGGTTTTTGCCATTTTAGGCAAAACATACTTTAAGCCTTTAAATCTCCAAACTTAACCAAAACTTGGCTTTTCTTTTCAAATCTTTTATCCATCATTAATATAGCTTAAAAGTCTCTATTTGGAAGTTATAAATCACCTTTCAAGGTCTAGATATGTCAAACCACTCAAAAGTACTAAAACGCCTCTTAAGGCTAAAATATGCTTTAAGCTAGCGAATTTCTTCAATGCTCTTGAGCTCTTGCTCAATAAATAAACTTTTAAAACTCATGTTAAGCGCATATATGGGGATTAACTCAATACAAACCTTATTAAATTGGGGTATTTCACAGACTTACTATAATTGTTGGATTATACCATGCTACTTATCAGCACATACCTAAGTCCATACTTCAAAGTTGAATCCCACCATGACACTTATCAGCACAGCATCAATCTTGTGCCTTCTCAAGATTTTTGGTTTGCTAAGATAGAGGAGACAGTCAAGATTCAACCACCACAGGTGAATAGGGGGATCGGTAGGCCACCTAGAAACAGGCGTAGGGAAGAGAACGAGAAGAGAAAAGGTCCCTGGTCAATCATAATTAAATGCAGCAAGTGCCACACATGTGTGAAGTAGTCACATATTGAGAAGTTACACGGGGATCATACCGATCTACCATAACTGGTGCCCACCATTGGAAGAGTTCAATGCTGTAACAATTATAGTAAGTATGTCCTGTTGATTTCCGGTTGTGTGAAACATTAAGAGTAGCTGGAACTCTACAATTGCAATGTATTGTTTGAAAATTTTCGTCTATTGTGGTTGTGTAAGTTAGGGGATACATGATTGATATTCTATGGGTGGTATAGCAGAGAAATTGACATTTTATAGGCTTACAATGAGTTTTTAAGTTCAAAAGGGCATCTGCATGAAGAACTAGCCGTTAGAAACAAAAATAGCCATTTTTGTAATAGGGGCATTTCGTGAACTTTGTCATAAAGGCATTTCATGAACTTTTTGCTAATTTGTGAAAAGTTACCGTTGAAGTCAAAGCATAGCCTTTGAATAGTGAAACGACTATTTAAGGGCAAAAAGATCATTTTTTGAAATTTTGTTGGAAAATTAACGTCCGTCAGTGCAGAGTGGCATTTCATGTACTTTTCAGAAAATATAGTGGAATTTCGTGACTTTCTTTTTTTAGGGGCATTTCATGAATTTATCAAAAATATAGTGGCATTTCATGAAATTCCCTATTTTTATAGTTATCAATATTTTTATAGTAGAGAATATCATTATATTTTTGGCTACTTCATGAAATGCCCCAAAAGAAAAAGAAGGTCACAAACTGGCACCACTTTTTTGCAAAAGCCATGAAATGCCACTATGTAATTGACTAGAAGGAAAAAGACAAAATACTCTACTAGTTAACAAAGTACTTTTAAAGTTCACAATATGCCTCTAAGTGTTAAAAAATTCACAAAAAAAAATGGGATTTCATGAAATGCCACTAAAAAAAGAAAGTCACGAAATGCCACTATATTTTTGCAAAAATCCATGAAATTCTACTATGTCATTAAACGGAAGCAAAAAATACAAAAATACCCCTACTAATAAACAAAGTACTTTTAAAGTTCACAATATGCCCCTAAGTGTTAAAAAATCACAAAAATTAACAAAAAAATTAAAAATACTATAAAAATATAGATAACAATAAAAAATATTAAATATTATAAACAACTATAATAATAAATAAAAAATATATATTAAAATATCATAAAACATTGAAAAAAACTAAACATTTCTTAAATTTTTTTCAAAATTATTTAGTACCATAAAAAAGAATATAGAGTTTTAAACCCATAATTTTACTAATTTTCTACAAATTTAGACCAATATAGTACCATATATACCAATTAATTACCATAAATTTTACCATACCATTTAAAATAATTTTTCTCTACCAATTTAAATTATGTATTAAAAAATATTATAATTTTTGTAATTTATATTCTATTTTGTAGATGACTTTATGAGATAATAGAACGTATTTCAAATAAATAAATTAAAAAGATAATTTAAAAATGTATGGTACAAATTATGGTAATTAATTGGTACTATTTATGGTGCTTAATTGGTCGAAAAATTGGTATAAATTATGTTAAAAATTACGACTAGTACCAATTTTTCTACCAATTAAGCACCATAACTTGTACCAATTAACTACCATAATTTGTACCATACATTTTTCAGGTTATCTTTTTTTGTTAATCAATTTGAATTATTTATTCGAAATACATTATACTATGTCATAAAGTTATCAACAAAACAGAATATAAATGAAAAAAATCCAAATATTAATTAAAATTCTTTATTTTGAATAATATTTTAAATTGGTAGAAAAAAATAATATAAAAAATGTATGGTAAAATTATGTAATTAAATAGTATAAATTATGGTAATTAATTGTGGTACTATATTGGTCTAAATTTGTAGAAATATTAGTATAAATTACGTGTTTAAAACTCTATATTCTTTTTATGGTACTAAATAATTTTGAAAAAATATAAGAAATATTTACTTGTTTCAATTTTTTATGATATTTTAATATATTTATTATTTATTTTTATAATATTATAAATAATTTTTTATATTTATCTATATTTTTATAGTATTTTTATTTTTTTTGTGAACTTTAGTAAATTTTTTAACAATTAGGGGGCATATTGTGAACTTTAAAAATATTTTATTAACTAGAAGGGGTATTTTTGTCTTTTTTGCTTCTGGTCAATGACATAGTGACATTTCATGGACTTTTACAAAAATATAGTGACATTTCGTGACTTTCATTTTTTAGTGGAATTTCATGAATTAGCAAAAATTTTAACGACATTTCATGAAATTTCCCAAAAAAATTAAAATACTTTAAAATAGAGATAACATTTAAAATTATTTTAATTATTATTAAAGTTTTAAAAGTTATAAATTTTTTTAAAAAAATTAAAAAATAAAATAAAAAATATATCAAAATATCTTAAAATATTGAAAAAAGTAATTATTTCTTAGATTTTTATAAATTATTCAATACTATAAAAAAATATAGTATTTTAAAGACATAAGTTATACCAATTTTTCTACTAATTTATAGTAATTAAGTACCATAATTTTCTACATAACACCAATTTGAACTATTTATTCAAAAAAAATTATTTTATATTTTTTAGTAATATTCAAAAATTTTATTTAAAAAAATTATATTCAATTTTACAAATAACTTTCTCAAAAATAGAAAACAAATTATGAAAAATAAATTTCCGATAATATTCGTCAAAAATATAAATTATTTATTTTTAATAAATAAATATAAAATTTCTAAATATTAGTGAATATTTGATTTTGAATAAATAATTTAAATTGGTAGAAAAAAAAATGTAAGATAAAAATACGGTATTTAATTGGTATAAATTATGATACTTAATTGGTATAAATTTGTTGATAAATTGGTATAAATTATGTGTTTATTATAATATTATGTTCTTTTTGTGGTATTGACTAATTTTCAAAAAAAAAATTAAGATTACTTTTTCATAATTAAGATATTTTAATATATTTTTATCTTAGTTTTCATTTTTTATAACTTTTTATAATATTTTAAATATTTTTTTATAGTAATCTATATTTTTATAGTATGTTGAATTTTTTGAGAATTTTCTTGAATTTGTTAATAGTAAATTTTAAAAGTATTTTGTTAAGTAGTATAGGTATTTTTATCATTTTACCTTCTGATCAATGACATAATGACATTTAATGGACTTTTGTGAAAATATAGTAATATTTTATTACTTTCTTTTTATTTTAGACTTTCTCACGACTGTAAAAGATATAAAAATTTATAAAACTTCAAAATAAATAAAATAAAATAGGACAGCTCAATCGGACTCATTGAAAAATTGAAACGTGTATTTCTTGTCGTTATTTTTTCCCAAAATTATTCGAAATGGTTATCCTGCACACTGATATATACAGATAATTTACTTTATTGACAGAATCACTTTGAGAAAAGACGGAGGGGGAAACAGCTGCTTCCGCCTTTCCCCCTTATCGTTTTCTCCCACGAGAGCGAGGCTTTCTTTGCCCTCAGCCAAAAACTCATTATTTTAATTCTCAATTCGAACAGTCGTTTTTTCCTACAAGTTCAAAATTTTAACTCTCGCCGGCACTCTGCTGCTTTACCGTTGGCTCCCATTCTCTTCCTCTCCTTGTCCATTCTACATCTTTGCGCTTCTCGCCGGAGTTCGTAATCGAATCATTCAGTCATAAGCGTGAGCTTCTTAGGGTTTCTGCTTGGTTGCCAGATCTAGGGAAATTTTTCCATGGAAGAGGGTCCAATTGACGTGGAAACAAAAGGCGGAGGCGATGATGGACTAACTCTCTTTGACGTCTCCACGCCAGATAATGTTCTCGTATATCCCGCTCCAGGTTTGCTCCCGGGCGTTTTGCTGTCTCTGTTTCTCTTGGTAGTCGCGCTTGTCTGTGGAATTCTCGTTAACCAGAGCTGATTAGTTCTTATGATGCTATAATCTGATATCTCGTCTTTTGATCTCACATTTTACTGATAGAAGATTATAGTTTTTTCTACTTCCAGGCTGTGGATGAATATTTCTGTTTTGATATTGGTTCTAATATCCAGTCCCCTTAGTTTTTGGCATTGAGATTAGATGATTTTGCAATTTTGTAGACAGTTTTTCGTCCACTTTAGACGATCGAAATCCGTGTGAGGTTTGTAGTTGCGCCCTTGAATAACTTCTAGATGTTGGTTCAATTGCACATTGGACAAATGTGCCTTTCTTTTTAGACCTCTTCTGTGAGCTTCAGCTCGGCGCTCCTAGAAAAAACGCCTCTTGCGCTACGATGATAGCCTTTATCTTGAAGTAAATGTTTATAATCGTTTACTCTGGTCCCCTCTTACATTCTGAATGCTTGTTGAATATAATCAATTTTATCTCTATCCGGAGGAAGAATTTCATATGTTCTCAATCTGGACGTAGATTCTGGTTTTTTGCACGAAAAGTTGAAGATTCCAACGGCAGGGGAAAGTTCAATTCTACCATCCATGTCCACTGAATCAGATATTTCTCTGAGGAATGACAAATACAATATGCGCAAAAGCTTAGCTTGGGACAGCGCATTTTTCACCTGTGAAGGTTGGCTCCTAATTGATGCAGTCTGGATTTCTCCTCGTCTAAAGCGTGATTATTTTGTTTTTATTGTGTCTTGTCAATTGTAGCTATTGGTAACTATTTTTTCTGTGTCCTCAGGTGTACTTGAGCCGGAGGAATTGTCAAGTATCATCGAAGGGGCTGATAACAATGGTTGTAAACCAAGGCAAATGCTATCTGAAATTCAAGAGGACTTGAGCGCTTCTGAATCAATATCAGCTTTTGCGAGTGATAGTTTGTTACTTGAAACTCTTGAGGCTGATCTCTTCCGTGATATCAGAGCGTCAATTCAGAAAAGCAGTAGAGCTTCCAATTTGAGAACGTCAGTCAGAAGTAAAGAAGCTGAAGGAGTAGAGCCCACGAGTACCCCTCGTAAGTCTGGCAGCTGTATCACATATCTGCAATTATTTCAGCATTACTGTTCATAAGCCGTTCTAGCAACATAGAGATGAGATTGAGGAGCATAAAATATTGTGATTTTTTCCGTCCTCTGTGATGTACTTAACCTGAATAAAGAGGTTGGTTTATTGTTCTGCAAGTCTAATAATAACTCTTTTTTTAGGAGCGAAAAACATTCATCCTCGGCATGGAAATAATGTAAGTTGATGACCCAAAGTAGGCTGTTTTACATGCTTTAGTTACTTTTTCATCATTTTTTTTGTCTACTGTATCTTATTCAATTATTTTTAATGTATAATTATAAAGGCCAAAACACCTTTGAAGAAGCCAACTGGGTCTCTACAAGGGCTTGCAAAACCAGTGAAGGTGGGTTTTACTGGTGGACAGGTAAAGACTAGCGGTTAACTGTTTTTACTTACTATTATGTTTGAGCCGATATTATGCTTTGCTTACTGCAATCTGACTGCAGAACTGTTTGGCTAATGTATATATGTAATTAGTCACTAAGACATATATAATTGACCCTCTATACTGATTTGAGTATTAAGTTGGTTAGAAATCACTTTCCATGGACTACCAAACTCATTGCTTTGTATTCCTGAAGCCTTTTGGGGAAAACCACAAATCATCAAGCTCAGTACCTCTCAGACCACAAAGAGCAACTGGAAAAGTGTCTTCCGCAGCTAATGCAGCATCCATGAGACAACCCAAAAGAATGTTGGTTGATGCTGGCCGTGTTAAATCAGAGAGCAATAAATTGGGAAGCACAAGAGGTGAAGATTTTTTGTATGTCATTTGCTATCTTTGCTCCGTTCTTGTTGTGCATGAATTATTTATTTGTCTTTGTTTAATCCTGATAATATTGTGATCTGTCTGGAATTCGGAAGCTGGGCAAGTGGGTAACCCTGGCAGATCAAGAAATGTTGTGCCTAAGAGTACATCATCTTCCAAATCTTCTGTAAGATCATCAACAGTAACCATTAGTGTCAGCTCCTCTTGTGACAGCACCACTAGTTCTTCAGGGGGTTCTCATCAAGTATCTTCTCGCTCTTCCTTGCAAAGGAAGGGCAACGGAACTGGGAAATTATCTTCGGCTAATTCAATTCAGAGAACACCTCTGAAAGTTGGAATGGAGGGCAAAGTTCAGCCTGCTGCCTCGGCCTCGCGCCTCTCCACGTCCGTTAAATCAAAATCCAATCAACATTCCACTTTATCACCTGTCTGCTCTGTAAGTGTGCGGTCCTCAGTATCATCGACCTCAAGCTTGACTGGGAACCGAAAGTTTAGTGGCTCAAAAAAAAGTTTGGGTCTGAATGATGGAGACAGTGTTGAGAAAAATGAACCTCAGGGTTTGAAAGCTCTGCCACTGGAGCAAACTTTGAACGGACCACAAAAGAAGGTAGAAAAAGTCCAGAAACGATATGTGCCGAAGTCTTTAGCAGGAAATGGGTCTTCTTCCCGTCCACTTTCGGGAAAACCTTCTGGTCTGAGGATGCCATCCCCCAAGATCGGCTTCTTTGATGGGGTTAGTTCATCATCCCATTAAGATACTATCGCTAATTCAATGTGTGCTCCTCTCAGCTCTCTGCTAAACGTAATTTTAGATCATTTCTTGTGAAAAACTTAGCTCTTGGCTTCCTTTAATACCAAAAGATACGTACATGTTGCAGGCAAAACCCAGTGGGCGAACTCCCGTAGGTGGTACACAGTTGCGGTCTGGTCTGTCAACTAACCGTACAACGAAGTCTGGAGTGGGAAACGTTAGCCCCACTGGGGTCACAAATAAGTGCAGGCCGGCAAATTCAACTGTAAAATCAGCGTCCAAAGCGACGGTGAGCCCTTCAAGGAATTCCATTACCGGGGTGTTAGAATCTGCTTCGGTCCATACTTCATCCCCAAAGGTCAAAGGAGAAAAAAGTACATCAAAGCTGTCGAGACTATCTAGTTCTGGAGCGGGAAAAAGCAACTTGAACGGCAGTAAGAGTAGTCCGAGAGTTGATTCAAATTCTAAATCAACCGAAGAGACAAATTTGATTCAAGAAATGAGTTACACTAGTGAAAAAACAAAGAGACCGGAAGTTGGGAAAAACCTCAAGGATCTTGCTGGTTTGCGGACTCCTTTTACAGTTAAGAATTCTCTTATAGATCTCGTCTAGAAGGCGAGAGAGACAAGCAACATAGCTTTCCTAGAATGGAGAGGAAATGCCAACATATAATGGAGCCTTTACCGTCTCTGGTCTTTTTGTTTGTTCATTTTATATTTCCCTTCTTGTTATTGTATAAGTTGCTACGAGTTTTTGGCCAAAGGAAAGCTTGATCAGTTATGGCCGGTTCTTGGGCATTTAATTTTGCCCGTATTAAAATAACTGGTCTACGATTTTTTTGTCTCACGTTAGGTTACATCGACGATGCTCAACAATTCGTCGAGTCCTGTTAATACAAAGGTAATTGATTTTTGTCCCCGCAGTCCGCACTTCGCTAATATTCAAATATGCGAGTTTCGGTTGTATACTACGATGTTCAACAATTAACAAGATTTTCCCCAAATTAAAATCTTTGGAAAATTATATACCAATCCATGAAGTTTGTGTAATGGTGGCCATCGGGTCCGGTATCCCGGAACCGGCGGTTCTACCCGGAAACGATGGAACCGGAACCGGCCGGGAAACCGGTTGGGAACCGGAACCGGAACCGAACCGCTTCAGCGGTTCCGAATACGAATACATGTTGTGAGATTCGGGCCCGAACCGGACCCGGAACGGAACCGGAACCGGTTGAACCGGTCGGAACCGTCATCGGATTCGGAACGGGAACCGGAAATCGGAACCGCAACCGGTGGAACCGGAACCGGAACCGGAACCGGTTGAAGTTACCGTTGGAATCGGGCCAAAACGATGTCGTTTTGGGTCTCGGGGCGCGCGTCCTCTGAAGAAAATAGCGTTAGATCCCAAGCACGTGTATTGCAATATGAAGGCACAATGATGATTGGTATGAGATGAATGGGGAAACACCACTTAGGACTTCTATCTTGTATATTTTAGAATGTATTAGTAATTTAGTATTACTTTTTCCATGTAATATTTTTTAAGACTTGCAAATTGAAATCATGTAACCTCTTAGTAGCTGTACTTTTTCCTTATTAAGGTTTTCCCAATGGGTTTTTACCTAATAAGCTTTTAATGAGGCAGTGAATCATATAATAAATTCTCTTGTTCCTTATTTTTGTAAATTCAATAAAAATTCCTAAGTCTTGTTTCTTACACATTTAAGATTATAAACTTGAAGAATAACCTATCTAGGAGTAAAGTGGATGAAGGAGCAACGTGTGCGTCAAAGGATCTCAAATCGAGCTAAAACGAAGCAACTGGAGCCGATCGAATCTTTCCGGAACCGCTCCGGAACGGTCGGAACCGATCAGAACCGCGAACCGGAACCGGAACGGCCGGAACGGTTTTGTGACCGAATCCGAAGCGAATCCAGATTTCAGAACCGCGAACCGGAATCGGAACCGGAACCGCCCAGACCGGTTCCGAATACGAATACACATTTTCCGGAAACCGGAACCGGAACCGGTGGAACCGGACCGTGGCCACCATTAGTTTGGTGCAATTACATACCTCTTGGTACAATTACATACCCCTTGGTAAAATTACATGCTTTACTTATGAGGTTTCAAAAATTAATTTTCCCACCCATATGATTTCCCCTGTTTTATATCCAGTAATTTTTTAAATTTTTGTTAAAAGATGTTTAAATGTTGTCCATAATTGATGAAATTTCGCTAATGTGTTATATTTTGGTCAAATGCTAAATCCAAACAAATTTTAAACTCACATGTGACATGTGAGACCCAATAAAAACACGTTCCCATGTCACATGTTTCATTGGGTCTCACGTATCACATATGAGTTTAAAAAGCTTTAGATTTCACGCTACACCAAAATAAAATATAATACTTTAGTATCATCTGTGTAAAGTTTCATCAATTTTGAACAACATTTAAGCATCTTTTAAGTTGACCAAACAATAGAAAAGTTGTTAGATGTAAAACGGGGGAACCACATGGGTGAGGAAAGTAATTTTTGAAACGTCATGGGTGGGTTGTGTAATTACACCAAACTTCATGAATGGAGATATAATTTTCTCTAAAATCTTTTGTAAGTGGTGTGTTAGACTCGGGAATTTGAGGCAAATGAGCGGATTTAAATAGAATCACTTCTGGTCATGACTTTGAATCATTTTATTTTGAGTTTTGACTATTGACTATATTAAGTGATTGCATGTCCAAATGAATTATTTTAATTACATTATCCACCAATGACCTTTAGCAAATTTGCATTGCCCACTTAAGAGTTTTTTATATTAACGAAACATACACATGAACTAATCCTAAAATATCTTCCGTCAACATTTAATTTTTTCCATCCAATTCGATAATGGGAAATTTCATGAAATGCCACTTTATTTTTGGCTAATTCATGAAATGCTACTAAAAAAAAGAAAGTCATAAAATGCCACTATATTTTCGTAAAAGTCCATGAAATGTCACTATAGTCATTAACTAGATGTAAAAAAGACAAAAATACCCTGACTAGTTAACAAAGTACTTTTAAATTTCACAATATGCCCCTAAGTATTAATAAATTCACAAAAAAGTCAAAATACTATAGAAATAAAAAATAATATATATAAATAAAAAATAATATATAAAACTAAAAAAATTATAAAATTGAAAAATTGAAAAAATGAAAAAAATGAGAAAAATCATAAAATATTAAAATAGATAAATATTTCATTTATTTAAAATTTATTTAGTATGATAAAAAAATAATGTGTTCTAAACAAATAATTTATACCAATTTTTCTACCAATTTATAGCATTTATCTACCATAATTTATACCAATTAAGTATCATACTAATTTATACAATACATTTCTAAATTACCTTTTTTCTAAAAAATCTATATTAATTATTCAATTTAAATTATATTATATTTTTTAAATAATATTCAGAAAAAATATTTTAAAAATTTATATTCTATTATGTAGATAACTTTATGACATAATATTTTCTCGATAACAAAAACTATTATGTCATAATGTAATCTGCAAAATAGAACTTAAATTTTAAAAACTAAAATTTCTAAATATAAGTTAAAAATATAAAATATTTTACATTGAAGCAATAATTTAAATTGATAGAGAATAATGATTAAAAAATATATGGTAAAAATTATGGTACTTATTTGCTAAAATTATGGTACTTATTTGCTAAAATTATGGTACTTAATTGGTATTAATTGGTAGAAATTATTTGTTTAGAACACAATATTCTTTTTATGGTACTGAATAAATTTTTTAAAATGAAATATTTATTTATTTTTATTTTATGATATTTTCATTATTTTGCAATTTTCATAATTTTTTTTAATTTTTATATATATTTTTAAATTTTTTTGTATTTTGAATTTTTTATGAATTTTTTAACACTTAGGGGCATATTGTGAACTTTCAAAGTACTATGTTAACTAGTAGGGGTATTTTTGTCTTTTTTCTATCTGGTCAATGACTATAGTGGCATTTCATGGACTTCTACAAAAATATAGTGGTATTTTGTGACTTTCTTTTTTTTAGTGGCATTTCATGAATTAGCAAAAAATATAGTGACATTTCATAAAGTTTCCCTTTTATCATTGACCATCGACTCTTTTTTCCAGCATATATACTTCCAAACATGCCTTAGTGGAAAAAAAGGGAAAAATATATCTACCACCCATAATGTTGGTGAAATTACACACCTCACCCATAAGGTTTCAAAAATTATTTTCCTTATCCTTGTGGCTTTTCTCATTTTACATCCAGCAACTTTTCTAATTTTCTGGACAAGCTGGTTTTTTCTAATTTGAGTTCAATTTTGAAGATGTTTAAACGTTGTCTATGTAACACTTTTAACATCATTCATGTAAAGTTTTATCAGTTTTGGACGGCGTTCAAGCATCCCTTAAATTGAACAAAAATTAGATAAAACCAACTTATGCCTGAACCCGCAAAAAAAAGCTTACTCTGAACGTGTTTTCATTGGGTCTCATAGGTCACATGTATGCTTAAAAAATGGATTTGACCTAGTACCAAAATATAACACTTTAGCATCATTCATGTAAAGTTTCATCAATTTTTGACAGCATTTAAGCATCTCCTAAATTGAATGAAAATTATAAAACATCAACTTGTCAGTAAAGTAATTTTTGAAATCTCATAAATACGGTGTGTAATTTCACCAAGCATGGGTGGGGGATGTAACTAGCCTGTACTACCACAAGTTTTTTCCCCATTCTTGCTCACGACTTATTGCTCGTGATTTCTTCCCTAATTCTCACAACTGATGGTACATATGCAGTGTGTGTGCAATTTTTGGTATCTTGATCCCAATTTATGGTACCCATGCTCACGAAGTTTGATTTTCCCAATTTATGATACTTGGGGTTTTTGAATTATTAGGGAGTCGATTTCCCCATTTTCTACGGTATTATTGTTGCTGGATTTTTGTGGGTTTCAGTTACGGTGCTATTAGTTGATGTATCGGGGTGGATTTCCCCAATTTGTTTCGATTTCCTCAATTTCTACAGTACTGTTCGCCTGTTGTTCTACTATATTGAGTTGGTGCACTTCTTTGTGAATCGAGTTAGTTGAGGTTAATTAAGGTTTTGCACTCTGTTGTTACTGGATTTTGCTGAAGCAAATTGAGTTATTTGATTCATTTCGATGTTGTCAGTTAACTAAATGGTCTATGCTGCTCTATATGTGTATATGATTGAACTTGTTTTTAGACATGTATTATCAAATGAAAACTGATATATGAAATGTCGAGCAAGAAATCAGAAGAGGTTGAGATTTCTCGAACAACCGTTCGTATATACCGTCGAGGGCAATCACGAGAATGCAATCGAACAACAAAGATGAGGAAATTATGAGCAACGAGAGTAGCGGAAGAGATGAAAAGATCACGAGCGCCAAGTGAGGATTAAATCACGATAAGAGAGGAGAAGAATGGTGATGAAAGATACAAAGGCTGGAAAATATGGAGAGAGGAGGAGAACTGTTCTTTTTTGCAACAGAGAAGAGGTTAGGAAGTACAGTGGTGAAGAAAAAAAAGTCAACAGACGATGACAGAGTTGGATGGGAAAGAGTTTGTTGGATTAGTTCATGGTAAAGGTGCAACATGACTGGATAGAACTAGAACCGGATCCAGCTGGACCCAGAACCGGTCGGAACCGGTCGGCAATAGGGGTGGCAATACCCATTGTGTTGGAACCCAAGGTTTTACTGATAATGGCAACTGAGTAAGTCTGGTGACAGAAGAAGTATCACTGATGATATCATCAGAGTAAGTCTGGGCGACGAAGGAGTCTGACTGCACAAAGAGTCATTCTGTGACATAATATTCTCCTAGAAAGTTTTAGAAGCTATGAGGCGAACCTCTACCGTTAAAATGTGGAGAAATTCAAGGAAATAACTGCTACACACGTTCACATATAACCAGCCCCGAAAATCAAGGCGTTCAAGGTTAAAGAGCGCCAGAACGAGTTCCTCTATAGAGCAGTTTAGATATTTCCCGCCCAATGCGTAGTAGGAAGATGTGGGACGTCGTGGAAACGCCATTTTACACATCATGGGAGCAGTTACTTCAGGTTTTATCAGTATTTAAGCATGTAGAAGTCATTTGCAATACTTGAAGCTTTTCACTTCCACATTTCGAGAGAGAGAGAGAGAGAAAGAGAGAGAGAGAATCATATTGAGAGAAGTCATTTTGAGAGATCCTAGTGAGACTTTGTCATTTTAGCTTAGGTATTTATTACCTAGAGAGCACACAAAACACCCTTTATTCCCTATTCTGCATTGATCTACGTCTAGAGTAGAGCGAGTGTTGGATGAGACAGAATACCTCTGTTGAATCCCAAAATAGGAAGCTAGGTTGTAATTCACTTCAAATTTCAATACAAGCAAAATCCTGTCTTATCAATTTTACACAAAAGCTTCCGCATTATCTCTTTGGCAATTACTTATCTCTAAGAAGGGTTGGTCTGAGACTAACACCTCAGACCTACTTGGTCAGCACCCCGATCCTATCAAGTGGTATCAGAGCCTGTGTTGGCTAACAAATCTCTCAAGATGGCAGAAATTTACTACTTAGAAAAGACTGAGTCAGGCACTACCCGTTTAATGTGATCGATGGCTCACAATGATGAGAAAACCACTCATGATAAGGTAAGTGAGACTCCCTCTGCGATGAAAATTTGTAGGTATTGTGGTTATGATGGTCATACGGACTCTTCATGTAATAAACTTTGTCATGATTTGTCATTTAATATATCTCGTGTGTTTACAATCATCAAAGCTCGTAATTTGTGCTATAATAGTTCTTCATCATCGTGTAAGAGGGGACCCAAGTACATCTGGGTTCCCAAAACTAACCACTAGCTTTTTGCAGACATAGTGGCTCAGAACAATGACTCTTGGTTTCGGGATAGTGGCTGATCAAGATATATGACAGGAAACCAAGTTGAGTTTACGACTCACTCTGACCATCAAAGGGGAAAGGTTACTTTTAGAGACAACATGCACATAAAAATCATAAGAATTGGCTCCATTGGTAACCCCTTATTATTTAAAGTTGAAAATGTTAACTTAGTTGTTGTTATTGGACATAGTCTCTCAAGTGTCTCTCAAATTTGTGATTTCTTCAATCTTATGTTATAAGATTTATGACTCTATCACTCGTGATTGTAAGGAAATATGGTTTATGACTCTGATACTGGTGATCTTAAGGCAATATGGCATGTGTTGATATGAATATCCGATATATATATATATATATATATATGAGAATCACGTGTAGAAAGCAAGCAGACGTGGTCTGTGAATCATGTACCGAAGCAAGCAGACTATCTCTGTGAATCTTGTGCAGAAAGCAAGCTGACTCTCTCCAGCTTCAAGTACTTGAAGACTACGACATTTTTGATCAAAATGTTACCATTATGTATGATAATACCAGCTAAGATCGTCAAATTTTCTAAATTTCATGCTTACTCGCA
This sequence comes from Limonium bicolor, assembly GCA_023374045.1. Taxonomy (NCBI): domain Eukaryota; kingdom Viridiplantae; phylum Streptophyta; class Magnoliopsida; order Caryophyllales; family Plumbaginaceae; genus Limonium; species Limonium bicolor. The sequence continues at coordinate 318,913,742 of CM041779.1, forward strand.
CTAAATTTATATACTTAGGTTCTCATTTGTTACGAGATCATGTGGAGATGAACTTAATCTAATTAAACTATGTTTCTACGGACGCTAGCTTGCTGATATCATCACCAAGGCATCACACATGGTTGCATTTGAGCTGTTTCGCACACACCATGGCATGACTTGTTCTAACTAAGGGTGGTTGTATCTCCTCTCCCTCTTGAAGGCAGAGTCTGGATACTCAGGTATAGTCTCTCTGGCACCATACTCTCCTTGGTTAACTAGTTCATCTAAACTTTGTCTATAAATGTTTATGGAAAACCCGTCAAGTTTTTCTTTACCAATTTGACCAAAGCACCCACATCAACCATCCCACGACCCCAAAGCACATATTCTCCTAACCGTCAAACCACTCCTACTCACTCTCCCACTCAAAGCCGATAATCCTCCAAACAAGGCACTATTGTTATCCCAACTCCCGAAACCATCACTAAGTCTCCCATGGCCATCTCACCATACAAAAATCCCATCCACTTTGGGTCCATCATTACTAATGCCCAACTCACCCTACAGCCCTAGTCGATTACCTAACCTACCTTGCCTAAGCTCCACTACTATCTCAGCCGAAGCCCTTGCCACTCCTACCAAACCCACTACCACTACCACAGAAGCAAAACCCACTACTTCTTACTACCTAAATCCATCACAACCCTTTCCTTTCATTCAACCAAGAAATACTGCTAGAGTCAATCTGCAGACAGAATCGGTCTGGCAAAAATACCCACATAGTTGAAGTGAATTTCCAAAAAAAAGGGAAAGATAAGAAAAAGAAAGAAAGACAGAAATCCCATGAGAAGGCTAAAACAAAGCAAATTACGATCGTCTCTTCAACTTATATTCAATTTGAAGAAGACATGCTCTTGCTCCAGCCACCACTTCCAAGAGTGGAACTTGCGTGACTCTGGTTTGAGCTTCATAACAACGCTAGCTTGCACGTATGGGTATGAATACTCTTGCTAATACGCTTCACTACCACGGTTAGCCACCTCTAGCACTCTCTAAGAATAGATTCAAAATGAATGGGTCAATACCAAGATGCAGACCAAGTCCCTATCCCCATTTCCTAGCCTACACCCTTGACCATACTTTCAACCTATCTCAAACTTTGTTTATCTTGGCGATGTTTTTATCAAACTTTGGTAGATTCTGTCGGTTGACTATATAGCCATGTGATTGCCTCTGGATGTCAGGCAGACTCACCCTGTTTTTCTAGATGATGTCAAAAAGGGGGAAAGCGGTGAATCTCATTCTCAGTAAGACGAATTAATGTTTTTGGTGGTAGAAAGACTTAAATTGCACTTATGAATTTTTCCCTGCTTGATGGTCAAGCAGACTGTTTCTGTTTAAGCTTAGTTTAATTCTCTTACGCTCTTCTCTTACTGGTCTTGTCTTAAATGACGTGCTCAAACTTAGGGAGAATATTGGACTAAGGGGGAATCAATCAACGAGAGGTTGGTTCTTCCAAGCTTCTTTGCTTGTGTGTCATTTTTACAGGTAAACTCTTGCTACGGGATTCACTCGAGCGATTTTTTGGAATCATCAGTAAAAAGGGGGAAAATGTATGAAGATATTAGAGTTTTGATGAAGATTACCAAAGCTTACCTGCCAGCAAGAGCCGCTTTGAGAATTGATGCAACGAAAAGAGACCAAGTCAAAGAGAGTATGAGTTTAGCAAACAGTAACTCCCACTACAAAGAACAAGTCATCGAGAGCCTGCCCACAAACAAAGAGTCACGACCGACGTAGTTTGGTTGTCAACCGACTCGATCTGTCAAGCGGTGTGCATTCATCTCATCTTATAAATGATGCTTAACTTAAGGGAGAACTTTATCTCATCTTGACTGAGTCGGTTCCCTTTGCCATCATCAGCAAAAAGGGGGAAATTGTTGGAACCCAAGGTTTTGCTGATAATGACAACAGAGTAAGTCTGGTGATAGAAGAAGTATCACTGATAATAGCATCAGAGTAAGTCTAGGCGACGAAGAAGTCTGAATGCACAAAGAGTTGTTCTGCGACATAATATTCTCCTGGAAAGTTCTAGAAGCTATGAGGCAAACCTCTACTGTTAAAATGTGGAGAAATTCAAGGAAATAACTGCTACACACGTTCACATATAACCAGCTCTGAAAATCAAGGTGTTCAAGGTTAAAGAGCGCCAGAACGAGTCCCTCTATAGAGCAGTTTACATATTTCCCGCCCAATGCGTAGTGGGAAGACGTGGGACGTCGTGGAAACGCTATTTTACACATCATGGGAGTAGTTACTTTGGGTTTTATCAGTATTTAAGCATGTAGAAGTCATTTGCAATACTTGGAGCTTTTCACTTCCACATTTCGAGAGAGAGAGAGAGAGTCATATTGAGAGAAAGCATTTTCGAGAGATCCTAGTGAGACTTTGTCATTTTAGCTTAGGTATTTATTACCTAGAGAGCACACAAAACACCCTTTATTCCTTATTCTGCATTGATCTACGTGTAGAGTAGAGCGAGTGTTGGATGAGATAGAATACCTTTTATCGAATCCCAAGCTAGGAAGCTAGGTTGTAATTCACTTTGAATTTCAATAAAGCAAAATCCTGTCTTATCAATTTTACACAAAAGCTTCCTCATTATCTCTTTGGCAATTACTTATCTCTAAGCAGGGTTGGTCTGAGACTAACACCTCAGACCTACTTGGTCAGCACCCAGATCCTATCACATCGGATACCCGCTTCACTCGTCAACCCAATCTATGTAGATGGGGAAAACCCCAAAATATATGGGTGAAAACGGGTGATGGGTGAAACGGGTGACAATTTATTCACCCATCACCCGACCTGCCAACCCGATATCCAACTTATTATTGAGTTCTACAATAGTAAAGCTCCTTTTTAACTCCCACATCAAATATGTGAAACGGAAGTTTGTTTACAATGCTTATAAAAGCGTCGAGGGGAAAATTGTTAAAACAGCAAGTAATGCTGTAGTACAACAGCCGTTAAACTTGTTTACTCAAGTCTAATAACCTTTAAAATAGGGCTGACTTTGAAAAACCCCAAACCTTAATTACAGTAATTAATCATGAATTAATTAAATTAAAGAGTAAATCAATGGTTAGTTATTAATTAATAAGGCTAATATATGTCTTAAGAACGTTGAGGAACAATCAAGATCATAGAAAGCAAAAATATGCTTTGAGATCACTTAAGGCCACAAATGTGCTTTAAGAAACTTAAAGAATTGTGTAACCTCAATTAGGGTCCAAAGTGGATTCCTAAGACTTATATCTAAGGTATGAATAATACAAAACCATTACCAAAGTAAACCAAACTCTAGAGTGAGTTAAGACACAAAAGGGAGTCTTAAAACTCCTTAAGACACATTTTTCTGAAAGTGTCCAAAAATTGAATTGGATGGTTAATTAGGCTTGTATACATCATAAATAACTTGTGTACTATATAGTATCACATTAGGAATCCTAATCCAAATAAATCACAAAAATAAATCAGAAATGTGGCACCAAATTGTGAATAGTACCCAAATAGTGCCAAACAAAGCCTTAATCTCCTAGCATGGTCAATGGTCAAACTCAAGGCCTAAAATATCTAGGGGAAGGAGGCAGGAATAAGGGTGACTCACCACCAAAAGTCTAGACTTCCTTGGAAAAGAGTAAATTAAGGAGGAAACTATTCAGTGTTATAAAGTATATGTGGTAAGAATGTAAATTCTGAAAGTTTGGGGGTATGAACTGGAAAAGCGAAGAGTACAATGTGTTTATATGTATTTTAATGCATTTTAAGCTTATGTTAAAGTTTAAGTTATAGTCATTTGTTTAGGCTTGTATAATATAAGGTTTTTGTAACATAAAATGCTATAAAAAGCATAGGTTATAAATCTGGTGCAAATTTCATAAATTTTGGAGTCATTATGTAATTTAAGGTATTTTGAGTACTTAGGAAAAATATCTAAGTCATAAGGAAGTGTTGGTACAATTAAGTTCAAAGAATGACATTAAAAGGAATTATAAAGTTTATATGATAAGTTAATAAAATTTAGGCTACAAAAGGTTGTAATATGTAAACGGAATAAAAATAGGGGTGATGGGCAGTAATATGGCCGAAAGTATAAGGCTTTTTTGAGAAGAATTGGAAATTATAAGTTAAAACAAAGTTTTGGAGTTCAATGCAAATTCTAAGAAGATTTTAAGCCAAATTATAATTTTATAAAGCTCTGGGTACATATGAGTAAATGAGACTAAATGTGGTATGGGTCAACTATTGACCAAAGCTTGGGGTTAAATATTTAAACTTAGATTTTAATATGAATTATAACATAAAATGTAAAGGTTATAAAGTTTTTGGGGTAAGTTTGTAATTAAGGAAAAATATACCTTAAAACCGAATGGTACGGGGCTGTAGGAGGATTTTCAGAAATTAGAGGATAAGCTGGAATCAAATAAATGAAGAGTAAAAACTATAGGTTATAATAAGAATTATAACATAATTGTAAAGTTGTAAAAGTTAAGGGGTCAAAACATAATTAAAGAAAATTTTAAATTAAGGCCGATTGACATAAGGGTCTGTTCTGTAATTTTCATAAATTATGGGGTAAGTTTAGGGTTAAATAAATTAAGGAGTTAAAACTATATATTAAACAAGAATTATAACATAATTGTAAAAGTTATGAAATTTGTGGGGTTAAAATGCAAATAACCAAAAATTAAGGGGTGGAATCTGAATTCAAACAACATAGGGTCTGTTTGGACATTTGAGAGAAATTAGAAGTGAAATTTTGGTATAAATGGTTAAGGAATGGAAATTATAGGTTATACAAGCATAAGGAATTTATTTGTAAACAATTAATGACATTTGGGGTTATGTGTAATAAACAAAAAAATTGGGAGAGTAACCATGCTATGCATGACATTTGAGGAATATTAAGAATATAGCAAAGTTGCTATGACATTAAGAGGAAAGAAAACATATAATATTCCTAATTTATGTATATGTATATATAAGGAGCTTATTTTATATATATATATATATACTTGGATTATATATTATATATATATATAAGAGAATGATATAATATATGGTGTTAATGGGCATTACAAAAGCCTACAATTATATATACATAGTACATATGTATATAATACATGAACATAAAATATTAATGCTATATAATAACAAGGATTATAATAGCATACAATAATGAAGAATATTGTTGTATAAGTTATATATATATAATTACATGCGTATATATATATAAGTTGGTGGAATGAGTGAAAGAAAATTATAAGGAGGGATATACTTATAATATAAAGTTATAAATCCTAAAATGCTAAAATTTTATGAACTAAGGTACATAAAATAATACCTTAGTCATGACATAAAGGATTTAACAAAGATTAAGAGGTAATCTTGTAACTCACATGAAATAACGAAAATGAAACATTAATCATTTCACAAATACGTTTAGACGTTATATGAGAGCGGTATTTAATTAAAAGTTCTCAATTAATCAGATTTTAGGAGAGGGATAGACGATATGTCTGTTGGGACTTGACGAGTGTCGTTTATGGTGTATGGTATGAATTTCTTGCAGCTTGTTTGCTACCGAGCTACATCGGCTTAAGTGCTATTTGTTTTATGTGAAAATGACTAAGATAATTGCATGGAAAATGTATTGTTTGCGTTTTACGTATTATTATCCGTGCCTAACTGGAACTTCTATTACCTGAACTACTAACTACACATTAGAGTAACAATGAATCGCACATTACGATATCAAGTAAAGTTCCAAGAGGAATATGAGTTTGCGTTTTTACGTAACAAGAACTTGTACACAAGTTTCTCACTAACTACCCTTCAATATATAGTCGACATCTGAGATAGTGATGTTCGACTTATCACTCTAGAAGTAGGACGATTGATCCAATATGACTTCTAATGAGTTCATGTTACTAGGGGAATAGTGAGAAATCCAGGAAGTTCTGGCCATGCATGCTGAGTAATGGTGGCCACCGAATCCGAATCTACCCGGAACCGATTGGAACCGGAACCGGGCCGGAACCGATTCAGAACCGGAACCGCCCCTTTGCGAATCGAATCCGAATACAAGTTTTGAGATTCGGGACCGAACCGGAACCGGAACCGCCCGGAACCGCCTGGAACCGCCTGGATTCGCGTCGGATTCGGAACCGTGGAACCGGAACCGGAACCGGAACCGGTGGAACCGGAACCGGTGGAACCGGAACCGCCCCGGAACCGGTCAAATTTACCGTTGGTCAAACTAGCCGTTGGGAACCGGAACCGCCCAGATTCCCAACAGCTCTTTTTTTTTATGTATGTAACGGCTCCAAACAAAGCTAAACGGCTATATTGCCCCAAAACCCCTTTAAATACACCATTTTATCATCATTCTCACCACACAACTCATCCTACTCTTCCTCTCTCTTATTATTAGTATTTTCTTGTGCAATTAAGTGTTATTAAGCATTCTAGCTACTAAAGTCTCAATTCCCACATTAGCTCCCAATTTTCCATTTCCCACATTCTAGCAAAATGCCGAGGAGATCCGGAAAGGAAGTGATGCCTTCTTCCAACCTCCGAATCGATCCAAATTTTCAAGTTGATGAGCAAGACCAAATCGACGAGATGGAATTCGGGTATCATCAACATCAACAACATCCACATTATTCACCTTCATCACTCCCGCAAGGTGGAAGCTATACAATTTCTCAGCACGGATCTACAAACATGGGGGCAACACAACCGGGAATATCACCACCATTTGGTAAGTTTTAATATTAGTTACAACTTATTTTATACAAACTTTAATTTTAATTACATTCTTATCTTAATTATAGTCTAAATCAATTTTTTTACAATTAAAGGTACATCCTCTACCCATCCGATGCTCACAATCTTGGTCAAGATGATGATCAAGAAGATGATGATGCCGACAACACCACCGCTCCAACAAAATCGAGACAAGCTTCTTGGGTGTGGGCATACTTCACAAAGAAAGAAGATCCACAGATGCCCGGGACATACAAGCAACATTGCAATATTTGCCACAAAGGACTTGCATGGGCGTTAGGCACCGGAACCGGAACCTTTGCAAAACATATGAAGACGCACAAGATCTACAAGGATACGGCGGCAATGGCGGGCGGTACGAGTGGTCAAACTATGCTCACCGGGTTTAACCAACGACAACCCGGTTCAGGTTTTTTCATTATGATAGAGAAAGAATGATAGATGGCATGGCTAGGTTTATGATTGCTGAACAGTTACCATTTAATTTTGGTGAAAGTCCTTACTTTGAAAACTTTGTTTGCACCACATTACAACCACAATATAGTAGAGTGCCTAGGAATACGCTTAAACGTAGAGCTTTTGCACAACATAGTAAAACTAGAAACCAACTTATGGAAATGATGAAAGCATTTGATGGTCGTGTTTCATTAACTAGTGATATGTGGACATCTACTAAATGAGGCATTTATTTGTGTTACACTTCATTGGATTGATAGTTCTTGGACGCTTCAGAAGCGTATTATTGATTTTGATATTTTTGATGATGCACATACCGGTTTTAATATTTCTGAGAAAATTATTGAAGTATTATCTGAGTGGAATTTGTTAGACAAGGTATTTTCAATTTCTTTAGATAATGCTTCGAACAATGTTAAGTGTGTAGATTATCTAAAAGCTAATTCGAATATCATACTCTTGCATGATGGTGATTACTTGCATGTTCGATGTTGTGCTCATGTTGTGAATTTGTGTGTACAAGATGGTTTATCTAACTTGACTTCCACACTAAAGCCACTTAGGCATGTCATGAGAAAAATTAGAAAATCGGGTCTTGTTAAAAATGAGTACAAAAAAATGTGTGAGGAATCCGGTTTACGTCCTCGTCATTTTGTTCCCGACACCCCCACTAGATGGAACTCCACATATGAATTGTTAGTTAAGACTAAGAAACACCAATCCATTTTAACTAGTTTGTATAACACTATGGTTGTTCAACAAAATCAAGAATTAATGGGTGCGGACTTTTGGGTAAAGGCTAATGCCATACATAATGTTTTAAAATGTTTTGACAGTGCAACTAAGGTATTTTCATTAGTTTATGAACCTAATGTGCATCTTGTCATAAATGAATGCATTAGTATTTTCCATGTCTTGCATGAGAACAAGAATGTTGCTGAGGTTAGTAGTGTTATTTATGATATGATGTCTAAATGGTTTAACTATTTCAATGAATTTTCTTTGATTTATTGTATGGCAACTGTTCTTGATCCTCAAATAAAATTGGATGGTCTAACAAAATTGCTTGATTATTATTATAGTATTGTTCCAGGAGGTCCACCCAATGATGGTTATGTTCAACAATATGTAGAAAAAGTTAATGCAGCCTTGAAAAAGCTACATGATGAGTACACTTCAAAGTACCGTCCGGATGAGCTTTCTTCTACTAGTGGTAGTGGTTCCTCTTCTAAACCACCACGCGCCGGTAGCAAAAGAAGTACTTTGATTTCTAGTATTTTGAAAAGACCAAGATCAGTTCAATCGGGTTCGAGATTTTGTACTTATGATGATTACATTAACTTCACTTTTAGTTTTGATGATGATGATGATGGTGATATAGATGTTCTTAAGTGGTGGCAAGCACATGAAGGCAAGTTCCCCGTCCTTGCAAAGATAGCTCGAGATATACTAGCAATTCCAGCATCAACCGTTGCTTCAGAGTCGGCGTTTAGTGCGGGCAAACGAGTGTTGGATGAAAAGAGATCAAGCCTTGCACCGGACTCAATCAAGGTTTGTGTTGAGAAGTATGATTGGGACTTAGCCGAGCTGAGATGCCAAGCACACGCATTGCAATACGAGGGGCAACATGATGATTGGTACGAGATGAATGGGGACAACACCACTTAGGACTTCTATTTTGTATTGTAATCTTTTAGAATGTATTAGTATTACTTTCTTTCCATGTAATCTTTTAAGACTTCCAAATTGAAATCATGTAACCTATTAGTAGTTGTACTCTTTTTCCTTATTAGGGTTTTCCCAATGGGTTTTTACCTAATAAGGTTTTAACGAGGCAGTGAATCATATAATAAAATCCGCTTTGCTCTTTAATTTTTGCAAATTCAATACAAAAATTTAAGTCTTTGGTTCTTACACATTTAAGATTATAAACTTGAGGAATAACCTAGCTAGGAGTAAAGTGGACAAAAAGAGCAACGTGTGCGCGCAAACGGATCTAAAATCGGAGTTAAAACGAATAAACTAGAGCCGATCGAATCTTTCCGGAACCGGTCGGAACCGCCCCGGAACCGGTCGGAACCGATCGGAACCGGAACCGGAACCGGTACGGAACCGTTGATTTGAGTGAATCCAAAGCGAATACTGTTGGGCAAAATAATGTTGAAACTATCTTGCTAACTATGGGCAGTGAACCCAATCATTGTAGTACAACAAGGTCGTATCCACAGGGACTTCGTAACTGTCTAGCTAATTATAAGCTTAGTAAATGTGCAAGAGGATATATACAAAAGTGCATAATTGTAAATTAGGGGTTTTGGGTTTTTGGGTTGTAATTGGAGAAATAAAGGAAAGCAATAAACACTAAACTATCTAATCTAGGATAGGTGTAGCTCGGGATAGGATATTCGCACCCGTCATCCCCTTTCTACCAATGGCTGAACCTCGAACTCATAGCTAAACAACAGGAATTTAATTAATAACCAAATCCCGGTCTATTAATCCTAACCAATTTAACGGGGACTGAATGCTCGTTCAAATCCCCAATTCAATCAGAAGCATTAAGCACAAATCTACCCTAAGTTGCAATGAGAACCTCATCTCAAAATCAGTGAAAATCGGCTAACATTGATTTAGTCCCCAACGGTTTAGGTTTCTATCTCAGAATATCATTTTGATAGAATCCCACAATAATGCTCACTAATCGGTAGGCCAAACCAACCAATTTAACAAAATAGAAGACAGATTGAGCAAAACCCTTAACAAATCCCCAAGTCATGAGCAACGAGTTTAGAAGTCATAAACACTCAATAATCATCTTCATTAAGCTCAAAGACTAAAATAAAGCACAAACACAAGTTCAAGATTCAACAATGGACTTTAGGGATTTTGGGACAAAATCCCCAATCCCTAGCTACAAATGATTCTACACATCCATAGAGAAAAGAAAAGCATAAAAGGGAGAAGAAGAAGCCATTAATGGAGCTTGGAAGCTTTGGAGAAGGTGAGCTCTTTCTTCTCTTCTTTCTCCTCTTCTTTCTCCTCTTCTTTCCCTTCTTTTTCGCCTTCTTTCTCTGTGTTTTCGACTGGTGGAGTCGTGGTTCAACAAGTTTATTTATATACTTTGTTATATAGTTTTTGCACAACAAGTTTTTGGCGCCGTTGCCGGGGACTTCGGTCCAACTATCTGTTTATTATCTGTTTAGTTTCTGTGCATATTTTTCATTTCCTTTATTTCCCCCTTTTGTGTATAAATTTGTGTTATTTTTTTTTTTAGGAACCTATCTCTGATGGATGGTCTTGATGATCAAGCAGAAGATTGTTATGGCTACACCTCTGGAGCAACCTACGACCAATACATTGATTGTCAAGGGTGTGGATCCTTTCATATGTGCCATCCTTGTGAGGATCTAATCTCAAGATCGGAGACTCTCATGGAGAACCGGTTCTTATCTGTCAATCCAAACCCCACTGAACAAGACATCAGACGATGGATCAGGTGCCAAGAGAGTGGAGGAGACCAGAAGAGTGCTTATTGTTCTGAGATCACAGCAAGGGTAGATTCACCCACTCTGGAGGATCTTAGTGCTAGAATGAACACCATCGACATGAACCAGCTCATTACACTAGCTCGAAGGGAGCAACAACCAGAGAGTGAAATGGTCCATGAAGTGGAGCATCAGACTAAGGAAAAAGACCTCGACATGAACCAACTAAAGCTCTATTCCAAATTAGTAGGGATGAACGCGATGATGGAAGGTCTACTAAACCTTGCATCGCAGCAACCGGAGAGCGAAATGGTTCATAAAGTGGATCACCTTACTGAGGACTTGAGTTGCTCTCTATCACCTCCCCCGTTCGAACCTGAGAAAACGTCATTCAACCATCTGCCTGAGTTCGAAGACAAGCCATTAGAGGACCGCTTCCACCTTGACTTCATGGAGTCTCCTCCCTCTGAAGTCAACTACCGTTATTTCCCCTCCTTCTCTGTGCTCCACCCAGAAGATGAGGATGGACACATCCTCAACCTTGAGGAGGAGGAGATGCCGCCTCCCTCCAAGCCATCAGAGGAGAGTGCTATAATCAACTTCAAGGAGCCACCTCCCTCTGAAGTTGATTGTCATCAAGGCTCTTCCCATGAGCCTCACCAAGAAGTTGAGGACATTTACATCCTCGAATTTGAGGATGAGGAGGAGCCATCAAACTTTGATCTTCACTTGAAGGATCAAGGCCCCCACCCGTGCACTAATGAAGTTGGGTGGAAGCTCAACGTACACCCTCTAAGTGTGGAGGCCACCTTCCCATTTGATCCTGGACCGGAAATAGAAGACAACGTCCGCCCCGGAGTTCTCCATTCACCGCTAAATGAAGATAAGGATGTCTTTATCCTTAAATTTGAAGAGGAGGCTCCACCACAGTTTGATCCTCATACCAAGGATCACCCACCTCAACACTTCCAACTGATGAACGATCGGTGGAGTTTACACTTTCACATCCTAAGTGTTGAGGCCACATTTCCTTTTGATCCGGGTCGTTCTTCATTGCTAGATGATGCCTGCCCAACCCACCCGTTGAAGCCGACTTCAACGTTCATATTCGATCCCGGATGACTTCACGGTGGTATGGTCTATCCAAAGACCTTAAAGAAGGGCCGCTTACCAGGAGGCAACCCGGATTTCATTTCTTTGGTTGCTTCTAGTGTTTTTATGCAGGTGCACCTTCCAGTCCACACCGCAACTAAGCTACGCTACTTGAGGCTGAAGCTCAAGTGTGGGGGAGTTCTACAAACTGATAGCAATAGCAATCTCAGGGGAGTACTAGTTTCTTTTAGTTTTCATTCTCTCTTCTCTAATTTTGAATCTGCAAATCTGGGGATAGCTGCTGTGGTATAATGGTGTTTATGTCCCTTGCGTTTCCTCTTTTGCCTGCTTCCTGAAAAGGTCTTCTGAAACCTTCCCCGGTTTGTTTGGTGAACAATGGGGACATTGTTCAATTTAAGTGTGGGGGAGTGACCTTTTCGGTGAATTGTGTGCTTAAATGCTTAATACTTCATGCTTATCTTGCGATTGTCCAAAATGAAAAACTTGTACCCATGTGTTGTGAGTTGTTCTCATTAAGAACAAATACTATTATGAGTTGTGGGATAAATGCTTAAATTTTTCTTTTTGATTGCTTTTGAGGAGCATTTTACATGCGGTGTGGCCAAGTGATCTTATATGGTTGGATTTTTATTGCTTTGGGGTTCCTTCTGTCTTCTTTCTTAGGGATTGCTAAGGGGTGCTTCTTCGTGAAAATCCTTTAAGGGACTTGTGAGACGCCATTGGTAACCAACAATGAGAGTTGAGTGTTCTTAAATGCAAAGGCTTGATGCCAAAATGTTATCCCCTCATCTCTTATGCAAAAGTGAAACAAATGCATAAATCTATTTTTCCTTTTGTTTTCTTCTCAATGCCCATTCTTGAGAGAAGTTGTCAACGGTAAAAGCTCTCCAAGTTACCTAATCTTTAGAACTTTGAAGCACTCCGGATCTTACCCCGAAACTCTAGTTTTTGTTTTTCCCCTAAGTTCACCCATGCCACCACTAAGAGATGGTTCACACTCCTCAAAGGTTTTAATCACTTTTTGCTTCTTCTCTTATCCTACAATTCATGTTAGTATTTGTTAGTCTTGAGCATTCCTTACTTGCTTAGGGGCTTGGTTTTGCTTGAGGACAAGCAAAAAGGTAAGTGTGGGGGTGTGATGAGTGTCTAAATGAGCATGTTTTAGGGGAGTATTTCATATGTTAATCAACACTTTTCATGCTCTTCTCCACTCTGGCTTGTTTTCCTCTAGTTTTATGTTTCATTGGTGTCTTACATATTTATTGTTTAAACAGGAGGAATAACATAGATAGGAGTAAATTAGATGAAGAGAGGAACGCGTGGGCGCAAACGGATCCAAAATCGGAGCTGAAACGAAGAAGATAAAGCATTTTCTTTGCTTCTGGTCCGGACCTCCCCTGTGGACCGCCCCTGTGGGGCGGTCCAGTCAATTTCGGAACACGGAAAATCGCCTCTGGTGTGGACCGCCCCTTTGAACCGCCCCTGTGGGGCGGTCCGACGCGTATTTTTGCCCAGATTTGAGTTTTTAAAACGGGGATTTTGGGGACACTTCTCCCCATTCTTTAACCACGACTCCACCAGTCGAAAACACAGAGAAAGAAGGCGAAAAAGAAGGGAAAGAAGAGGAGAAATAAGAGGAGAAAGAAGAGAAGAAAGAGCTCACCTTCTCCAAAGCTTCCAAGCTTCATTAATGGCTTCTTTTCTCCCTTTTATGCTTTTCTTTTCTCTATGGCTGTGTAGAATCATTTGTAGCTAGGGATTGGGGATTTTGTCCCAAAACCCTAAACTCCATTGTTGAATCTTGAACTTGTGTTTGTGCTTTATTTTAGTCTTTGAGCTTAATGAAGATGATTATTGAGTGTTTATGACTTCTAAACTCGTTGCTCATGATTTGGGGATTTGTTAAGGGTTTTGCTCAATTTGTCTTCTATTGTTAAATTGGTTGGTTTGGCCTACCGATTAGTTGAGCATTATTGTGGGATTCTATCAAAATGATATTCTGAGATAGAAACCTAAACCGTTGGGGACTAAATCAATGTTAGCCGATTTTCATGATTTTGAGATGAGGTTCTCATTGCAACTTAGGGTAGATTTGTGCTTAATGCTTCTGATTGAATTGGGGATTTGAACGAGCATTCAGTCCCCGTTAAATTGGTTAGGATTAATAGACCGGGATTTGGTTATTAATTAAATTCCTGTTGTTTAGCTATGAGTTCGAGGTTCAGCCATTGGTAGAAAGGGGGATGACGGGTGCGAATATCCTATCCCGAGCTACACCTATCCTAGATTAGATAGTTTAGTGTTTATTGCTTTCCTTTATTTCTCCAATTACAACCCAAAAACCCAAAACCCCTAATTTACAATTATGCACTTTTGTATATCCTCTTGCACATTTACTAAGCTTATAATTAGCTAGATAGTTACGAAGTCCCTGTGGATACGACCTTGTTGTACTACAATGATTGGGTTCACTGCCCATAGTTAGCAAGATAGTTTAACCACTGTTTTGCCCAACAAATACAGAGTCCGGAACCGGAACCGCCCCGGAACCGCCTGGAACCGGTTCCGAATCCGAATACACATTTTCCGGAACCGGAACCGGAACCGGTGGAACCGGATTCGTGGCCACCATTAATGCTGAGTTTAGAAGGTCGTTATCTGTATCAGATCGACTTCCGTTTTAAATGTACATCTTTCATTGACGGTCTCTGTGGGGGAAGTTGTATACTCGCCCACCGAGCTTAAATGTACTCGATTAAATGTACGTCTTTTATTAACGGTGATTGTGGGGGACGTTGTATACTAGCCCACCGGGTTTTAAAGTGCCCGATTATATGTACGTCGTTTTCCACAGTGGTTAAGGGAGTTTATTATACTCACCTTCAGGTTAAAAGTACCCGATTTTTATATACGAGAGTTTTAATCTCGTCTAATAGGGTTTATCCATACCCGACTCAATATATGTCACAATGACGGTGGTTATTAGAGATTTTCGTTACTCTTCTAACAGGGTTTGTATGTACCCGAGATAAGCTAAGCTATTGACTAAGTGGAGTGGCAATCCCATTGTGCGGATTGTCCACGATGAGTTAGTTAAGGTCTATAACGAGATTCCAAAATAATCTCAAGGCCTAGGAATGAACAGTAAAATGACTTGTTATGTTAACGTCTCGTTTATGTTGGGTTAAGTCATTATGATTTATTGGATGTGTGTTATACATGTTGCATGATGTGTGTTTATTGTATTTATATATTGCTGAAACAAATCAATTACATGTTAACGACCAAGTAGTCGTGTGTGGCCCGGTAGCTTGCGGGTTGTACGTTTTCATACTTAGCAGTTGTGCTGAGCCTGTTTGGGTCTAATATTATTTTAGGTACCTGATGGAGTTATCACCCGACTGAGAGTAGACGGGGTAGATTTTGGACCGGGTGTATTTTGTTATGTTTATATACCTCGGTTAGAACTTGTACACTCGTATGTACTTTGTAGTTAAGACGAAAACGGATTGTATTTTGGATTCAAACTTAATAGAACTCAGTATGTATTTATTTGGAGTTTACATTGGTTAAGTATTCAGTTTGTCAGACCGTTACAGTGGAGTTAGTAGTAAGGCCTCACGGCGGTAACACCGGGTTGTTATCTTGTCCGCTGTGATTACAGTTAAGCTAAGCGTTGTTAATTATCGCTAATTGTGTATTACGAGTTGGGGTGTTACAGACTTGGAGAGTTTTCACGTATAAAATTAAAACTCAAATTTCTATATATGTAGTGAATATACATGTTACTTTTTCAACCCAAAAACGATGTCGGATGTGAGGAAATTAAGTTGATCAACAAATACATCCCACATTGATGTATTAGTTCTTAGATTAGGATTTCCCATTTATAAATAACACATCTTCTACATTTCAAGTATCAATATTTCCCTAGCTTGGTCTACTTGCAAGGTTGACTAGCTTAATGGAAATATTAAACATTTTAAGTGGGATGAGTTATTATATTCGCCAAAAATAAACTTGTGCCCATGTATATGTAATGTACATATTAGTTCTTACACTAAAAAATGATGTGGGATGGAAGATACTTATGTTAATTAGCAGCTTCCTCCCACATCGAAATTTAAGAACTAAAGAGTGAGGTTCCTTACCTGTAAATAACTTAATCAGTTGAACATTGAATATAATCTACATTGAGTATTCAATGTGTTAATGCTGACTGGATTAGTGATATGCTTAGCATATAATATAAAGTCTCTGTTACTTTAAAAACAGTTCAAATTTTAATTTCTTATCAAGGTCTGTAGGTTTCACTTGTTTATCACCCGTGGGTGACGCGTGGATCAGGTTCAGGTGATGAATGCGGGTGATGCTCCACCCAACCCGAATCCGACCAATTGTCATCCCTAGTCTGGAACCGGTTCAAAACCGGAACCGCATGTGACCGAAGCGAAACTGATACATGTTTTGAGATTCGGAAACAAAACCCAGCCATGAAATTCTGTTGTTTATTATAGCATCATCCTACATCTTCAAGTTTCAAAATACAAATTCTAATTGTTAGGGGAATATCTCATTTTCAAGTTAGAACATCTAAAGGAAAGCATTATACATCTTAGCTCCCAAAAGTGTAAGGAAGCTACCAATAGTGTAGGGAAGGGATCAAACTTAGTAAAACCATTATAAATATCACCATTTTTAAAAAAGAGTTTATGGTTCTCATCTTGCACATTGTCATAGCAGAAGCTATGGCTACTCATACATAGTTCAAACTCCAAAGTAATCTGCCTAACTTGTCAATAGTTTGTTGAAAGCAATGATTGGAATACCTCCTTCGGTTTCTTAGTAGATCTCCATTCTGCAACAGCCTTCCTGTCTCCTTGAAAATGGTCCTACTGGCTTAAGTTAAAGGGAAATTTCACCAACCTCTTGTAGTATGACGTTGGTCTGTTTGTGTTCTGTTATGGGGTAATTTTTTGAAAAAGGAGTACTCCAATATATTAAGAAAGAAGCTTAACCTGTTATGTGGTAATGATCATAGCAAGTTTTATAAAAAAAAAAAACAAAAAAGAATAACCCCCTGCAGCGCGTTACCTGAGCGAGGGCAATATAGCCACAAGACCTAAGCTAGGGTAGAACTACAGCCCACACTCAGACGGTAATTATCGCTTGAGCAGTTCTGAAACTCTTAAAAACTCTGTTTGTGTTGATTCTCATATAATAGTCTATGAACGTACATGTTTACAAGGGGAAAAAACCCACGGAAGACCTGCAAACCCCCCCTTACAAGACAATAAAAAGGAAACCAGGATAAAGAAAAGGACAACACCGAGCAGTAGCAGCACAAGCAAAATGATCAAAACGTAACTGGAGAAAGATAATACATACAAACAGGAGGAAACTAACCCGCTCTATGATACCCTCGAATGGTTCCCACGTATTCTCAACAAATTGACAGCCGGAAAATCGATAAACATATGTTCAAAAAAGTATATCCTACTCCTTGAGAAGGTGCTCTATTGCTTCGAAGAAGAGAGGAGCAACTTCAGGGCTTGGGGTCTTGATGGCGCACTTGACACCCGGAACTCCAATTGAAGCTGTGAGCTCAATCAAGAAGGGAATTTCTCGAGGAATCTTGGCAGAGAGGTATGCAACCTCTCCATTTCCATGTTTACGCTTGGCTATAAAAAACAAATTTGAAGCAGCCAACTTGTCCAGGGTTGCTTCCATGCTGTTCATCACAAGAGCAGGGAAGTCCTTCAGGACCTCATTCGAATCAGGGATGGACTTCCACGTCTGACATTACATTACATCACACCAGAGACAAAGCAGATATGTTAATTGCACCAATGCCAACACAAGCCAAGCAAGTAAGAAAAACGCTCAGTTGCCATAACCCCTCTGCTGGAATGATATTTGTATTTTAGTCTCTGAGACAAAACATAGTAATACATAACATATTTTCTGAATCGGAAATTTGAAATTTCATACCTCAAGGAAACTTCCACGCTCCATCCTCCCATCTTCAGTAAATAATACGTGCAGTGAGATTTTGTCATTGAAGTACCAAACCGGCTGTTGGTTATTCTTCACAGCCACCTGCAGCAGAGAATTTGGTGGACCCGGGGCTACATTCTGGTGGAGGTTCATAGGCAAAAGAGTGCTCGCAGAGGTACCAGGCTGCAACGGTGGAACCTGGTGGAAAGACAATACACAAACCAAGCAAAGTTACCTAGTATGTAGGATGATGCCTAACAATGTAATATATATATGAGCAAATTATTTCCAGCAAATTTTACCTGAAGAGGCCCAGCTGCTGCTAGGCCAAAGGTGTTTTTATTGAACTGAATCATGAATCCATCAAGAGGCATCTGCGTGTTGTTTTCAAATGACATACTGTAAAAGACGAGCCCATCTTTGCGGATGAGCTGGGCACTGATTTGCAAGCCCTGACCTGTTGATGTGGGCAACACAATGGGCAAAGCAGGACTGCAAGCAGAAGAGTCACCAAAATTATCAGCTTGAACATGTTCAAGGCAAATGAAAAAAACTCAGAAATTATCAGTTAAGATAGACAATGGCATGCATAAACACCTTTTTGACTTGGAGAGCAATGATTAATAGGGAGGATAAGAGATGAACAAATTCGGAAGAGAATATCCTGTCTCTAGCTACATTTCCTTGACCAAAAGAGATAATTACTCCAGTTTCATTTCAAGCCCAAAAATGTTAGTGAATTAGTTCAGACACAACAGCAACCTTATTTTGTTCCCTTTAAAATCACTTCATATCCAAGTGCAAAGAAGCACTATAATTGACGACTCCCACAACATCATAGTTCTCCTTCCCTTTGCTCATCAGAAATTAAAAACACATACAGAATCTATATGACAGAAATGTGGATTATATGGGTAAAAATATTCTAGACAAATATGCTGTTTGTCAGCAAAGAGTAACTAGTTAGCTTGCAGGAGGCCAACCACAAAAATATAAACTTTCAAGAATATCAATTAGCCAAATGTAAAGCCAATTTCACTTACGCAGTTGATTCAGGCTGATCTATAGGAACAATCGCGTTAGAGTTATCCAATCCTATAAGATCACCAAGTAAATCAGGCACAGGAGGAGGAGAAGCAGCTCCTGGAGCCCCAGATGGAGTTGGGTGCTTGGGTGCAGCATATTGGGTTGAGCTGGATGGGGGTGATGCGCCAGCATTTTCAGGTAGCTGCCCAGGTGCTTCTGAGTATCCAGCTTCACTTCCATCAGGGTAATCATCTTCTTCAGTCCTCTGAGTCACAGTTTTCACTCGGGTCACAAATGCTTCTGGCGGTTTGTGATAGACAGAGGACAAGGTAGCAATGTTGGCGAGGAGCTCGTCAAGCAGAGAAGGATCAAGTTGGTTTGAATCATCACTGATCACAGGCTTCTCAGCTAAAACAACATCTTTAGCAGCCTAACAAGAGCAGATAATACAATCCTTAATTTGCATGTTTAGAATATACAGTGCACATGGAATCTGAAAGCATGAGAGATAGTATACATATTCAACAATAAATATAAAACCTCGGGATCAGTTGAAAGAAGACGCCAGTAGATGTATGCACGATCTCGCAAGTCTGGGTTATCTGTTTCCACAGTAGCATTGTTCAAAACTGCCTGCGCACAAGATAATTGAATAGTGAGATAGAGCAATCTCTAAATCAAATATAGGATAAAAACCACAGAGCCTGTTCTAAAATTTCAGTGAGGCATTCCTTGAAGGATTAACATCTTTGTATAATATAATTCATCATAGAATTTCCATCCTCTTTATATTATAATTAGTATTCCTGTTTTGTCTTTCTGGAATCAAATAAGACTGACCTCTGTGATCATTACTACTCAGTCACATTACCTGAATCATCTGCTGTGGGCCCTCAGTAGGTTTCTTAAGGAAGAGCTTCACAGTTGCAGTTAGCAATTGCAGCTGAACTTGTGCAGGCTCTTCAGGGAAAGTTTCCAGGAAACCCTCAAGTAGCTCATCCGCATTATCTATTCTTTCCGCATATTCACCAATAATCCAGATCATTGAGGCCTGAGCAGGTCAAACTTGGTATAATAAGAAATCAATCAACTCACAACATTATTATCACGCCTGCGCTAACAAAATAATAAGGTTATAACCAAAAGCAGGGTAGACCAGGG
Source organism: Limonium bicolor (assembly GCA_023374045.1). Classification (NCBI taxonomy): domain Eukaryota; kingdom Viridiplantae; phylum Streptophyta; class Magnoliopsida; order Caryophyllales; family Plumbaginaceae; genus Limonium; species Limonium bicolor. The sequence goes on from CM041779.1 coordinate 318,933,814, forward strand.
GCAATAAGACACGAATAAAACCCTCAACTTTGCCCTACATTAAAATATAGAAAATTAAATACCTTAGCCTCAGGTTCATCTAGAGTATCCAAGCTCTCGCAAAGAGTTGCAATAATGGATTCATAGCTGGACAAGAGACGCTAAAATTAGTAACTTCCAGGAAACTAAAAGGCAAGTTAGATGAGGATTATGATCATTTTCCATTTACGTGTTAGGATATCTTCTGAAAATATCTTTGATCACTATGATGGCCTCTTGAACAACATAATTCACTTTAATCTTGATGAGCTCTAGCAAAACACTGATGCAGCGCTCAGCGGCCCTCTCTAACTTGATTGCACAACGGCCGATGGCACGAACAGCCTTCCGCACGAAGTCAACATCCACTTCGGTCGCGTACTCTTTAAACTCCAATAAAACCTGAACAAACAAATTAAATTATTTTTACTGTGATTGAAGATATTTATCTTATGGTCAAGATTACCTGGTCAATGTTCCTGTCCGAAGCAAGCTTGATCATGATTTCCAATTTCTCCATCTTTACATAGATAGGGTCATTATATTTGCAGAAAAACACCTACAAAAGACAAAATTGTCAATGTAAGTGAGCACTCACAGGAGAAGTTTGCACAAGAGGAAAATGGAAATAAAGTACCTTTATTTCATGGGCAAGAATAGTGGGGCGTTTCTGCACAATCAGATTTATATTTCTAAGAGCTACATACTGTATCTCAGGCTCTGCTGACAGCAGGGTCACAAGGGGAGGAGCCATTTTCTTACAAAGATTGCGAACTACATCCGAACTTGTGATGAGTTCCATTTGGCGAAGAATCATCTGCGTAGAACAGCCAAAGTGGGTATCATTCAGTTTCACCCCTTCTATACCTGCAGCATATGGTGAAAAGTGGATGTAAAGCTGTGGATGAAAGAATAGTCACCTTGACAGCAGAAAGAACAACAGCACAGTTGGCATGTTGTAAACGGGGAGTTACTCTCTCCACAATATTTTCAGCTTCTCGAGCATCAGCAGCCTTGTATCTTGATAAAGCATCAAGTATAAAGACTTGGCCCCACCTAAAAAAGACAAAGGGAAAGCTTAACCCAGAGAGACAAAGCTCAAAGATAGTTGCACTCGCAGCAATTTAACAGCCTAGTTGATTTTATTTTTATTATTTTGAAGAAAACAGCGTCATTGATGATACACAGGAGAAGTCACTTTCACTGGAACCCTTTTGCATTATAATGAATCAATTGATCTTACAAACTCACTCTGTGCATTCATTAAGAGCAGTAAGAAGCTTTGCAAGCGTAGAGCTGGTAATTTCAAAAATGGGCCTGCTACTATTTTCTTGAATTTCTGCAAGAGCTGCAACAGCATTTGCTACAACCATAGGGTTATTGTCAGATATCAAGTCCTTCAAGGCATCCAGAAAACCCCTGTCCTCGACTAGCTCAGCATTTATATCATAGAGCTTAGCAACACAGATGGCTGCTGTCTTACGAACATATGGATCATCATCCTGTTGCAGAAAGTCATACACAATATGTCATGTTGAACAGCTAATTACCTTGATCTTCAGAAACAATTCCTAGAATAATTTGACAGAACTCAATGCTTTGAAAGGCTACAAGAGAAGCCTCGGATTTAATTTCAGATGGTATGTACTCATGGTAAACTTGCAAAGGCCAGGTTAGGTTTTTCATTTCAGAAAACGTAAATATAATAAGCAAACATAAAGTACCCAGTCAACCCCAGTCAACAACCAATAAGAGAACATCACACTGATTGGAGTTTTACCTTGAGACACCTCTGAAGAGGATCACACAAATATTCCGTGATTTTATCAACACGAATGCAACCCATTGTCCTTACAGCCAAAGCTCTAATTAAAGGATTTGGATCTTGTGAATCCTGCAAGGGGTAGCACATTATAATATTTAGAGAATCTTAAATGCATACATTTCTAAAATGTGGGATATATTTAAGATTATTCTATTAGAAAAAAGGATATATACATATACATATACGTGCACAACCAACAGGGAATCCCTTGGTGATAAAGATTATGCAATCTTCCTTTTCTTCATTCATTATTACAGAAATCCTTGAAGTTTAATCCCGAAACAAAACTAAGAGTTATGATAAGCTCCTAGAACCTTTGCTCCTCCATCAGCCCTATGTTTCTCACCAAAACTGAAGTCTGCATCTCTCAATATGTTCACAATCTATAACCCACATTCCAGAATTCGAATCTATGTATGAGAGTAAATAGAGAGCTATAAAATTGGAGTCATTTCTAGATTTAAACCAATAAGTACTTAGCTCCTAGTCAAGTTGTACTCATTGGAAAACCATGAAAACTAACACTCTAAGCTACATCAAAATTTTATGCAAACAAAACATATTTTCTACCTTGGATGCACATTCATTTTTCCAACTAACTTTAAAGCCATATATATAGTATGATAAGGAACTACCAAATATTTAACCAAAGTTCCAAAACAAGGAAGTAATGGATATTTCGTACTTTCATACCAAATACATTCCATAGGATTCCTAAACCAGCAGTTCATGAATGCAGCCTCAGCCAAGGAACTTTAGCCATCAATGATCACAGTTCATGGAGAAGTTGCAACGCCAAAGAGCGAAAAAAAAACAGAATAGAAGCTTTCAAACAAGTTATGCCTTGAGAAGCTTCTTACCTTCACAAACGTATTGACTGCAAGTATTGCCAGATCAGGTTGACTCTTAGCATAATTAATGAGATACAAATAAACAAGCTTCTTTAGCTCCAGATTTTCAGTTTGCATGCAGTTCACAACATCTGTAAACAATGACGAGACATCCTTTCCAACAGTCATTGCGGCGATGACCTTCTTGACAGCATCTTTTCTCTTATCCTGGACAATAACTTAGGTTTAAGATAAAGGTTGGAGGATATGTGTTTTTTTTTTCATCATTGTCTATCTATTGAAGTGAAAAATGCAAAGTACTTAAAGCAAGATATAAAATTTAGGTTCACCAGAGATAGTAAAGAGTGACTTTAATATGAAACTGTGAGAATAATGGAACAAGACAGTCTTATACAAAGTTAAATAAAACATTCTAGCATCTTTGATAGTTTTTCCAGCAAAATGGAAACCATATAAAACCAAATATACAAGCAGGAAATGCAAGTTTATAAAACAAGCTGCTCAAAGAAAAACTGCACTGGATACATGGTTGGGAGAACAAATGGTATGCATACATACACAGATCCAACTCAGACACAATATTATAAACCAGCCTAAGTAAAAAGCCCCCCACATCAAATCCTAGCACAATCAATCAACTATAAGTGCCCCCCCCCCCCCCCCCAAAATTTCGACGCTTCACGTGTCACTATAACATCTCAAGTATATATCCTTCTAACATACGGAAATTCTCAAAACCACAGCCTTAAACATTTTACAGGCAGCTTAAAATCAAGAAATTTAAACAATTATCATTGTTTTTCAAATGATACAATAGCTCTAAGCATTCCAGGTCTTCCCATAGGGACAAATACATGCAGCCACTATTTAAGCTTGCACTGCCGAGGAGAGATGGTCAGGACAAAAATAGTTTCAGCTCATAGGCAGATATACTGAAACTAAATCGCAGGTACTCTCAATGCACCCTTTGATCTACAAGCATGTATATAAGTACAAGCTAATGAAGGTTTCTACCAAAGATTTTCCTATTGAATCTATTTTTGCCATCTTTTTCTATGAATATTAGTAGCATAGCAAAGTCAGATAACAAAGAAATATCTAAGCAACCTAAGAGGGGATTCACAAGGGTGGAACAAATGACACGAGGTTCAAAAATGTAGAGTACTTTTGTTACAGCGTCATCAATTTTAAGAGATATTCGTAACCAAGACTAGACTTCCTCCAAAACTCTTCCAGAGTGGATGTATGTCTGCTACTGAGCATGGACTGGATCTCTGATTCCATTTTGACCATATAATCAACCAAAGTATGCGAGATACAGTTGGCACAACATATAAATCTTCCACATGAACAATATTATAAACACAATCACATATGTTGTAGATATCAGATGTGGGAAAAAAAAAGTCTCGTTACCAAATTTTGAAGCCTCAAGAAGGCTCATATTCCATAGCTTTGAGGTTTAGACGTGTATGTATTAAAGGGACCCAAAGGCTTAAATAACTCAGAGAGAGTATGAGTGATAGTATTTTTTCATAAATAGAACTTGAAAATTTTGGAAGACATGATGCTCAAACTAAAATCTCGGCCAAGCTCTTCGAGAAAGAATTGAACGGGTTCGCTTCTATATGATCTCATAAGTGCATCCCTTCTCTTTGTTTTATTTTGTGACGCAATTAGTGTACCCCTTCTCGGTTCATCGTGTAAGCGATAAATGTGAAGAAAAATATGACATCTCTGATACTATGGGTAAAATGTTACGTGTCGACGACGGAAATAATAAAAATTGGACATATTGATTGAAGGAAAAGCTCAAATTCCAAAACTTCAGCAATAAATCTGACCACCCAACACCCGTTCAGTGAACGATTCTCATATACAAGGTTACGGAGATCACTTAAATGATTTCAGGGTATTCAGCTAGGTTAGAACCAAAAATATTTAACGTCACGAATACAACAAGTACGCGCTACCACAATTCACTTTGACTTACCAGAACACGTTCTCATATGGAGACTTCAATTGGTTCTCACATCTACAGATGATGAAGCGCTCAAAACGCTTGCAGATCTGAGGATTTCAGATAGAATGAACAATCTACCTAGGTGAACCCGAATCAAGATACTAACCAGTGATACCAAAATTCAGTCGGATCAAGCGAACTTGAGGCAGAGCATTTAATTTTGGAAAATATTCTCTACGAGCATTTAAATCCAGAAAAGGGGAAAATGCATATGATGAAATGAAAACGTGCAGATCTGCGAACATTGCGCCCAATTGACGTTTTACAATAACAATTTAGTGCAGTCATCGATGGGCATATTTATCATCATATACATAGCTGGAAACGATGGAATCCGATCTCAGGACAAAATAGGGGGATTGTAAGAACAGAAGAGTCGACAACTCAGATTTGTCCGAAAGAAATGGGAGAAAGAAACCTTGTACTGTGAATTGAGCTCTTCTTTGAGTTCAGGAATTTCACCCTTCTTGGTAGTGGAGAAGTACTTGGAATCGTGCCCGCTCATCTCTTTCAATGTACTCTCTCCCTCTCTTTCTCTCGCGCTCTCGAAGTCGCACCAAAGGATGTAGACGACTCGACGGAGAACTGCCGGAGAGAGAATAGCTCACGCCACTGATCGTAAGATAGTTAGGCTCTGAGCGAACTAAAAATTTAAGTGGTCATTTTTGCAAATCTGAAATTGATAGGTATCTGAAGTAAAAAAAAAAAAAGGGAGAAAAAAATAAAAATATTGATATGAGAATCAATATATTGATGTACGGAGGAAAATAAATGAAAAGAATTGGTCCCACAATTTTTTCATGGAAATTTCATGATATACCCCCGAGGTTTAAGCGAATTTCACGAGATACCCCGAGGTTTCATTTTCATTATGAGATACCCCTGAGGTTTCATTTTTTTTACGATATACCCCTGAGGTATCATTTTCATTACGATATACCCCTGAGGTTTCAATTTTTTTACGAGATGCCCTTCAGTTCAGATTCTGATATATTATATTTTTCATATGCTAATTTTACCCTCGGACCAATATGTCCCGCAATAACCTCACGGGTTTATGGTCAAATTTTAAAAAAATTTAAAATACGAACAAAGTGCACATAAAAATTAAAGATCAATTAAAATTTTAATTCAATTTAAAAACATAAATAAAAGTATAAAAAATTAGAATCATAAAAAATTTAAAATAAATAGAAATGACTAAACAACAAAAAAATTTATTTAAAAAACTTATATTGTTACATAATTTAAAAAATATCATAGCGATGACTTAAAATCGTAATTTTTTTATAAAAATTATATTAAATAAAAGAAATCATTAAACAATTTTATTAAATATAGTATGAGTTTATTAACAAATATATTATTTGATATCAATAATCACAGAGAAATGATCATATTTTATGGTTTGTACACTTTATTTTCTAATTTAAAATGATGATTTTTTCTATGTACTATATGAAACTGTTGTTTTTAATATTCTTGATATTATTGTTATACAGTTTTTATATTTTTAATAAATATCTAGGTAACTCCCTAGCAAGTTATGTTTATTTTTCAAAATAATTTAATATTAATTTTTAGCCATTTCCATTTTTTAAATTTTATGTTTTTTGTTTATTTAATTATATTCACTTTTTGATATTGATGTCAAAATTTAATTTTTTGAACATTTTATTTAAGTTTCAAATTCAAACAAAACTTTGACTATATATCCTTGAGGTTATTAGGGGGCATATGGTGCGAGGTAAAATGAGGATACAAACAATATAATATATCAGAATCTGACTGAGGGGCATCTCGTAAAAAAATTGAAACCTCAGGGGTATATCGTAATGAAAATGATACCTCAGGGGTATATCGTAAAAAAAATGAAACCTCGGGGGTATCTCATAATGAAAATGAAACCTCGGGGGTATCTCGTAAAATTCGCTTAAACCTCGGGGGTATATTGTGAAATTTCCCTTTTTTTCATTTTTCAATCGAAGTGGAGAAAATTGAATAAAGTTAAATGAAAAGGTAAATTTCACCAAATAGACATGTGAATTTTACAAAATATTCCTATAATTTGCTATAAAATATTCCTTCAATCAAATTTTAATATATTGTAACACCTCTACCCGTAATCACACAATTATCTCCTAACCTGTCTCAATTACCAACAACAAGCAAAATTCAAACTACAACCGATGGGTGATACATGCCGTTAGTCACCCACGTGACTAACAAGACCAACCAATCTCAATACAGCTAACCAAATTACAATATCGGTCTGATGATGAATATACCGAGTGTTCTACTCCAAACAATATTTCCATTCCTTAATCAATTCAAATACAATACCAATACAAACCTCAATCAAATCTATACCGAGTTTCTACAACCATCAAGTTGCCGATACAATTCGGGCTTACACTTTAACAATTCAAATAAATACAACTTTCACTAATCAATTACCCAAGCTTATGAAACCACCCCGTCTTACGCTCTCGGACGGAGATCGGCTTCAATGTACCTAGAAAATAAAAACGGTGCTCCTAGGGGCTCAGCAAAATTGTTGCATATGAAATTCGCATACCCCGCGTGCTAACGGGGGTACGCCGACTACTTTGGTCGAGAACATGCGATTCATTTCAGTTCAATCAACATGCTAGACAACATACATTACATATGTACATTAACATAAATACTCACAGGCAGCCAAGGAATACAATCACACTAACACAATAAGTTTGTTAGTTAGTATTACTTAATCTAGGCCTTGGGGGTTTCTACCCCACTATGCCTTACTTAATTTTCCCATTGTCTCACCTCACTCTCTTAGGTCACTCTTACTCAAGTCTCTTACTCTCAACCTCAAGCAAGTTCTACAATACTCAACTCAATCCTCCGCTCAAACTCAATTCTCAAGTCTCTCAAGTTTCAACTCAATACTCAACGCTCAATTCTCTAACCTCAATCAAATTCCCAATTCAAATACTCAAAGGTATATTTTAAGTCATTACCCATGACCTCCGGGCAGGGTCATACACAAGACCCACCACCGGGCTTACAAATACAAATGGGGCTATACAATTAGCTCCTCAAATTCTCAAATGTCCGGTTCTCTACCGAGCTACTCAAATCCCCAAAACTCCTCTCTCGAAGTCATTTCACAATCTCATGGATTAGCCTAGAGGTATCTCTCTCGATAACATCTATTAGCTTAGGGAATTTCTCAATGTCTGGTATTCTCAGATTTAAAGTTTTACCCAACTTATCGAATACTCTCATGTTCAGGACATTGTTCATCTTAGTCGGATCCTCTCATTGTGGGTCGACTATCGTTCTAAGGGGTTTGGTGATCCCTTACCATACTTTACTTTTCTCAAGGTTCACATCTTGAACATTTATCAATCCTCTAAATAGAGGTTCATTATATACTTCCACTATTAATTGTTTCGTGGATTAAATCAATTCGGTTCTCTAACCGTTATCGGGAGTTTTCTAATCTCGTATACATTCTCACATTCAAGTGAATTCATAGATTTACGTTATCGTTTCTTGGTTCGATAGTTTTAGTGTGTTTCCATGTTTTCGTTTATTCGCAACTTGACTCTTTCTTCGAGTCTTTAACCAAACAAGACTCAACTAGGAGTCAAACTATGATACACAATCACATTCAAGCAAGTCATCCACAACCACACGTTTCATGAATTATACAAACTTCAATCTCAAAATACAGTTCCACAAGGTACACTACATTACAAGCACAAGCAAGTGCAAACAATCCGATTCGTGCATTTATCTTGTTAAGGTGATCACACAATTAAACAAGCACACAAATCAGAGTAACACCGTTAGCATACGGGGCATGAGGAAATCATACCTTTCACCGGGGTTAGCTTTACCGTGTGACCTCACGTTCCTTGGTTCACACTTGTTCCACTGATAACATTCAAACGTTTCTATTAACATTAAGGTGTTACGGTATGTAAAACTAATACTCCTGTACTTAACCCCGTTATCCCGTTATTTCTTAGCTTTGTTCTTGTGTTTTTAAACTCACCACTTCCTCACTCACTTATCAATCTTGTTTATACATTCAAGGACCCTTATAGGTCACCAAACAAGTCCTAAACATCATCTAAAACAATCCCCAATCAATTCCCCATCATTAGGCCCCTTTAAAACACTTTTTGTTGAATTTTTATAGTGGTCCGGGTTTGTGGCTGGGGTTATAAACCCGGACCAAACACGAAAATAAGTTTCTGGTGCATTTTTCATGTGGTCCGGGTTTGTGTCCGGGGCTATAAACCCGGACCACCCCTTGGGATGACATTCTGCCTAGTTTTTTATGTGGTCCGGGTTTGTGTACCGATTTGCAAACCCGGGCCACCCCTGGAACTGTCAAAATTTACAGTTTTTGGTCAGCTTTCAACCCCTAATTAACCTCTAATCATTTCCTAATCTTTCCATACATTTCCTACATGTTTAAACACCTTAAAACATGCTCTAAACCTCTTCAAATCATTGGTCAAATCCCTACTCAATTCCTTGCTCAATTTCTACACATTTCCATCATCACTGTTACATTTTGCACACTTGTGCATTTCTAAACTCCTATATGTAGTTTACACTTTGTTCTCTCTCATTTTGACCATTCTAATTCATTCCTAGACAATGCACTAACTATACCCAAGTTCATCTCTTATCTTCTAAGTCTTGCACACTAGCTCTTTTCTAGTTTTTCCAATGCATTTCAACACCCATTCGCTACAGATTTTACCTCTTCCTTTTCCAACTCTTATATCCACTCAAGAGTGGTTAACTAACCCAAATAAATCCCTTACAATACCTAGTTCATTCCCTAGGTTGTTCTCACTCATTACAACCCATAAAACACTTTATTTCTACCAAAATTTGCCATAACTTCCCCATTAACCTAACATATCCAAACTCTTATATTCTCATCCAAATCAATCCTAATCTAGCCACACCCACAAGGGGTCCTACCGGCACTCAAAGCAATCAAAATTTACCAAAATCTCCTCAAACAACAATATCGATATACATATTCAAATCATTTGGCTCTAAGGCCTTTAATTCAAACAACAATTCACAAACTCTCTCTAGCCTCAACAAAATGCATTTCCATTCCAATTTTGGTTCATTCATTCATTTACCCATTCCCAATATTCTAAAACAATTAAATAAGCACCAAGGTAGTTTATTACCTTAATTTCATAAGTTCCTTTTTCCATTTCTCCTTTTCCCTTCCTCTTGCCATTTTCGGTCAAGTGGGCAATGGAGTTTCCAAACTCCATTCCCATCATCCAAGGAACACAATATGAGCATAATTAAAATCCTAAACCCTTGGAATAACACTAATCCAATGAAATGCTTAAAACACAAAATCTAGGGTTTTTACCTTTGGAGTTCTCGGAGGGGTTTTCATCCATGAATCAAAAGAAAGGTTCCACCATCATTGGAGAGTTTAACCAAAGCTCCAAAACAAGAAGAAAGCAAGGTATCATAAGGGGCGAAAATCAGCCAAGAGAGAAAGATGAAGAAAAATGGCTTTTTTCTTGAATATTGTTACCTTAAATGAGATAGGGGACTCCAATCTCCAAGAAACTCTAGCTTTCTCCTCAAATGGGGTATACCCATGAAATTCAACTTCAATGTTTTGGAATTTTGAAAAGAGAGGATTGTAGCTCTTGATGAGGGGAGTTCAAATATGTAATTATTTTTGGATTTGGAGTTGGGATGTAGCTTGGGTGAGCAAGAGAAGGTGAGGAAGCCATAGAAGGGAGCTTCATTTTCGTAACAGAGAAGAGAGGAAGAAGAGAGCTGGCTAGGAAGGGAGGATACGGCTGAGAGGGGAGAAATGTGAGAGTGAGAGGAGAGAGAAAGAGAGAGCAAAATGTGCTTTATGCACCTTTTTGTTTTTTTCTTTCTTTTTCTTTTCTTTCTAGCTTGTTACTACTTGTGAGAGAGCTGATTTATTAAATAAAAATGGCCCACATGTGTACATATGAGCTGGAGCATTTTTCATCTTTTACAGAAAACGCTCGTTAATTTACCCGGTTTTAACACTATTCACTAACCAGGCCCGCTTTCCGGAATTTTCTTGTTTAATTAATTTTAATGGTTCTTAAGCTTCCATTAATCTTCAATTATAGTTATTTATCCAACTATAATTTTTACGGGTCCGTTTGACCACTTAAATTCATGTTTTCGGGTTTTCTTGAAAAACATGCACTAAAGCTTTATTAGCGTTTTTAATTCATTTTATGGATCAGTTTTCTTCGGAAATTGTTCCCGTATATTAATTAGGCATTATTAAGCCTTGGAAATCCATCTAATACCCTTTTCGAGGTTATATTCCTCCTATGGTTATATAACGCTCATGTTAGCGTTTTTCGCTTTTTAAGCGTTTTCTCTTTTATTTTGGATTTATTTTCTTTTCCAAAATATTTAGGCACCAATAGGCCCTAAAATATCTTATTAGAGTAATTTAATCACCCTAATTAAGTTCAGGGCATTTCAATCTACCCCCTTAAAGAACTTTGCCCTCAATGTTGGTGAATCTAAGATCGTTAGTCACCTAAGTACTCAATGCTAAGGGTATAATCTCTCTATAACCTGTCAGACTCCAAAATCCTAACTCGATGTATACCACACATCCAAACAACATGTCACAGCATGCATAGCAATCAAAAATATCCGTTTCCAAACTCTCATTGGGGTCCATCCGTAGATAAAGAAGGCACAACAATCCTCTCCCATATCGAGTGATCCCTCAGGTACCGGTCACGTTTGAACACTTACGCTTTCTGGTTCACGGTCGTCATGACTTTGGGCACTTACACTCTCTGGCCCTACGGTCCTTTAGTTCTGATCAAATTCATTTGCACATCTAGAGATCGTCGGGCTCCAATGTGGGTACTCTTCCCTGACTGGACTACTCATATCCGGCGGCCCTTGGAAAAATACAAAACACACACTACAAACGTCCTACCGGTCACTTAGTACCGTTGCTCATCCGTTGTATTGGTTTCAAAACTAATCATCACTTTCCATCGGCTCACAACTAGCCTCACTTCCTAGGTTCGACCCGATACCGGTGCCTAGCCTTGAGAAGATCCAACTAGCACCCGTGGGAGCGGTTTCAAAACCGATCCTCATTCTCAAGTTTGAAGAAATTCATTTGTGTCAAAATCAGTTTGGAAATTCATTTTAAAAACTCAATACAACTCTAAATTCCAATTTGTGTTAGTTTCACCTATTACTAGTGTGATTACTTGTGGCCACTTATAGGGAGCTTCAAGAGTTATTCAACCCCAATGTGGTCAGTATTGGTGTTGAACTATCCATCCATCCCAATTTGTGTTCGGTTTCCCTTGATCACTAGTAAATCAAGTTCCACCTCCCACCTCAATTCACACAACCAAATAGTCAAACGTTATTTCATTTTCTATCTTCTTAATCTTTCTAGTCATAATCATACAACATTACATTTTCAATTTCTATAGTTCATTTACTCGCTTACTACTAATCTCATCAATTGTTACTTCATTTATCTCCTAATGCTTACTTAAGAAATTCAATACATGTTGTAACTTCATTTAGTTTTCTATCCTCCAATCATTCGCAAGTAAAATCAATTTCTATCCTCCATTCATTGCCAAATAAAATCAATCAAATCACCTAGGGGACTCAATTCCCACTAGATTCAACATCGGTTTCATACCGATTTATACTCATCAAGTCTCCCAAACATACTCGTTTCTCATACCATTACCAATCGGGGTTCTCATTCCCCTGGAGTTTCTCTGCTCCATTCCACTTCCAATCTCACAAACAACCATAATTTACACAATGAGTGAGTACAAATGTTTATGTAACATAAGTACCAATCATCAAAACAAATTCTTTTGCGCTATGCGCATTGTAGTGTACGCACTTGTAACGTAAAACATACACTTCACGGTTTTCACTCTACCCCTCTTCAAAAGGGAATACGCCCACGTAATCTACCATGTGTCAACATTGGACATTGGTCTAAGATGTTAAGCCGTCATGGAGTGTTCTAACTTCCATGCGGTCTACTATACAATGTATTCTGGTCAAAGGGTCTTAACCAATTTGCTGGTTTAGTCCCTGCACCAAGAATTTTCATCGGAGTTTATTTAACTCTTAACCGGGTTCGGTTCTAGCCTTAGAGGCTTCAAGGCATTGATAATTAGCCATTAATTCACTAGGTATATTAAACCTTAGAATTCTGGGCCCATTAGCTTCTGTTGCGCGACCCTGATAACTCGGGTTGTTCACCCTTTTCGTTATTCTTAATGTGTTAGACATCACCTTTTTATCCCTTTTTATCTTGGGAATAAGGTTCATCAATCATGCATGGTATTTCTTACCGTACGCGAATCAATGAGCTTCAAATTTTCTATCCAGCTCTTTGGGAATATATATACATACTATTGTGTACTTTCGTGGATATTCACTTGATTCCTCCAACTTATTGTCGGTTGAGGTTGAGCCACTACTTAGTTGTAGTGCTTCCTTTGTTGTCAATGGCTTCTGAATTATGCCAACTTATCTAGATTTTATACAAGTGTTCTTTACTTGTATGACCTTGCATTTTCTATGCGTCGGTCCTTAAGACTTTCGTAAGTCTTCTTCTACTTTTTATTCTGATGGAATTCACATCTTGTGATTGTTGATGTGTTTCACACCCTCCGTGCTTCTTTGGTCTTAGGCCGCACGGTTTGTTTCTAAGTTTTTGCCTAACTGGCTTATGCCATGTTCATTGGCGAAAGGAAGAATTTACCACGATTACCATTTTCCCATATTCCTTGCTATCCCACTCGATCATTAACTGCCCAAGTGCAATACCAAAACACTCAGTCCTATAGAGTGCAGAGGCGTAAACGCTTGGCAGCAAATCTCTTATGCGATTGCTATAGGAATGAACATTGTTTCCTTGTGGTTGCTTCATCACTTGGTGCAGGCTCCTGGCTTGTTGCCCGGTCTGTCTACCATCTTATTCCTTAACTCCATCTCATTGTGTGACTTATTCACATGTATTGGTCGCTTGCTGCGCACCATGTTCGTATTTATTTGCGACTTGGTTTCCATGGCATCCGCTATTGCATTAGCTTCTGGTCATGTATTTTCACCATCTTTACCATTTGTATCTCTGAGCTCATTGAGCGTTATTTACTTTACACTTCCCGTTTATACTTCACGTATTTCTTCTAGACCGATTACTATTCGGTTTTTTGTCAATAGTCCTCAAAGTTTCCTTCCGTTACGTCTTATCCAAGTTCTTGCTTGGCAATGACTACATGCTCAAACTTCACTACATTAGTAGTTCTGGAAGAGGTGTATTTTCAGACATTTACTGATGACATCCTCTTCTTCGGGATATGTTTACCGCTTTAGCGGTCTCACAGTAATGAGTGGTATTCACGCGTGTTAGTTATTACCCATTTTCCTTATGGTTCTCATTACGTTCTGCAACCGATGTATTATGTATTGTAGTAGGTTTATGGCATACTAGCCACATTGCCTAGAGCTCTGCTCATCTTAGGCTGTTTACAAGCATTGCTTCTCCTTATACCATCAAATGGTTTGGAGGTAACGTTAGGCTCCGTGATAAAGTCATTGCATCACGCTTCCATTTGTTGGTGGCCCGTTACGTATCTTGATATTGATCGGTACTATTTGTCAATTTAGGGTATCCCCTATCAAGTGGGATCCCTTCGGTGTTCTAACCGAGTGTTCGTTATAGCTCTGGTGCTCTTATTACGACTCTTCGTTCAACTATGTTGACTTTGATACCCGTCGTGGATTACTCTTGGGTGTTGTTGATTATGCCATTATATCTGGCTAACATTTTGAGTATGTTAAGTTTATTACCCCGCTTGCGGTTTTGGATTTCAAACTGCCTTGTCTGGGGTTATACGTCTCCCGTTCTTATGATAGATTACAATTACTTTTCCTTATATCTTGACCGAGTCAATATTCTCTTCGGTGGTGAATGGTATCCTCTAGTACCTTAAATGATCACTCTGGGTATTTGTGGTGGTTGTTCTGGGAATCCATCCCGTTCATTGAACACTGATGTGTTAACGTTAGGTATTTGCCTTACTATGTTTAGACTGGGTATTCATTCCAGTTATCATGTTTTACTTCAATATTTTCGGGACATATCCAATGTCTTTTCTCATTTGTTAGTGCTTCCCTCACTTTTACTCTTAATCATCCTTCTGGAGTGAGCCTTGATTGCCCTTACTTTATAAGCTTATTTGAGTTCTTCAATCGTTCGAGGTATCCAACTGTTTCAGTTTGAATTTACTTATGGTCCGTAGAACAGAGTCAACTACTTCCCGTGTTTCGTACATCACTTGTATACATACGTGGGGTACCTTATTGGTACGTTACCACTTACCCGACTAACTCACAAATGGTCTGTCAGGCCCGCAAGCTCCTTCGGAGTGCGGTCGTCCCACATCACGTATTTGGGTACACTCGTAGTGCTCGTCACACGCCTAGGTGAAATATTCTATTGTCAACTCCTCTTGTATCATTCTATGATAACTTACCGTGATTCTCTGGTTGGGTTTTCAAAATCTGTGGTTTTAAAAAAAGAAAAGTTTGTGGTTTTGAAAGGAAAATTTGGGTTTTGAAATAAAAATCTTGAGCTCAAAATAAAATCTTCATGACATTGCCATGTCTAAGGTTTTGACCAAGTCCAGCTCTTGATGAGGGGAGTTCAAATATGTAATTATTTTTGGATTTGGAGCTTGGATGTAGCTTGGGTGAGCAAGAGAAGGTGAGGAAGCCATAGAAGGGAGCTTCATTTTCGTAACAGAGAAGAGAGGAAGAAGAGAGCTGGTTGGGAAGGGAGGATCCGGCTAAGAGGGGAGAAATGTGAGAGTGAGAGGAGAGAGAGAGAGCAAAAGGTGCTTTATGCACCTTTTTGTTTTTTTTTTCTTTCTTTTTCTTTTTCTTTCTAGCTTGTTACTACTTGTGAGAGAGCTGATTTATTAAATAAAAACGGCCCACATGTGTACATATGAGCTGGAGCATTTATCATCTTTTACAGAAAACGCTCGTTAATTTATCCGGTTTTAGCACTATTCACTAACCAGGCCCGCTTTTCGGAATTTTCTCATTTAATTAATTTTAATGGTTCTTAAGCTTCCATTAATCTTCAATTATAGTTATTTATCCAACTATAATTTTTACGGGTCCGTTTGACCACTTAAATTCATGTTTTCGGGTTTTCTTGAAAAACGTGCGCTAAAGCTTTATTAGCGTTTTTAATTCATTTTATGGATCCGTTTTCTTCGGGAATTGTTCCCGTATATTAATTAGGCATTATTAAGCCTTGGAAATCCATCTAATACCCTTTTCGAGGTTATATTCCTCCTATGGTCATATAACGCTCATGTTAGCGTTTTTCGCTTTTTAAGCGTTTTCTCTTTTATTTTGGATTTATTTTCTTTTTTAAAATTACTTAGGCACCAATAGGCCCTCAAATATCTTATTAGAGTAATTTAATCACCCTAATTAAGTTTGGGGTATTTCAATATAATATTTTTCATATCCTCATATTATCCCTCAAATTGTATCTCCTACAAGAATATGGTCAAAGTTATTTTGAAAAATATATAAAACAAAAAAATAGATAAAAAAAATTAAAAATCATAATCTTGTGTTCTAAATAAATTACTTTCTAGTTTTGGACTCAAGAATTAAAGAGAAAAAATGTAGACCATTTTATCCAAAGAATCTTATATTTTGAAAATAATGTAAAACGCCAAAAAAATCATCTAATAAGAACATCAGGGAGTAGAAAAATTAAAGGGAAAATTACATGACCCACTCATGACGTTTGGCGAAATTACATACTCCACCCATGGGGTGGCAAAATTTATTTCCCCACCCATGTGGTTTCTCCCGTTTTACATCTAGGAACTTTTCTAATTTTTTAAAATTTAAAAGATGCTTAAACGTTGTCTGAAATCAATGAAACTTTGCATGGATGATGCTAAAATGTTATATTTTGATCTTATGTCAAATCTAAAGTTTTTAAGCTCACATGTGACCCAATGAAAAACAATTTTAACAAATGACTAAAAACTATAAAAAAAAAGACAATAAAGTAAATAAAATCATAAATTTGAATATATATATATATATGACAAATGAGTAAATAATTAAAAAAACATACATAACCCTTGAGAATTTAGGATATTACAGTTAACCCCCTCGTGTTTATCATAATTACTGGTAACCACCTCAAGGTTAAGGTATCTTTGACTTCGAGCCCCTGAACTATAACTCTGTTATTTGGAAGTTAACTACGTGTTGACCTATCAGCTTAATCACATTAATAATGTCAGGCTGGACAAAACACACTACTTAATCAGCATTGTTATTTTCCTAAAAATGTCAACCTTGCCTCGGAAATGCATCTAAAGTGGGATGGGAAAGAGTTAGACGATGTTGATTAAGCAGTTTTGTTGTCTAGCCTGGCATTATTAATGTGATTAAGTTGATAGATCAACACATAGTTAACTTTTCTGATAACAGAGTTATAGTTCGGGGACTCGTAGTCAAAGATTCCTTAACCTTGAGGTGGTTACCAATAATTATGATAAACACAAGGGGGTTAACTGTAATATCCCAAATCTTCAAGGAGGTTCTGAGTAATTTACTCTAATTTATTTTAGGGAAATTTCATGAAATAGCATTGTAATTTTTGCTAATTCATGAAATGCCACTGAAAAAAAGTTATGAAATGTCATTATATTTTTCTCGAAATTCATGAAATACCACTATAGTTGTTGACTATGAGGAAAAAAACAAAAATATCCCTACTAGTTAACAAAGTACTTTGAAAGTTTACAAAATGCCACTAAATTTCTGTATTTTAGTATCACTTTATAAACGACAATCACTAATTGTAGAAATAATAAATTTGTAAAATAAACAAAAATATTATGTCATAAAGTTATTAGCAAAATACAATATCATTTTTAAAGCCATAATTGTACTTAAAAAAATTTAAATAATTTATATTGAAGAAATAATTTAAATTGGTATAAAAAAGATAGTTTTGAAAAAATAATATAAAAAATGATAATTATTGAAAAGATGTCAAGTGTAAACAGGGTAACTCAATTTGCTTACTTTTTTTATTGCTTTTTGTAGCTCTTCATCATGCTCCTTCACAAAAAACTAATAAATTAACAAACTGGTTTTACCTTTGCATAACATATTAAATAAATAGTAAACAAGAAAAGTGATAATTTGTTTATTAAGGAAAATTGCCCCTACTTGAAAGTTTTATTTTTCAAACAGGTTCATTAAAATCTTGTTCAACAATGTGTTTAGAATTTCGGTACTTAATAAATAGATTTTAATTTTTAAAAATATTTTTTAATATATTTTTTCTAAAAATTAACATTTTTCTTCAAATTATTTTAGAACTATTATGTCTTTAAACTCTATATACTATTATTTTATTGTGCTTAATAATTCTAAAAATTCTAAAAAATATTTAAAAAAGTAATAGTTTATAATATTTTAATTATTTAAAAAATTAAATTTATAATGTTATTTATAGTTATCCATATTTTTATAGTATTTTGAAATTTTTGTTAATATTTTCTATTTTTTTAACACTTAGTGACATATTGTGAACTTTCAAAGTACTTTGTTAACTAGTGATGTACTTTTGTCATATTTTCTTTTGATCAACAACTATAGTGGCATTTCATAACTTTATTTTTCAGTGGTATTTCATGAATTAGCCAAAAATATAGTGACATTTCATGAAATATCCTTTTTATTTTATGTCATATGCTATAATAGTTTATAAATTGTATAACATTTAAACAATTTATGTGTATTTTTTAAAAAATTATATCTTTTTATTTAGTCATTAGTAATATTTATTTTTAAGTTTTATGATGTTAAGTAGTTATTTCTTTTCATAATGTTTAGTCATTTGTTAAAATTGTTTTAAAATTTTATATGATCTTTACTTATTTTTTGTGTATTTTGTTTAAGTTTCATACTTAAAAAAACACACTTTTGATCATATATTCCTAAGAATATTGCAAGAACATATGGTGCGACGGGTAAAATAGAATATGAAAAATAAATGGAAATTTCACGAGATACCCCTGAGGTTTGAGCAAATTTTATAAAATAGCCCTGGGGTTTCAATTTCATTACGAGATATCCCCAAGGTTTCATTTTCTTTACGAGATACCCCTAAGGTTTCATTTTCATTACGAGATACCCCGTGGTTTCAATTTTATTACGAGAAGCCCCTTCGGTCAAATTCTAATATACTATACTTTTCATATCCCAGTTTTACCCTCACACCATATGCTCCTACAATAACCTCATGAGTATATGATCAAATATTTTTAGAATTTAAAACTTAAATAAAATACAAAAAAATATTAAAGAACTTATAAAATTTGAAAATAATTTTAAAACATGACTATAATAAAATAAACAAAAAAATTAAATAAATGGAAATGACTTAATAACAAAAAATTAAATTATTTTGAAAAATAAACATAAGTTGTTAACATAGCGATGACTTAAAATCGAAAAGTTATAAAAATAATATGAAGAATATTAAAAGTAACAATTTCATTTAGTACATAGAAAAACTTATTCTTTAAAATTAGAAAGATAAAGTATAAAAACCATAAAATATGATCATATTTTCTTGTGAAAATTGAAATCAAATAACATATTTGATAATAAATATTTAAAATTTATAAAATTATTTAAAAGTTTCTTATATTTAATGTAATTGTTATAACTTTTTTACGATTTTAAGTCACCACTATAATGTTTCATAATTCACAATATACCCTTTTTTTAAAACTTGTCACTTATATGCTACGAAAATGTTTTGAAGTGCACAAAATGCCACGACCGGGTAACCTTCGTTAAATTTATCGTCAACATGCCCTGGAAATGACCATTTTACCATTGGCGGATTTTTTTTAATTTTTTTTAAAAAGTCACTATTTTGTGTAACGACTATTTTTTGAATCTTTTTAAAAATTTCACAAAATGCCCTGGTTTTCATAAAAGTTCACAATATGCTTGTTTTTACCAAAAACTTCACAATATGCCCCTCTTTTTCTTTAACGGCTAGATTTTTGTTACTAGAGCTAGTTTGACTCCAACAACTTTTTTTTAACTATATAAACACCCTCTTTTTATTCAAACAGAGCACAAAGTCATGTCCATGTTTACAACTACATGAAGAAAGATTTCAAACAATCCCTAGCAAATGTGAAGTTCCAGCCTATCTCACATTCTCACTCTCTCACATAAGAGCACTTCACTCAGAAGGGCATACTACAACTGATGGACGTGTGGTTTCTTTCAATGGTGGACACCAGTGATGCAAGATCGATACAACCCTCATCCGAAGGTTAGGCAAGCTGCTTCAAGCTGCTCATACTCAACCATATAGCATCTACCTGTCAAATCAACCACATTCAGTATTTTATTTTCATAGTTCTAGTATGGGTATTGCATAGTCATGGGTACAGTGTGGTGGCCCTATTACAAAGAAATTTTGTAATTGCAACTACAACTCTGGCCCATAAAACTACATTTTTATGCTCTTGTACGGGGTAAATCTAATACGGTAAGTGTACCGGTCTATCATAGTCAATTTTTCTAAAGTATCCCTTCAGGTTATCGAACCAAGAAGGCAGTGTCTAGTTTGAGTCTCTATCATAATTAAACAAATAAAATACAGAAATCAAATAACAAGAAATTGGGGATTTGAACTGCTAAAATAAATAAACTAAAATGAAAACAATAAAATATGATCTTCTTGACAAGCTAAACAAAGGAATCCTGGTTTATTACTTCTCCCTAATTCTTCAATTCCCATTCCTATGTGTTTTCTTAATTCTAGATTGCAACCTTAGATCTGAATTAATCAAAAACCAGTCTCTCGCAAGATAGATACTTACTTGCATTTCCTAAATCCTAACTCTCGTTACAAATTTATTAATTAACTAGTAGCGTTCAAGATTCATCCGGTTTTTAGTTAGCTAATCCCGAGGAATTCTCATCTCAAGTTTCACTGATAATATTCCTGGGGTCTATTGCACACCGCAATTCTCACTTGTGAGCAAACAAACTAAATCTCTCTAACAATTGTATGGATCACAAGAGAAATATAAACAAAAAGGAATAAAACTACAATCTGGATAGAATTATTTGTAAACACAAAAGGAAGAAGAAATCTCAAACTAGGAATCCATAATAAACCATAATTCTGCACAACTACTCGGACATAGAAGACAAAGAAATAATAACAATGATAAAGAGATCAGAAAACATTATCTTATTGTTGTAGAATTGATGACGAATCTAGTCTCTATCTTATGCTCTCATTTTCAAGTTGCTCTCTGTCTTCTTCTCTCTCGACAGCTAGGGTTTGGAAAGTTGGAAGAATGAAGATTAGAAGAACGATTGATCTTCTCTTTTTATATCTATATGCGCTGCTCCCATGACCCCTGGCTCTGTATTTCTGTCGTATGAGCATGTGTTCAGAATAGGTCAATGATGTACAACCGTCAAAACTATCTTCAGCCATGTCAATTTTGGTGTGTGTGCATCCCATTATCACGTGCATATGCTACTGTCCTCTATTCTTAATGGAATTAGTTTGTGTAGTTTTTGTATTTGAGATAAACAACCGTAGCCTTTGTTGTATTGAAAACGTATATGTATCTGATTACAACCCTAATTGCTTTATATAAAGCTCTCTTGTAACATAAAGTTGTTTTAAAGATAAAATAATAGATTGTGAAGATAAATAATAAAAGATTCTCTAGATTTTCCTAGATTACAACTGTCTACTAATTAACAATACTTATGGGCTCAATATTATCCCAATACCCCCTGCAAGCCATAGGTAAACTTGTTTACCAAGGCTTGAACTTTCATTTGTCACAAATTCCCATGCGACGTATCTACTTTCAATATCTTATACCAGGTAAAACCTTAGTTAACATGTCTGCTAGCTGTGTCAAAGTATGAGTGTAAACTATGTCAACAAGCCCCTGTTGAATCTTCTCACGAACAAAATGGCAGTCGATTTCAATATGTTTTGTTCTCTCATGGAATACCGGGTTTCGTGCAATATGAATGGCAGATTGATTATCACACTTGACTGGTATTGGAATGATATCATCAACATAAAGTTCTGACAACACACGTGTCAGCCAGGTCAATTCTGTTGTGACACGCCGTAGGGAACGATACTCGGCCTTTGCGCTAGACAAAGACACAGATCCTTGTTTCTTTGTCTTCCATGAGATCGGACTATTTCCTAAGAAGATGTAGTATGCAGATAGCGATTTTCTAGTATTGGGACATGCAGCCCAATCTGAGTCACAATAGGCCAGGAGATGCAACTTTGAACAACCCCCATCATTGAGAACTATTCCATAGTTGATAGTTCCTTTAACATAACAGAGTGCATGTAAAGCAGCTTCCATGTGAACATCAGTTGACTTTTGTATTAACTGACTCAGATTTTGAACAGTGGAGCTGATATCTGGTCTAGTTTTGGACAAATAATTAAGCTTGCCCACAAGTCTCCTATAGGCAGTAGGGTCAAGCAAAGGATTCCCTTCATCGAACAACAGTGACTTGCCAATGACCATAGGCCCTTATGTAACCCGTCGATGTTGACAACCAAATTCCTCTACTAGATCCATGCAAAATTTACGTTGAGATAGAATGTATCTGGTTTTGGACTGGATAAACTCTATCCCTAAGAAATGATGCAAAGAACCTAAATCTTTGATCTTGAAATTCAAGTCGAGAGCTTGCTTAATTTTATCAATTTCTTCCTGCTTAGCTCCCACAACTAAAATATCATCAACATAAACAACAATGAAGACTCTCCCATCTTCTGTATCCTTAAAGAACAAAGAATAATCATTCTTTGACTGAACAAAATGAAATGTCCTCAAAAAATTTTCCAGTTTAGAAAACCACTGTCTGGAAGCCTGCTTAAGCCCGTATAAAGATTTTCTCAACAGACAAGCCTTACTTTCACCACTGACCTCGAGTCCATCGGGAACTTTCATAAAAACTTCTTCATCTAAATCACCATGCAAGAAGGCGTTGTTCACGTCGAGCTGATTAATAACCCATCCTTTGTTAAGAACAATAACAATAAGTGCCCGGATTGTTGTCAACTTAACTACCGGTGAGAAAGTTTCAGTATAATCCAGCCCATGACGCTGTGTGAACCCCTTGGCAACCAGCCTAGCGTTATGTATCTCTAGAGATCCATCAGATTTGAGTTTGGTTTTGTAAACCCATTTGCAACCGATGACCTTCTTTCCTCAGGGCAAAGTTTTCAATACCCCACATATCATTCTGTTTAAGGGCCTGTAACTCTTGGTCTATTGCTTTTCTCCAATGAGCATGTTGAGAAGCTTCTTTGTAATTCTCCGGTTCTTTCATGTCAATAAAATAAACGTTGTGACTGAGACTACTGGATAACAAAGTGCAAACAAGAAATTTGACCTACTAAAAGCTAAGAAATAAACCTAGAAATTAATAAATCAAAAAGTCTTCGGGTTGCAAATAATCCCGGTCACTGCAGTATAGAAAACGTAGCAACCAGGTATCGAATCCGCGGGACTTGAAGAAAGTAAGTCTAGTCCTAAGAAAACTGGAAATTCAGAGGGTTGTTCTTGTTTTTGGAATCAAATAAGAAAGAAGAAAATAAAACGAAATAAAACTGATAAAGTTATATGGATGAGTGGAACTCCGGGTTCAAGTTATTTTTTCACTAGTCGGATTATGCGAACTTCTACAAATCGATAAGAGATATGGATTGGCTAATTCTTCAATATCTTTCCAGAATTAAATCATAATCTCTGAAAAGCTCATCTAGTAGAACACACAAGGTCTAATCCAGAACCTAGCGAAACACACATAGATGGATGAAGCTTAAAGAATTACGACGCACTTGAGGGAAAATATAATCAATCCGATCTAATTTTCCACAGGCTAACAGATTAATTTGACCTTCTTGTTAATCACTGATCTGATCATAACAAGATTCGTAAGGCTTTTTAAGAAATTCGCGAGATTAATTAAAAAGCACAGCATTTGCATTAATCTGAAACAATCCGAAAATAAAATCTCAAATCATAATTGTAGATGTACATGTAAAACGAACTAGCTACAAATAACCAGCACCCGGAGCAAATCCTTCCTAGCCTAGCATTTTACAAAGAGAGTATAGAGAGATAGAGAAGAATTAATCTGGTGTAGAAGATTCCTCCGTTTGTCTCGCTATCCAGATCTGCAATTTACTAGGCTGGAGGTTGAAGATGATGGTGGAGGAGAAGAACTCTCGCGGCTGCTTGCGTTCTTCTCGGCGTGAGAAAAAGAAATAAAAACTAAACCTAAAGCTAAAAATAGAACTGAAGTGATGTTGTGTGGATGAATGGATCTCTCCAAAGTCTTCCATATTTATAAGTCTAATTGAAGACTCTTTGTTTGCTCCTTGATGACTCATTTTAATTTCCTTCGGTTTCGCGAAGTAAATGGAGGCCCTTCAGTTGATTCAGAATTTAAGTAACTCTTTTCAATTTACTTCCGTCATCAATAAGTTATGGAAAACTCTTGAGTTACTAACTTCAACTAACTCCCTTCATCAATAACCTTTGGAGTTACTTTCTTTTATGTTTCCAATCTTCCCCTTCTTCTCTCAATCCTTTCACGGCAGTCTCGTAAATATATATAAATATATCACACCGGACACAACTTTGACAGGGTCCAAATTCTTCGTATGAGCTCCGATTTGTTCCCCGTTTGCGGCGTTGGAAAGCTCGTGAGGAGAACTATGCATTTTCACCATCATTTTCTGCTTTAAACATATAAATTGGCATCAGTTCTTGCCCAAAGTAAGAGTCATGAAAAGCATAGGATAAGTGTGAAAAAGCACATAAAAAGGTTGCATAAATAAGAATTTAGCACCAATAAAACCATATCAATTTCACACTTATCAAATCACCCCACACTTAGCCTTTTGCTTGTCCCCAAGCAAAACTCTCAAGCACAAGTAAAACGAGCTAATGGAACTCAACAGGAAAGGAAGATCACAGAAGAAAGGAATTGCTAGCTTAACCATTAAAGGGGGCAATTCAAATTATTCAAAACAATTTATTCTTTCCAAAAACATGAAGTCATTCGAAGCTAACATGAGAAACGAAACCATAAGAGTCTTGCCTTTAACCTTGAGCCAATCCACCTTTTTCCTTCACAAACCATAGAAACGACAAGGGACATGAAGTAAGATCATATTCCATCATACCTTTCAATGTCACATACTCTTGATCCATAAGAGAAATTAATCTGTACTTAGCTTAGCATTTACATAAATATTTCAATTAAAGCGCTTTCAATTTCTTTCACCACAGACTTTTCTCTCCACCCATGTAGCGGCTTTGGGTCAACTATCCCAGATCACAAGGACCTTAGGTAGCTAGGTGATAAAGCACCCTAAAAGACTTAATAACCAAGTGGACGAGGCCTGATTTGGATCAGAATTAAAATTAGCATGCTTAGGATCAGCGGAGTACCTTGCCTTGTTCTTTTCCAACCATTTCAATCCAGTTCATTCCAAGGCTCAAAGCTAAAAGCAAGGTTCAGATGGAGAATATTCTCGTTTGTTTTAGCATTTTCAGAACAAAGACTTCAATTCAGCAATTAAAAACTAGAAAAATTTCAAAATTTTGCACCCCAAGATCAGCTAACCAACTAAACTTCCTCTATGGCTTCCTTCCAAGTTGAGCAACCACAACTTAATTTTAACAAATGCAAGAGAAAAGAGCTCAGAGACGCACAAAAAAACAAGCGCCGAAGGAGCTTACCCCACCCCCATACTTAGAGTGAAGCAATGTCCTCATTGCGTAGGAAGAATTAACATTGTGCAAGCAATCCAACAGGGAAACAAAATCACACACAGCAGTTCAGAGGGGAGCGTGTAAAACATAAAAGAGTAGAAAAGTAAAGAATACTCCCCAGAGTCCGCTCAGGGTGTGCAGCAAGGCCAACCCCACACTTGAGTTCAGCTAAGCAACAAAGTAAGCAAGCTGAGAAATATAATCGGCAAAGCCAGGAGAACTCAAGTGGAACCAGACAAAACCATCAGTAGAAAAATAAGAGCCAAGGCTCTTGCAATAAGCATAACATCAGTGAACACACCACAAACTTAAAAGAAAAGAGCAAAATAAACACCTAAACTAAGAAAGGGAAAAGAGATACAAACCGGTGGGTTGCCTCCCACCAAGCTGCCCGGAGTTAGAGTCTCTGGCTAGACTTTCACTTCGTCATCCCGGGTCAAAAATAAAAGTTGACAATAGCGTCAACGAGAGAAAGAAGTGGACAACAATCAGTAGTAAACCACCTGGATCAAAACAAAATGTTACCTCGACATATAAAGGATAAAAATAAATACTCCACAAAACCTGGTGTTTGAGAAAGTATTGACAGTAACGGATCTCAAGCAGAAGACCAGGTGATGATTGTTGTTTTTCCTCAAATTGAAGGATGTAAACATCCTCCTTCTGTGGGTGAGGCTCAAAGAGACCGTGGTAATGGCAAAGTGGTGGTGGCTCGCCCCTTTCAAATTTAAGGATGTCAACATCCTTTTCGTTTAGGACCAAGGGTGGTGAGGGAGGGTGACTTGATATTTCAACATGTTGCTCCACTACATTGTTCAAGATTGAATCCTGCTGTCGAAGAGTGATTTTGTGTAGGTAGTCTGGTTGATCCTCTAACCACAATTGATATTGTACTTCGAGACAGTCATCGAACTCGTGAGGTCCCCCACAATTTGAGCAATATATATCCTGTGAATAGGATGATTCGTGTTCGAATTGCTCCTCAATTCGCCTCATTCTTCAATTTCGGGGCAATCTTCGAACTCATGATTTCCCCCACTGCGAGCAACACAAATCAGAGGAAAACAGATCAAAAGAACCAGAAGACTCTTGCTCCACTGCCCAAACATGAGTCTGTTCCATAGACTGCTCCATCCTTTTGTTGGCTAACTGTCTATAAAGTTCAGATGTCTTATCGTACGATCTTTTCAGTTCAACCAACAACTTGTACAACTCACTTGCCATTGCTTCATCGATTCCATGTTTTCCATTGCTAGAAATAACTAAGAACAATAAAGTAAAATAAAAATAGAACAAAAAAAATACTTTAAACCAGGAATATAATAAAATAGAATAGAATTAAAAAACAAAGAACAAAATAAACTAAAGATAAAATAGACTAGATGAAAAAAAGATAAAACAAAATAAAATAACTAAAATTAATTAAATAAAAACAAAACAAGGTAAACTATCAAAGGAAATAATAACAAAATAAACTAAGCATGAAATAGCAAAATTAAAAAAGAAAACAGCTAAAACAAAATTGATAAAATAAATTAAATATAAACAAAAGTAAGAAACACAAGTAAAATTAGAACTAAGATAAATAAGAAAGAAATAAACTATATAAAAAACAAAATAACTAAACAAAAAAGTAAATAAATTAAAAATATAAACAAAACAAAATTTAAATTATAACAAGAAAAAAGTAAATTACCAAAAAAAGTTATATTGCTAAAAATAAAATAAACTAAAGGTAAATAACGAAATAACTAAAAATAAAATAAAACTAAGAGATAACAAAAACAAATAGAAATAAAACAAAGCAAAAAAAAAAATAGATGACCACCAAAGTTAAGACTAGACAAATGTCAAGTCCCCGGCAACGGCGCCAATTTGCAAACAAGAAATTTGACCTACTAAAAGCTAAGAAATAAACCTAGAAATTAATAAATCAAAAAGTCTTCGGGTTGCAAATAATCCCGGTCACTGCAGTATAGAAAACGTAGCAACCAGGTATCGAATCCGCGGGACTTGAAGAAAGTAAGTCTAGTCCTAAGAAAACTGGAAATTCAGAGGGTTGTTCTTGTTTTGGGAATCAAATAAGAAAGAAGAAAATAAAACGAAATAAAACTGATAAAGTTATATGGATGAGTGGAACTCCGGGTTCAAGTTATTTTTTCACTAGTCGGATTATGCGAACTTCTACAAATCGATAAGAGATATGGATTGGCTAATTCTTCAATATCTTTCCAGAATTAAATCATAATCTGAAAAGCTCATCTAGTAGAACACACAAGGTCTAATCCAGAACCTAGCGAAACACACATAGATGGATGAAGCTTAAAGAATTACGACGCACCTGAGGGAAAATATAATCAATCCGATCTAATTTTCCACAGGCTAACAGATTAATTTGACCTTCTTGTTAATCACTGATCTGATCATAACAAGATTCGTAAGGCTTTTTAAGAAATTCGCGAGATTAATTAAAAAGCAACATTTGCATTAATCTGAAACAATCCGAAAATAAAATCTCAAATCATAATTGTAGATGTACATGTAAAACGAACTAGCTACAAATAACCAGCACCCGGAGCAAATCCTTCCTAGCCTAGCATTTTACAAAGAGAGTATAGAGAGATAGAGAAGAATTAATCTGGTGTAGAAGATTCCTCCGTTTGTCTCGCTATCCAGATCTGCAATTTACTAGGCTGGAGGTTGAAGATGATGGTGGAGGAGAAGAACTCTCGCGGCTGCTTGCGTTCTTCTCGGCGTGAGAAAAAGAAATAAAAACTAAACCTAAAGCTAAAAATAGAACTGAAGTGATGTTGTGTGGATGATGGATCTCTCCAAAGTCTTCCATATTTATAAGTCTAATTGAAGACTCTTTGTTTGCTCCTTGATGACTCATTTTAATTTCCTTCGGTTTCGCGAAGTAAATGGAGGCCCTTCAGTTGATTCAGAATTTAAGTAACTCTTTTCAATTTACTTCCGTCATCAATAAGTTATGGAAAACTCTAGAGTTACTACTTCAACTAACTCCCTTCATCAATAACCTTTGGAGTTACTTTCTTTTATGTTTCCAATCTTCCCCCTTCTTCTTCTCAATCCTTTCACGGCAGTCTCGTAAATATATATATAAATATATCACACCGGACACAACTTTGACAGGGTCCAAATTCTTCGTATGAGCTCCGATTTGTTCCCCGTTTGCGGCGTTGGAAAGCTCGTGAGGAGAACTATGCATTTTCACCATCATTTTCTGCTTTAAACATATAAATTGGCATCAGTTCTTGCCCAAAGTAAGAGTCATGAAAAGCATAGGATAAGTGTGAAAAAGCACATAAAAAGGTTGCATAAATAAGAATTTAGCACCAATAAAACCATATCAATTTCACACTTATCACAAAGCCATACAAGAATTCGATTTGATCTCAGTAAGGCTTTCACAATCTAGAATTAGATTATCTGAGATGGCACAATCTCTGTACACTACCCTTTCATCCAAAACTGCTTGAAAAACAGAGTTACAAACGTAGTCACTTAAGTAACTAGGTTTGTGACTTTCCCTACTAGAACATCGAACTTTAGGTTCTTGTTCAACAAGCTCTTGGGTTTTAAGCTACTCTGAAATTTTTGAGTTTTTTTATTATATCATCATCTGCAAGAATAGCATGATAAGTATCTAGAGGCGTAGGATCGTGATGAGGTATAAGAGGCAGATCCCAATTCTTAATGTCTTATGTATAAGGAAAAACATTAACATGAAATTTGACATCTCTGCAAACTTCTGTTGTCTGAGTATTAATACTCAAAACTCTGTGCCCCTTTTTTCTTGGATCCTCTCCAAGATAAATACAAGCTTCTCCTCTCGGGCTGAACTTTCCTCCTTTATTGTCAACAACCGTTTTATAACATAGACACCCAAATGGCTTTATTTCATTATATGCAACTTTGTGGCCATACAAACTTTCAAACGGTGTCTTCCCTCCTAAGGCTTTGGTTGGGAGCTTGTTGACCAGATAGGTGGCATTCAAAACACATTCCCCCAATAGGTAAGAGGAATTCCAGACTGAAAATATAACACCCTAGCAATTTCAAGTAAGTATTTGTGCTTTCTTTCAACCACTGCATTTTGTTGAGGTGTATACGCACATGTGGTTTGATGTACTATTCCCTTGTTGGAAAAGAAAGATTTTCCTTCATTAGAACTCCCAAGTTCTTTCGCATTGTCCGTTCTAACTACCTTGATTGTAGTCTCAAACTGACGTTCGATCATGTTAATGAAACTGACAACTATTTCCCAAGCTGTGCCTTTCTGTTTTATAAGATGTACCCATGTTGTTCTAGTAAAATCGTCAACAAAGCAAACGAAATACTTGTAGCCACTATGAGTCTCAACTTTGAACGGACCCCATACATCGATATGTCTCAACTCAAAAGCACTTATAGTCTTAATAAATGAGTCACCAAAAGGCAACCTGATAGGATCGGGGTGCTGACCGAGTAGGTCTGAGGTGTTAGTCTCAGACCAACCCTACTTGTAGAACAAGTATTTGTAGAAGATAATGACGCGGAAGCTTTTGTTGAAATTGACAAGATAGGACGTGCTGGCCGAGTAGGTCTGAGGTGTTAGTCTCAGACCGACCCTACTTGGAGAACAAGTATTTGTAGAAGATAATTACGCAAAAGCTTTTGTTTTAAATTGACAAGATAGGATTTTGTTTGTATTGAAATTCAATGCGAATTACAACCTAGCTTCCTATCTTGGGATACGACAGAGGTACTCTGTCTCATCTAACACTCGCTCTACTCTCGGCTTAGATCAATGCGTAACAAGGAGTAAAGGGGAGTGTTCTATGTGTGCTCTCTAGGTAATAAATACCTAAGCTGATTGACTAAGTCTATCTAAGATCTCTCAGAATGCTTTCTCTCTCAAATGATATTTTCCTCTCTCAAAGTACTAGTCTAGGGATGCGAGTTCAGTATGTGTACAATCCTACACTTATATACAATCTTAACAGTTCCTAAAATATCAGAAGTGTCCTCATGGAGCAACTCGTTAAATTCGGATGCGCAAGTATCGGAGGCACTCAGTTGCTTCACGATCGCCATAAGCGCATGTCGCGCATATATTCACGTCTCCGAGATTATCGGAGCCACTCGGTAGTTTCACGCCTTAGTTGATCAGAGTTAGGTGTCCAGGTATCGGTGTGCAGAGCTACTCGAGCTGGTGAGTCGTGAGGGTAAGTCTTTCTGCAGAGCTACTCTGACTAAGGAGGCAATCATCTGCAAAACCAAGTCTCCAACAAAATTCCCCCTTTTTGCTGATGATGGCAAACTCAGTGTATCCAGCGCGAACTTCGGTGTCTTCAATGAGTGTGCCTGCAAAAAGAACAGATAACAAGGCAGAGCCACTATCTCGGGAGAACAACCCACTGTTTGTTCCCCTTTAAACAAATATTCCTCCTTAAGATGATGCAGTTAAATAAGAGTAGATAAAACTATAGTACGAAGCTATTTCAGAAACTACTTAACAGAAATAAAACCAATCTGAAACATAGTGAGGCCTTCAGAGGCACTCGGTGTCCACAAATAGTCGCCCGCATAAACCAGCCGCGGGATACACCACTTCCCCCGTTTGCCAACATCAGGGGAAACACATTAACAATATCCAAAAGAACATGGTATCCAAAAGTCACACCATAAACCACCAGAGCAAAAGATGTTTGAAAAAGTCAGTGATCCTAGGTACTATAGGTTAAGAGGGAGTGGGGTAAATTTGTTAGACATCTCCTTGGTCCATTCCTGTGTCCGTAGCCGTCGCTTCATCTTCCCCCGAAACCTCAGCATCATCCATCTTCTTCGCTGCTGCAAGTGTTTCAGTAAAAGTCTCCCTGAACTCCTCGACCACTTTCTTGACCCCGCCTTCAAATATGGTCATCATCTTCTTGTGGTTGTTGTTGAGGACGTTGATGAGCATATCGATCTTTGTGGCTAGGGTAGCCAAGTTTTCTTCTATCGCAGTAACTCTTTCAGTGAGAGTTAGAGTGTCTGAAGTGGGAGTTGGTTTTGGAGTGGGTTGCTTTTTGGATGGAGGATTTGGTTTGGAGACAGACTTGATTTGGAAAGATGGAGTTTTGTTGTACAAGATCTGACCAAGTATGTCGGTTTCGGTTATACGGCTGGCTTTGGAAGGATCAAAGGAGATTCCACAGTGTATCAGAATTTTGGGTATCCAGAAGACGTACCCTAGAGAGTGTCGGGGTGAGGAGATAGTTGAAGCTATGTGGTTTAGGATCAATTTGGGAAGGTTGATTTTTTGTTGGTGGATCAGACACTACATCAGGGCAAGATCAAGAGTCCGGACAAACTGGTTTCCTTCCTTTCTAGGGACGAGGTTTTTGATCACCAAGGTATGAAGCATTTGGTGAATGTTTGACAGAGCGGGTCGGTCTAAAGAGTGACCAACTCGGCTATTTGGCAGAAAGAAATCATAAATCTCTTTTGCAGTTATAAACCCTAGATCAGGAAAACCAGCCCTATCATAGAATTCTAGTCCAAAAGTTGGTATGGCTAAATGAGTCACAATAGAATTAGGGTCAAGGAGAATAGCTTGTTCATGTACCTCAGTCATGATTTTCCCTTTCCGAATGACACAATTTTGGTAGAACTGGTATGCCTCTTCTTCGTGGAAGGTTTGGATGCCGTGAAATAGATGAATCCAGTTTTGAAACCTGAACATTTCTTCGAACATGGTGAAGCCCATGGAGTGTAACCATTCAAGATCCAATAGTTTGCCTTTCACCAGATGTCGTGAATTAGCCTGGTCATCCAGAGGTAGGGAATAGACCGCGGTGTTGGTATCTATCAGACCTAGTCTTGGTGGTGGTATTGGAGGGATCGATTCAGACCAAGGATGTAGTCGTTTTCTAGATGAGGTAGTTCCTGTGTCAGAGTCAGCTTGAATAGAGGAGTGTGTTACGCTTTTTGTCTTCTCTGGTGCTGAAGCTTCAGTGATAGGTGGAGGTGGAAGGACCGTGTCTACAGGAGTGGACTTTGAAGATGATGGTTTGGTTTTGGCTCTAGACCATAGAGTTCGAGTAGGAGGAGGGCGAGGAACATCTACCTTGGATCGTCGGGTTTTCTTTGGTGGTGGTGACTGTTCAGGGGCAGGGGGTTGGTGTTCTGTTTCTTGGGTTTCTTCTGGTTTCTCGGCTTCTTTGGTGGAGGAGTCAGGTTGTGGAAGGTTGGATTGTTGTTCAACAGGAGGCTCGAAGGAGCCGAATTGAATATTTTGGGGTGATTTGGTTGTAGTATCAGGTGTGGGTATGATCGGGGTTGTGGGTGGTGAGGATTGCTTCAGGGGAGAGGGTATGGTTTCTGATTTTTGTGGTGACGTCGTGGGGTTGGTGGTGAAGGTTGGTTCAGTGGAGATGTTAGGTAGTGGGGTGGTGAAAGGTTGGGTGTCGATTGACATGTCAGGTGCCACAGCGGTGGAGGCAGAAGTGGAGGTGGGAGTTTGTTTGGCTTGGATGAAAGTGAGCTTGTTGATTAGGGCTTGAAGGAGTTGTGGGTCATCAGGGAGGTCGGCGTCAAAGAAGGTGGTTTTTAGGTTGGGTGTGGGGTTTGATTCCATGGCGTAAGGGTTTTGGGTACAGGAGGGACCAAAGGTAGAAGGTTTCAGGAGTAGGCTCTGGATTGTGACGGAAGACGTGGGTAGTCGAAGGAGTATAAGTAAACTGTGTGTGTCAGGGGCGAATTATTTGATTAGGGGAGATGGGTAGTAGCGGATTACGGGGCAAGAATTGTGGGGTTGTTTTTCATGTGCGAAAAGATAGAATTTTAATGCACTGGTGTTCGTTGTGTAATAGATGTACTAGGTCATCAGACATACTAATGCATATCACCCAAACAATGGAAAAACAGGAGAAGGAGATACAACCTTAGCTAAGTCATATGAGTCATACCTAGTTGTGAACGCAGAGTTTCAAAAGGACCTCGTTGCAACGGTTTGGTGAATATATCTGCTAGTTGATCTGAAGTAGGAACGTATTCTAGTTGTATCAGCCCTTTTTCAACGCAATCCCTTAAGAAGTGGTGACGAATCTCAATGTGTTTTGTCCTGGAATGATGAACAAGATTATTAGATAAATCAATAGCACTATTGTTGTCACAGAAAATGATAGTACAAGTAGGAGGAATGAGGTAATCCTATAGTTGTTGTTGTATCCATAGTATCTGTGCACAGCAAGCAGCTGTGGAGACATATTCGGCTTCAGCAGATGACAAGACTACCGTGTTTTGCTTCTTTGAACTCTAGGCTACAAGACAAAGTCCCAAAAATTGGGCGGTGCCAGATGTGCTTTTCCTGTCTAATAAGGAACTTGCAAAATCAGAGTCGCTGTAACCCATTAGAGTAAAATCAGGAGTACTCTGGTACTAGAGGTACATGTCCTGGGTGTTTTTCAAATAGCGAAAGATGCGCTTTACACTTTGTAGGTGGGATTCTTTTGGGTTTGCCTGAAATCTTGAACATAGGCATACAACATAGAGAATGTCAGGCTGACTTGCTGTTAAGTATAGGAGAGAACCTATCATACCTCTATATAGTGTGGCATCAACAACATTTCCTTTTTCATCCAGATGCGGTTTCTCTGTTGCGGACATTGGAGAGTGTGGCTTTGGAATCCTGCATCTTATACTTGATTAGTAGCTCTTGTGATAGGATCGGGGTGCTGACCGAGTAGGTCTGAGGTGTTAGTCTCAGACCAACCCTGCTTGGAGATAAGTACTTGCCAAGGAGATAGTGCGGAAGTTTTTTTTTAAACTTTACAAGATAGGATTCTGCTTGTATTGAAATTCAATGTGAATTACAACCTATCTTCCTATCTTGGGATTCGATAGAGGTACTCTGTCTCATCCAACACTTGCTCTACTCTCGGATTTGATCAATGCGTAACAAGGAGTAAAGGGGAGTGTTTTGTATGCTCTCTAGGTAATAAATACCTAAGCTAAATGACAAAGTCTCACTAAGATCTCTCGAAAATGATCTCTCTCTCAATATGACTCTCTTTCTCTCTCAAAATGTGGAAGTGAAAGCTCCAACGATTACAAATGACTTTTAGGTGCTTAAATACTGATAATACCTGAAGTTTCTGCTCCTATTTAGTAGCCATAATGTTCAGGATGGTGCTCCACATCCTCTTAGTCAAGCATACTCCGAAATTATCGCAACTACTCTGTAGAGGGAGTCGTTCTGGCGCTCTATACCCTTGACCGCCTTGATTTTCGGGCCTGATCATATGTGAACGGGTGTGACAGTTTTTTCCATGTTTTTCTCCACGTTCTAACAGTATAAGGTCGCCTTTAAGCTTCTAGAACTTTCCATGAGAATCTTGTGTCACAGAACGACTCCTTCCGCAGTCAGACTCGTTCAATGCCCAGACTTGCTCTGATGCTATTATCAGTGATATTTCTTCTGTCACCAGACTTACTCTGTTGCCATTATCAGCAAAACCTTGGGTTCCAACAAATTCCCCCTTTTTACTGATGATGGCAAAGGGAACCGACTCAATCAAGATGAGATAAAGTTCCCCCTTAAGTTGAGCATCATTTATAGGATGAGATGAATACAAACTGCTTTACAGATCGAGTAGGTTGACAACCAAACTACGTCTGTCATGACTCTTTGTCTGTGGGCAGGCTCTGGATGACTTGTTCTGTAGTGGGAGTTACTGTTCGCTAAACTCATACTGTCTTTGACTTGGTCTCTTTTCGTTGCTTCCATTCTCAGACTGACTCTTGCTGGCGGCTAGGCTTTGGCAATCTTCAGCAAAACTCTAATATCTTCACACATTTTCCCCCTTTTTGCTGATGATACCAAAAACCACTCGAGTGAATCTCGTAGCAAGAGTTTACCTGCAAAAAAGACATATAAGCAAACAAGCTTGGAAGAACCAGCCTCATTGACTGATTCCCCCTTAGTCCAATATTCCCCCTAAGTTTGAGCACGTCATTTAAGACAAGACCAACGAGAAAATAGCTTAATAGAATTAAACTAAGCTTAAACAGAAACAGTCTGCTTGACCATCAAGCAGGGCAAAATCCATAAGTGCAATTCAAGTCTTTCGACCACCAAAAACATATTAACTCGTCTTACTGAAAATAGGATTCACCGCTTTCCCCCTCTTTGACATCATCTGGCAAAACAGGGTGAGTCTGCCTGATATCCAGAAGCAATCACATGGCTAAATAGCCAACTGACAAAGTCTGGCAAAGTTTGATAAAAACACCGCCAAAAACAAAATTTGAAATAGGTTAAAACTATGGTTTGGGGTAGGAATAATCGGAGTATTCTATGGTTATTGGGGGTGTAGGCTAGGAAATGGGGTTTGAGACTTGGTCTGCATCTTTGTATTGACCCATTCATTCTGAGGAATAAGAGAGTGCTAGATGTTGCTAACCGTGGTAATGAAGCTTATAAACCAAAATATTCATGCCTATATGCGCAAGCCAGCCTTGCTATGAAGCGAAAACCAGAGTCACACGACTTCCACTCTTGTGAGTAGTGGATGGAGCAAGAGTCTTCTTCAAATTGATTGTAAGATAAAGAGACGATGCTAATTTGCTTGGTAGAATTTTCATGGGATTTATGTCTTTCTTTTCTTTTCCTTTTTTTGGAAATTCACTAAACTATGTGGGTATTTTCTCCAAACCGATTCTGTCTGCAGATTGACTCTTGCAGTATTTCTTGTTCGAATGAAGGAAATGGGTTGTGATGGGCTTAGTAGGTAAGAGGTAGTGGGTTTTGCTTCAGTGGTAGTGGTAGTGGGTTTGGTAGGAGAGGCAAGGGCTTCAACAGAGATAGTAGTGGAGTTGGTGGAGGTTTGTTTTGTTTGAAGGGCTGCGAGTTGTTGGATCAAAGCTTTGAGTTGTTATAGGTCGAGGGTGACAACTTTAGGAGTGGTAAAAGTTTTGTTGGTGGCCATGGTGAAAATTATAGAGAAAAGGTTGGAGCTTGGGCAAGGTAGGTTGGGTAATTGACTAGGGTTGTAGCGTGAGTTGGGCATTAGTAATGATAGGCCCAAAGTGGATAGGATTTTTGTGTGGTGAG
Organism: Limonium bicolor; assembly: GCA_023374045.1. Classification (NCBI taxonomy): domain Eukaryota; kingdom Viridiplantae; phylum Streptophyta; class Magnoliopsida; order Caryophyllales; family Plumbaginaceae; genus Limonium; species Limonium bicolor. The sequence goes on from CM041779.1 coordinate 318,970,625, forward strand.
ACGGCAATGGGAGACTTAGTGATGGTTTCGGGAGTTGGGATAACAATAGTGTCTTGTTTGGAGGATCTTCGGCTTTGAGTGGAGAGTGAGTAGGAGTGGTTTGAGGGTTAGGAGAGTTTTTGCTTTGGAATCGTGGGATGGTTGATGTGGGTGATTTGGTTGAATTGGTTAAGGAAAAGTGTCAGGTTTTCAAACAAAAAATTGCAAACAAAGATAAGTTGAACTACTTAACCAAGGAAAGTATGGTGCCAGAGAGACTATACCTGAGTACCCAGACTCTGCCTCCAAGAGGGAGAGGAGATACAACCACCTCAGTCAAAACGAGTCATGCCATGGTGTGTACGAAAAAGCTCAAATGCAACCATGTGTGATGCCTTGGTGATGATATCAGCAAGCTAGGGTCTGTGGAAACTTAGTTTAATTAGATTAAGTTCATCTCCACATAATATTGTAAGAAATGAGAACTCAAGTATGTAAATTTAGTGCGAGCATGAAATTTAGAGAATTTGATGACCTTAGCTGGTATTATCATACATAATGGTAACATTTTGATCAAAAATACCATAGTCTTCAAGGTACTTGAAGCTGGAGCGAGTCAGCTTGCTTTCTGCACAAGATTCGTAGAGATAGTCCGCTTGCTTCGGTACATGATTTACAGACCGAGTTTGCTTGCTTTTTGCACGTGATTCTCATATATATGTATCGGATATTCATATAAACACGTGCCATATTGCCTTAAGATCACCAGAATTAGAGTCATAATCCATATTTTCTTACAATCATGAGTGATAGAGTCATAAATCGTATAACATAAGATTGGAGAAATCACAAATTTGAGAGACACTTGAGAGACTATGTCCAATAACAATTAAGTAAATATTATGAACTTTTAAATAAAGAGGGGTTACCAATGGAGCCAATTCTTATGATTTTTATGTGCATGCTGTCTCTAAAAGTAACCTTTCCCCCTTGATTAGGGGGTACAACCTTAGGGCTATCGTTAAAGAGCTTGTGTTTAATGCTATCTAGTAACTTTAACCTTCTTTGAGTGAAGAATTTTAATTACTTAGATAAGATTTGATTGGTCCATGATTTGGGGAATCTTTATATTAGCGCTAATAGAAAATGAGAAAATGAGGTATGTTTATGAGTTGAATTGGGTAATTGTAGGTGATTGCCTCTATCCTAGGGTACTTTTCCATCAATTCAATCTAATACCACATTAGATTGCTTTTTTACTATTTTTGCTGTGTCAACCGAACAATCAAGCTTGCCACTGGCTAAACCCCCCATATACCTTTCTTTGTTTTATTTACTAGAATACCAAAGCGCGGATAAAAACCAATTTCCTTGTGGATATGACCTTGTTGTTCTACAGTGTTTGGGTGCACTTGCCCAGTGCTTACTTAGGTTTATACCGTTATAGTATTTTTCCAAGACTAGTACGATCACAACTTTAATATAATTATATAAAAACTTATTGTTAACTTTAAATATATGAAATTTATAAGTTCGACACACCTAATTTAAATTTCTGGGTCCACTAGTGTCAACTATCAATCAGGTTGATTTCCTAGAGTAGCATATAATTTTCGCCAACACTTTCATTGAAGCAACAAGCAGGAGAGGAAATAGAATGGAGTAACCACTGAATTTTTAAGCATGTATCGATGTATGATATCACAGGAAACAAAGTAAAGGTGGAAAAAAGGAAGAGACAGTGGAACAAAAGAGAGAGAAAACAAACTCTCAATGAAGAGAGACTGTTGTACATAGAAACCATTGAAGGAATAATTTTGCTGGTATTATTGATGTTGAAATTAATTTGACACGTTTGTGTATATGAATGATATGAAATCACTTCCTTACTTCTTAACCTAGCCTTTGACCATGTGACTCTAATTTGACCTTTTATTGTACTTTTCTGATGATATAGTGTAAGTATAAGCACAGTGTGGGGTTAATTACTGTTTTGTGATGATTTGGTGAGTGATGAAACATGATATTGAGTGAAAAAACACAAAGATATATACGTGGTTCATGCAAGGCTAACTTAGTTCACGGTGTGTGCAACAGAGTGTTTCATTATAATCTTTTGAGTATACAAGTTGGAGTATTTCATTATGTGTGAGTCTCTCTCCTAAGACATATTAAGGGTGTATTCACTTCGTGTAGAAGAGGGGAATGCACTGGAAAGGAAAAATATTTCCCACAACTAAAAGTTTGTTTGGTTGTGAATTAGAAAGGAAATAGAATTTTCGTAGTCTCTTTTTAACGTTGTTTGGGTTTTGAACGTAGGGGAATCACCCTGTTCATTATTTTAATTATATTGGTTTCAATAAACCAACACAAGTAAAAGACCGAAATCTATTGCACAAAATTTTCTTTCCTACGACTGTATTTGTATTTTTCTTATTTATACAACAAAATGTTTTTCATATTATATTTGAGGCTATATTTGTATTCCTCTAGTTTATATAACAAAATATATTTTTTATATTATATTTTGAGGTTGTATTTGTATTCCTTTATTTATATAGCAAAATGTTCTTTTATATTTTATTATTTCAAAGCGCAAAAGTTCTTTCATGCATAAAGACACATAAAAAAAGAGGGGTGAAGTCATAGTTGTATATAGAGGGGGCCATATTTTTATAAAAATATTGAGGTGTGGGGATATTAGCATCTTCAGGTAATTCATATATCTTTCAACCCCCCAAAACTATAAATATGTTTGTTTAGTCATTAATTTCCTCCGACCTAGTAACCTCTTGACGTCACATTGTCACATTGGACAATAGTTAATACACACCCACATCCACACCACACCCGCAATCTCTTTGTTTTTTATATGTCTCTTCGTAGGAGTCACACCCTTATGGCTTTTTATCTAAAAATAGGCTTTCAGGGAGAGAGATTGTTGGTGGGGTTCTACTTTAAGTATTGCTTAGTGCGACAATATGTCACAAGGAGTGAAAATCTAACATGTTGAGGAATAAGTTTTCAAGGATGGGAAGAAATGACAAGTAACCAATGTACAACCAAGATCGTATGCAAGTCAGTTATACGAAATAAAGGAGCACAAGGACTCCCTCTCTAGCTGTGGGAAGAGCGTCAATAGTCTTTCAAACTCGCACCAACCAGAGTCTACCGACCGGTGACTGAGCTCGATTGCAACTCGGTTGTGCCTACCATACCAACACGTGGAAGAAGGGGATTGGTTGAAGCAAGTAGCTGGAAAAGAGTCTTTAGAGTTCTAACCATCTGATCCACATGGAAAGCTCCTATTATGTCTTCCTTTGGCGTGGATCGACTTAGACGTAAGAAAACTAGCCGACTAGCAACTGAGCTTGATCCCAAGTCGGTTGCAAGATGAATATCCTATCTCCAAAACCTATAAATAAGGAACTATTTCCCACTTCGAATCATCATTCTCACACCCCACTTCTATCTTAGATCCGAAGCTCTCTTCTTTCTCCTCACTTTGAAGTAGATTTTCTTTCTTAGTTTACATAATGCATATTATCTTTAAGCGCTTTACATTAATGCATTTTTGTAGCTAATTTGTTTTCCTTGGGGTGGTGAAACCCCTAGGTTTGTACTAAACATGTTTTGACAACAATAAAGTGAGTTTCCTTATCATTAGAGTGTAATGCTTTTGATGAATGATCCCAATTAATGGTCATAGGAATTGAGAGCTACATACCATCGTTGATGCCCCCAGGTCTAGTAAGAAATATAAGAATAATGACATTGAGAAATGCTTTAGTTTTGTTGCATGTTTAAAATTGGCTTATTGAGTTAACAATTTCTAATCCATCTATAACTTGAAGAGATGTCAGTCATATGCAAAGGAGGAAAAGAATTTAGGTTGATGCCATTGTAATGCCTCGGTGATCTTAGCGTTGCATGCACTAACTTTATTATTTGCCTAACATTGTAGGTACAAGCTGAAGTTAGTCACCACCTTATGACCTTTCTTTTCAAAACCAAATCACTAACATAAATTTGAAAAAGACAACCATCAAAGTTTCACAATTTGATAACCCTTAATCAAGAAAACTTACCGTTGTTTCTATTACGATTGTCCGGTCCTCTTGCCAGTTCACTCTCTAAAAAAACCCACAAACCAAACCCCAAGAACATCCACGCTTATATCCATTTCCTCATTACACACATCCTTTTATAACCATAAAATAACACCTTAGAGAGATACAAAACAACTAGCTTAGTCGACGTTCACCTGCATACCATCCGGGCGATGACCCTGTTCATCAACTGGCTAAGCAATACAACTACTCACCTCATGCAGCACAATTTATATAGCTATTCTCATTGTTGTAAAACATCTATGCCACTTCTTTTGTCATAAGGTCTTAAAGAAACTGGCCAATCCTACTCATGTTTGCCAAAGCGGAAAAGTGGAGGAGAAAATGGTTTGTCATAAAGCTGGTAACGGGCCGATATTTAGGGGGGCGGTTGGGAGAACCCTAACCCCATACTGTGGACACGGCTGCTGGTTCAAGGGAAGCAGTTGAAGTTAAACTAAGGGAAGTACAGCTGAAGCTGAACCAAAGGAAGAAGTCTGATCGACTTTTGGAAGTTGCTTCCAGCATTTTAACAACAAGAAAGGCTGTAAGAGACAATTTGGACTTAATACTTTACGTTGGTCATGAAAGCTCGGAGGGAGGAGCAAGCCGGTGAGTGTGTTAATTTGTGTAGTATCCGTTCGAGCTCTTGGCGGTTTTTCTAGCTTCTTGTGTGTGCAGGCACTACTTTCCATTGGCCAATGGTGGCGAGGTTCCTGAGGTGCGCATGCAACAAAATAAACATCCACAAGATTAGGAGCGACACGGAGAAGAAAAAATGAGTTTGACGTTCCTTCTTTTAAAAACAATGTATAAGGTTATCATCAAAGTAAATCTAAATCTTTATACGAGTGAATTTCAGGTGAGATATGAGAACCATTTTGAGGTCCATATCCTGGTCATTTAATACCATCAATATTTAGTTTAAATTGATTCACCAACCAAGTGATTATATGTACACATCAAAGCTAAAAATTGTAATATTGAATGATAAAGTTCATGAGGTTGGACAATGCTGTTGAAATTTATAGTAGGGGCGTTTGTATTTGGCTGGGGAAACGGAACAGAATCAGGAAAAGGAATGAAGGAGAATAAAAAAGAACTCCCTTTGATTTTCCTAGTTGTTTGTTTGTGCTGGAGAAATGGAAATGAATAACTGGTCAACGGTTGCTGGTCAATGGTCAACGGCCGCCAGCTGCTGATCACCGACAAACAATTGTCGGTCAACATCTATAGGTCACTAGTCAATGGTTGTTGGTCATCAGTCAATGACCATATGTCACTGGTCAAAGTGTACCAGGGAAAGGGAATCCCATTCCCTAGTATGGGTGGGAAATCAAGTTAGGGGGATTTGGGGTAATCTCATTCTCTTTCCTGAAAAACAAAGAAAAACTAGCTAACCAAACAGTAGGAAACAGAATCATTCGGATTCCATCTCCCAGATTACCCCAAAACAAATGCCCCTTTAATGTTTTTGTATGAACTTTGCATGTTCATAGGGATAAATTAATGGTTAAGAACAGCCATCGACAAAGATCTATAATGAACTGTCAGGTCATTGATTTGATAATCCCAATATGTTTTTGGAGACATACTATATTACATGAAGCAACATTGATTTGCATCAAGGCAAATAGTGATAACGAATTCTCACTCTTGCAAATAATTTTAGGTAAAAGCTAAATTCCCCGTACAAAGTTTGTTTGAAAGGCATTTATATATATACCTTCATTGGATCAAGTAAGTCCTAGAAGATGTTTGGATTATATGTTGAGTTCAAATTTTAATATCTTGAACTAACAGTTGTACGTACCTTTGTGACTCAATTGTCATTTAGGTGAGTATTTTTTTTCAATATCAGGGGGAGAAAAGAAGCAATTGGAAAGTGAGATGATTTGAAACGAATTGAATCATCTCGTCATGTATAATATGAACCTGTTGATAAGTGTCAAAATGAGCATGTTTTATAGGTGTATTTCATGTTTAATATTAGCACTTTTCTTGCTCATTTCTCCACTTCGGTTAGTTTTCCTCCAGTTTATGTTTTATTGTTTTTCTCACAAAATTATTGGTTTAACATGAGGAAAACCAAGCCGGGAGTAAAATAGACGAAGAGACGAACGCGTGGACGCAAACGGCTCAGGAAACAGAGTCCAAACGAAGAATCTAGAGCCGGTCAAAGTTTGAAGAAAAATAGGCCACGGTCAAGCTGCAACCGCCCAAGAGGAGGCGGACGTCTCAGATGCAACCGCCTGGCGGACGTCTCACAGGCAACCGCCTGATAAGTGGCGGACAAGATTGGTGCAACCGCCTGGCGGACTTCACCCACGAGGCGGACCACTCTCGCACAACCGCCTAGCGGTCTCCTCACTCTTGTCCGCCCCGTTACCACGCGGACAACACTACCACTACCGCAACTTATCAGGCGGACACCACACACCAAACCGCCAGGCGGTCTTCGACGCGGTCAAGACTAAAATAGCCGCCGGACTAGTTTTTCTTCTTCGCGCAGTCGTCTTCTTCACCTTATCTATCTACTCCGACCACTGCCTACCTTAAATCGCTCCCGCATTTCGCCACTGTCCCCTGCAATAAATGAATGAAGCAATCAATGCTTCAATCAACGAAGCACTCAAGTGGGCAATCAACTGCAAATATCTACCGAAGACTACTTCCTCATTTCTTCTATAAATACCCATTCCCTACAGCCTTATACGAGTGCACGGAGAAAACCAGAAAATCACTCATTCTCACCTCATTCATTCTCTTCCATTAACACTCACGTACATCTCATACCCCAGTTCTCTAAATTCTCAAATTCACCCACTTCACTTACAATAAACCTACGTACATGTTTCACTCTTCGACCTCTCCATTTCTCCATTCACTAATCACGTCTCCGTGCTGTTATTACGTCCAACCTCTGTCAGATTTATTACCAGTTAATATGTCTGGCTAAGGAGGATTTGCTCCGGGCAAGGTTTTTAATTATGGTTTGTTTAATTATGTAATCAATATTTTACCGGTTTTAATAAATACAGTTTGTTACGCTTAAAGGATTTCTCTCACCATTTTAATAAATTACATGAATTTATTAAAATGCTTTCCTAAGTCTATTTTGATCAGACCAGGTGATAAATAGACAGGTTATTTAAGCCGTAAATCTGGAGAAAACTTATTATGATTTAATAAGTTAGTATTTACAGATGCAATTATAATTCCTGAATTTAACGTCCGTTTACATAGTTGCTCGAACCTTGATTAGACCGAGCATTTTCTGGTAAACGAGTTCTTAAGGGTCTATGACTTAGTCCTTAGGAAAAACAGGAATTTTGCCAAACTAATTTATTAAACCGGAAGAGATAGCATAATTAATCAGATATAAAACCTGAACCCGGAGTTCCATTTAATTCATCTGCACTCAGTAATTTAATCTGCTCTTTTAATTCTCTAAAAACAAGTCAATTAACTTCCCCCCTTTTGTGACAAGCTTAGGAACTACTTTAGCTCGCTATAAGTCCCACGGTTTGACCCCGGCCGCTTCTGTCTTCTACACTACTACGACCGGGTTTTAATTTGCAGCCCGACGGATATTTTGAGTATTAATTTCTTTCTTTTAACAACTACACCTCTTCTAAATCACTCACGATAAATCCATTCTGCAAAATGGCGCCGTTGCCGGGGACTTGATTTAATCTAGTCCCTAAGCCCCGGTTAATTCACCTGTTTAATTACAATAATCTGTTAATCTACTAAAATAATTAAATAACAAAATTCAAAAAAAAAACTGAATCCAATTTCGGACATCTGATTTGGACATCGGACTTCGGACTTCTGATCTGACTTGGACATCTAATTTTGGACATCGGACTTCTGACATTTGTTAATATTATTGTTATAAATTTCTGTCATTTCGTTCCATTGTCATTTCGTTCCCTTGTCATTTCGTTCCATTGTATACTAACTACTAACTTTAAATTTCTGTCATTTCGTTCCATTGTCATTTCGTTCCATTGTCATTTCGTTCCCTTGTATACTAACTACTAACTTTAAATTTCTGTCTACTAATTCCTAACACTTTTATTATTCTAACGTATAACCAGTTCTTTTCTCTGTTTTGAGTGGTGTATGCCTTTCACCAGGTCACAGAGCCTCCCAGAGAATATTAATCACACGGTTGGTTACATCCCAGAAATCGAGAGAACCTTTCTGCGCAATCTCAGGCAGAGACGAACTCAACAGAACATTACCAACACAGTGATAGATTCTGACCCGGAAGCTAACATGGCAGCTACACCAGCAACGGTTGAAATATCAACAGGCCGTCTAACCAAGGACAACAGCCTGCTATCGTCCTTCCTCACCTCAGCCCATCCGAATACGAGGAGTGGCAAAAGCTGAAGCCATATCATCAGATTCGATGTGTGAAGGAGTTGGGCATGTTTGATGGCACCAGTCCAGACGAAGCCCTGTTACATGTTACAAAATTCTTACAACATGCCAATAGCCTTACTGCAACCGACGCAGTACTTCAATATGCAAGATTGTCATTATTCCCACACAGCCTGACGGGAAACGCGAGCAAGTGGTATCATAGCTTAACACCGGGTACCATTGTTACCTGGGACGACATGGCCACCAAGTTCTATGACAAATTCCTACCTCCGAGCCGAACTTTGGAGATGATTGCTGAAATTTATAATTTTAAGCAACCAGGGTCGGAGAATATTTGTGAAACTTGGGACCGTTTCAAAGGTCTACTACTCACTTGTCCTCACCACGGTCTGACGAAGGAACAATTATCACAATTGTTCTACAAGGGCTTGATCGGTCCGTGCAGAACAATGGTGTTATCTTCGTTAGGGGCTGATTCTGAAAAAGCCGGGAGCACAATTTCTGAACAGCATGGATCTCTCTGTGAGGAAATTAGAGACTGGGCCTCCGGTGGATCAAGGAGCGGTACTCCAGGATTATATCATGTTGGGGAGAGTGATAACAAATTCGACCAGCTCATGAGAAGCCATGAGCAACTCATGGAAAGCAACGCTCAGCAAGCAACAAAAGTGAGCACTCTACAGAAAGTGGTCGAACAGATGGCTATGAATTCCTTCCCTCAGCAAGCTAAATCGATGATTTCCCGACCACCTACTACCCCTCCAGGCTATGCTCCTCAATCACAAACGTCACCAACAATTTCTTGTACACAATGTTGCGGGCCTCATGATTATGAACAATGCCCCCAACTACAAGAAATGAAAGCAGCGGAGGAAGCAAACTACATCACCAACAATTCAGGATACGACAACCATGGCAACGTAACATGCAATCCAACCTTAGCTACTCAAACACCGGAAATATCCAAAACCCACATACCCTACAAACATCCCAAAATTACAGACCTCAGTCCAATTTCCAAGGAGGCCCAAGGCAATATCAACAACAGCCTTATGGCAACGAAGCTTCATCGAGCCGACCAGCTCCACCTCCTTCGAATCCTGAGTCTGATATGTCTCAGATGCAGGAGATGTTTAAGGCGATGATGGGTAAATCACGAGATACGCAAGAAGAGGTCGCAGCTCTGCGCAAAGACCAAAAAGCCTTGCAATCTCAAATCCAACAGCTACTCACTCAACAAAGACCACCTGGTCAATTCCCTTCACAACAAATCCCAATCCGAAGGAACAAGCAAATTCAGTCCTTATAGACGATGGCACATCACAAACAACAAACTTGTGTGCAGTCTCTTTAAGGAGTGGAAGGGAACTTGCCACCAGCAAAGGAAAAGAAAAAGAAAATCTTGAAGATTCCTATATCAATGTTGATGAAACCACCAAACCAACTTTACCTCCCTCAGAAATTCAAATTCCTACTCCTGTTACTCCACCTCCATCTCGAATTACCATCGACATCCCAACCTCCACTCATAAAAACAGTGAACTCCCGTTCCCAAACAGAATGAAAAAGAAACATCTTGATGAGCATTCTCCAAGTTCTTGAGCATTTTCAAGAAGCTGACCCTCGACATACCTCTGATCGATGCTTTGCAAGAGATGCCTAATTATGCAAAATTCCTCAAGGATCTCTTGACGAAGAAGAAAAAGAAACCTGGAAAAGAGACAGTGCACCTGACAGAGGAGTGTTCTGCAGCCCTTCTTCGAGCACTCCCTCCTAAACAAACAGATCCGGGAAATCCCGTGATCCCGTGCTTTATAGGTGGGGTGGATTGTGGAAGTGGTCTATGCGACCTAGGAGCCAGCATTAATATCATGCCATACGCCACCTTCTGAAAGTTAAAGGAGGAGAAATGCAACCGGTTCCTTTTAAACTCCAACTAGCAGACAGATCAGAGATCAAGCCCATGGGCATAGTCCGAGATTTGGTAGTTGGAGTGTCTCGCTTCATCTTTCCAGCTGATTTCGTCATTCTAGAAATGGATGACGATGTCGAGGTTCCCCTGATTCTAGGTCGACCGTTTCTAAGTACCGCCAAAGCTATCATTGACGTCCACGACGGGAAAATCACTCTTCGGTACGAAGATGAGACGATGAATTCGACATGCAGAAAATGATGAAGAAAAGCTCAAACTTTTCTCCTCATGCTAAGACGGTGGGATTCACAGATGACGAGGAGGAGGAAGGCGATTTTGCTACAGAGGAGGACACGTATTTTCCATCTTCCATCCAGGAAGCTGAAACTGAACCCCTAGAGCAAGTATTACTTACTTCTCTAGAAGAAAAGATGGAGGATCCAGAAGTTAACGCCATGCTGGCGTACGTAGAGAAAGGAAGGGCTGGTTATCAATCGTTCTGGCCACCAATCGAAGAACTCGACAGAAAACCTCAAAAATCAATTCCATCAGTAGAACAACCACCAGAGCTCGAGCTTAAAGAAATACCCTCTAACCTCAAGTATGCCTTCCTAGCTGAAAATGACCATTTGCCTGTCCATGGGTCAGTCCTGTTCAAGTTGTCCCTAAGAAGGGGGGCATCGAAGCTGTTATTAATGAAAAGGGAGAGACTATCCCTCAAAGAAAGATCACAGGATGGCGCATGTGCATTGATTATCGGCGTTTGAACTTGGCCACCAGGAAGGATCACTTTCCTCTTCCCTTCATCGACCAGATGTTGGAACGACTAGCAGGGCAAGAGTACTACTGTTTTCTAGATGGGTTCTCGGGTTATTTTCAAATACCAATCGCACCTGAGGACCAGGACAAGACAACCTTCACTTGTCCTTATGGTACCTTTGCATACCGACGAATGCCTTTCGGTCTATGCAACGCCCCTGCTACCTTCCAGAGATGTATGCAAGCAATATTTGCTGACTTCATCGAGCAGAGCATAGAAGTCTTCATGGACGATTTCTCAGTCTATGGCTCTAGTTTCGACAAATGCTTGGCACAACTAGATTTGATCCTGAGACGGTGTGAGGATACAAATCTCGTTTTAAACTGGGAGAAGTGTCATTTTATGGTCAAGGACGGGATCGTCCTTGGACATAAAATATCTGCAAAAGGGATAGAGGTGGATAAAGCCAAGGTAGAGGTTATTGAGAAGTTACCAGCACCAACTACAGTTCGAGATATACGAGCATTTCTAGGGCATGCAGGATTTTATCGGCGGTTTATTCAGGACTTCTCCAAAATCAGCAAACCTTTGACCGACCTGCTACAGAAAGATGCCCCATTTCATTTTGATGAAAAATGTTCAGCTGCATTCCAAACAATAACACAGAAATTGGTGACAGCACCTGTGGTCATACCACCTGATTGGTCTCTTCCTTTTGAGATCATGTGTGACGCAAGTGACTATGCCGTGGGAGCAGCTCTTTGCCAAAAGAAGGAGAAAATCTTGAGAGTGATCGCCTATGCTAGCAGAACACTGAACGATGCGCAGAAAAACTATACGACCACCGAAAAAGAACTTTTGGCTATAGTTTTCTCCCTCGATAAGTTCAGATCTTACTTATGGGGAAGCAAAGTCATCGTGCATACAGACCACTCCGCTCTCAAATACTTATTCACAAAACAAGAAGCCAAGCCTCGCCTATTGCGCTGGATTCTTCTACTTCAAGAGTTTGACATCGAAGTCAAAGATAAGAGCGGGAAACTGAATGTCGTCGCCGACCATCTCTCTAGGTTGGTAACTCCTACGGATAGTGTGCCCATCAACGAATTCTTCCCTGACGAGACTGTCTTCTCCATCACCAAAGTACAGGAGCCATGGTACGCAGACCTGGCCAATTATTTAGTCTCAGGAACAGTACCCTACGATTTTTCCTACTCCCAGAAGAAGAAATTTCTTTCTGACTCGAGGCATTATTTCTGGGAGGACCCGTACTTGTTCCGAGTTAGTGCTGATGGGTTAATTCGACGATGTCTTCCGAAGAAGAGGTTTCGAGTGTCATTCACTTTTGTCATTCTCGGGAAGCCGGAGGTCACCATGGACCCACGAGGACCGCTGCTAAGATCCTGGCCTCAGGTTTTATTGGCCAACCCTTCATAAAGATGTGTACCAATTCTGCAGACAATGTGATAATTGTCAGAAAATGGGTAAAACACATCAGGAGGACATGAGATGCCGCAACAAGGGATACTAGAAGTAGAGCTTTGATTGTTGGGGTATCGATTTCATGGGACCGTTCCCTTCCTCGCAGGGCCACGAATATGTTCTGGTGGCAGTTGATTATGTGTCAAAGTGGGTGGAAGCTGTACCGTGTCATCATGCCGATGCAAAGACAGTAACAAGATTCCTCAAGAAGCACATTTTTACCCGTTTCGGCGTGCCCAGAATTATTATTAGTGATGGAGGAACACACTTCTACAACCGCTTATTCGAAGCACTTATGGTCAAATACGGGGTACGTCACAAGGTAGCTTTACCTTATCACCCCCAGACAAACGGTCAAGCAGAAGTTTCCAACCGAGAGTTAAAATGGATCCTTCAGAAGACGGTTAATTCATCACGGAAGGATTGGGCACTTAAACTGGATGATGCGCTTTGGGCTTACCGCACTGCATTCAAGACTCCCATCGGGATGTCTCCTTTTAAGCTGGTCTATGGAAAAGCATGCCACCTTCCTGTGGAGATGGAGCATAAAGCATATTGGGCAATCAAAGCCCTAAACTTTGACATGGTTTCTGCAGGAGAGAGAAGAAAATTCCAACTTACCGAATTAGAAGAGCTGCGAGATCAGGCTTATCAGAATGCAAAGATCTATAAAGAGCGCACCAAAAAGTTCCACGACAGGATGATCCTCAAGAAGGAATTCGAAGTTGGTGATTGGGTTCTCTTATATAACTCGCGATTAAGGATTTTCCCAGGGAAGCTCAAGTCACATTGGGCCGGCCCTTTTCAAATTGTTAATGTGACCCCGTACGGTGCCTTTGAACTCCAGAACAAACAAGGCGAAACTTTCAAGGTCAACGGGGCACGTCTTAAAAGGTATAATTCTCATTCCAATATTTCAACTAACCTATCTGCAACTTATTTTGTCCAAGAACAGCAGGACAATTCGCCCTCAGAATCTTCTCCGAACTAAAACTTGGTCAAATACGTCTAGCTAGAGACGTTAAACCCGGGCAGCTCGGTGGGAGGCAACCCACTATCTATCTTTAACTTTCCTTTAATTTAATATGTTTTTTCCTTTTTGTACTATATTTCCCTTTTATTTGCTATAATAAAATGCAGGCTTCACTTGAGTTCTTCTCGCTGTGTAGAAAATTCTTTACAGGTTAAAAATTATGACTTACACAGCAGCACTCAAGTGTGGGGGAGCTCTACACACTCTACGAAATCTGGGGAGTACACTCTTTCCTTTACTTTGCTTGCCCTATTAATTTTATTTCATCTACGCAATGAGGGCATTGCTTAAGCTTAAGTGTGGGGGAAGAGCCTTTTCAGGTCATCTAAATGCTTAAATTTGTTAAGTCTCTCTGCTTATTTTTCTGCTTACCTCGCATTTGTTCTAATTGAATTATGTACCTTGCTAATGTAGGTTGTTCTCTTTAAAAACTAATACTATTATGAATTGTAGGATAAAGGGTACAAAATTTTTCAAAATTTAACATTTGATTACTTTTGAGGAGCATATTTATATGCGGTGTGACCAAATAATCTGCAAATTGGTTGGATTTTATTGCTCAGGGTTTCTTTCTGTCTTCTCTCTTAGGGATTGCTAAGGGGTATTTCTCTGTTTTTTTAAAAAAAGAAGTATAAAAAAATAATAAGGGACTTTCGAGACACCATTGGTAACCAACAAAAGAGAGTTGAGTGTTCTTAATTACAAAGGCATTATGCCTACATTTTCTCATCCCTCATGCAAAAGTGAAGCAAATGCATAAATCTTTTCTTCCTTTTATTTTCTCCTCAATGCCCATTCTTGAGAAAAGTTGGCCATGGTAAAAGTTCTCGGAATCACCAAAACAAAAGAAACATTGAAGTACCTTAGATCATACCCCGAAATTCTATTTTGTTTTCACCTTGAGCACACCTATGCCACCAGCAGATAATTTTTCACACTCCTCAATAAGTTTTAGAGATCATAAACTATTGACTTTTTTATCCTACCCTTCATAATAATATTTGTTAGTATTGAGCATTTCCTACTTGCTTAGGTACATGGTTTTACTTGAGGACAAGCAAAAAGATAAGTGTGGGGTGTGATAAGTGTCAAAATGAGCATGTTTTATAGGTGTATTTCATGTTTAATATTAGCACTTTTCTTGCTCATTTCTCCACTTCGGTTAGTTTTCCTCCAGTTTATGTTTTATTGTTTTTCTCACAAAATTATTGGTTTAACATGAGGAAAACCAAGCCGGGAGTAAAATAGACGAAGAGACGAACGCGTGGACGCAAACGGCTCAGGAAACAGAGTCCAAACGAAGAATCTAGAGCCGGTCAAAGTTTGAAGAAAAATAGGCCACGGTCAAGCTGCAACCGCCCAAGAGGAGGCGGACGTCTCAGATGCAACCGCCTGGCGGACGTCTCACAGGCAACCGCCTGATAAGTGGCGGACAAGATTGGTGCAACCGCCTGGCGGACTTCACCCACGAGGCGGACCACTCTCGCACAACCGCCTAGCGGTCTCCTCACTCTTGTCCGCCCCGTTACCACGCGGACAACACTACCACTACCGCAACTTATCAGGCGGACACCACACACCAAACCGCCAGGCGGTCTTCGACGCGGTCAAGACTAAAATAGACGCCGGACTAGTTTTCTTCTTCGCGCAGTCGTCTTCTTCACCTTATCTATCTACTCCGACCACTGCCTACCTTAAATCGCTCCCGCATTTCGCCACTGTCCCCTGCAATAAATGAATGAAGCAATCAATGCTTCAATCAACGAAGCACTCAAGTGGGCAATCAACTGCAAATATCTACGGAAGACTACTTCCTCATTTCTTCTATAAATACCCATTCCCTACAGCCTTATACGAGTGCACGGAGAAAACCAGAAAATCACTCATTCTCACCTCATTCATTCTCTTCCATTAACACTCACGTACATCTCATACCCCAGTTCTCTAAATTCTCAAATTCACCCACTTCAATAAAACCTACGTACATGTTTCACTCTTCGACCTCTCCATTTCTCCATTCACTAATCACGTCTCCGTGCTGTTATTACGTCCAACCTCTGTCAGATTTATTACCAGTTAATATGTCTGGCTAAGGAGGATTTGCTCCGGGCAAGGTTTTTAATTATGGTTTGTTTAATTATGTAATCAATATTTTACCGGTTTTAATAAATACAGTTTGTTACGCTTAAAGGATTTCTCTCACCATTTTAATAAATTACATGAATTTATTAAAATGCTTTCCTAAGTCTATTTTGATCAGACCAGGTGATAAATAGACAGGTTATTTAAGCCGTAAATCTGGAGAAAACTTATTATGATTTAATAAGTTAGTATTTACAGATGCAATTATAATTCCTTGAATTTAACGTCCGTTTACATAGTTTTGCTCGAACCTTGATTAGACCGAGCATTTTCTGGTAAACGAGTTCTTAAGGGTCTATGACTTAGTCCTTAGGATAATAACAGGAATTTTGCCAAACTAATTTATTAAACCGGAAGAGATAGCATAATTAATCAGATTATATAAAACCTGAACCCGGAGTTCCATTTAATTCATCTGCACTCAGTAATTTAATCTGCTCTTTTAATTCTCTAAAAACAAGTCAATTAACTTCCCCCCTTTTGTGACAAGCTTAGGAACTACTTTAGCTCGCTATAAGTCCCACGGTTTGACCCGGCCGCTTCTGTCTTCTACACTACTACGACCGGGTTTTAATTTGCAGCCCGACGGATATTTTGAGTATTAATTTCTTTCTTTTAATAACTACACCTCTTCTAAATCACTCACGATAAATCCACTCTGCACCTGTAAAATAAACTAATATTCATTTTCATAAGGTTGACAATCTAATTGCTTGATGCTGAGTGAAAAAAAATGTGCCAACGTCTAATGCTTATGTATTATAATGTCTAGTACGAATAAATAACTTGAAGTGTGGTACACTATACAGATCCAATAAAAATCCCTTAAAGGGAGAATAGAACAAAATATGGTGATTTATAAAGGGTATAGGGCTGTAAGAGCCTTCAAATATGACAAATTGTCACTACTTAAGGTAATTAGGTATGAATACCCCAAAATCTATTTATGAGTTCTAACACTTTAAAGGATAATTTTGGTCACTTTTAAGGGTAAAATGGTAATATAGCCTTTATGAAGTGTTTTTAAGGTTGTGGTTTGTTCCATTAGGTTCAAAATGCATTTTTCCTTAAGTTGATCGGAAAGGGTATTTCGGTCATTTTGACTCAAGAGTTGACTTTGACCACCTAGGGGTTTTTGGTGATATAGTCCGAGCCGGGAAATTGATCCACCAAGGCATATAGACGTGTATAAAGTCTTTTAACAAATTAACGAGCCAAAAATAAATAGTTGGGAAGTTATCTTATCGTGAAGACGATACTTTACCTTTAAAGCACAAAAGTATCTTTGTATCCTTAAAAAATATTTTATCCTTTTGGTGGTTATTCTAAGTGTTGACAACAATTATATACTCTTAATTAAGTATAGAGAAACAGACGGTAGATCGTACGGATGATCACTCTTAATATGGTGCCGTGTTATGTGGCAGTCTAGTCAGCTTGTTGACTCGACTGCTTATGTGGCATAATAAATAATGGTAATATTTGTATTAATTTTAAATAGTCATAACTTTTAAATATAAGTCCAAAATTAAAAAATTTGCACCATGTTTATCTAATTCAAGCTCTTTAAAACAAGACCAGTCATGGATATATTTTGATAAGTTTAAAAATTTATGTTAGTTATATGTACATACAACATATATCAACTTCACTTATGATTCACCAGATACAGTTTAGAATACACCATATAAAATTAATAATACACCACAAAACATAATGATTCATTATTTGTTCCGAATTTTGTTATCTAATTCACCACTTATTAGTTAATGAATCATAATACCAATTTCAGTGAAACATAGTATCAATTTAATGAATCATAACATCATTTGGGTAAATCATCACACAGATAACAAGAAAACTTTTAAACAATAATACTACCAAAACAATACTTGGTACGTAAAAAAAATACATCATTCACTATATAAGGTTTAAATTTATTACAATACAACAATAATACACTAAAAACAATAATAATTTTTTATCGGTTCCGGAGTTTGTTATCTAATTCACCACTTATTAGTTAATGAATCATAATACCAATTTCAATGAATCATATATCAAATTTAATGAATCATAACATCATTTTAGTGAATCATCAGTCACATATAAAAAAAAATTTTTAAACAATAATACAACACAAACAATATTTGGTACGTAAGAAAATACATGATTCACCGTATAAGGTTTAATACACCATACAACAATAATAATACACTACAAAACAATAATGATTTTTATCGGGTTCAAATTTGTAATCTAATTCATCACTTATTAATTAATGAATCATAATATCAATTTTAATGAATCATAATACCAATTTTAATGAATCATAATATCAAAACTAATGAAATATAGATTTAGTGTATCATCATACACTTGTAAAAATAGGTTTTTTTTTAAGTTGTCAAACATATCCATACTGGTCTTATTTTGAAGAGCTTGAATTTAGATGAACAATGATATAATTTTTTTTTCATTTTGGACTTATATATTGAAAATTACAACAATTAAACTTAATATAGTAAAAAAGCAACCCAGTCAGCAAAATAATCCCAGTCAACAGCTGATTGGGACTACCATGTTGCAGCTCGCATAATCTTTTTGTGCGGATGGTCCGTCCGCTTGAATTTGCGATAGAGAAAAACATTTAGATAGATTTTCCAATCAGCATTTAATATTTACCTGATAAAATCCTCATTAATCCCTTAAAAGCACAAAAATGTCATTAATGACCTTAAAGTCATATTTTGACCTTTGAGCTTCCTTTTAAGTTGTTTTCCAATGCCTTCTCTCTTGTAATTAATTTAAAAAGCTCAATATTCAAAGTTACACACTCCTGCTTGTCATTTAGTAAATCAAAAATCTTCTTTAAGTCCATGACACACAAAATTGCCATTAAGATCTTGAAGTTATCTTTTGACTTTTTGGCATTCCTTTTCTAATATTACATACCTCATCACTATCAAAATATGCCTTGTGATTCAATATTCGAAGATAATTACTATCTCTTCTTGGCATTGCTGATTAAATTCTTAATGCCTTCATCCTCATAAGACCTTTGGACTTTCTTGGTCTATCTTGCAGTGATTCATTACTCCAATTAAGCCTTTAGACTTGATATTTTGAATTACTTTCCCTTTTAAATCCTCCCCCACAGTCTTAATAAAACACAAAATTTTAGGGGTGTTACAAGGTACCTGATGATAGTTTAAATGATAGAGATCCGAGATATGATCATGTCAATAATGTGGTGGAACTGATAGGAAATCATGTTAATGATATATATGCATTTTTTATGACGCTACATGTCATACGATGATGTGGATATCAAATTGATTGGTCAAAATCAATTGCAAGACACAATGCAAGGCAGAATGTGAACTCATTTTGAGCTGCAAATGTTACAGACTTGAAGTTCTGACAATGATGTAAATCCAGGTGGATATAGATGAGTATTTATATGATAGAGAAGTGTTATTTGCAGTCACTAAATTACTTCATGAAGTCACCACAAATACAGCAGGCTACAAGCCCCCCGATCCGCTGGGCGGCCAGAGCAACCATAGTAGCGAGCAGCCAGAGCCCCTACAGCCGCCGACGGCTTTGTTCAGGGCCCTACTTGGCGCCTAATTTTGGATTTTTAGTTATCCAATATTGCTTTTTTTTCCTGACTGCATCAGCCAAAGACCCTAAAACCACAAACCCTAATTTTCGCCAAGTCAGTGAGACATTATAAAGTATTGAACGAGTTAACAAATAATTACTCTACACCACACACCCTAAAAACCACACTAGGAAAGTTAAAACGTCCAAGACTTAGTTTAGGGTTTGTAGTGAAAGGTTTAGGGTCTCACAAACCCTAAAAGTCTCCGAGTTAATAGCGAGATTATAAGTATAGAATAAGTTAAAAAGATTACCCAACACACACACCCTAAAAACCCCATAGGAAAGTTAAAACGTTGAAGACTTATATTAGGGTTTTGTGGTTTAGGGTCTAAAATACCGAAGAATGCAGTTCAAGGTAGCAGACATCAGGCTACAAAAGACAAAACCGCTGGGTGGAGTCGCTGGCCAGCTACAGGATTGGTAGCCACTGGGCAACTGTCCTAGTCCCAACCTGTTGTCGGCTGCCTTCTCTGCATGAAAAAGTGATTGCATTGAATAATTTGATGACAGATAGCTTTAAAATGGGACCTTCACAATCTTTTTAATATACAACTTATGCTGGAGTGTATGGATTTTTCAAAAAGTTCGCATTGATTATAAAAAGGCTTATCCTCTATACAATTCTTTTTAATATTGATGTTTATATAAAAGAATGAATTAATTGCCTCAAGGAATCTATCGAAGTCTTAAAGGAAATGCCTGGTGACTATGTTTATAAATCATTACATCGACGAGAATGCCCTATGAAATGTCTATGTTTATGAATAGATATATTTATGGATTTTACATCTTAATCGGTAACTTACAGATTTTTTACATAAATAATTGAAGTTTTACTTAAATAATTAGAATCTATAAATAGAGATTTTATATCCTCCTAACCATCAATTGCCACCCTAACTTGTCTCTTTTTCTCATTTAGAACAGTGAAAAAATATTGACTCTAATATCATCCTAGACTCATTTGACAGCGTGGTCTCTTCTCGGAGGAGTTCCCGGCGGCAATGAAACATTGATAGTGTAACGGATAAACTGCTCAGGTGATCTGCAGCATAGCTAGTGGAGAAAGAGTAGAGTGAATTGAGGGGGGGATAATCCGTAACCTTCGCCTAACCATTTTCTTTTTTACTTTGATTTTCTATCAATTCAAGATATGTTTTTTCTTCGCCTTCTGTAAGTCGGAGACACAGTGGTGGAAGTTGCAGAGATTCTGGGGTTCGTTCTCCAATTTCAAATGTCTTGTCTTTCTTTTACAGGGTTCTCCGGGAAGGCATTTAATTGGTAACTGAAATCTGGAGTGAAGAAGCTCAGAGGAATTAAAAACCGGAGGTGAAGGGGTTTCATGGCGGAATGGTCGATTCTGGGAGATGGTATCGGTGATGGTGGTGATCAGCAACGGGCTTCCGTACAGGGAGATGAAGATGATGAGAATAGGGTTATGGTACGGCAAATAAATGATGACGGTTTGTTACGCGATTTATTTGATAAAGTGTTGTCGGATCTACAGATAGGGTTTAATGTTAAGACCAACAACAAGAGGCCCATCCGAGCAGTGCTGGGAATGGCCAATCCGTAGATCTCTTTAAATTGTTCTGGTTGGTTAAGGAAGGAGGTGGGTTGGATTTGGTTTCTAATCAGTGTCAGTGGGGTTCAATTGGGGTGCAATTAGGGTTCAATGCGAAGGTGTCAGCATCACTTAAATTGATATATACCAAGTATTTGGATATACTGGATCGATGTTTGAGTAGGATTTTCAGAGATGGAAGTTTATGCAAGAATACTCAAGAATATGATGGGAATTTAGGTCTATTGGCTCTGGAGTTAACGAAAAGGTTTCAAGGTCAATCCGACTATGAAAATGAGCGAAAAATGAATCTTGGTGATAATGTCAAATCACTAAGTCGCAGCAAGATTTCCGAGCAAAGTGATATACCGCTTAAAGAGAGCATTCAAATTCCTCATAAATTAGGAGGAAAGATAAATGATTTGGGTGGTGATATTAGGAAATCCACTTCAGGGGATATTGATGACAACAACATGGTCAAAATTGAGGACAATGAAAAATGTCCGACACCTGATACAAGTATTGTTGAGCGACAGATGATTTCTCGGAAGAGGAAGCGTGAAGGTTTGGATCAAATGCTAAAATGGATGTATCTGGTTGCTAAAAACCCTTGTGATCCACGGATTAGAAAAATTCCCAACTCTTACAAATGGAAGGAAAACAAGGGGAAAGAATCATGGTCGCTAGCCCTTGTGATGCGAGAATCACTTCTGAGGAGGAAGTATCCTGATTCAGATCACATTTGTCTTTCTCTTGAACAGGTAATATACTTTTTGCTACTCAACATAGGACGTTTTTCTAGTAATTGAACAAGGTCAGGATATCTCTATGAACTTTTTGCTGATACCATATAAATCAAACAATGCATTATGCTTAGGTTGCTTTTATATGGTGACTGCAGAAACTTTCTTGTGTTCTTACATGTGTTTTACAAGGACTATTGTCACTGGCTGTTACTTACTCCAGCTCAACGTTTTTGATCAAGCTTGTCTCTTGGACAAACAACAATGTCTAAAGAGTAAACTGTAATGACAGGAAATGGTACAACAAACTGCTGAGTTTGACTGTGATTATTTAGTTTTTTTGGACTGTAACTTTCTGCATTCATGATCTTGACAAGTGATTTTTGATTATTGCTTTATATTTCGTTCCAAGTATTACCTTGTAAAACTAGTGCATGGATGTATAATTTAACTTTTATACTCTGCTCAGGGATTTACTCAGTGTTATTTACATGCCATTTCTTTTGCATGACATGAGTCCATGTGCTTATATGTTATCCTTGTTTACGTAAACGCTGATGAGTTGTTGCTTCAGGCCCATGCAAATAGCCAACCCATCTTCATTAGAGAGGTTATCAGGTCATTTCTGAATCTTGTCCTATGTATGTCTGGCGAGGGAGAAAATGCAAGGGGTAGGGGTTATTAGGAACTTTATTAGTTGTTAGGGGGCTGTTTAGTAATTGGGTAGCTCTGCTGGCAATACTTAAGGAGATGCCTAGGTTGTAATATTGATTCAGTCATTTAGCTTATAGAATAGGCCTCATAGGAGGATTGTGGAGGGAGATGCCCCTCAAATCGTATCAATTGGTATCAGAGCTTCATCTTGAGGCTGTGAGCTGACAATCCTCAAGAACCGGTTGGACGATCTTGATGGGAAGGTCGATAACTTGTCCGCGGCAGTGATGCAAATGCAGAAGGATTTAGACCTTACTCCATCGATCGCCCCTTGTTTCTGAGGAAGTTCAGCCGCAAAGTTCTCCTAGAATCTTGAGCAGTTCGAGGGGAGGTCACTAGGAGATAAAAATTGCAAACTCGAATTACCGGTGTTTTGTGAAGATGATCCTCGCAAATGGTTGTGTAAGGGCGAAGAGGTATTATTTTCTTTGTGGGATCGTCGAGGAGGAAAAAGTACAGATGGCTGGCCTTGATGTTTTGTGTGCTCATCATCAGGAGTCTACTGTCGAAGATTATAGAAGGCGATTTGAATTTATTATGCGCATTTGACGGATCTTCCTGATGCGGTGTTAAAGGGAATATTTGGGAGCGGATCTCATCCTTTTTTATATCAGCAATTTGCGTGGATTGATGAGAGTGGCCACGAAAATTGAGGAGCGCAATGAAATTGGGCATTCGCGCGAGAGTGAGTAGTGGATTTGGGGAAAATAGTAACCGGAATTTTCCGGTTTCCAACTTGCTAGTGCTGGAATTCACGAACAAGAAAACAGTATAGTCTATACTCCTTCCACTTGTATCAACCTAATTAAGGAGGTGTCAATCCCTAATTTGGTGAATTCATCTTCGCCTCAGTTGTGTGGACTAATGAAAGTTACCAAGAAGGTTGAAGGGATGAATGGTTTTGGACACGCGGGAGAATGTGTTGAATTTGGGGGAAACAGTAATCAAGGGATTTCAATTATTGAGGTCGTTTCGATGAAACCAGCATGGTCGGCTGGTTCTACCTTATGTATGGACTAGATTAGGGAGGTTGCAATCCCTAATTTGTTATTCCAATCTTCTGCGCCTTCGAATGCTACTTCAACTGCTAGCGACCTGCATGGTCTTGTGCGGGTGGCCAAGAAGATCGAGGATTTAAATCATGCTGGTTTGGTGACTCCTATCACCATGAAGGATGCAAAGGCCAGAACGAGGACAAAAGAACATAAAGGGAAGAAGGTGGGGAAGAAGAAGCAACGAAAGAATAAGGTCAACGCCACCATTCAAGTCATTTGGGGATTTGGGTGACTAAAAGAAGGTGGAGGCTGACAGAGTTCGATCGAAGGAAGAAAGAGAGGAGAAAAAAGATTAAGTATAAAAACAGAAAGTAGAGAATGACCCCATACCTGTGAAATGGACTGAGAGGATTAGGGAAATCTCTGACCCTTGTTCACATACCGTTTTTCTCAAAATCAAACAATTTCTTCATCTATAATTCCTTATGATGTTAAGCTGGGTTGGTGCATTGTGAAGAAATTGGTTATGTGAACAGCTGTGCATTGCTACTACTGCTTAGAAGCTACTACATCAAACTCCCTTGGCAGGTTTCTTTTCCTCTAACCATAATAGAACAAGGAGAAGAGAATGGTGGGACTGAAGAATTACAGAAGTTGTTCTCTGGTTTCCAACAGTTAGGTTGCTCCAACCAAGTGAAAGCGTAGCCTTGATCAGCTTGAGGGTTGAACTAGAGCTTCAGTAGGCCTCTTTTCTCTTAGTTTCTAAGTAATTATTTGTACTCCAACCTTGATGTTAGGACCTTTATTAGTTGTTAGGGGGCTGTTTAGTAATTGGGTAGCTCTGCTGGCAGTACTTAAGGAGATGCCTATGTTGTAATATTGATTCAGTCATTTAGCTAATAGAATAGGCCTCTTAGGAGGATTGTGGAGGGAGTTACACCTCAAATCGTATCAGGGGTGTACAGGGCTATTGGATTTCGTGTGCAGGTTCTTTCTTGGCTTTACCATATGGTTTCCATTTGACGTTGAAGTATCAAGTTGCAGTTTTGGTACTTTGGCATTTGAGATAGTTCCTTAATGATTTTTTCTACCCTTGGAACTTTAATGAGAACTCTTTTCACTGGCACTTGGTGAAGTTTCATAGTTGATCATTTATCTCCTCGTTATTCTTTTTAGGTTGATGTTGTTTAGATTCAGTTTATCCTATCCTAAAAAGCAGAATTTTTGAGGTTCTCCTCCTAGCTGCACCCTCAATGCCGAAATCCCTCATGGCTATTTGGATAGAAATCCAGGCTCGCCATTGTCATTATAAATAGATGATTAAGGTATTATTGCAGTTGTGGCCTTGGATGGGTGTAGCTGACCTTGCCATATTGAGATTGATATAGGAAATTGACAGTATTCCCTGTCTACTCTTTTTTGTTTCATGGGTGGAGATGAATTTTCCATTTGATAGGGGAAGAAGACTTTGCATTTGATTATTGGTTTACTTGGTTTTACGTTCTTGTCATGTTAATGCAATGACTTCATTGCCTTACACACTCACCTTCTTAGACGCATGTGGATTTGGTTTCCTCATATTTATTTTTACCGTCTCCTTCAAAGCATGTGCGTTATCGTCATCATTATGGTAATTGTTTCCGTTAGAATGTGCCTAGCTTGCATGACCCATGTTCTTTCATGCTGCATTTTGTGCTTCAAATATATAGGTTTTGCTTGCTATTTGGTGTGTCATGTCCCTATTTAATCTAAGTTCAAAGGTGATAGCTTATTTGTAAATAGATAGAAGAGTAACAGGATATGATAGAAAAAGTGATAAGCTGATTATTGTAGCTGATGTGTGTATCATTCTGATAGAATTGAACTGGGCCATAATGAAAGATTTGACTTGAATTGCCAATCCTAATATTAACTTGAATTGTTGAAGGGTTTTTTCTTGTACCAGATGAACTATTTTTGACCAGTTCCATAACTATACATATTTCCTTGAGAGAACAAGAGCTACCAAGATGCATGCATCATTTATCCTATACCTCAAATCTTATGATTACCTACTGATCCTGCCTTTTTTGTTCTCTATCCTTTTTCTGGATCTGCTTTAACACACTCATACTGGTCTTGAATTCGCTAAGTGTAACTGGTTTTCTTTCTTTGAATATTGGTTCACTGCATGTTACCAAATACCGATAAGTAATGGAACTCTGCAACCATTGTTCTATGTGATGGTAAGCTGATGTGCATTTTAATTAGTCACGGTGTTTCTAAATTATTGCAGAAGAAGCAAAGGGTGACTCCGTCTATGTACGATGATTTTTCAGCTACAAGACACCCCGATGGTCTTCGGTCCAGCAGGAGGATTCCAATCTTGGCCAAAACTCCCCTGTGCTCCTGCTGCAGAAGATCCATGTACAAACAAAGCCATTTACCAACCAATTCCAAGCACAGCTTCCACCACCCAAATATAAAGGAGATTGATCAGTCACCAGCTTTAATGACACCATCACTAGCTATAATTGAACCACCACTTACCCCAGTTGACATCGAGCTCTCTCCTTTTGAGCAGCAGCAGCGTATTCGGAAGCGTGTCAATGTCAATGTGGGCCCTCAATATCAAGCTGAGATCCTTCCCTGGACTGGAAAAATCTCTGGGAGCGACTCTAGGTGGCTTGGAACCCTAGTTTGGACCCCTAAAAGTAAAAATTTAGTCGACAACAGTAGGAGATCTCTTTCTGCAACTGAAGAACCAATAGGAAAGGTTTGTGATAAAACTTGTGATTGTCAATTCTCTGGTTCGGTGGAATGTGTTAGATTCCATATCGCTGAGAAGAGGTTGAAGCTAAAGCTGGAGCTGGGTCGTGCATTTTATCTGTGGAAATTCAATACCATGGGAGAAATTGTCTCCCTTTCTTGGTCTCCCGAAGAGGAAGAGAAATTCAAGGAAGTAATGACCACCAGTCCTATGCTGCTACGAGGAAAATCAACCTTTCTTCTTAAGAAAACAAGGAAGGATCTGGTCGACTATTACTTCAATGTTTTCCTTCAGAGGAAGAGATGCTATCAGAACCGGACTACTCCAAAGGAAGTTGACAGCGATGATGAATTATCAGACTTCGGGGCTGTTGGTGGTTTGTACGGTGATGTGGCTCTCAGGGCCTCAGTATCCAATCCTCGAGCTTGCACCTTGAATGAGCAATGCTGGGATCTCTTTAATGAGGAGGTGAGTTTAGAAAAAGGTAAAGATAAGATTAGCTACTGCCAAAAATGTAGAGATTGATTGACTCTTTGCCAATTATGAGGTTTGATTACAGCTGGTGAGTCAGAAAATGACCGTTCCCATGCTGCTCTCCTTTAGACGCATGGAGGTTCAGGTTCTAATTGGTAATCGGTGTGGTTTCACAACCTAAGGTCAGTTTTGTATACGCAGTTTTGAGTATAAACTGTCTTTTTTTTTATTAATCTGGTTAGGTTTGAGCCTTGTGAACCCCATTTCTGTACGGTCGACTGATCCAGTCCTAGGGTCTTCTAGATTTAGTGATGACTGTAAAAGTTAAGCAAGAAGCCTTCGTTTTGAAGATTTGAAGCACCTCTTTTCTTTTCACTCTAGGTAATATGGTTTTTTCTATACTAACCGAAAACTTTCATAAACAAGGGAAATACAAACTCTAAAACATGTGGCCATAGAGAATGGAGCAGGATCACCTCTCTTAGTTTCGGTGCCCAAAGATATGCAATCTGTTTTTTGGAAACTGGATAATCAAAACTAGATATAATTATACTAAATTAGATAATTCGGAGAAAGAGGACATCAGAAATAGAGAGGAAACAGATCTTTGTAAGTAGAATGATGGAGGAGATATTCGTCTGTTTAAATTAATTTTCCCCATTGATTACAAGGACGGTAACTAATTATGACCGGGACATGTAGCGCTGATGTCGTTAACTTGAATGACGGAACCGTGTGTATTGATACAAATAATTTATCTTTTATATCGAAATGATAAGTGAATATAATTGTAAGGACTAAAATAGAGAGAGGATAGAGGGTCCAAGGTGATGAAGTAGACGATTTCTAAGGTTGTATTGTGGCTACTTAATGTTAAGTTACTCTCCATCCTTTTTTTTTATCTGAAGACTAGCTTCCACTTTCATTCCGTAGTATCAAAAGAGTTAATATTACATGGTGAAATTAAAAGGTTCAAACTCGTGATATATTACAGGTATTTATCGCTCTCATTTTGAGGCGATTTTGGGGGCGATTAGTATCCCTAGGTATCGTTTTCCATCAGAGACGATTAGGGGGTTACCCCTGGTGGCTTCTTCCCTCACAGGTTTTTAGCAGTAGGTTGTTGTAGGATCTCTTCTCTATAGCGCTTTGAAAGCGTTCTTCACCGGTGTCTGTTCCTTCTTCTCTTTGGAAGACATCTAGTCAGACCTTTGTGAGTAATGTAACTTCGATTTTTGGAGTTCTTGGTGATATATTTAAGCCCATCCCAGTGTTCTTGTTCGCTCAGTCCTGCCTTTTGGGGGTAAAGCGTCGTTGTTAGTTTCTTGACAACAATCGACTGCTTCGATTGATTCTGCTTCACATTAGAGTTTTCAAAAGACAGATTTTCAAGGGTAGTATACGGTGGAATCAGTTATTGCAACTCAGTGTCCCAGCTAGGTGGCCAAGCCAATCTGAGGAAGATTCTCCATCATTTTTCTTGTCCCTAGGGACAATTTTCAGGTAACGGTTGCGAAAACTAGAATTAAGGTTACTGTTATCAGGCAAATTTTGTATCTGGACAAGGTGACAAAGCCAAATGATCTGCCTTGGTTTGAATTGTCGAGGGTTGGGTTGAACTTCGGCAGTTGTTTAGATTCTTGGGCTAGTGTGAAATACCCCGGACTTAAATACGGTGATTAAATTATTCTAATATGATATTTAAAGGCCTAATGATGCCTAAATAACTTTGGTGAAGAAAGTAAAACCAAAAGAAAAGAGAAAACACTTAAAAAACACAAAACGTAAAAATATGCATTAAACAACTATAGGAGGTATATGACCTCGACTAGGGTCCTAGATGGATTCCTAGGGCTTAATTATGCCTAAATAACATGTGGGAACAACTCCCAAAGAAAACGAATCCATATAGTGGGTTAAAAACGCTAATGAATTCTTAAAGCATGTTTTTTGAGAAAACCCGAAAATGTGACTTTAAGTGGTCTAATGGACTCGTAAAAATTATAGTTGAACATATAACTATAATTAAACATTAATGAAGGTCTAAGAACCATTAAAATTAAATAAATGAGAAAAATTATGAAAACAGGCCCGGGTGATGAATAGTGCCAAACCGGGAGTTTAGGAGCGTTTCTTGCGAAAAGATGAAAACGTCCCTGCTTAAGTAATAGTGGGGGCCAGTTTTATTAAGTGTGACTCGGCACTTTTGTAGCTAAGTGAGTCCCCTTATGTGAGAGAGAGTAAAAAAGGGAAAAGTAAAAAGTGAAAAGTAAAAAGCAAAAACAAATAAAAACTAACTCACACTCTCTCTCCCCTCACTTTCTTTTCCTTTCCAGTTGAGCTCCCTATCCCCTCTCTGCCAATTTTCTCCCCTTTCCTTCTCCCTTTGATTTTCCTTCTTCTTCCTCACGCCAAAGAAGAAGCTCCCATGGCTTCCCAAGCTTTTCTTGCTTGCCCAAGCTACACATGAGCTCCAAACTCAAAATAAATTACATATTTGTGTTGGCCTCATAAAGAGCTTTCTTTCCCTCTTTTCAAAATCTCAAAAGCTTGAAGTTGACCTCCATGGGTATAGCCCCATTTGAGAAGGAAAAGACATTTCCTGGAGCTAGTTCATATCCCCTTGGATTTAAGGTAAGAAAATTCCAGAAAACACATCTTCTCTTCATTCCTTGGCTTGACCAATTTTGACCCCTCAAATGCCTTGTTTTCCTTCTTTGTATGAGTATTTGTTCAAGCCTCAAATGGTGGTTGGAACTCTCCTTTGATTCACGGCCAAATAAATCCATTCTAGGGTTCTAAGGTAAATCCCTAACTTTTGAGCTTTAAGCAATTCCTTTACAAATTGGAGTAATTCATGAGTCTAGGTGTATTGCTTAGTACTCATTTCCCCATTTGGGTATTGGTTTAGAAATTGGCAAGTGATTTCCCCCTTGACTGATTTCAACAAGAGAAGGGAAGCAGAGAAGTGAAAAGAGACACTTAGGAGATTAAGGTAAATAATCTACCTTGAAGCCATCCTTAATGCTTTAGAAATTTTGGGATGGGAATTTAAAAGAATGAAACAAATGTGTGTGCTGGAAAATGTGCTTGATGAGATGAGAGAGAATTGTGGTTAGGCTTAGTGCAATAATGATGTGTGATTTAAGGGCCTTGGAGCCAAGTCATTTAAGATTATGCATTGTTGTGAGATTGGTGAAATCTGGATGAATTTTGTGTGCTGGTAGAGTCCATTATGGAACTTGGTTAGTTGAATGGATTAGGAAATGAAAAAATAAGCATTTGGACATGCTAGGAAAGTAGAGGAGTTATGGCGAAATTTCTGTAGAAATAAAGTGTTTTAGGTGATGTTATGAGTTGGAGAACCTAAGGGTCAACTAGGAGTTGATAGGGATTGAATGGGTAATTGATCACCCTAGAATGTGAGTTGAAGGATTGTAGCGAGATGTACAAAATCTGTAGCACAAAGGGTATGAGAAAGTCTTGGATTGCTAGAGGTAAACTAGTGTGCAGAACTTTGAAAACAATGAATGAATTTGGGAATTTGAGATGATAGTGTCTAAGATGAATTTGGTATGGTCAAATGGTTAGGAGAAGGTTGTAAACTATCATGAGAATGTTGGAAATGCACTAGTGTGCATAAGTGCAGAAAATAAGAATGGAAATCGGTAGAGTTAATCAAGGATTGAGTGATGGTTTGATCAATGTTTTAGGAAGGTTTGAAGTGTGCTTATGGTATCAAAACATGTCTAGATGCATGTGGAAAGATTGGAAAAGATTTGGGTGAGATTTGGGGTTGGAATATAAATCTAAACTGTCAAATTTAGCAGCTTTTTAGTAGGGTCCAGGACCTAGTCCTTGGACAAGGTCCCGTACCACATATTAAAATGAGCCAAGAATTGCACACAGGGGTTGGTCCGGGACTTGAGGTAGGTACAAAGTCCCGGACCAGTATAAAATTTCACCCGAGAATACGTTCAGTGCATTGGTCCGGGAGTTGGGACCCAGACCAAGACCCGGACCAAGCCAATTTTTCAACTTTGAGTGAAGGCATTAAATGATAGGGATTTGATTGGTGATGGTTTTAGATGATAATTAAGACTTGTTTGATGACATGTAAAAGTTATTAGGAGTATAAATAAGTGCTAGATTGAATGAGAAAGTGAGAACTTAAGATCACATGAGTAAAGATAAGACAACGGGACAACGGGGTTAATTACGGGCGCGATAGTCGTTTAAACTTCCGTAATGCCTTAACGTTAATAGAAACGTTGTAATGTAACTAGTTATTCGGGAATTACCTGAGGAGCGTAAGATGACACATTAGAGTAAATCCTTGGTGACAAGTATGGTTTTCTTGCAACTTGTGTCCTGCCGAGTACTCTCGGCTTGTGTGCTATTTGCTTGTGTGCACCGACCTAATAAGATAAATGCATGAAAATGGATATTGTATTGTATATCTTGATGCCTTGCTATTTCTAGTGTGAACTAACCGTCCTTACTTGAGCTTGCGATCTAACTTAAATTAGTAGGCCAACTCTTGAAAGTAAGACAAATAATGGTTAGAGAATCAAAACGAAATAGTCCATGAAATAAATGATGGTGGAAAAGATATAAAGAACATCCACTAAGGGAACAACGATAAGTTCAACCTTATGAATTCACTTGTAACATGAAAAGAGATATACGGGACTAATGAACACCCTTATAATGGTTAGTCGACCTTCTATATGAGGAGGCGACTCAATACGAGAAAACAACCAAAACTTATAAGTAATGGAAGTATAGGGGTGACCCTTAAATCGGTGAATAAAATGAAATTAGGAAAACTTCCTAAGAGTATGAGATGACATCAAGATAGATGCAACTGACTTATATATATATGAGTATATATTCTTACTAACCCTGAGAGTGGGTTAGGGGGATTGTGAGTCACGCGTGCAAGGAAGAGGAAACAACAGAGCGTTTGTTTCTGATTCTGTGGTCAAACTCCCTTGTTACAAGGGTGTGTGCCACATAGTGGTGCCCTGCGGGGCCGTGAGCCACATAGTGGTGCCCGTTTAGAGTGAGACTGGGAGAGCTTACCCATCTAAAGAGGTAAGCTGGGTATTATGGGTTAAGGAAAAGGAAAACATGAGAGAATGTTTCTAATTTCATGAAGAGTTTATAAAAGCCCGGTGGTGAGATCTATATGTGTCTCTGCCCGGAGGCCGAGGAGGTTTAACTTAAGAATAATCCAAGAGATGAATAATTGAGAAAACTAGATCGAGACCAAGAGTGTCTATAGATCTAGGAGACAAGTAAACTATTCGGTTGAAATGGATAAGTTAGTGAATAATGAGAATGAGGCTTACTTTAGATAGGGATTCTCAAGGCCTAAAGAACAAGGTTAATCTAATGAAATTGATGTGTATTCTTGTTGTTAGTATTCTATTGATTGAATACTTGTTGAATGTGAGCGTGTTGCGTGTTTACAGCATTTCATGTCATGATTTAAATAAAATCAATCACATGTTCAAATGAGAAGTAGTTAGGTGCGACCTGGTAGTAGCGGGTTGCACGTCTACCATACCAACAAAGGTGCTGAGCCCCTTTGGGGCCACCCATTATTTTTCAGGTACTACGGAGCTGATTACCGTTCGAGAGTAGGGCGGGGTTACTGTTATGCAAGGGTAGATTTATTTAATCACGTTGTAGTTGTAATGGTGTAAGACCGAAATGTTATCAGCAATTAGAATGTAAAGACTCATATATTGGATTGTAAGTGTTGAGTATTGTATTGACTGGAGAGTTGTATATGACTCGGGTTAGAAATGAAGTGATGATTGTATTTGTTTAAGTACTCGTGTATTTTTGTCCATACACTTCGGGTATTTGTCCATCAAACTGGTACTGTTATTGTTTAGGCCTTGTTAGTCACGTAGGTGGCTAACGACATTGTTTCACCTCCCGTTGTAATGGAATGTTCGTTTGCGATTGTAATGATGAATGAGGCGTTTATGAATGAATGACGAGATTAGAGCGGTAGGGGTGTTGCATAGTGAAAAGGTTCAAACCTGATATTGTATTTCTAATGGAAACACACAGGTCTCAGCATCAGATGGATTTATTAATTGATAAGTTTAGAGAGTATCAAGACATCTCTGTGGCTAGTGAAGGCAGGAGTGGAGGGCTAGCTCTGTTATGGAGCATTAATAGTGAAGTGAAGCTAGTTAATTACTCTAGTCACCATATAGCAGCTGAAATCAGATTTCCAGGTAGTGTTTGGTTTCATTTTTCAGGTTTTTATGGTTGGACAGATTGGTCCATGAAATACTTGTCCTGGAAACTTTTGAAATCTCTCAGGGACCAAGTTACACTCCCGTGGGTGATTGTTGATGACTTTAACCAGATTCTTTTTAACCATGAGAAATCTGGGGGGAGATGGAGACAAGATAAGTTCTTGCTCCCTTTCAGAGAAGCTGTGGAATACTCTAACTTGCTTGACCTAGGTTTTTTTGGTGAACTTTATACGTATACCAACTGCCAAGAAAATGAGAATGAATCTAAGAGCAGGTTGGATAGGGCCTTTTGCACCCCTGAAGGTATTTCTCTCATCCCTACCATTTCAGTTGAGCACCTTCCAAGAGAGAATTCAGACCATAATCCATTGTTGATCAGGTTCTTTGGTACCATAAAGAAACCAGAAAAATATTCAGGTTTGAGAATGCTTAGATGACTGATGCAAAATGCCTTCAAATTGTTGTTGAGGCTTGGGGTAACCAATCTGTGAATATTCAAGAGAAGATTAAGAGGTGTGTTGAGAAGTTAAGTAGCTGGAGAGGATGGTCAATTTCCAAAATTCGGTGGAAGATTAATAAGAAGAAAGCTGATCTCAAGATTACTGATAACTCTCCTAATACAACAACTAATTCTTCCAACAGAAAAAGAATAATTATGGAATTAGAGTTACTTATATACCAAGAGGAGTTGTGGTGGAAACAATGGGCTCGAGTTAATTGGTTGAAAGTTGGTGACAAGAATTCTGGTTATTTCTATTCTCGAGCCTATGCTAGGAAAAGGAAAACCAGATCTTTGGCCTAAAAAATGTAGCCGGTGATATGATGTATAGGTTGGATGATTTGGAGCAGATTAGCAGGGATCATTTCTCCAACCTATTTCAAAGTCAGAATCATCATATTGATCCTTCTCTCATTGATGCAGTCCATGGGAAACTTTTTCCAGAGTTTATCCTTAAGCTCAATCAACTGTATACAGGGAATGAGATATTGTATACAGTCAAGCAAATAGGGGCTGATAAGGCCCCTAGCCCTGATGGGTTTAGTGGATCCTTCTACAAATCCTATTGGAAAGTGGTGGGTACCCATGTGATCGAGGCCGTGCTCTTTATTCTTCAAGGTAACAACATGCCTGATAGCTTTAATCACTATTTTATTACTCTTATTCCAAAAATTTTAGGAGCTGTGAATCTTAGTGAGTGCAGACCTATTTCACTTTGTAATTTGATTTACAAGATTGTTTCTAAAGTTCTGGCAAATAGAATTAGAGGTATGCTTCATCACCTTATATCTGACTCTCAGTCAGGCTT
Source organism: Limonium bicolor (assembly GCA_023374045.1). Taxonomy (NCBI): domain Eukaryota; kingdom Viridiplantae; phylum Streptophyta; class Magnoliopsida; order Caryophyllales; family Plumbaginaceae; genus Limonium; species Limonium bicolor. Next base: position 319,004,933 of record CM041779.1, read on the forward strand.
TGTAAAAGGGGGGAATATATCTGATAATGCCATTTTAGCCAGTGAAATCCATCATAAACTTCTTAGAAGTAAGGCAAAAAAAAGAGGAAACTTTGCCTTGAGGGTTGACTTTAGCAAAGCTTATGATAGGCTTGAGTGGGGCTTTATTAAGGATATCCTTACTAGTATGGGTTTCCCTAGCAATTGGCTCCTTCGTGTTATGCATTATATAATGTTAAGTGCTTCATCTTGGTCATTGGCATTCCCGGTCACCAATTTTCTCCCTCCAGAGTAATCAGACAAGGAGATCCCATCTCTCATTTCATTTTCATACTAGTCCAGGAAGCCCTTTCTAGTGCCATTAATCAAGCTACTATTCTGGGAGAGTTTATAGGGATTAAGCTTTCTACATCATCTCCATCTATTACCCACCTCGCATTTGCTGATGATATGTTGTTTGGTGGGTTAGCCACGGTGGAGAATGCTGTCAAACTCAGGGAGATCATTAAAGCTTTTTTGAACTCTTCAGGGCAAAAGATCAATAGTGACAAATATGATATCATGTTTGGCAAGACTCTCAATCCTTGCATCAAGAATCTTATATGTCAAGTCTTTGGCTATGGATAAGTTTCCTGTTTTGAAAGGTATATGGGTCTTCCTACTAAAGTAGGTAAACACAAGACTTGAAATACCCCAAATCTAAATAATATTATTAAATCATTATTTATTGGAATATAATCCAAACATAAATCAGTTCACGTACGCATGCAAACCCATGCATGAAAACGTTACGTAAAAATAGTCGTTTCACCATAAACGCTAAAACGCCTTAGAAACATGTGATCAAGCATGACCTTGTATGACCTTCTAAAACTCAAACCAAATGGTCATACACTCATTATATGAATATATAAATATATTCCCTAAGCTATATTCAGTCAAATACGCAAAACGCTCGGGAGTGCTCACGCGCGCCCCTTAAAGCAAGAAAAGCTCGGAGGAGTGCCGAGGTGGCACGAACTCCTATAAAATTAATTCCTAGAGTTCCTAATATCATTATTTACCATTCTAAAGATAACCCACGAAGTGGTTCATCAAAATTCAACAAAAACCACAGGAGCATTTCTTAACGCTCCTTTTTGCCCGGGTGTGTCCCGATGGCCCGTAAATTTTGTCATGGGTTGATGTAACCCCACATCACTCAATGTAACATCTTAGTATATGTTTATTTACTATAATAAGTGTTTACAAACACTTGGAACTCATAAGAACAATTGGTTTCCCAAAATTTCCTTAGAGCACAAAAACACACCTTCGGGTGTCACGAAAATGCGTTTTACGCAATTACCTTGTAGTTTTTGACATGCCACGAATTGGTAATCTTAAAAAGGGTTAAAATGACCTTCTAAATCAGTTGGTGTGACTAGTCAACAAGGTGCTCTATAGGGGCCGATTTTAAGGGCAAAAACTAGTATAAAATTTGCCTTAAAAGTTTATAAAAGGCTTTAAAACATAATGACTCATCATCCCATGTGCTATAATACTTAATGGCAAAGAAATTGTGACTCATTTGACCAGAGAGCTGTCGAAATTATGCTAGAGAACATGGCCAAGTTGGCTAGACAAAAACAAATGCTAAAAGCAAAAAGTAGATTCCTTTTCTTTTTGCCTTTTGATTTCTTAAGCAAGTAACCTTCCTTGCTTGTTTCTTAGCTCTTCTCCACCGGTTTTTGAGCTCCATTCAAGCCTCCAATTCGTGCACCTACATGAAGAAGAAGACAAGTCAATTGACATTGAAAAATGAAAGGAATAAACTCACCTTTTCTCACCTTGTCTTTTAGCCAAAATAATTGCCTTGCCAACTCTTGCTTAGTCACTCCACATGGCCGGTTTTTAGGCTGGAAAAGAGATCATTTATTGAGCCAATCAACCATGAATTAAACTAAGGAAAAGAATTGTCAAATGACATTAAAAATTTGACAAAACAAAATCAATTTCCAAATGCCTTCTTTCATTTACGTGAGTGAGCTTCACTTTCTTCCTTGCCCTCTTCTTGCACGGTTTGGTAAGCTCCCTCCTCTCTCTTCTAGCTTCATCTTCTTCCTTTGAAGCTCTTAAGTCCATTAATGGAGTTTTAACTTCTATCTTCATCTTAAGGTAATTTCCTAGCATTTCTTGGCAAGTCTTGAAGCAAAACTCTTCCTAGCATATCAAGGTGGGTTCGGCCACATTTAGTTCTCCAAGGGGATTGTCCAAACCAACATTAAACCAAGGAGCATCTCAAGGTTATCTTAAGGTAGGTTTTAAAGCTTGAAAATCCTTAAAACACATTTTTGTGTGTAACCAAGTTCTACCTCTTCTAAGTCTCTTTTCTTCTTCATTTTGATGAAGGAAAACTTGCTCTTCATCTACCTTTGGTGAGCCGAAATTATAAGAGAAAAAGTCTAAGGTAAAGTATTGAAAAACTACTTACAAATCTACTTAAGATCTTTGTTGAAGATCTAACTCCTAAACACCTTCACCTCTTGCATAAAACCGAAGAGGAGCATCAAGTTTACCTAGGAGAAAGCTTGGAGATTCAAGAAGAAGTTCAAGCACTTAACCACCTTTGTTAAGAAGTAAGTTCACTAAGTAAACCCTTATATTATAAGCTTTGTTAAGCTTCTAAAAATTGTACAAAAATTATGTACACCTCTTAGGTTATATAATACCGAAGCTATATGGTTTTATATGCCAAAAATATAACCTATAACATATAAGGAAAATATTTACCTTAAGACACATTTTTGTGTCACAAATTTTAGTTATGTTATATATCATTTTATGCCGAATTATCAAGGGCAAAAGTTCTTTATTTTGAGCTTAGAATTTATATAAGACATTACAATAATTTATACTTGAGTTATATAACTCCTATGAATTTAGTTATAATTATCTAGACATATAAATCCACTTTTATATACTATATGGTCACCAAATAAATATGGCCGAATGGTTTATGTGTTAAATGGATTTTAATGAGCTACTTAGGTATATAAATTTATATCATAAAGTTTGGTGAGTTAAGAATATACTATTAGTGTCTAAATGACTAATTAATTAAGTTATGTGGGTTAAATGTAATTTTTACAAAGTTTAGTGTACTTATATTAAAAACCGAGAGCTAAAGGGCTGTTTGGTGTAATTATAATATAATATAAGGTTAGGAATTAAGTTTATGAATTTTAGATAATTTAAACAAGCTTTAAAATAACTTTTTATTAAGTTTTGGGCTATTATGTAATTTATAAAAGTTGCTATGAAAGTTTGGAGTTTAATATGTGGCGAGTTCATAATTAAGTGAATTAGGAAGTTCACTTTCGAATTTTGGGGAATTAAATATTTAAACTATAGTTTATAAGTTATTATGTGACTATTATAAAGTTTTGGGGTGGAAATGTAATTAATGGAAAGTTCTAGGCTAAAGCCGAATTAGTTTGGGTTAGTTTGGTAATTTAAGAATTTAGATATAAATATTTAGCATTTATGGGGAATTAAAATTAAAACTATAGTTTATAAGACATTATGTAAAGATTATGAGATTTTGTGGTTAAATTGCAATTATAAGAAGTATACATATTTATGCCGAGATTTTGAGGGGCTAAGATGTAATTTTCGAAAGTTATAATATTTATAAGTTATGTCCAAAAATATTAGTGGTAGTTTTGTAATTTAATTAAATAAGGAATTAAAACCATGTTATATAAAGAGATTAGAATTTAAATGTAAAGTTTATGAATTAGTATGGTAGTTTTGTAAATAACTGAAATATAAGTCTAAGAATTTAGATTTAAATAAATATAGGTCCTATATGGATATTTGGAGGATTTAGAAGAAAGAATTTTGATTAAAGGAATTATGGAGTTAAAACTATGGCTTACAAGGTTATAAGGAATTAAAAGATAAACTATAAATATTATTTATGGGTAAAAGGAGAATGATAAAACTATAAGAATTTTATGTCTATGTATGACATATAAATATAGTTAAGAAATTATAAGTTGTTATGTCACCTAGACAAATAAAATAAACAACAAATGCAATGAACACGTATACGTGCATTAAAGGATGTATAGATAAATCAAAAGGAATAACAAATAAGTTATACATTAAATCATGAGGTAATTAAAAGAAATAAACCTCACATGAAATAACAAATACGAGATTTGTTAAATGATCCAATAGAATTATTATAAGGGTAACATAAATTAACCCTCTCAGTCAATCCTATTCTAGGACTCTGTTTGACCAGACGTTGACCGGGAATTAAACGAGTACAGTCTACGGTGAACGGTATGGGATTCTTGCAACCTGTTTTCTAACGGATTACACTGGCTTGTGTGCTATCTGTTGTTTGAAATAACGACCAAGATAATTAATGTAAAATGTTGTTTTACTCTTGTGCACATTGTGTTATTTTATGTGCGTGATGTTGCTGACTACAACGTGTATGTCCCACGCATACAAACACTACTATACCAGTGGATTAAATACCTGCGCTTCAGTATACCGAGGACTTGTACTCAAGTCTCTCACTAACTTCACTTTATAACAAACGTCATTATCCTAAACGTGATAATTGACAATACACATTGTGTTTTGTTTAATGTCTTATATGACACTTAACAATATACTTCGAGAATGAGGAGCCCAGTTGGATCTGGCCATGCATGCTACGGAGTTGTACCTGTCTCAGGTCGTCTCCTACTACGTCGCGACGGAACATTCAGTTGGGAGGAAGACTCTATTCCTTCCGGGATTCAAATGCCCTCAGTTCAGTTTGAGGAAGATTTATTCCTCTAGTGGGATTCATTTTCCCACGCCTCAGTTCAGGGTTTAACTACGTTATCTCCTGGGGTTTTTATACCCAACCTTTCTCTATAACGAGGTCACTATACCTCCACTATATTGATATACTTTTATACATCTGTCAGTCCCACTGTGTGGACCCGACAGCTATCAGACATTTCAGTTCAGCTAACTTGACCTTCTGTGTCTTGTTCTATGTGACATTATTGTCCTTGTATGGATACTTGTTATCATCAGACTATGCTTGTTTACAGCTTTATAAAAATGAACTGCATGTGTTCGACAAGTAGTTGGTGTGGCCCGGTAGACGATGGGCTGCATGCTGCACGTTTTCCATACCAGCATTGTTTGCTGAGCCCCTTTGGGGGCACCCCCATTTTTCAGGTACCTGAAGTTTAAGAAGATCACCACACTGAGTGTAGGTGGGGTAGACCAAGCTTTGGGAGTCTACTATTAGTTAATTATTTTATTTCAGTATTTTACTTTGAGTTTGATTCCTAGTATCTCGGGTTGTATCTGTATTCCAGACCGTGACATTTGAGGATTGTATTTGGACTTAGCCTTGTTGGTCACAAGGGTGGCCAACGGCATTGTAATACCGCCCGGTTGTTGTTTTTATTTCCGCTGCAGTTGTATTTTATTTGGGAGTGATCGCCGTTCAGTTTATTGGATTTCGGGTTGGGGTATTACAAAAATGGTATCAGAGCGTAGTTACGCTCTGGATACAAGGATACACCGAGATTAGGATTTCTAAGACTTAGATTAAGGGTTGAGAGATAGTATTGAAAGGAGTTTAAGTTAGTTTTACTTAGACTACTATCCAAGACCAGGATTGACCTCAGTATCTAATATACCTCGACATCCTGCAGATGTCAGGAAGAGGAGGACGACGTGGACAGGCCAATGAGGAGCCATCCATCAGGCTGGCAGACATTGCTACCTTAATTGCTCAGGCATTTGCACAGGCGGGGGTTGCACAGCAGCATTACCTCCACCACCACCACCCAGGGAGAGAGACTGGGTGAAGAGTTTGGCTGATCTGAGGCCGACTGCATTCAAGGGCCAGACTGACCCTGCTCACTTAGAAACCTATATCATGGAGATGGAGACAGCGTTCGAGACGCTTGCAGTCCCAGCTAGGGAAAAAGTAAGACTTGCTGCCTTTTATCTGAAGGATGCAGCTAGAGATTGGTGGAACATGGTGAAAGCCGACCACCTGGATGACCCAGCTTTTACTTGGGGACACTACACTGCACTACTTAGGGGCAAATACTACCCGGCCCACACCAGGATGGTGAAGACTAGGGAGTTTGATGCATTGGAGCAGACGGGGAAGATGACCGTTGATGAGTATTATGCTAAGTTTACTTCACTACTCCGACTACTACCCGGTATAGGATACTCGGACCAGGTGTTGGTCGACCGGTTCTACGGGGGACTGAGCCCTCGACTTCAGTTTGGGATGGGACCAATCATCCCTACCAGTTTGCAGGTAAAACAGGAGAAACATAAACCAGTTGAAAATTTATTACCTACTATACCCCGTCATGGGAGAATTGGAGATTTATACCTTGAGATTTCAGGAATGCTATCATGCCGCTTCCGTGGTGGAGATCACATGTAAGAGAAGGGATGCTTTGAGCTCCCAAAAGAGGAAGGACGGACCTGGTGGCGAAGATGCCAAGCAGGGGAACTCCAACAAGAGGAACAAACCCTATCAGAAAGGCCAAGGGTCCTATCAAGGGAAGGGGAACCAAACTACTGGGAACCCCCAGTCAGGAACCCACGGGGCAGCAACTTCACAGAAACCCTACCCATCTAAGGGTAGACACTCTAACCAGACAGTTAGATTTGAAACTTTTGTAATTACTTCAGTACCGTTGGGATGACTAATTAACCTTAATTGTATTAGGTTCTGGACATGGCTCAAACACGGGCCAGAAGTATGTCCGCCGTTTCAACTGTAAACAGTGCGGAAAGGATCACCCCGGCGTAGACTGCCAAGGGGAGAAAGTCATGTGCCGCTACTGTCAGATACTCGGGCATCGTGCCTTCGAGTGTATCCGAAACCCGGAGAGCAGGAACTACCGCCCGGGAGCAAAGCCAAACACCGGCCCTAAAAATGGAGCTAGCGATACTCGCCCTCCACCAACAAACCAGGCTCAGGGATATAAGGGCAAAGGCCCAGCATCGGACCCGCCCTGCACGTCATGGACCGCTCAGATGAGGCTGGTCCTTCTACTAACCAGGTATTTCTAAACCATGTGAACCTGTTATTGAGCAATGGATGATGTGAATGAGTGCTTGCATGCCTTGATTGCCTAGTTGCATAGGAAAGAATTAGTAAGACTCACTAGTAAAAATTTAAACCACGTAGGAGCTATAAGATATGCTTTCCTATCCCCTCACCGCCCTCCCTGGGAAAACATTATCAAAGTACAAGAACCAGGGAACGAACAATGTAAGGTTATCCAACCAGGTTTGATACTACTCAAAGGATACCTAACACCGGAGACACAAATTGCAATCATTAGAAAATGTCACGAATTGGGAGCGGGACCAGGAGGGTTCTACACTCCAGAATTTCCAGGAGGATCAAAAATGAAGCTGAAAATGATGTGCTTAGGAAAGGATTGGAATCCTTACACAAAAATCTACCAAGATACAAGAAATGGAGATGGAGCACAAGTGCCAAAAATCCCAGAAGAATTTTTACAATTGTGGAACAAGCAGTTAATACAGCTCAACAATTAGAAGAAGATCCAGTTCCCAACTTAAGGGCTGATCTATGTATCATCAACTTCTATGAAGAAGGAGGCCGTTTGGACTACACCAGGACAATGATGAAACAAAAGGGTCCCTTGAACAGGGATACCAGTATTATCTTTGTCAATTGGAGATGACGCAGAGTTCCTTTATTGCGAGCAGAAGCGTGTGGACCTTGCAAAGAAAATCATATTGAGTTCAGGAGATGTTTTAATAATGGGTGGAAAGTCAAGGTTGCTATACCATGGAGTTAAAGGGTTAAGCTAAACACAGCACCTTCGACAGTGATAAACACCACTCACATGAGACCAGGAAGATTAAGTTTGACTTTTAGAAAGTATTAGTGTTGTAATTGTTTTTGGACATCCGAAAGGAGATCATCTCATCAATGAAGCATTATTGTTATGAAAGTGAATGTCTTTAGACCCCATCATATATCAAAGTACTTACTCAGATTCTGTTATTAGGTTGTACTAAGGAGACGGAAGGTGCCTTAAGTATACTTACTGAGGAGGAGGCCAGCAAGGGCGGCGCGATCCTCACTGGTACCTTTCCGGTTAATGGAGTGGATGCATTAGTACTGTTCGACTCCGGAGCCTCACATACTTTCGTTTCGCCTACGCTTGCGGGGAAGTTGGGGCTAGACGCAGTAGAGTTACCTGATTTTAAGGTGGCACTCCCGTCTAAGGAGAAGATCAGTTGCACTCGTCTTTATAGAGGAGCCACTATCAGTATTAAGGAGGAGGATTTCCTATTGACCTTATTGAGTTCAGAGGTCTAGGATTCGACGTTATAGTCGGGATGGACTGGTGGGCGGCACAGAGGCCGCATTCTTTGTGCAGAACGCAGACTGTTGCTTAAGAGCCCATCAGGAGTGACAGTATCTTACCGTCAGAGCCCTAGGGCACCATCGATAAAAGTTATATCAGCTATGTCCATGTATAAGCATGTCAGGAAGCAGAAGGAAGTATACTTATGCTATGTTCAGGATGTGGAGTATGACCCTGATTTTGATCCAAATATGCCAGTGGTGTCAGAATTTCCAGATATTTTTCCAAAGGAACTTCCAGGCTTACCGCCATCCAGAGAGGTAGAGTTCTCCATCGAGTTACTACCAGGTACCGGCCCCATAGCTAAGGCACCGTACCGTATGGCACCAGCAGAGATGGCTGAGCTGAAAGAGCAGCTGAAAGATTTATTGGACAAGGGATACATACGACCTAGCGTATCTCCTTGGGGAGCACCAGTCCTATTTGTGAAGAAGAAGGATGGAAGCCTTCGTTTATGTATTGATTACAGAGAGCTTAATGCAGTTTCGGTGAAGAACAAATATCCACTACCACGGATTGACGATTTATTTGATCAGCTGAGAGGAGCAAAAGTGTTTTCGAAGATCGATTTGAGATCAGGCTACCATCAGATACCCATCAGGGAGCAAGACATAGAAAAGACAGCATTCAGAACACGGTATGGCCACTATGAGTTTACAGTTGCCTTTTGGCTTGTCAAATGCACCTGCAGTCTTCATGGATTTGATGAACAGATTATTCAGAGAGCAGTTGGATAAGACCGTGGTTGTATTCATCGATGACATCCTCATTATTCAAAGTCTAAGGAAGAGCACGAGAGTCACCTCCGACACGTACTTGAGATCTTAAGGGAGAACCAGCTTTATGCAGTTCTCCAAATGTGAGTTTTGGTTGGACAGAGTTTCCTTTCTAGGACATGTCATCTCAGATGCTGGGATCGCAGTGGATCCAGCAAAGATATAGAAGCAGTTCTGAAATACCCGAACTTAAATATAGGGATTTAAATTAACAATCCGTATTTAAGGGCCTGATGGTACCTAAATAATATTAGTAAGGAAAATAAATCCAAAAGAAATAAATAAACGCTTAAAAGCAGAAAAACGCTTAATAAGCGTTAAATAACCATAGGAGGTATGAGACCTCGGTTAGCGTTGTATGGATCCTAAAGGTTTAATAAGACCTAAATAATATATGGGAACAACTCCCGAAGAAAACGGATCCAAATAAAGTATTAAAACACTAATAGAACTTTAGAGCACGTTTTCGAAAACCCGAAAACGTGACTTAAGTGGTCAAACAGACCCGTAAAAATTATAAATCATAAATAATAATATTAAGCATCTATGGGAGCTTAATAGTCAATAAAATTAATTAAACGAGAAAATTCCGGAAAACGGGCCGGTTAGTGAATAATACCTAAACCGGGTAAAATAACGAGCGTTTTCTGTAAAAGACGAAAAACGCTCCAACTAGTATAACTGTAAGGGGGCCGGTTTTAAAGGGTTAAATAACCCCTCACACACACATGTAATAGCTAAAAGTAAGTAAATCATAAAGCAAAAAGTAAAAGTACAAAAGCAAAATAAATCTCTCTCACCTCTCACTCACACCTTCCCTCTTCTCTCTCCAATCTCTCCCTCTCTCACCGTCTCCTCCTTCCTCTCTCAGCTGGGGCGATTTTGGAGCTTCTCCAACACCAACAATGGCTTCCCTCTTCTCTAGCATGCTCACCTTCGTTTGAACTCCAAATGCAAAAATAATTGCATATCTTACTCTCCTCATCACCTCTACACTTTCTCTTTCAAAATCCAAAAATGAGGAAGTTGATTTTCGTGGGTATACCCCATTCAAAGAGAAAAGTACACCATTATGGAGCTTGGAGTCTCCTCTTTCCAACAAGGTATAAATCTCCACAAAAGATTCAAGTTTTCCCCATTTTCTTTGGTAGCCGATTTTGGCTTGTTGTAATGCCTTGTTTTTCTCTTCTTTTGAGCATAATATCAACCCAATGGTGGTGAGAACACCTTCTTGAACCAAGGGCTAAAACCCCTCCTAAAAGCTTCAAGAGGTAAACCCTAGAAATTTGTTTAAAACATCTTAATGAATTAGTATAAATCTAAGGGTTCGTATATTAATTATACTTGTTTTGTATGCTAGGGTGATGGGAATGGAGTTTGGCAACTCCATTCCCCACAAAACCGAATGGGACAAGAGAGAAAACAGAGAAGAAATGGAGAAGAATGAAGGAATATAAAGCTCAAGGTAAGAGCTCTTATTAATGTTAATTTGGTGCATTAGAGTAATGGAATGGGTAAACGAATAAAAGAAACCAAACTAATGTATTAGGATTGAAGTTTATGAAGTTTGAGTATTGAGAGTAAGTTTGAGTATTTGTGCATTAGTATGTGAATTGTAGGCCTTGGAGCCAAATGGTTGTGTATGAGTATTGGTATTGATGTTGATGGAGTATTGGTGTATGGGATGGATTTATATTTGTATTGATTGCTGGTAGGACCCTTGTAAGGGTTTGGCTAGAATAGGAATGATTTGTGTGATAATGAGAATGTGTGGATGAGTAAGGAAAAGTAGATGAGTTATGGCAAAATTTTGGTAGGATATGTGCATCTATGAATGACTTGGTGAATGGGAGAACCAAGGTGTGTATTGGGGATTTTAGGGATGTCTAATGACCATGGAATGGTATTTGAGGTAAAGGAATACTAGGATGCAAAATCTGTAGCAAGGAGTGCTAGGAATGTCTTGGAGAAACTAGGAAGAAAGAGTATAAGGCTTAGTAAAGTGAATGTTGGACTTGGGTATAGATGGTACAATTGCTCGGAAATGAATTGGCATGGTAAGAGGAGGTATTGGGATGCTAGGAGTAACATTGGGGAGGAAATATTGAATGGTAGGAGTTGTAGAAAAATCTGTAGCATTAGAGAATGAAAAACTGTTGTAGGTGTTGAAAGGAAGTGAGGAAATTGTGTAAATTGTCTCATGGATTTAGTAATGGAATGGTGGATGAAATAAGGTATTTTAGGGAGCCTAAATGGCATTATATCATGTGGGATTTCATGTAGAAAGATTGGGGAAGGAATGGGTAAGAAAAGAATTGAAAAACAAAGTCTGTAGCAGTGTTCTGCTACCGACCGACCCAGAGTCTGGGTCGGACCGTGGGTCGGTCGGAGCTTAGGTAACGAAAAATAAACCCTTCGGGAATGGACGACCCAGGAGCGTGGGTCGGACGTGGGTCGTCGGACTCGAATTTTCTGTTGTCGAAGTTTCGCACTTCGACCGACCCAGAGGTGGGTCGGTCGGTGGGTCGGTCGGAGCTTGGACAACAGACCCGAAACTCTCGGCAATGGACCGACCCAGAGGGTGTATGGGTCGGTCGGAATAGTTCTGGTCGGTCGGGAGAAATTTCAGAGAACGAAACTTACTGGAATGGACCGACCAGGGTTGGGTCGGTCGACCCGTAACTTACAAAAAAAAAACAACTAAAACTAAATGAATGTAACTAGTATATTATATATCATATAGATATATATATATATATATATATATATATAGATATATATGTATATGTAAGTATACCCACTATACATATGACATGTATATGTAAGCAAGTAAACCATTGTAAGTAAATAAAAGTAAGTAAATAAAATGTAGGTATAGGAATGTAAAGACTTAGTAAGTATGAGTTAGGGAGCGTAAGGATAATCGAATTAAATTAATGATAGTTAGATAATTATTCGATTGTATGTATATCATAGGATTTGATTTGTGAACACCGGAGGAACGTTGGGATACAAGTACAACGGTGAAAGGTATGATTTTCATGCCCTGTATCCTAATCTGGTTACCCCGATTTGTGTGCTTATTTGATCACCTAAATAAGATAAATGCATGAATCGGACTATATTGCACTTACTTGTGCTTGACTTATGTGTCCTCGATATTTATTGTCTTGAACACTAGTTTGTATAATTCATGAAATATGAGGATGAAGATAAATGTATTTGTACCTTGTAGTACTTGTGTATTGTATTGTATTTCGTATGTATGGTAATGGGTATTGTATTATTGTGGCTTGAATGTTGACTTGTGCTAATTCCTAACCATCTAACTCCTAACTTAAGTGAGTAAATTGGAATGAGTACAAGTCGATATAGCTTCGGCCACGCGTGAGGATGCGGAGCACAAGGTTGGCTGCAATTCCTGATCTTAAAATGGTCCGTGGCCCAATCCCTTAAATGGTAGCATCCCGGATTAGTGAGTCAAGTAAATCCCGGAGTGGGACGGTGTAGTCCCCAGGGCCGGGGTCCCGACGACTTAACTTGAGTAAGAGTAAGAGTAAGTAAAATGGATCCGTAAGTAAGTATGAGTATGAGTATGTATGTGTATGTATGGAGTAACGAGTAAAAGAGTAATCTCCACCCGATTAACCCGGTGGACCAATGAAGCTAACAAGAATGTATATTGTGTATGTACTGCGTATGTGTACTTGAGAACAAGGTAAGTAAGATTTGATGGTATATGTATACCTTGTATGTGATGAAATGTATGTATGTATGCCTTGTGAAAAAGTAATGTAGTATTGAGTATGAAAGCATGTGCATGTTGTGTGAATAAATGAACCGCATGTATAGACCAAGTGGTCGGCGTACCCTCACTAGTACGCGGGGTATGCGGTTATCATGCTCGGCGAAAGCTGACCCTTCGGGGGACATTTTTAGTGTGCAGGTACCCGAAGCGGATGTGGCCAAGGTGAGAGACCGGCGGCACACCCTTGTAATTAGAAGTAAGAAGTGTGAGAAATGGGTAGTGAGAGACTTAGAGAGTAGGTATGAATTTGGAAGAAGTATTACACTTGTATAAGGACCTTAGTAACTCGGTATGTAGATGTATGGTATTGAACTTGAAGTATTGTAAGAATGGGGATGTTGTAGTATTTGATTCGGTAATTGGAGTAGGTATGATAAGTGTGTAGTACTCGGATATTCCGGTCCATCAGACCGATTCTGTAGGTAGAAGTAGTGGCCTTGGTTAGTCACGTGGGTGACTACGGCATTGTATCACCCAATGTATGTAAGAATATATCGCTGCGTGGTATCTGGTATGTAAGGAGATTGGACGGTAAGTATTGTATTAATGGTAGGGGTGTTACAAAAAGTGGTATCAGAGCGAAGTATCGCTCTGATGACTGGAAATACCGAGTTTAGGGATACCGAGTTAGGAAATAGAAGCTTAGGGCTAAGGGCTGAGTGTTAGCATTAGAGATATGCTAGTTAGGAACAACCGGTGAGTACCGGATACCTACAATACCAGCCCGCCCGCGCAAACCCAATTGTATAACTTGGGAAAGGACGCCAGAGAGAAGGAAAGTCCTCATACTCGGGGAAACCCGATCTGGCAGTTGTGAAGCAATCACACTGTAAACAAGAACTGACATATAGTATATTCCAAGGATTGGAAGCCCGGAAGGGATCCCGGTTAAACCACAATACCCGCACTCCATAGCGGTGGGACGAGCACTCCAACCACGAGGAGGCTGCAACTTACAACAGCATGGGGCGACGTGCTTAGCAGTCGCGAGACTGCTAGTCAACCAGCAGCAGGAAAGAAGCACTAACGGTACAACGAAATGGAAAAAGGAGTAATAAACATAACCCGAGACACAAGTCTGGGGACAACAGTAATAGTCAAGCAGCACACCAACGGCATGCTAGGACTAAGGACATAGTCAGGAACCGATTAACTCAAAAACACGCCAATGAGGTTACAATACCTGGCCAACATAGCTCAGACAGCTACAAGAACATTCACAAGCTATAAGCTGATGCAACTAACAACCGTAGTGCCTAAAACAACTCAGGCTCAGGAACCACAAACAAACGTTGGGGAACGAGAAACAAGGAGAACACAACCAAATCAAAGGGGAACCTCCAGGATTGGAGAATTACCCTGATCAAATGACGGCCATGTCAACTTACTAAGAAGTTACTCAGAAGAGTAATTAACCCAAGTAAATGATCAACAAGATCAAAGGAAGAGTCAACAAGACTATCGAGAACCAGTGAAAACCATACCGTGACCGGTATCGGCTTACCCAAAAACCACCAGTACCACGCACTTGCCACGGCAAGTGCAGTAATAACGGGAGCATTCAGGAGGACTTTTAACATACCACAGGTACATAGTGATGTACCGTGACAGCAGCGAAACAACTATAGGATCACAAATCCTGGAAGCTAGAGGAATTAAACCTTGGAAAGGCTTGACGGCCTGACCATTGTATTAAGAACATACCAGACAGCGGGAAGCTGGACTTGGTCAAGACCTCAAAAATGGCTATGCCATGAGAGACTTCTTTAACACCGAAACCTATTTTGAAAACCAAAAATTTTCTTTTCAAAACCTCAAACCTCTTTTAAAGACCTTGGATTTTAAAACCGAACCAACATGATTATGGTGAGTATCATAGATTGATACAAGAGGAGTTGACAATAGAATACTTCACCTAGGCGTGTGACGAACGCTACGAGTGTACCCGTTACGGGATGTGGGACAACCGCACTCCGAAGGAGCTTGCGGGCCCACACGTAGTTGGGTAAGTGGCAACGTATCAGCATGGTACCCCACGTATGTATACATGTAGCGTACGACACACGGGAAGTAGTCAGCTCCGTTCTACGGACCATCAGTGAGTTCAAACCAGAACAACTGGACACCTCAGACAATTCAGCATAAAGGAACTCAGAGAATCCATCTGAAGATAAGGAGTAAGAACTAGGAAGTGCAAAGAGCACAGACAAAAAGTATAGACATTGGATATGTCTCGAAGACATCAAACAAATACGTGATAGCTGGGAAGCATACCCAGCCTAAACACAGTAAGGCAGTTGCCTAACGTGAACACCACAATGCTCAACAAACGGGACAGAACTCCCAAGAGCAATTACAAAATTACCATAAAGTAAAATCCATCATTGAAGGGAATAATAAACCTAGTCTCAAACGCTAGGAGCAAGTATAAACAGTCTACCCAAGAACGGGAGACGTTATAACCCAAAAAGGAGATACTCAAATACAATACCACAGGGCGGTATAGTAATAACACATCGCAATATTAGCCGGGGAAACGGCATGACACAACAACACCCAGGAGCAATCCTTGAAGGGTGTCCGAGTTAGCAACAGATGAACAAAGCATCATGATAAAGGCACAAAAGCTAGAATGAACATTCGGTTAGGACACCAAAGGGATTTCATTTAATAGGAAATACCCTAAATTACCAAGAGGCACTGATTAACACCAAGTTGCCTAAAGGACCTCCTATGAATGGAAGCGTGATGTCACGACTTACCATGGAGCCCAGTAATACCCCCAACCTATGGGGTATAGAAGAAGTGGAAATGTGAAGAAGCAGCTTGCAAAGAGCATAGCTCGCAGCAATACGGCTTAAAAGCCATCAAACAACTATGTTAGGTAAACCTTAACGTTGCATAACCCACACAATTTGATAACAAGACTTGCAAGAGATATTGTCTCATACGACAAGAAATCAACAACTGGACCATCAGTTCAAACCCAACATCCTGAGTGGCTTGGAGTAATGGCCAACTCAATGTCACTGTCACTAGAGCATCAGTCTAGTATACAGTTGACAAGCTTTTAATTACCTTCATGCCTTCTGTAGCAATGGTAGCACAGAGGCATAAGAATCATGATAATGCCAACATTGGCCTAGTCCACACTTGGACACTACGAGAAACCCAAGGGAAGGTACCCCTCGTTAGCTAAAGACCACCAATATGGTGAAGATGTGAACCCTTAGAAAGGCTTCCATCTATTATAACAGAAAATCCTACGCATATAGATATTGCCAAAAGACAATCGAATAAGAAAATGAGATTTTCCAAACCACTACGCCTACAAGAGGTTGTGGACTGTAAAAGCATAACGCTTAAAGAGCATAAAGACTCGAAGGAGTAAGTATACTCCATATGCACCTAAGCATGTGTGAACCACTGTATAAACACCAACATGATGAACCTCGTCACGAGACTTATGAGTGGAAGTATACCCCTCAACAAGAACCTTCCCTTGTCAGCGATAAAATACCCTTCAGTTGGAGAACGGGACCAGAAAACCCTGGAAGCTTCTTGGGATGTCCCGGTGACGTACATACAAGGATAAAACTGCACAGCTAGAGCCTGTAACCAATGCTCAGCTTAGAGAGGACAATCATTGTCAAAACAATCAATGTGAGTGCACATTGCACACCATGAATGACCAACGCTCAAGAGAGCCTGTAACCCGATAAATTACTTCATCCATTATCAACCAAGATAATTGGTAAATGGTATCATAAATGATGGAAATAATGTGAGGTAAGCCAACCTACACATGAAACCTAAACTGAAATAAAACATCCCCACAATGGGAAGATAATAGTAGTGCGGTATGCTACAACAACCATCATACACACGAACATTGGAAACCCCAGGGTATTCATACCATAAGGGAATGGTGCCAATGACAATGGCAATGAGTAAAGAGAAATTATCACAGTAACAGAAACAGTAAAAACGACGATGTACAATGGGTAAGAATACGGTGCGCAACAAGCGACCGCTATGAGGAAGTAGCAAATAAGGACACGGAGTATAAGTATGAGACGACAGGCAGAAATATTCCTTCATATTCCTTAAGTGACCTACTGCCAAGCGTTTACGCCTCTGCACTCTGTATGACTGAGTGTTTTGGTATTGCATTTGCGCAGCTAATGATCTAATGGGATGGCTAGGGATATGGAAATGTAAACCGTAGTAAATCCTTCTTTTCACCAACAAACATGGCATAAGCCAGTTAAACAAGCTTAGCAACAAACCGTGCGGCCTAGGGCCAAAGAAGCACGAAGAGTGTAAACCCACTAACAATCACAAGATGTGAATTCCATAGGAATAAAAGGTGAAAGGAGACGTAACAGAGTCACTAGGACCGACGCATAAAAATGCAAGGTCATACAAGTAAAGACACTTGTACTGAACCAGAAGAACTTGTATGATTCAGAAACTATGGACATCAGAGGAAGCACTATAACTAAATAGTGGCTTAGCCTCGCCAACAATAAGTTGGAAGAACTTAGCGAATAACCGTGAGAGTACGGGTAGTATGTATAATAGATTACCAGGAAGCTGGTTATAATCTAAACTCGTTGAGTTCAAAGGCGGTAAAAGAATACCGCAGTTGTTTAGTAGACCTTACTTCCATAACAGACGGATAAAAGATGATGTATAGCACAGTAAGGATAACACGAAGGGTGAGTAACCCAAGTTATCAGGGTCGCGCAGCAGAAGCTAGTGGGCCCTAGCCAGGATGGTATCAGGGTCGCGCAGCAGAATGCCTTGAAGCCTAATAGGCTAGAACCAAATTGATTGTGAGTTAAATAAACTCATAGAGGAATTCCTGGTGCAAAGACTAAACCATTGGTATGGTTAAGATCCTTTGACCAGAGCATATTGTATAGTGTACCATAGTGAAGCTAAACGCTTCAGATTGCCCAAATTGATTAAACCAATGTTTAATAATAATAACATATGGTAGATTACGTGGGCGTAATCCCTTTTAAGGGGGGTAGAGCGAAAACCGCTTAATGAAAGTTTTATAAATAAAACACATAAACTATAATGTGCATAGCACAAATGAGAATTGAATTGATGATTGGTACTTATGTTAAATAAACATATGTATTCACTCATAATGAGATTATGGTAAATAAGCATTAGATATGCAAATACCATAGGGCGAATATACCCATCGTGTAACCCAGTGTAAGGGTATTAGTAAAGAAGAGTAATGAGTAGTGGACGGAACTCCACAAGTATTGTAACTCTTGAAGAAGTAGTACGAAGTAAATGAGAATAGTAGATGAATGAATTCTAAAGAGTAGTGTATTCGTAAGTAAAATTATCGGAAGTAAATTGAGAACAATTAAACTCTACAAGTATGATAATTCCTAATTAAAATATTTGAAACATTGAGGGTAATGGATGGAAGTAGTGAAGGTTGATGAAATGAGCACTTAGGTATTGAACCATGGAGTAAAGCATTTTGGAAATAGAGTGAGGATGATTGATGGATCGAATCCATCCCTTGGAGATGTATGAACGACTAGGGAGAATTAAAGATAAACATGGAAATAATTGAATTAATTGCTTGTTTGAAACTGATGTGGGAAGTCGAACTTGATCCTGATCAGATCAAGGGAAACCGAACACAAATTGGGGTGGAAAGATAGTTCAACACTGATGCTGATCACATCAGGGTCGAATGATTCTTGAAGCTCCCCTTAAGTGGTCACAAGAATCACACTTAGGATAGAAGCAATGAATATAAACTGGAATTTGGAGTTGTATGTTTTAGAAAATTTTAATTGGTAGTGGTGAAAGAATTTCTTTAGTATGGAGAATGAGAACCTACTAGAAGTGTGTATCGAAGGAAATAGTAAGGTAGTATGTTGTATTATTCCAAGGGCAGCGGGACACAGGACTCGTCTGTGTAAGTGTATTGCATCGCTTGAGGGATTGTAAGTGTATTGCATCGCTTTGGGGATAGCTTTGCACTGTATGTATGTATAAAGCTTGTAATGAGGAACTGGATGGCTGGTAGTAATGTGGATTGGGCAAGTATCGTACTTTGGTAAGGTATGGTATGTAGAAACCCGGAGTAATGGATTTAGGAATTGTACGGAGGAAGAATGTATGACTTTGGCATTAGACAAGTATAAATGAGTAAGTATAGTAATCCCATAACCTCGAACAACTTTGAGGACAAAGTTCTTAAGGGGGGTAGATTGAAATACCCCGAACTTAAATATAGGGATTTAAATTAACTTAATCCGTATTTAAGGGCCTGATGGTACCTAAATAATATTAGTAAGGAAAATAAATCCAAAAGAAATAAATAAACGCTTAAAAGCAGAAAAACGCTTAATAAGCGTTAAATAACCATAGGAGGTATGAGACCTCGGTTAGCGTATTGTATGGATCCTAAAGGTTTAATAAGACCTAAATAATATATGGGAACAACTCCCGAAGAAAACGGATCCAAATAAAGTATTAAAACACTAATAGAACTTTAGAGCACGTTTTTCGAGAAAACCCGAAAACGTGACTTTAAGTGGTCAAACAGACCCGTAAAAATTATAAATCATTAAATAATAATTATTAAGCATCTATGGGAGCTTAATAGTCAATAAAATTAATTAAACGAGAAAATTCCGGAAAACGGGCCCGGTTAGTGAATAATACCTAAACCGGGTAAAATAACGAGCGTTTTCTGTAAAAGACGAAAAACGCTCCAACTAGTATAACTGTAAGGGGGCCGGTTTTAAAGGGTTAAATAACCCCTCACACACACATGTAACTAGCTAACAAGTAAGTAAATCATAAAGCAAAAAGTAAAAGTACAAAAGCAAAATAACTCTCTCTCACCTCTCACTCACACCTTTCCCTCTTCTCTCTCCAATCTCTCCCTCTCTCACCGTCTCCCTCCTTCCTCTCTCAGCTGGGGCGATTTTTGGAGCTTCTCCAACACCAACAATGGCTTCCCTCCTTCTCTAGCATGCTCCACCTTCGTTTGAACTCCAAATGCAAAAATAATTGCATATTCTTACTCTCCTCATCACCCTCTACACTTCTCTCTTTTCAAAATCCAAAAATGAGGAAGTTGATTTTCGTGGGTATACCCCATTCAAAGAGAAAAGTACACCATTATGGAGCTTGGAGTCTCCTCTTTCCAACAAGGTATAAATCTCCACAAAAGATTCAAGTTTTCCCCATTTTTCTTTGGTAGCCGATTTTGGCTTGTTGTAATGCCTTGTTTTTCTCTCTCTTTTGAGCATAATATCAACCCTCCAATGGTGGTGAGAACACCTTCTTGAACCAAGGGCTAAAACCCCTCCTAAAAGCTTCAAGAGGTAAACCCTAGAAATTTGTTTAAAACATCTTAATGAATTAGTATAAATCTAAGGGTTAGTATATTAATTATACTTGTTTTGTATGCTATGGGTGATGGGAATGGAGTTTGGCAACTCCATTCCCCACAAAACCGAATGGGACAAGAGAGAAAACAAGAGAAGAAATGGAGAAGAATGAAGGAATTATAAAGCTCAAGGTAAGAGCTCTTTATTAATGTTAATTTTGGTGCATTAGAGTAATGGAATGGGTAAACGAATAAAAGAAACCAAACTAATGTATTAGGATTGAAGTTTATGAAGTTTTGAGTATTGAGAGTAAGTTTGAGTATTTGTGCATTAGTATGTGAATTGTAGGCCTTGGAGCCAAATGGTTGTGTATGAGTATTGGTATTGATGTTTGATGGAGTATTGGTGTATTGGGATGGATTTATATTTGTATTGATTGCTGGTAGGACCCTTGTAAGGGTTTGGCTAGAATAGGAATGATTTTGGTGATAATGAGAATGTGTGGATGAGTAAGGAAAAGTAGATGAGTTATGGCAAAATTTTGGTAGGAATATGTGCATTATGAATGACTTGGTGAATGGGAGAACCAAGGTGTGTATTGGGGATTTTAGGGATGTCTAATGACCATGGAATGGTATTTGAGGTAAAGGAATACTAGGATGCAAAATCTGTAGCAAGGAGTGCTAGGAATGTCTTGGAGAAACTAGGAAGAACTAGAGTATAAGGCTTAGTAAAGTGAATGTTGGACTTGGGTATAGATGGTACAATTGCTCGGAAATGAATTGGCATGGTAAGAGGAGGTATTTGGGATGCTAGGAGTAACATTGGTGGAGGAAATATTGAATGGTAGGAGTTGTAGAAAAATCTGTAGCATTAGAGAATGAAAAACTGTTGTAGGTGTTGAAAGGAAGTGAGGAAATTGTGTAAATTGTCTCATGGATTTAGTAATGGAATTGGTGGATGAAATAAGGTATTTTAGGGAGCCTAAATGGCATTATATCATGTGGGATTACATGTAGAAAGATTGGGGAAGGAATGGGTAAGAAAAGAATTGAAAAACAAAGTCTGTAGCAGTGTTCTGCTACCGACCGACCCAGAGTCTGGGTCGGACCGTGGGTCGGTCGGAGCTTAGGTAACGAAAATAAACCCTTCGGGAATGGACCGACCCAGGAGCCGTGGGTCGGACGTGGGTCGGTCGGACTCGAATTTTCTGTTGTCGAAGTTTCGCACTTCGACCGACCCAGAGGTGGGTCGGTCGGTGGGTCGGTCGGAGCTTGGACAACAGACCCGAAACTCTCGGCAATGGACCGACCCAGAGGTGTATGGGTCGGTCGGAATAGTTCTGGGTCGGTCGGGAGAAATTTCAGAGAACGAAACTTACTGGAATGGACCGACCCAGGGTTGGGTCGGTCGGTGGGTCGGTCGACCCGTAACTTACAAAAAAAAAAAACTAAACTAAAACTAAATGAATGTAACTATATATATATATATATATATATATGTATATGTATGTATACCCACCTATACATATGTACATGTATATGTAAGCAAGTAAACCATTGTAAGTAGATAAAAGTAAGTAAATAAAATGTAGGTATAGGAATGTAAAGACTTAGTAAGTATGAGTTAGGGAGCGTAAGGATAATCGAATTAAATTAATGATAGTTAGATTAATTATTCGATTGTATGTATATCATAGGATTTGATTTGTGAACACCGGAGGAACGTTGGGATACAAGTACAACGGTGAAAGGTATGATTTCTTCATGCCCTGTATCCTAATCTGGTTACCCCGATTTGTGTGCTTATTTGATCACCTAAATAAGATAAATGCATGAATCGGACTATATTGCACTTACTTGTGCTTGATTATGTGTCCTCGATATTTATTGTCTTGAACACTAGTTTGTATAATTCATGAAATATGAGGATGAAGATAAATTGTATTTGTACCTTGTAGTGTACTTGTGTATTGTATTGTATTTCGTATGTATGTGTACATGGGTATTGTATTATTGTGGCTTGAATGTTGACTTGTGCTAATTCCTAACCATCTAACTCCTAACTTAAGTGAGTAAATTGGAATGAGTACAAGTCCGATATAGCTTCGGCCACGCGGAGGATGCGGAGTCACAAGAGGTTGGCTGCAATTCCTGACTCTTAAACTGGTCCGTGGCCCAAATCCCTTAAATGGGTAGCATCCCGGATTAGTGAGTCAAGTAAATCCCGGAGGTGGGACGGTGTAGTCCCCAGGGCCGGAGGTCCCGACGACTTAACTTGAGTAAGAGTAAGAGTAAGTAAATATGGATCCGTAAGTAAGTATGAGTATGAGTATGTATGTGTATGTATGGAGTAAACGAGTAAAAGAGTAATCTCCACCCGATTAACCCGGGTGGACCAATGAAGCTAACAAGAATTGTATATTGTGTATGTACTGCGTATGTGTACTTGAGAACAAGGTAAGTAAGTATTTGATGGTATATGTATACCTTGTATGTGATGAAATGTATGTATGTATGCCTTGTGAAAGTAATGTAGTATTGAGTATGAAAGCATGTATGCATGTTGTGTGAATAAATGAACCGCATGTATACGACCAAGTGGTCGGCGTACCCTCACTAGTACGCGGGGTATGCGGTTATCATGCTCGGCGAAAGCTGACCCCTTCGGGGGACATTTTTTAGTGTGCAGGTACCCGAAGCGGATGTGGCCAAGGTGAGAGACCGGCGGCACACCCTTGTAATTAGAAGTAAGAAGTTGTGAGAAATGGGTAGTGAGTAGACTCTTAGAGAGTAGGTATGAATTTGGAAGAAGTATTACACTTGTATAAGGACCTTAGTAACTCGGTATGTAGATTGTATGGTATTGAACTTGAAGTATTGTAATGAATGGGATGTTGTAGTATTTGATTCGGTAATTGGAGTAGGTATGATAAGTGTGTAGTACTCGGATATTCCGGTCCATCAGACCGATGCTGTAGGTAGAAGTAGTGGCCTTGTTAGTCACGTGGGTGACTAACGGCATTGTATCACCCAATGTATGTAAGAATATATCCGCTGCGTGTATCTGGTATGTAAGGAGATTGGACGGTAAGTATTGTATTAATGGTAGGGGTGTTACAAGTTCGCACTTGGCCTAGGCCAAAGACCGTTACGGACATCAGAAGTTTCCTTGGTTTAGCAGGCTACTACAGAAGGTTTGTCAGAGACTTCTCCAAGATAGCCAAACCTATGACCAGCTTAATGAAGAAGGACGCACCTTTCACATGGACTACTGAATGTGAGACCTCATTTGAGCTTTTGAAGAATGCTTTGACATCAGCACCAGTTTTGACTATACCTGAAGGCACAGAGGGTTATGAAGTTTACTGTGATGCATCAGGTAGGGGATTAGGGTGTGTACTCATGCAGAATGGGAAGGTAGTCACCTACGCTTCCCGACAGTTGAAGAAACATGAGGAAAACTATCCCACACATGACTTGGAGCTTGGAGCTATTGTTTTTGCCTTGAAGATCTGGCGCCACTACCTGTATGGTGTCCAGATGACCGTATATTCGGATCATAAGAGTTTGAAATATGTATTCACCCAGAAGGAGTTAAACATGAGACAAAGAAGATGGGTTGAATTTCTTAAGGATTATGACATTGATTTGCAGTACAAGGAAGGGAAAGCTAATGTTGTAGCAGACGCATTGAGTCGACGAGCTATTCTCTAATGCCATGTGGCTAGCTCGAGTCTTATGGACGACATACGCAGAGCACAGCAGAGTGATCAGCGAATGATGGAGATCAGTCAGAAGTTGACTGACGGTACATTTGAGGGTGGAAAGTATGAGTTCCAGTTACATGATGATGGACTCATCAGATTGAAGGGAGATTGTGTATTCCCAGAGACAGCACAGATATAAAGGAGCATATTCTTCGAGAGTCCCACACTTCTACCACATCTGTCCATCCAGGAGCTTCTAAGATGTACAAATATCTAAAGAGGTATTTCGGTGGAGTGGTATGAAGGGCGACGTGACAGAGTATGTGATTCGATGTCTCACTTGTCAGAAAGTGAAATTCGAACATAGACGACCTGGAGGTATGGTACAGTCTATGCCAGTTCCAGAGTGGAAGTTTATGATATCTCCATGGACTTCGTGGTGGGACTACCACCTACGAGAGGAGGCCTAACATGATTTGGGTTGTTGTTGACCGACTGACTAAAGTTGCTAGGTTTATTCCGATGAAGGATACTTGGAAAGTGCCAAAGTTAGCAGAGCTATTTGAGAAAGAGATTATCAGACATCATGGAGTACCTAAGACTATTGTTTCAGATCGAGACATAGATTTCTCTCACGATACTGGCGAGCTACTTGCGAGGCACTGGCACTGAGTTGAAGCTTAGCACAGCATTTCATCCTCAGACAGATGGACAGTCAGAGAGGACTATTCAGACCTTGGAGGACATGCTACGAGCATGTGCCTTGGATTTTCAGGAAAGCTGGATAGATAGATTACATCTAATCGAGTTTGCTTACATAACAGCTATCACCTTATACAGATGTCACCTTTTCAGGCTTTATATGGCAGACCATGCCGCACACCTTTATGCTGGGACGAGTCTAGTGAGACCGTCATCATTGGGCTGAGTACTTGGAGCAAGTCAGGCAGAAGTAGAAGTCAGCAGATCAGAAACATATGAAAGCAGCACAGGACAGACATAAATCATATGCTGATGAGAGGCGACGAGACCTTGAGTTCGCAGTTGGCGACCAGGTATTTCTACGAGTTTCACCCATGAAGGGTGTATTCAGATTTGGTAGAAGGGCAAGCTAAGCCGAAATTTGTAGGACCCTACGCTATCATAGAGGGGTGGGCCTAGTGGCATATCGACTGATTTGCCAGCCGAGTTGGGCAAAGTACACAATGTTTTTTTCACGTGTCTCAGCTTAAGAAAACATGCCTCATCCTTCTCATGTTCTACAACCAGAGACACTCTCTTTAGAACCAACAATGCGGTATGTGGGAAACACCGCAAAGAATCTTAGATAGGAAGACACGAGAGACTCGAACAAGTCTGTGAGCCTCGTAAAGGTTCTTTGGTCGAACCACGATGTGGAAGAGGCCACATGGGAACTCGAAGCTGATATGCGAGCGAAGTTTCCTCATATTAACCGACTAGGCACTTAGTCTAGGGTACGGGGGCGTACCCTTCTTTTTGGGGGGTAGAGCCTTTTTCATTTTTGAGTTAGTGTGCACTTTGTTGCACCTTTGTGCATTGCATTTGTTGCTTTTTGTGCATTTCAGTTGTTACACTTTTGTGCATTTCAGTTGTTGCACTTTGTGCATTCAGTTGTTGCACTTTTGTGCATTTCAGTGACACCTTGTCTTGTGAGTTCTTGTGTAACACTGGGTTTGAATGTACCTTGTACTTCTACTTGATTGTGTGTACTTCATTACACTACAATGGAAATATTATATGCACTACGTTGCACCATTTGAAATGAAAAGTGATTGTGTTCACTACCTTGCTTTACACTGCAAGTATATGTTATGACATTCCAAGTATTTCTGTTGTACTTGATATACACTATGAACTTAGGGATATAGAGACTTGGGACTTGATCCCTAAAAATTAGATTGAGTTGTGGATACTTAGTGGAACTTGATTCCCCCACAACCTTATACTTTAAATATGAGACTTCGGGGCGAAGTCCTTTTTAAGGGGGGTAGATTGAAATACCCCAAATCTAAATAATATTATTAAATCATTATTTATTGGAATATAATCCAAACATAAATCAGTTCACGTACGCATGCAAACCCATGCATGAAAACGTTACGTAAAAATAGTCGTTTCACCATAAACGCTAAAACGCCTTAGAAACATGTGATCAAGCATGACCTTGTATGACCTTCTAAAACTCAAACCAAATGGTCATACACTCATTATATGAATATAAATATATTCCCTAAGCTATATTCAGTCAAATACGCAAAACGCTCGGGAGTGCTCACGCGCGCCCCTTAAAGCAAGAAAAGCTCGGAGGAGTGCCGAGGTGGCACGAACTCCTATAAAATTAATTCCTAGAGTTCCTAATATCATTGTTTACCATTCTAAAAATAACCCACGAAGTGGTTCATCAAAATTCAACAAAAACCACAGGAGAATTTCTTAACGCTCCTTTTTGCCCGGGTGTGTCCCGATGGCCCGTAAATTTTGTCATGGGTTGATGTAACCCCACATCACTCAATGTAACATCTTAGTATATGTTTATTTACTATAATAAGTGTTTACAAACACTTGGAACTCATAAGAACAATTGGTTTCCCAAAATTTCCTTAGAGCACAAAAACACACCTTCGGGTGTCACGAAAATGCGTTTTACGCAATTACCTTGTAGTTTTTGACATGCCACGAATTGGTAATCTTAAAAAGGGTTAAAATGACCTTCTAAATCAGTTGGTGTGACTAGTCAACAAGGTGCTCTATAGGGGCCGATTTTAAGGGCAAAAACTAGTATAAAATTTGCCTTAAAAGTTTATAAAAGGCTTTAAAACATAATGACTCATCATCCCATGTGCTATAATACTTAATGGCAAAGAAATGTGTGACTCATTTGACCAGAGAGCTGTCGAAATTATGCTAGAGAACATGGCCAAGTTGGCTAGACAAAAACAAATGCTAAAAGCAAAAAGTAGATTCCTTTTCTTTTTGCCTTTTGATTTCTTAAGCAAGTAACCTTCCTTGCTTGTTTCTTAGCTCTTCTCCACCGGTTTTTGAGCTCCATTCAAGCCTCCAATTCGTGCACCTACATGAAGAAGAAGACAAGTCAATTGACATTGAAAAATGAAAGGAATAAACTCACCTTTTCTCACCTTGTCTTTTAGCCAAAATAATTGCCTTGCCAACTCTTGCTTAGTCACTCCACATGGCCGGTTTTTAGGCTGGAAAAGAGATCATTTATTGAGCCAATCAACCATGAATTAAACCAAGGAAAAGAATTGTCAAATGACATTAAAAATTTGACAAAACAAAATCAATTTCCAAATGCCTTCTTTCATTTACGTGAGTGAGCTTCACTTTCTTCCTTGCCCTCTTCTTGCACGGTTTGTAAGCTCCCTCCTCTCTCTTCTAGCTTCATCTTCTTCCTTTGAAGCTCTTAAGTCCATTAATGGAGTTTTAACTTCTATCTTCATCTTAAGGTAATTTCCTAGCATTTCTTGGCAAGTCTTGAAGCAAAACTCTTCCTAGCATATCAAGGTGGGTTCGGCCACATTTAGTTCTCCAAGGGGATTGTCCAAACCAACATTAAACCAAGGAGCATCTCAAGGTTATCTTAAGGTAGGTTTTAAAGCTTGAAAATCCTTAAAACACATTTTTGTGTGTAACCAAGTTCTACCTCTTCTAAGTCTCTTTTCTTCTTCATTTTGATGAAGGAAAACTTGCTCTTCATCTACCTTTGGTGAGCCGAAATTATAAGAGAAAAAGTCTAAGGTAAAGTATTGAAAAACTACTTACAAATCTACTTAAGATCTTTGTTGAAGATCTAACTCCTAAACACCTTCACCTCTTGCAAAAACCGAAGAGGAGCATCAAGTTTACCTAGGAGAAAGCTTGGAGATTCAAGAAGAAGTTCAAGCACTTAACCACCTTTGTTAAGAAGTAAGTTCACTAAGTAAACCCTTATATATAAGCTTTGTTAAGCTTCTAAAAATTGTACAAAAATTATGTACACCTCTTAGGTTATATAATACCGAAGCTATATGGTTTTATATGCCAAAAATATAACCTATAACATATAAGGAAAATATTTACCTTAAGACACATTTTTGTGTCACAAATTTTAGTTATGTTATATATCATTTTATGCCGAATTATCAAGGGCAAAAGTTCTTTATTTTGAGCTTAGAATTTATATAAGACATTACAATAATTTATACTTGAGTTATATAACTCCTATGAATTTAGTTATAATTATCTAGACATATAAATCCACTTTTATATACTATATGGTCACCAAATAAATATGGCCGAATGGTTTATGTGTTAAATGGATTTTAATGAGCTACTTAGGTATATAAATTTATATCATAAAGTTTGGTGAGTTAAGAATATACTATTAGTGTCTAAATGACTAATTAATTAAGTTATGTGGGTTAAATGTAATTTTAACAAAGTTTAGTGTACTTATATTAAAAACCGAGAGCTAAAGGGCTGTTTGGTGTAATTATAATATAATATAAGGTTAGGAATTAAGTTTATGAATTTTAGATAATTTAAACAAGCTTTAAAATAACTTTTTATTAAGTTTTGGGCTATTATGTAATTTATAAAAGTTGCTATGAAAGTTTGGAGTTTAATATGTGGCGAGTTCATAATTAAGTGAATTAGGAAGTTCACTTTCGAATTTTGGGGAATTAAATATTTAAACTATAGTTTATAAGTTATTATGTGACTATTATAAAGTTTTGGGGTGGAAATGTAATTAATGGAAAGTTCTAGGCTAAAGCCGAATTAGTTTGGGTTAGTTTGGTAATTTAAGAATTTAGATAAATATTTAGCATTTATGGGGAATTAAAATTAAAACTATAGTTTATAAGACATTATGTAAAGATTATGAGATTTTGTGGTTAAATTGCAATTATAAGAAGTATACATATTTATGCCGAGATTTTGAGGGGCTAAGATGTAATTTTCGAAAGTTATAATATTTATAAGTTATGTCCAAAAATATTAGTGGTAGTTTTGTAATTTAATTAAATAAGGAATTAAAACCATGTTATATAAAGAGATTAGAATTTAAATGTAAAGTTTATGAATTAGTATGGTGTTTTGTAAATAACTGAAATATAAGTCTAAGAATTTAGATTTAAATAAATATAGGTCCTATATGGATATTTGGAGGATTTAGAAGAAAGAATTTTGATTAAAGGAATTATGGAGTTAAAACTATGGCTTACAAGGTTATAAGGAATTAAAAGATAAACTATAAATATTATTTATGGGTAAAAGGAGAATGATAAAACTATAAGAATTTTATGTCTATGTATGACATATAAATATAGTTAAGAAATTATAAGTTGTTATGTCACCTAGACAAATAAAATAAACAACAAATGCAATGACACATATACGTGCATTAAAGGATGTATAGATAAATCAAAAGGAATAACAAATAAGTTATACATTAAATCATGAGGTAATTAAAAGAAATAAACCTCACATGAAATAAAAAATACGAGATTTGTTAAATGATCCAATAGAATTATTATATAAGGGTAACATAAATTAACCCTCTCAGTCAATCCTATTCTAGGACTCTGTTTGACCAGACGTTGACCGGGAATTAAACGAGTACAGTCTACGGTGAACGGTATGGGATTCTTGCAACCTGTTTTCTAACGGATTACACTGGCTTGTGTGCTATCTGTTGTTTGAAATAACGACCAAGATAATTAATGTAAAATGTTGTTTTACTCTTGTGCACTATTGTGTTATTTTATGTGCGTGATTGTTGCTGACTACAACGTGTATGTCCCACGCATACAAACACTACTATACCAGTGGATTAAATACCTGCGCTTCAGTATACCGAGGACTTGTACTCAAGTCTCTCACTAACTTCACTTTATAACAAACGTCATTATCCTAAACGTGATAATTGACAATACACATTGTGTTTTTGTTTAATGTCTTTATATGACACTTAACAAATATATACTTCGAGAATGAGGAGCCCAGTTGGATCTGGCCATGCATGCTACGGGAGTTGTACCTGTCTCAGGTCGTCTCCTACTACGTCGCGACGGAACATTCAGTTTGAGAGGCAAGACTCTATTCTTCCGGGATTCAAATGCCCATCAGTGTCAGTTTGAGGAAGATTTCATTCCTCTAGTGGGATTCATTTCCCACGCATCTCAGTTCAGGGTTAACTACGTTATCTCCTGGGGTTTTTATACCCAACCTTTCTCTATAAACGAGGTCACTATACCTCCACTATATTGATATACTTTTACATCTGTCATCCCCTGTGTGGACCCGACAGCTATCAGACATTTCAGTTCAGCTAACTTGACCTTCTGTGTCTTGTTCTTGTGGGGACAACCATTGTCCTTGTATGGATACTTGTTCATCAACTCTGCTTGTTTACAGCTTTATAAAAATGAACTGCATGTGTTCGACAAGTAGTTGGTGTGGCCCCTGTAGACGAGGGCTGCACGTTTTCCATACCAGCTGTTTATACCCAAAATTTTGACCCCCTAGTTAAGGTCTACGAGGTTGTGAGAGCCATCTCCATCAAACAGTAAGAGACTCCGGCCCGATCGGCGTGTTCCAGGGCCTGGGAGCAGCTTCGTCATTGTCAGGGGCGTTTTCGTATTTTTAAGGCTTCTGAGTTCTCCTATAGGCTTTCTCTCTCCTCCAAAGGGTGCCCAAATCAGCTCGAAATGCTTTGATATTTTAACCCATGATAGAGGATGACATTTTAAGCATAATGGCGTTGGAATTTTGATTTTTTTCGAATTTCCAATAATTTCTAGCAATTTCTGATTGAATCTGACGAGAATTCAATTTAAAATGCTCCAGCATTTAAAAATTCGTTTCCACCTCAGAAAATTCATAATATCCATTCTTGACATGTGGTTAAAATTTCATAGCAAAATTCCTTTGGGAAGTTACTCAGTAAAATATCGAAAAATCTTACTTTTACTAGATTCTCTTTATCTTTAAGAAAGTCTATATAAGGGGATAGGTTTTTGGATAAAATCAGAACCTCACATGCTGAAGAACCCTAGAGAGTCAGAAACACGGCCTCCTCTCTCTCTCTCACGTTTTCCAACACCGGCCACCCAAATCATACTGAAAATCCCCCGAAATCACCATCTAAACACGTTTTCCAATCCCCAAAGCACCAATAATCATCAAAACCTCACAAAAACACCTCTAAAACGTGAAGAACAGCAAGAACAACAACAACCAGAAGCTTGGGTCGAAATCCTCTCGGGTCTGCCATCAACGGAGCACTCGACGAGTCCCGGTGTGAAGAAACGTTGTGAATCCGAAGGTAAAACAGGTAGAAACTCCACTTCCCTGATTCACCACGGTATTATCTGTCTTGCCTCAAAATTTGGGCTCAACTAACCTTCGTAGGCTTCTGTATTGCTGTTTATTTTAGCCTCTGTCAGATAACTTGTTTGCTAAGTTTCGTGCTTAATTCGAATTCAAATTGAAAACTTTCAATCACTAACGTCTTGTACATCTTTCAGGCTACACACCCATAAAATTTGAGCTCAAAACACCCTCGGGAACCTTCTGAAAACCCCTGTCCGTGGGTGGTCCGTGACCTCGGACCTGGTCCGGGACCTCGGACGCGGTGTCCGAGACCACGGACACCCACGGACGGCGGCGATTTTAAAATTCAAAATTTAGGTTTTTCTAATGATGTCCGGGCCCACGGACAGCCTGTCCGTGGCCCCGGACTTTGCAAATTTTCGTTTTCCTTTAATTTCGACTTTTCTGTTATTTAGGTTAACTGGGGTCCGTGGTCTCGGACATTAGGTCCGTGGCTACGGACGGAAACAAAATTTGACCTAATTCTGCCTCCGAACCCTAGTTTTAGGTAGCTTTCAATTTCACTTTAATTTTCTGTCAAAAAATGCTAAAAACACAAAAAACAGAAGCGCGCACTTAGGTTAAAAACGACCTCGTAATAAGCCGTAATAAACTAAGTAGAGGAAAAACGACCTAGGAGGGGTAATGAAAGTAATTGAACCCTAAATAAGTCGAATATCAAGCCCCCGAACCCGAACTCTCCTTTCCTAATTTATCTAGGTCAAAATTAGGTGGCGACTCATAATAGGTTCCAGTGAGCTAGCTTAGGTTTCATAATTATTGTTATGTGACATAGTTATTAATCTTAGGTTATAAGTGGACCTAAAACCCGTTTAGATCCTAATCAACTTTAATCAACATAGGATAGGGTTTAAAATCGAGGCTCACAGACTGGCGACTCTGCTGGGGACAAACTTCTTAATTTTAACTTGTTTGATTTTAAGAAAGAGGGCTTAACTTGAAAATGTTTATTTATGGCTTTATTACTTTGTTTGTTTACTTTTGTGCGCACTTTAATTTTTGCACCCTTGCATCATATGAGAGCGAGGGTCCACGCAAACCGATTTCACCCCGGGACCCGTTTGAGGGTCCCCTGTCAGGGACTCACACCTTTTAGGTGATGTGAATAAGCGAGGGAAAAGAGGAGGGTGTCGTCTAACCACACCCCCTTAATACCTGGGCTTTAGCCCCAAGCGTTTTCCTGGCAGTACCCTTACCAAGCCCAATGTTTGGTCATTCAAAGACCCGACCGTAGACGCACACTTAACAGTGATGTGAAAAAGTGGGGAAGCCCAAAGAGAATAGCGTGCAAGCCCTATTCCTTTGTGGTAACCTGGGCCCAAGCCCCAAGCACCTCTCCGGATCGATCCATTCCCAAGTTGATTTAACCGTCAAGTGAGGACATGTTGAATTTGTGTGGGCCTTGTTTGCTTGTATGATCGGCCCACTACCCCGCCTAGAGATTGATAGGAACTTCTCCTACATCAACCTAGCCCAACACGAATTGGCAACTCTATTTGTTTGCGGCCCAGAGGCCCTGTTTGGTTTAACATGTGAGTCGTTCGGGCTTCGGCCCAAAAGCCTAGACTTAGGTGATTTCTCTTCTGGCCCAATTTGAATTATCCAATTAGTTCTAGGCCCATAAAAAGAAATCCACCTGAACTTGAAATAGCTCACAAATCCTGCAAGTAAAATCTTTGTCAGCTTAGCAACCATCTTCTCTGACCCAAAGAAAGTTAGGCCCATTTGTGATCTAGGGATCATTCCAGCTCATATGCTTTTCTTGCGGCCCAAACAAGTTTTTACCTAGAACTTCTTCACGGCCCAGAATTTTAGCTCAGTCCACTGTTATTTTCCAACAGATAAACCCGAATCAAAGTATGGCAGAAGGAGGAAACCCAGTCAGCATGGAGGCCGTTTGCAGCCTTAGATCAAAGGTACATGGCTGCCTTGGACGCCATGGAACAGAAACATAGGTCCGCCACTAATGACATGGAGGCTAAGTATGTCACCATCATCGAAGAGTTGAAAAGCAAAATCAATTCCCTTGAGATTGGTCATCAGGAAAACATTTCAGGAAAGATAGCCGACTCTGGGAACGGGCGCGACTACATCGAAGTTAACTCCGTTGAGGCCCAGGATGCACAAGGATTTGTAGGGCAAGTCGTCCCGACTACCAACTAGCCGCAGAATTCAAGAAGGCTCTGAAAAGGATCGAGCGCATGAAAAGGCTAGCAAGCCGGTTGGCCTCGATTACCTTTCCATGACATCGTATCCCGAGGTTGATCTTCCGCCAAAGCTGAAGATGCCCACACTCGCTTTGTACAAGGGTTCCTCAGATCCACAGATTCATTTGGCTATGTTCGACCGGGAAATGTCCATCTTGGGGCTCAACGACATGCAAAAAGCCAAAGTTTTTGCTCGCTATCTAGACGAGACTCCTCAGCGTTGGTATCTCACTCAGAAGATGAATACCAAGACCTACGAGGAGGTTTGCGAGGCTTTCCTAAATCATTTCGAGTATGCTAAGAACCTCGAGGTCACCAGAATCGATCTGGCAGGAACTCGACAGAAAGACGGTGAGTCCATGTCTGACTTCATCAAGCGTTGGAGGAGAAAGGCTGCAGCCATGCCTACCAGAATGGACGAGCAGGAGCAAATCCGCATGATAATTGAAACATGCGAAAACAACACAACCATGAGCTAAAATTTATGTACTTTCCGAGTTTGGACATGTTGATGGGACAAGTCGGTATTCTAGAGGAAAGGATTCATAAGGAAGGTTTGGAGCTCGAGTGCTCAAGAAACTCCGGCAGTGGCTCCAAATTATCTAAGCCAGGACCAGAAAAGGCTTATCTTCAGACAGTAGCTTGCGCTCAAAGCAGTTTCCCAGAAGTGAATATGGTTCAACGACCTAGATCTCCGCATCAAAACCTTAGGACAATACCCTTACCACGCCGAGACTCATCGCAAAGGGAGTTCACCAACATTGGCCGAGCACCAAGTCAGGCGTTTGAAGAGCTTCAGAAGAGAAACCTGCTACAGCCCCTGGCCCCTCGGCCAGGAACCACTCATTTGGGAGGCATCTTAATCAATTCTGCCACTACCATCAGTTGCCTGGCCATTATGCTGACAATTGCCGAGCATTGAAGCACAAGATTCAAGACCTCCTCGAGCAAGGAGTCCAATTTTTCTAAGTGTGCAGATCGTTTCTTGCATCTTCAATTTTCCTAGTAGCTTATTAGTTAGTTTTCAGTCACCTCTGATTGTAATCTTTACGTTTCTTTCATGATTCATAAATAAAATCATAGTTCCATTTTCAACTCCTGTACAAACCATTTTTCATTCATCGAAAAAAGAAGGAAAACAAAATAGTTTTTTTTAAGGAAAGGATCACGAAGCAATCATTTTTCTGACTATGCAATGGAACGGCTTGTCTCTTGTTTCTAAAAATTTGAACATGCCTAACCAAACACCACAACTCACCCATAATATCCAAATAACCCACAAAGAGGTTCAAAGTCCACATCTATCGAATTGTTGTCACAAACCCCAATCAATGGGGGCAATCTAAGTTTAAGTTCGTCGTCTTTTATCTTTTGTTAAATGTGCGAACGAGTTTCCAGGTGAAAATCTCACGAGAGTGTCTTGAGTGGGAAAACCATGAGTGAACGAGCGTGTCATTTTTACACGACTCGGTGAGTCCACATTCAAAGTGAGGTAAACGGCATAACTCCGACCGAAGGAGATAATTTGTAAATTTACGCTTAGACCTGTGAAAAGTAACAAAGAATGGATACACAACTATCAGGAATGACGAAGCACCTAGTACAACACCACATAGCCAAAAGCTTGTGAACCCTGACGTTAAACCCTAGGCACCCCCGCTGAGCCTTTCATATATCCCTTTTGATATTATGAACTCCACAAAATAACCCGGCCAATGATGAATGTTCGACCCGGTGACCAAAGAAGCGAGGAGCCCGACTCTCAGATAACATTCTCATCAGTCCGAAGAAGCAATGCCGCTATCAGCATGGCGAAGCGATCCGCAAATGGTCCCAGAGGACACAGGATCAAAAGAGCTAACATCAAACAGCTCTCAAAGTTCAAACCGGGAAACACAAGAACCCCGAAGGCAAAGTCAAGAAAGGATAAACAAAAGGCAACCCGAAGTGCCTCGAAGAAGTCCAAATGACAAAAAAAAGAGAAATGGTGTAAAGGACAACTCCAAAAGTCCAAGTCCAGAAGCTCAAAACAACGTCGACATGAAGCAGCTAGACGACTTCAAGACAAGGAAGATGAATCTGAGAGAAGACACAAGTTGCAGCTTTGGTCACCCATTTAAGCTCCACATACCTCAAATATCCCTCCATGATCCTGTTGTCATTTCATCACACCCTATGGCCATGTTATAAGCTTTAAAGACTTCCGACTTGATAGTTGTGTGTCTAATCACGTGAAAGTAACAGATCGAATGCGTAAATTCATCAAATATCGAATTCAATGGTCTAGAAGTTGTGACCGTAGGGGAGGAACGAGTGCAAACACCAAACACGCCGAGTGTAGGTTAGGAAGCACCACGTAAAACATAAGCCTTGACCCTGTGAGGACGAGACTCGTTCGCACGTTTAATAAAAGAAATACTGGGGCAATCGATCGTTCCGATCGATTGCCATGAACTCTAGCTCAGATTGTCTTAAGGGAAAATACTGGGGGCAATTGTTGGTTCCAACAATTGCTATGACAACACCAATTGGAACCCAAAGCTTTACCTGCCACCAACACCACAGCCCACAAACCTTCCCACATAAGCCACAACAAACACCACAAGCCCACATAGCCTTTACTTTCACACCATACACCACACAAGCCCAAACCACTACACAGGCCCACATAAGCCCTTACCTTTACATCATACACTATACCCCACCGATGGCATGTTCATCTCCTAGGAGATAAATTGCAAGTCCGAAATCTATGGTCAGGAATGATAATTTCACTTTCCTTTTCAGTAAACAAATTTTTCTTCAAACACTGCCACGTTTGGCACCTTTTCCAACAAATTCCTGTTTTGAACGAGTATCTTTCATATATTTTGATTGTGTACATCTTATCATCATTGCCATGTTTGGCACTCCAGTGATCAGTTTTACCATTTGCACGAGACCATTATCCTCCTAACTTATTTGAGTTCGAGACCCAAAATCGGTGCAAGGCCCTGCAGATTCCTCTTTCAGTGCGAGACCGCATCTTCAACCAGTACGAGACCTAGTAATCATCTTCCGTGGACCCCATCATCTTCTTCAAGCGAGACCGAGCGTCATCATCCACATCTTCAACCAGTACGAGACCTAGTATCATCTTCCTGCGAGACCCATCATCTTCTTCAGAGCGAGACGAGCGTCATCATCCAGCATCTCAACCAGTACGAGACCTAGTATCATCTTCCGTGCGAGACCCATCATCTTCTTCAGTGCGAGACCGAGCGTCATCATCCAGTCTTCAACCAGTACGAGACCTAGTATCATCTTCCGTGCGGACCCATCATCTTCTTCAAGCGAGACCGAGCGTCATCATCCAGTGCGAGACCAGTACGAGACCTAGTATCATCTTCAGTGCGAGGTAGAGCGTGATCTAAGTTGGCGGGGCAGAGGCAATAAGTCCCCATCTTCATGTCAACTTCTTGGAGAAACAACTAGTGGGCAGTGGCAATAAGTCCCCTTGGTAATCTAGAAGTTATCCCAGCACCCCAGTTGGTGGGCAGAGGCAATAAGTCCCCATAGTATACCAACCAGGAGCATTGGAACGGGTTTCGGTCCCCCAGAAGCATCCGAGCATCATCAGCATCATCAACATCATCAACACCATCGGCATTATCACCAGCATCAGCATCATTTGCATCATTAGCATTTCAGCATTCTTGCATTTGCATCCAGTTTTCACACCCTAGGCAGTCAACGCCTTAGAATAGCTTGACATCATTTTCACACTTTAGGTAGTCAGCGCCTTAGAATAGCTCGACAGCATATCATCATTTCAGGCAGTCAACGCCTTAGAATAGCTTGACATCATTTTCACCACTTAGGTAGTCAGCGCCTTAGAATAGCTCAACAGCATATCATCATTCAGGCAGTCAACGCCTTAGAATAGCTTGACATTATTTCATCATTTTAGGTAGTCAGCGCCTTAGAATAGCTCGACAATGCTTTGTAGCTTAGGTAGTCAGCGCCTTAGAATAGCTCGACAATGCTTTGTAGCTTTGGTAGTCAGCGCCTCCGAATTGCTGGGCATCGTTAACCCGGTTTCACACAACGTGGAGGATTCTGTGGAGGTCCAAAATTTTGGGGCACCACTCAAGCATCAACCAGACTTTTCACATTCGTTACAAAGTCCAGTTGACGGGGGGCAATCTGTTATACCCAAAATTTTGACCCCCTAGTTAAGGTCTACGAGGTTGTGAGAGCCCTCCATCAAAACAGTAAGAGACTCCGGCCCGATCGGCGTGTTCCAGGGCCTGGGGAGCAGCTTTCGTCATTGTCAGGGGCGTTTTCGTAATTTTTAAGGCTTGAGTTCTCCTATAGGCTTTCTCTCTCCTCCAAGGGTGCCCAAATCAGCTCGAAATGCTTTGATATTTTAACCCATGATAGAGGATGACATTTTAAGCATAATGGCGTTGGAATTTTGATTTTTCGAATTTCCAATAATTTTCTAGCAATTTCTGATTGAATCTGACGAGAAATTCAATTTAAAAATGCTCCAGCATTTAAAAAATTCGTTTCCACCTCAGAAATTCATATATCCATTCTTGACATGTGGTTAAAATTTCATAGCAAAATTCCTTTGGGAAGTTACTCAGTTAAAATATCGAAAAATCTTACTTTTACTAGATTCTCTTTATCTTTAAGAAAGTCTATATAAGGGGATAGGTTTTTGGATAAAATCAGAACCTCACATGCTGAAGAACCCTAGAGAGTCAGAAAACACGGCCTCCTCTCTCTCTCTCACGTTTTCCAACATCCGGCCACCCAAATCATACTGAAAATCCCCCGAAATCACCATCTAAACACGTTTTCCAATCCCAAAACCAAAAACAACACAATAATCAAAACCTCACAAAACACCTCTAAAACGTGAAGAACAGCAAGAACAACCAACAACCAGAAGCTTGGGTCGAAATCCTCTCGGTCTGCCATCAACGGAGCACTCGACGAGTCCCGGTGTGAAGAAACGTTGTGAATCCGAAGGTAAAACAGGTAGAAACTCCACTTCCCTGATTCACCACGGTATTATCTGTCTTGCCTCAAAATTTGGGCTCAAACTAACCTTCGTAGGCTTCTGTATTGCTGTTTATTTAGCCTCTGTCAGATAACTTGTTTGCTAAGTTTCGTGCTTAATTCGAATTCAAATTGAAAACTTTCAATCACTAACGTCTTGTACATCTTTCAGGCTACACACCCATAAAATTGAGCTCAAACACCCTCGGGAACCTTCTGAAAACCCCTGTCCGTGGGTGGTCCGTGACCTCGGACCTATGGTCCGGGACCTCGGACGCGTTGTCCGAGACCACGGACGCCCACGGACGGCGGCGGGATTTTGAAAATTCAAAATTTAGGTTTTTCTAATAATGTCCGGGCCCACGGACATCCTGTCCGTGGCCCCGGACTTTGCAAATTTTCGTTTTCCTTTAATTTCGACTTTTCTGTATATTTAGGTTAACTGGGGTCCGTGGTCTCGGACATTAGGTCCGTGGCTACGGACGGAAACAAAATTTGACCTAATTCTGCCTCCGAAACCCTAGTTTAGGTAGCTTTCAATTTCACTTTAATTTTCTGTCAAAAAATGCTAAAAACACAAAAAAACAGAAGCGCGCACTTAGGTTAAAAACGACCTCGTAATAAGCCGTAATTAAACTAAGTAGAGGAAAAACGACCTAGGAGGGGTAATGAAAGTAATTGAACCCTAAATAAGTCGAATATCAAGCCCCCGAACCCGAACTCTCCTTTCCTAATTTAATCTAGGTCAAAATTAGGTGGCGACTCATAATAGGTTCCAGTGAGCTAGCTTAGGTTTCAATAATTATTGTTATGTGACATAGTTATTAATCTTAGGTTATAAGTGGACCTAAAACCCGTTTAGATCCTAATCAACTTTAATCAACATAGGATAGGGTTTAAAATCGAGGCTCACACCAGCATTGTTTGCTGAGCCCCTTTGGGGGCACCCCCATTTTTTCAGGTACCTGAAGTTTAAGAAGATCACCACACTGAGTGTAGGTGGGGTAGACCAAGCTTTGGAGTCTACTATTAGTTAATTATTTTATTTCAGTATTTTACTTTGAGTTTGATTCCTAGTATCTCGGGTTGTATCTGTATTCCAGACCGTGACATTTGAGGATTGTATTTGGACTTAGCCTTGTTGGTCACAAGGGTGGCCAACGGCATTGTAATACCGCCCGGTTGCTGTATTTATTTCCGCTGCAGTTGTATTTTATTTGGGAGTGATCGCCGTTCAGTTTATTGGATTTCGGGTTGGGGTATTACAAGACTAATCATTACAACTTTGTCATTGAAGCTAAAAAGAAGAGAATTTTAGCCTGGAGTAAACCCATGTCCCAAGCTGCAAGATCAGTCTTGATGACTAGTGTTCTTCAATCTCTTCCAACTTATACTATGTCTCTGTTCCTCCTACCTAAAGAAGTTATAAAAAAGCTAAATTCTCGCTTCTCTTCTTTTTAGTGGGGAAAGGTGGTGATCATAAGGGGATGCATTGGTTGAAGTGGGATTTAGTGTGTAAGAATAAGATTGATGGTGGAGTTGGTCTTAGATCTATTGCTAGTTTTAACAAAGCTATTCTGGCCAAACAAGTTTGGAATTTACTGAAATACCCAAACTCTCTTTTTGCTAAAACTATTAAAGGTATTTACTTTCCAACATCCAATATATTTCAGGCTAGCAGAGGGAACCATGCTAGTCCAATCTGGTCTTCTATCCATTCTGCTATTCCTTCCATTGCTCTTGGTGCTAGAATCAAAATCAGTTTAGGTTTAGATACTTGTATCTAGACCTCCCCTTGGCTCCCCAGATCCCCTTCCTTCAAACCAATTTCTCCACCCCACTTGGGCAACTAGACTTCAAAGTTGCTAGCCTGATCAATACCAAAACCCGTTCTTGGGATCTTGAGAAGATTGACCAGCTGTTCTTTCCTGTGGATGGCAACCTTATCAAATCTATTCCTATTTATCTTGATGAAGATGGATCTTGGATTTGGCATCCCTCTCCGAGGGGTGAATTCTCGATCAAATCAGCTTATGGTACCATTATAGAATGTGATAAGGCTGCTCATGAATCCTCTAGCACTGAGACAGGGATTGAGTTGCTGTTATCCAGAATCCATAGCTCCAAATGCAGCCCAAGAGCTAAGTTAATCTTCTGGAAATTCTAATGTAATATCATCCCTTGCTTGGCTAATTTAGCTAGACGCATAAGGGGATCCTCTTCCTGCTTCCTTTGTGAAAAAACTGATACTACTTTCCATACTTTTTTTAGATGTGTGATGGTTAGATACTATTGGTCTCATATTCACAAGATTGAGAATATCTCCAAAGAAAGGCAATCTAATCCTCACCTTTGGATATTTTCAGCAATAAAAAATGGAAGAATGATAAACTTTGTGAAGCTGTAAATCTTCTATGGGCTATCTATTCTTCTAAGAATCAAGTGAGACACAATTAAGAGCTGTCTTGGACAACAATGATTGAAGCAAACAAAGCTTTCATC
The DNA here is from genome assembly GCA_023374045.1 of Limonium bicolor. Classification (NCBI taxonomy): domain Eukaryota; kingdom Viridiplantae; phylum Streptophyta; class Magnoliopsida; order Caryophyllales; family Plumbaginaceae; genus Limonium; species Limonium bicolor. The sequence goes on from CM041779.1 coordinate 319,046,205, forward strand.
AGGACCTATCAAACATATGCTAAACCGGTGGATGATTCTTTGGTTAATAATAACCAATGGATACCTCCTATGTTGGATTTTATCCAAATCAACGTTGCAATCAAGAATGTCAAAGGCTGGTATAGAATCTTCGTAGGTACCTTAAGGGATCAGATGGGAAAGGCCATCATAGTTTTTAATAGCGAGATGAAGGTTTTGGCCTCTATAGTCAATGGTGAAGCTGCAGGCCTTATTTTTGGGATTAATTGGGCTGTGGAAAGAGGTTACAAGAAGATAGAGATAAAGACAAAACAAAAGGATAATTTCAGCAATTTATGTGCTGCTATTGAAGGTGGTTGTCATCCTAGGAATTAGAACCCTTTCCTCTCTTCTACTGCTCGTTGTGATAGTATTAAAATTAGTTTTGATTCTAGTCTATGTAATTTTCCTGCTTTATTAGTGACTAGTTTATTTAAAAACTCTAATACCTTCTTATTCTGGATTGGGGATTACATTCCCGTTAGGATTCAATCAACCTGCTCCTTAGACTGATGCTATGTTGTTGTTGCTTCCCTATTTTTTCTTCTATCTATTTACGTTGTAATTGTCTGAGTATTATATGAAGTATCAAGTTTTATGATAATGAAAAAGAGTTAATATGATACGCCTTACATACTATTATCCATTTTCCAAGTTTTAAACGAAACAAGTTCATTGAAGAGATTAAAGGCTATGTAATTGGAAAATAGCAAGGATAATCATACATCGCTTGAAAATCATCAGAAAGAGAAGCAGTAGCTTGAAGTTGATCTTTGCTATTGAAGATTGTGTCTTCCTTCACCTTAGATAAGGTTTTGTAGTTATTCTTCTGCCTAGTTATAATACAAATTCTCTTGAAGCCTTCATCAAATGACCACTTCATTCTAAAGATTAGGGCTATCAATCTTGACATGAACATGAAATCCGACACAAAACCGACATGTTTAAACGTGGGTTTGGGTTGCAATTTTCAACCCGAAAACATTTTTGGGGTGGATTCGAACTGGGTTGCTACAAACCCAGGTTGGTTTTGGGTTTAACCTACCAACCCGATTTCAGCCCGCAACTTAAAAATATTTCCAAAAAAGAAAGAAAATATATATTTTTATAGTTATGCGACATAACCCTAAATCTATTAATCATGTAACCATTTATGTTTGATAGTTTTATATGCTATGTTATGTTGTTGGTGGTGATTTTGTATAGAATTTATATTGATAGTACAATATTTTTAATTTTGGGTAGATTTCAGTTAATCTCAGATCAATTTTGTGTTGATTTCGGGTCATCGGGTCGGTTACGGGTTGACAAATCATAACCCATTTTCAGCTCATGTTGGTTTCGGGTTGAGGTGAAACATGAGCAGGTCGGGTTCGGGTGAAGTCACCCGACACCAAAAACCCAAAATTGACAACCTGCCAAAGATCAAGCCTAACTTCATCATTCTCACTAAACTTGTAATCTTTCAACACTTTAAAAACCATAACGACCACCCCCTCCCAGTTTCTCAAGGTTCATGTAAGGATTCTCCATGTACCTTCGATTCTTTTGATGTCACAATTCAGTTTGAGCTGGTCTTGCATAGGTGGGAGCCAGTTATTATTATTGTTCTCAATCCTATAACATACCATCACGAACAAATTTTTGATAATTGTTGATGAATGCTTTGTTTCCTTACAATAGAGCCTGCCATGAGACATCAAGATTATGTTGAACAAAGTTCTTAACATCATATATAATCCACATAAAGTTTGCTACATTGTGAAGTTTGTTAACATTTCAGTCTTGTGCTGCAACATGAATCCACAACTGGGATCTCAAATCCCTTGATTTAGGAATGCTGCCAATATCAACTATTCCATTCCATTTATCCCTCACCATAGAACATTCATAAAAGGAGTGAGTAATGGTGTCATAGATACCATAAAACAAACAAAACAGAGATCCTCCCACTCTTCTTGCTATGTTTAGTGAAGGTTCTTCTTTCGGCCATTGTGGTGGAGCAATCCTAAATCCTTGTCAAAGGATTGAACTTCAGCAAAACCAAACACATTAATGATATGAGCTTTTGAAGCAGGGATAAGATGTTTAGTGAAAATATTTTTAGACTTGTTGATGTCGATCTTTTGATTTGAAGAAATCAGAAAGGACTGAATAATCTATAGGAGAGCAAGGAATTATCTAATGAAGCTGACCCACCAAAATGATGTCATCAACTAAGGCTAAATGAAAGATAGAGGGACTAGAAGGAGCAATATTGATACCTTTGAAAAGACCTGAAGTTTCAGCTAGATCAAAAGTACTAGAAAGAGCCTCCAACCAAGATGAAAAGGAAAAAAAAGAAAGAGCGCCTCCCTATCTAATTCCCCTAGTAGGTGGAAACTTATAACCTGGCGAGCCATTGATCAGAATGGAGCATTTAATAGTGGTGATACAAAGCATAACAAAATCAAGCCATTTTCTAAGGAAACCCATATGATAAAGGATATCCTTAATGAACCCCAATTCTAGCCTGTCATAGGCTTTGCCGAGATAAATTTTGAGAGAAAAACATCCTCTTTCCTTTGCCTTACTTTAAAAAAAAGTGTTGAACTTCCTCAGCAATAATGACATTATCAGTAATATTTATGCCCTTCACAATACCGGATTAGTTGAAGAAATGATATGAGGGAGCATACTTTGAACTCTGTTGGTAAGCACTTTTGATACTATCTTATACATAAAGTTACAGAGAGCAATAGGGCATACATCCTAATATTAACCATCCCTTGTAACATTGAAATAAGAGTAATATAATAGTGCTTGAAGTCAACATGCATAAGCGTACCTTGCAGAATGTCCATCACTGTTAAAATCACTTGGGACCCAGAATGTTCCAATAGGTTTTGTAGAAAAAACCATTGAAGCCCTCAGGGCCTAGGGCTTTCTCTAAACATAGTTGTTTAACTGCTTTGATCACTTCCCTTCAAGAGTAGGGAACCTCAAGTTCATGAATTTACTCTTGCTTAAGCCTGCCTTGAACTGCCTTTGGGAAAGAAGGGTCCACTGGAGCATTACTACTCCAAAAAATACTGGAGAAATGACTTCTAGAAATCTACTCCAGGCCATCCCAATCATAGACCATCTCACTATTATGATCTAGGAGACCAAAAATCTGGTTATTCTAGAGGCTTGATCATGATTCTTTTTTTTTTTTTGTATTTTTGCCTCCTCCCTTCATCTAGCCAATTCTAGCCCTTTGTCTTCACCAGAGTTCCTCTTTGTACATAAGCAATTCAATTCCATAATGAGTCTCTTTCTGTTCCTTTCACTTCCCACCGTAGAAATGCCCATGTCTATCTTTTTAAGCCCTATTTTTCTTTTAAATTTTCCATTGAATTTTGAAATGGACCATACTTTCCATTTAAGAATTACTCTCCATCCTGATATGAAATTTTTTTGACATAAACCTTTTCTCGCCCAAGCATGGATCTTTAACGCTAAGTAATTATGGCACTAGACTGACAAGGACTTGTGTTTGTCTACCTAATCTCCAAGCTAGAAAAAGATCCCCGTTTTCTACTGGATATATCCTCATGTTTTCATCTTCTTCACTGTCTTTCGATGTAGGGTTTTTGGATCACCTTCTTTTTGTAGCTACTCGATCATATTCTCCTTCTTTTGCTCTTGTATCATCTGGATATACTTGGAAGGTGTGTTGGTGGGGTGTTAGAGGATTGAAGTTAAACATGAAGACTCTTGAATGGATGGTGTGACTCAATGATATGAGGAGATGAAAAATTTATCTTATCGAGAAGGAATAAAATGAGTTGTTTTATAGGATGTCCCCCAAGGGACGAAGGAAAATGTGCAGTCTTCTCAATGTCACCCTCTCGAATGGCAATTTGGTGGTAACCCGATCGCAAGTCGATCTTGGAGAATACTGATGATCCTTTCAATTGATCAAACAAATCATCAATTCACGGTAATGGATAACGGTTCTTCACTGTAACAACATTTAGCTCTCTGTAATCGATGCAGAGGCGGAGACTACCATCCTTCTTCTTCACGAAGAGTACCGGTGCTCCCTATGGTGAAACGCTCAGGCGTATGAATCCCTTGTCGAGTAGGTTTCGCAGCTGTTCTTTGAGCTCTGTCATCTCAGCTGGAGCCATACGGTAGGGCGCCTTCGCTATCGGTCCGGTTCCATGAACCAAATCAATTTCAAACTCAACTGCCCGTGCTGGCGGCATGCCCGACAGCTCCTTAGGAAAGACATCAGGAAACTCCGACACTATTGGCACATCTGGGCTAAACTCCGGATCTTTCTCTATGTCCTGGACATAGCAGAGGCATACATCATTCTTTCGTCGTATTTCATGATACATTGCCATAACAGAGATAATCTGAGTCGAAGGCTCCCTGGGTCTCTGGCTGTATGAAATGGTAACCCCAGTCGGACTCCGAAGAAGCATACGGTGCTCGACACATAGGATTTGGCCTTTGTTCCGCTCCAACCAATTCATCCCCATAATTACATCAAATCTGAGTCCCTCGAACTCTATCATGTCGATCGGGAACTCTTCGTTCTTAATTCGGACAGTGGCATCTCAGTAGTAGCGGGTACATTTGATCCACTCCTTGGACGGGAGAGTGACTAGAAAGTCAGGCATCTCTTCACCGTCTAACCCCAGCCTCCTCGTAAACGAAAGCGAGATAAACGTGTGTGAGGCTCCAGAGTCGAACAGGATCGATGTGTCCACACCATTCACTGGGAAGGTACCGGTGAGGATAGTGCCACTTTTGCCGGCTTCTGCCTCAGTACACACACTCAGTGTACCTTCCGTTCCGAGTGCACGGCCTAGTTTATTTCATAAACTTTATAAGTATAATGGTAATAACACGGTTGGTATACTCAAGAAATTAACACCGCTTTATTCATTAATACCACTCTTTGCCCTTTTAAGTTGGTTTACATCACGTTGACATCGCTAATATATAGCATACTTAACATACAACTGACTTCACGCATTACATGGTTATACATGGCTTCAGAATTGCCTAAAGGTCAAATTTAAACATCCAGGTTTCATGTGTGTGGCATTGATTACTGCCGGAGGTGCCGTATTCAGTTTGATCTTCTTGATACCGTGATACAGCATCCTTGACTGCCCACCCATGATCAATACATCACCTGACTTCAACACTAACTTCCTTGCAAGGTCAGCACGCTTCCGTTCGCCGTAAACTAATACTGCAGTATCACCGATGGACCAAGACACCACAGGTACTCCCTTACTAAAAGACTTGGGTGTTTCGTCCTTATCTTGGTGTAAACCCAGTCGTCCACCTTTCTAGTAGAAGTTAACAATACATAGATCTGCTTTCACACTCGGAATTGGATCCGATTTAACTTGCTGAGCAATTCCCACGACGTGATTAACGACCACATGGAACTCCTCAGGTATACTCGGTATTGTCGCTCCGTCTTCCGCTCGCATGTCTTGATATGTCTTGGTGTAAGGGTTCCAGTCCTTACCCATGCACATCATTTTCAATTTCATTTTTGATCCACTCGGGTACTCCGGTGTGTATAAACCTCCAGGTGCTGCTCCAAGTTCGTCACATCGTCGGATGATTTGAATTTGTGCTTCAGGTGTCAGGTATCCATTTAATAACATCATACCTAGTTATCCCAACTTGACACTGCTCCGTCAGGAATTCGGTGATGCTGATGGTGGTCTCTTGGGGGGTTGGTGTGGGAGGGATTGGATGACATATATTGAAAGTTCCTAAGGTTTAGAATTATCTAACTTAGGTAAATTGTATATTATACTTCAACTTATTGTTCATGTAGTTGTACATTTAAATTTATTAACACTCATGCATGAAATACGACATGCAAACAATTATTTCACTCAACGGTTTTAAGTATTACCTGGTCTAGAAGAGGGTCTAGCTCCCTCTGACCGGTCAACCACATTAAGGGTGGCCTTGCTAGCTCCCGACCCCTTTCCTTTCTGGAATTTCCCCTGATCTGAGGAAGGCTGACTCGTCGCCTTTGGGCCTTCGGAGGTCGCTACGGCCTTACCCTTTCCTTCCTACTTGGGCTTGTAGTTTCTGCTCTTGGGGTTCTGGTAACACTCGAAGTCTCAGTGTCCCATCTTCTTGCAGTAGTAGCACTGCACTTCCTTCTGCTTGTAGTCAACACCAGGGTGGTCTCCGTCGCACCACTTACAGTAATAGTGGTGCCCAGATCCAGAGCCCGCACTAGCTGTTATCACATCATACTATTAGTACTCACTTCACAAATTGTAATACACACTTAATTTTGTATTCGGGAATGATTTGTTACCCTTGGGTGGGTGAGAGCATAGGAGCTTTGCCGCAACAGCATAGGTGAGCTGTAGAGGCTCCTCAGTGACAGTAGTTTGGGCTTGGCCCTTGCCGCCCTGCTACTAGCCTTTCTAGGACTGGTGGTAGGATTTCTTCTTTTTCCTCCACCGTACCCTTGCGAATTTTGGCCCTCACCCGTAGCCTTGCTCTTATGCGCCTGCTCCTCGTCCCTCAGTCGGACGGCGATCTCAACCTTAGCAGCGGCATGATAGCACTCCTGCAAGGTGTTGTATTCAGTTGGTCCCATCCCGTAGCGTAGGCGGTGGCTGAGTCCGCTGTAAAAACGGTTCACCAGAACCCGGTTTGAGTATCCCAGGTCTTGTAACAGGTGGATAAGGTCGGTGAAGGTAGTGTAGTAGTCGTTGACCAACATCTTATCCCCCTGCCTCAGACTATCCAGCTCCAGGCACTTGGCCTCTTGTACATGTACCAGGTAGTACTTGGCTCACAGCAGAGCCGTGTACTCCCTTCATCCAAAAGTAGGATCAGCAACTTTGTCGTCCCGCACCAGCTTCCACCAGTTTCTTGCCGAACCCTTCCGATAGTAAGTGGCAATACGGACCTTGGTACCAGCAGGAACATCCAAGGTCTCGTAGGCGGTCTCCAGCTCGGAGATGTACGCCTCCAACTTACTTGGGTCGGTCTCCCATTTGAATGACGGGGGTCGTAGATCGGCCAACGCTTTCACCCAGTTGGTTTCGCGCGGCTGTAGTTGTGGTTGTGGACCTTGCTGGTCCTGACCGTCATGTTGCTGCTGCTGCTGCTGCAACGCAGCGACTAACCGAGACACCATTTGGGCTACGGCGGCCGCGACTGCATCGGCCATCATCTGAGCCGTAGGGTTCTCCCCTAGGTCTCCTATACCGCGCCCGCGGCCTCTTCCATGTCCACGACCTGACATCTGAATTCACATGAATGTACATTAGCATTATGCTTGCAAACTTATCGATTCCAACGGTTGTAACGTATTTCAGACGACATGGTGTACCCACACTTAGTTAGTGGCCACCCTTTCCATAACTGCTCACTCTCATAACTATAGCTAGATTTCCTAACTCGGTATGCTCCTAAGCTCGGTAATCCGGTCATTAGAGCGATACTTTGCTCTGATACCACTTTTTGTAACACCTCAACCGTAAAACTAACAATTAACAGTAATCGCAGCGGAAAATCCTTAACATAAACATTAACAAAAGGGGTTGGTGTTACACACCGTTAGCCACCCACGTGGCTAACAAGGATAATACGTACAAGTTGTATCGGTCTGATGGACATAGACTCCCGAGCATTAGTTACTAACATCCACATACATACAACCAAAACTATACCGAGTGTAATGTACAAAAACCGTCTTAGTAATTCTGATGCTACCAAAATATACAACCACGAGAGCACAGGCCCATCTCAAGTTCAACATCCAAAATAAACAAAATTAATTCTTTACATCCCGAGGCTAAAGCGACTCCTCTTCTTCAATCCTTATCCTGCAAGTAAAATATGGTGCCCCGAGGGGTTCAGCAACCCTTGGCTGGTATGATTAACGTGCAGCCCATCGGCTACCGGGATGCACACAACAAATTCTCATGATAACATGGGATTTATTTTAACATACAACGTATATAAGCACAACAACACTCATTGCACAACAACATACACAACATAATAGGAACGAATCACTTGAAGAAACGATCCAAACAACAGTTAGCCAAACTTGGTAAGCCTAGAGAATGAATCCAATCTCATGTTAAGCTTGTTACATAACTTTTTACTGTTCGGTTTGTCGAACATTTAACGTATCCCAAAATGTGTTGGATATAATGATCCAAGCACACCGTACACAAATTCCCCCTAGCCCGAACTAAAGTCAGGATAGGAAAGCCATATATTAGACTTGTGGGTGATTGTAATCCAAGAAGGAGAACAACCAAAACATGGAGAGAGTTGAATCTGATTCAGATATCAACTCCCGAACATACACGCGTGACCGGACATCCGAATTCCTCACCCCCCGGTTATACACTTGTTAGTAGTTCCGTTGATGGAACTTAACATATCAATTAAACTTTAAGTGTTCAAGCCCAGTTAGGCACACAAGGGAGATGGGATACATTAAACAACACATACACATTTAACACACAAATAGCCGTGGTTATAACGTTCTGTAAGTCGAAACGTTAAAGACTGAATAACGTACTCTTACGTGATCCTAGCATTGGTTAGCTAACGGGTTAGCACATATTCAAGGTTAGACGGTATCAGAACATACACGCCACAATAAAACAATTACCATAAACTCATTTCATGCCTTAGTCTTACAAGGTCGTAAGCACTCAAAAAAACAAACAACATACAAGCCGGTGTAAACCGGTAGCAAACAGACTGCAAGAAAACCATACCTCGGTTCTACTGCATTCGTTGACCACCGAAAGCAGCTCCTATACATAATTAGCACGTCTGTTAATTACCTTATTTAAATTCTGATTAACTAAGTACTTACATGATTATATTATATACTTTCACATTAAAACTTACATTTGATCACCCTCATTACTCTCACAAGGGTTAACTAGTAATGCCACATTTTCTTTTCTGTTTTTTTATAAGGTCTAAAACCCGTAAGCATTCCCGATGCGTCCCCGACGTGTCGTGGACGTATCGTGAACTCCAATAAAACTTGATAGACGAGAGGCAACAATTAAACTGGAAAACACATTTTGATTGAGAATTTACACACACAAAATCACTCAACCTCCCTTGCCCCCACACACGGACTCCCGGGACCATTTCGACTTTACCCCTAAAGTCATCAACCCTCTCTGACTATCGGCCTACGGTTCACCAACCGTTCTCTGACCTGTCGTCCTATCAAATACCCAATGTATTGATACTCTAACCTAGTCCTCACTAGCTCACCAACTCTCTAGCACTTACACACACTCCTAAGTCTGATCCACACTTGCCCAAATTATCTCTATCTTTTCTCTCATACAGGTCTTGTATTACAAGGAACATTAATGCACCTATTTATACAAGTTAGTTGAGATGCCAACTAACAACCTAGGAGTTGTAGACTCTAACAGTAGAATACTCATTCTTCTAAAAATATAATATCCGCACCCTATTGCAGACTTTTGTCCAACTTGATCTGGAGCCACCAGCACACGCGGTGTCTTGTGAATGGGCAAGTTGGCGGCGTCTCCCAAGTTGGTCGGTCACCACTTGCACACTCCAACTTGTTTGAACTTGTCTGGCTCATTAATGCTCATAAATGCTCTCTTTCGAAGTATTACGGCTATGTAATGATGTTCATCAATAGCCTTGGTTTATCTTGTTATCTTGCACATTAATGAGATACACCTTTTGTCGTCTGTTTGTCATGAGCAAGTTGTTTGTGTGGTTGTGAATAATTTAAGTGAGTTTGTCAATGTTGCTAACTCCGTTTGGTCCTTGTTTAATGTCTGGTGTAAGAGATATGTGATGGTGTGGTTCTTGACTGCCTGTGTCTTGCTAGAAGTCCTCCGGAGCTCTCGCCGACAGGTGCTCGACTGGTAGAGCACATGTCGTGGATTGAGCGCGTTGCAACCTTGCGTGCTAAGCCACTCATGACTTAAGTGCGCTTGCAACGTTGCGTGCTAAGCCACTTATTCACCTGTCTATCTGAAATCATGAATTTTGACAAGCGTATTAAATAGACAACACAAGGTTTGCTATCATCAAAACTAAAGGATCTTGTCTTAACAATTTCCCCTTTTTTGATGATGGCAACCTATATACGCATATGTACTTGGCAATCAAAATTTGAGAGATTCCCCCTAAGAAGGATTCCCTCTGAGTTTATTAAGGGTTTGTAAGAATGAAAGAATTTGAACGAATGATAGCATAAGTGACAGCTTTTATGTTATAACATAGATAAGGTTTCATTCAGATGATACATAATACAAAGACGATAGACATAGTATCACAGGTACTCTCACAAGTACATATATTTTCTTTCCCCCTTTGCCATACAACAAAATAGGGAGCAACTACATAGCATAAGATGTTGTAAAGGTCATGAAATTCCATAGATTACAAACTACAAAATATGATCAAGATAATCTAGATGGAGTGAAGCAGTTGGGTATCCCATTCATAATCCTCTAAGCAAATAGGCTCTTCCTCTGAAAAACCGGCTTTGATCCAAGAAGGTTTGGCTCTGGTTGTGTTGATCAAAGGTGATTCAGCTGTGGTAGAAAGGTCAGACTTATCAGAATCTATGGAGAACTTCATGTAGTGTGGAGAACGTGATTGTGATAGAGTGATACTTGAGGTGATAGACCAAGCTGTAAGGGAGTCAGAGTCTGGTTGAACATAGCTTTGGGCGACGTATTTGATTGGGTGTTTGGTGGTCATAAACTTGTGAATGGTGGAATGAATGGTTTGCTCATTCAAGATGGATGAGCTTTGTGGGTATTGATCCATTGCGTGAGATGATTGTGAGTGGTAAAAAGAGTGAGCAAGTTTTATGGACACTTTGGATATGCTTAACGACTGATCGGTGAGTGGCATTTAATGAGGTGCTACATCTTGTGGGCTATGTTTGTAGGCTTTTTAGGTGTCAAGGTCAGAGTTTGGATTAGTGGAATGGATGGGACTAATATCTCATATTATTTTGTAATTTTTGATCAAGGAAGAAGCAGCCAAGACAATAAATTATTTCGTACCCATCATAAGCATTCAAGTAACAAAAATCAGTTACATTTTCATTTATATCCAAAAGGTACTGTGAAACAGATAGTCAAAGGCAAGTAAAACAATAATGGAGAAGAATAAAATCTAGTCCTACCTCTAACTCTCACGGTCTCACTCGAGTCTCTAGGAGACAAGGAACGGTCAGGCTATGTGGGAATCTATAAAATCTATCGCTCCTTGAACCATGTGATGGACACTAGGTTCGGTGGAGACAACCTGCACAGCGGTAATAGTGACTCTTGCACACTGAAGAACGTCCCGAGTTGAAGTATCCAGACTGGTCTCTGACCTGTCGTGGACCGGTGAGAGACTTCTCCTCCTTTTGATTCCCGAAGCTCTTGCCGTCGGTCTAGGTTCTGATCTTGCATCTTCACTCTTCGTGGGCTTCTGGACAGCCACAATCTTATCTCCCTTAGTCTTTATCCCCATCTTAGATAGCATCTCGCAGCAGATGCAGTCCTGAGCGGTGCGCGCGTACTCGTGGAACCTGTCAGTGTCCACTCCACTTTCCACAAGTGCCGCGGTGACCACTCCCCCGTGCACTAGACCTTGGTTTACTTGACGACTCTCATCTAGAGTGAAGAGAATCATGGCAGGCTGATCAATTTTCTCCTTGGTTGAGTGCGAACAGTAGCCTTACATCCCATGCATTGACAATGTGGGTGCGCTGGTTCCTTGGGGTGATGTTGTGGGTGAACAAGTTGAAGAGGACTCTATCGGAGATGGACATGTCCACGGCATTGAAGTTTTTCATTGTTACTCCTTTGTTGAGCAGGTTGACCATCTTTCCTCCATGGTGTCCTAAGTCATGCCAGGTTGTATCCTTTGGGATGATCAGACCTTCTGGCTTGAGGTTGAAGGTCTTGCAAATCCAAGACTTGGAGATAGTGACTTGAGCAGTTTAGACGGTTGAGTTAAGGTAGTCATCATTTTCATTGCTTTGGAGTGGTCCAAGATATCTCATATGCTCCTTGAGCAACTCGGTGTAGACAGGAATATGCTCCTGGAAGAATTCTAGCCATCCTTGGAACTCCAATAGCTCGATGATCTCTCCTAGACCCATCTTCTTCATCCACTCTATGTCCAACATCTTTGGTAAGATGGGATAGGAGCGGTTGTTGACATTCTCGGCCTTGATCAATGGAGGCTCTAGTTCTTCGAGCCTTTTTAGTCGCTTCTGGGACGGTGGAGGTTGAGACTTGGCAGCCGATTTTTCGGCGTGAGCAAGCTCCTCGACCTCCTTGATGTTAGAGGAAGTGCCCATCTTTCTTTTTCCTTTTGCTTTCTCCAAGAGAGCACGCTCCTCGAGCATGTAAATAATGGGTGATGATGATTCTGTGTCGCTATCACCATTTGTATGTTGTCGCTGAGGTGTTGGAGACCTGTCGTCGACTGGTTCTCCGAAAGCGGCTATGAGATTTGCCTCCTCTTCGGAGTCAGGTGCAGTTACACCTTCCTCCTTGCCTTTCTCTTCTACTGAGGCTTCCTTCTGAGATGGTTCATCGCTTTGCACCTTCTCTTCTTCCAATGTTTGAACTACCTCCTTGACGATATCTGAAGGAGAGGCTTATTCTTCCACGGTGAAGTGTAACCGACGTGTTGTTTTCTTTGGTATTGAGTGTGATTTTTGTGGAGCTGTCTGTTTTTGGGCACGCCTAGATGTGCGAGTTACACGACTAGTGGTGGCGGTTGAATGGCCTTTGGACTTTGATTGTTTGGCTTTTGATTTCTTTGTGATGTTTTTGGAGGTTTTAGGTGAGGGTGCAAGAGAAGACATTTTCGGTTCTTGTGTGGGAGCAGGAGCAGGAATGATGGTGGGTTTGAAAGTGTCGGATGTGATGAGGTGGTAGGTTTTAGAAATGTGGGACTTTATATACTCTACCTCACTGGCGAGAAGGTTCCCTTCTTGGATTACTCTGACTGTAAGCTCGTTCTCCTCCTCCTTTGTTAGTTGAGTTGGAGATTCTGTCTGCTGGATGTCGGCCACTTGTTGTGTGGAAGCTTCTATGAGGATTTCTTTAGCTTTTGATCGTAGAGCAGTCTTTGGTGCCATTTCAGTGTAGAGGATTTGTACTGGAATTTAATACTTTTTGTTTTTTAACGTTTGTGAGGTGAGGGATTTTTTCTCTAAGTCTTGGGAAATTTTATGAGAGAGAAGAGAATATGGTTTGATCGCTTAGAGAGATTAGAGAGAGTGAGGGCAATAGTGTGATAGGAGTAAAACTCCCATCGCCCTTTTATAGATATCGAGTAACGGTCGGTGACCGCTCCTCATCCGCTCGCTGACATGTCCTAACGGTACTATTCATAACGGGCATCAGTCGTGACGGTTATCAGTGATCCGTTGAGAAGTTTTTCCGTTTCTATCCGTTGGACTGTCTCTAACCTAATCTCACTTTTGTGGAAAATGACATATCTCCTTTAAGTAGTCGTTTGACATGTTTTCTATGCATTAAACTGATCGTTGACTACTGAACGACAATATAACAGGTGTTGCTCACATGTCGTTGACCGATCGTGATAAATAAAAGGCAATTTAACTGTGATTAATGAATAACATACCAAGATCATGAAAATCTTAGTAAACCTTTCTCTACTTAATGGCTTAGTAAAGATGTCAGCTAGTTGGTTTTCAGTAGAAATATACATTAAATCAATTAATTCTTTTTCACAACAATCTCTAAGAAAATGATGTCTAATGTTAATATGTTTGGTTCGAGAATGATGCACAAGATTTTTGAAAATAGAGATGGCACTTGTATTATCACACATAATTGGTAAAGTACCTGTTTTGATGCCATAATCACCAATTTGTTGCTTAAGCCATAGGAGTTGGGCACAGCAGCTTGCAGCAGCAATGTATTCAGATTCAGCTGTTGAGATTGCAACACTTTGTTGTTTCTTGATCCCCATGCAATCAGACATGATCCAACAAGAATGTTGTCCCTGAAGTGCTTTTTTTATCGGTGATAGATCCTCCATAGTCTGCATCTGAAAATCCTACAACGTTACAGTTATTGAACTTAGGATAAAAGAGACCAAGATTCATGGTTCCTTTTAAGTAACGTAGGATCTTTTTTACAGTTGTGAGGTGACTTTCTCTTGGATCTACTTGAAACCTGGCACATAAGCAGACGATATACATGATGTCAGGTCTACTAGCAGTTAAATATAGTAGAGAACCTATCATCTCTCTGTAAGATTGCTGGTCGACCGGTCGGTCACCAGTCATGATACCCATCTTTGTGTTGACTGCCATTGGTGTGTCAAACATCTTACATCCCTCCATTCAAAATCTCTTCAGCAAGTCTTTTACGTACTTCTCTTGGGATATGATGGTCCCTTCATCATTCTGCTTGACTTGAAGTCCTAGGAAGAACTTCAATTCTCCTAGATCACTCATCTCAAATTCCTTTTTCATCAATGCTTCGAACTTTTTGCAATATTTCTCATTAGAGGCTCCAAAGATTATATCATCAACATATACTTGCACAATTAGGAAATCTCTTTTGTTGTTTCATCAATGCTTCAAACTTTTTGCAATATTTCTCATTAAAGGCTCCAAAGATTATATCATCAACATATACTTGTACAATTAGGAAATCTCTTTTGTTGTTGTAAACAAATAGAGTTTTGTCTACTTTACCTATTTTAAAGTGGTTTTCCAATAGATAGGAGGAAGGCGATCATACCATGATCTTGGAGCTTGTTTGAGCCCGTAAAGAGCTTAATCAAGTTTGAGTACCATGTCTTTTCCTTCTTGTGTCTCAAAACCTGGAGGTTGTTCAACATACACTTCCTCTTTGACGTACCCATTTAGGAAGGCACTTTGATGTCAAGTTGGAAGAGTTTGATTCCTTTGTGTGCAGCAAAAGCAATTAGTAATCTGATAGATTCCATCCTTGCTACTGGAGTGAATGTTTCTTGGAAGTCTATTCCTTCTTGTTGATGATATCCTTGAGTTACCAGACGAGATTTGTTCCAGACAACTTCTCCTATTTCATTCAGCTTATTTCTAAAGACCCATTTTATGCCAAGTACTCCTTGATGAGTTGGACGAGGCACAAGATGTCAAACTTTGAATCTTTCAAACTGGTTTAGTTCTTCTTGCATTGCATTGATCCAGTCTGAGTCTTGAAGAGCTTCTTTGACGTTCTTGGGCTCGATGATGAGACTATCATTGAGAAGGCTAGAAGATCTCCAGTTTGAGCTCTTGTCTGAGTTCCTTTGGATATGTCTGATATGACATTCTCCAATGGATGATTTTTGTATAAACCACGAGATTGATGAATGGTTGCTGGAGAGAGAAGATCCTCGACATCATTGTTTCCTTCGTCGACCTGTTGTTGACCTGTCGCTGACCTGTCGGGCAAGATTTCTTCAGTCACTGATTCATCTTTGTGGTGATCTTGATCAGCTAGATTGAATTCAAGATCTTTATCTTCATCAAATTCCTTGACCTTGTGTATGTCAGCTTCATCAAACACTACGTGCACACTTTCCTGCACCTTTAGTGTCCTTTTGTTGTATACTTTGTATGCTCGGCTTCTTTCAGAGTATCCAAGGAAAATGGCCACATCACTTCTGGCATCAAACTTTCCAAGGGGACTTTTTTCATTATTGGGGACAAAACATTTGCAACCAAACGTTCTGAAGTGACTTATGTTTGGTCTTCTTCCCTTGATTAACTCAAAGGGAGTTTTGTTGAGGATTGGTCATATGAGCGTTCTGTTTGTAATGTAGCATGCAGTCACCACCGCTTCTGCCCAGAAGACTTGAGGAAGATTGCTCCCCAACAGCATGGCCCTGGCTACCTCTTGTAGTGTTCTATTCTTTCGCTCAACTACCCCATTCTGTTGGGGTGTTCTTGGTGATGAATATGCGTGACTAATCCCATGTTGTTTACACATATCCGTGAATTGTTGATTCTCAAATTCTGACCCATGATCAGACCGAAGAGTCTTAATCTTGAGATTGAGTTGTACTTGGAATTTTCCTGCAAAGGCTTGAAATTTCTCAAATACTTCGTCTTTGGAAGCAATAAAGAGGGTCCAAACAAATCGTGAGTAATCATCAACAATTACAAAAACATACCAATTTCCTCCAAAAATTTTGACTCTCATAGGTCCATGTGAAGTAGTAAAAGTGGTTTGAATGTACTAACTGAGTTCTTTGATTTAAAAGAAGCCTTGGTTTGTTTGCTTCTAACACAAGCATCACAAACATTGGTTTCAGATTCATTAATCTCAGGAAGACCTCTTACCAACTGTTTCTTGACAAGTTTTCTTAGCAAGGACGTGCTAACATGCCCCAGTCTTTTGTGTCATAGAGTAGAGTCATCTATTGAAGTAGTCAAGCAAGGAAGATTTGGACTGTCAATATCCTCTAAGCTTGTTACATAAACATTTTTCCATCTTTTTCCCTTTAGCAACTCTTTGCCATTATTCTGACTTACTATGCTAAAAATGTGTAGGATAGAAGTGAACTGAATTTCCTTTGTCTCAAATTTGAGAAACACTAAGCAAGTTGAATTTTAAACCATAAACAAGATTTACACTATCTATGACATAGTCAGAAGTAATACAAACCTTACCTACACCGATGATTTTTCCCTTCTTGTTGTTGCCAAAGGAAATGGTTCCTTGGCTTCCTGGTTCGAGTGAGAAGAACTTCTTCTTGTCTCCTGTCATGTGTTTAGAGCACCCACTGTCGATGTACCAGCAGGGGTCTATTCTCACTCAATTCTGCACTTAACACGTTAGTGTTGTGGGGTTAGGGTCCATAGAAAGGTTGGACCCATTTCCACCATTTAATGTTCTAAGATCATTTTTTACTACCCATTTTAGTCCTAGTTTCTTGAGTTGCCAATGCCTCATAAAACTCATTTTATAGCAATTGGATTCATGATGACCAGGTTGTCTGCATAAGTTGCAGACATCTCTACGACTGGTCTCTGACCGGTATCTGACCTGTTGTTTGCTTCTCCTCATGGGTGTCTTGGAAACAGCATCTATCTTAGAATATTTTTCTTTGATGGTAGCTAGTTCTTTTTCTTTAGTGTTAAGAGCAACAATCAATTCATCGATTTCAGGTTGTTTTTCATGCTTCAATTTTTCATGAACAGAGAGAATTTCACTATACTCTTTTTGTGATTTCATGAGTGCCATGAGACTATCTACCGTGTTTTTGTCCGTGGTTTTTCTCAATTTTTCATTTTCTTCCAAAAGTTCATCGTTTTCAGTTTCTAATGCCTCTAGGTGATCAACTAATATAAGAGAAAACTTTTCTAAGTTCTAGAAGTTCAGCCTTTTGAGTTCTCCTTATAAGTTTAGAATAGTTTACCTTATGCTGTTCTTCTTCTCCTTCTGATTCTGAGACATCATTGCCTTGTGCCATCAAGCACACATCTTCAAGGCATAGGTGAGCCTTCCCCTCTTCTGAGGTGTCACTGTCTGAGGTTTGGTTGTCATTACTCTATTCAGAATCTCTCCATACGGCAATAATGGCTTCCTTCTTTGGTCCTTTGTTGAATGATCGCCGGACAGGCTTCTTAACACTGTCATTGTCCTTTCGTGATCGCTGAGGGCAGTCCTTGATATGATGTCCACGTTTTGAACACCCAAAACATTTGTCATTGCTCTTCCTCTGATCATCCGACTCCTTGGAATCCTTGCCTTTCCTCATTTTATTTCTTATGAACTTTCGAACGTACCTCTTAGCATAGAGGACCATTTCATCATTGTCCTCTCCTGACTCGGACCTTTCATTTTCAGCTACTTGAAGGGCTATGACTTTTCCTCTATCTCTTGAAGAGCTTTCCAAGTTTTTGTGTTGTAGCTTTAACTCAAAAGCCAATAGAGATCCTAGGATGTCTGCTAGAGACATCTTGGAGAGATCATGCACTTCTTGCATGGCATTAACTTTGCTATCAAAGGAGGCAGGAAGAGACCTGAGGAATTTCCGAATTTGATCCTCGTTAGAGATTGTTCTTCCAAGCACCAACATTTCGTTGATCAGCTTAGTGAACCTTATATGCATTTCAGAAATGTTCTACTTTTCTTCCTTCTTAAATAGCTCCCAGTGAGTGAGTTGCAGCTCATTGCGAGTCTTTTTGATCTCATCATTCCCTTCATAGGTAACCTCAAGAGTTTTCCAAATCTCTTTGGCTGTTTTAGCTGAAGCAATTTTTGATTATTGCTCAGGTAGTAATGCACAGTGAAGTATTCTTAGAGCTCGAGCGTTGAATACCAGCTTCTTGATTTGCTCATCCGTCATTCTGTCGATAGATATGTATTGTCCTTGAGGATTCTGGAAGGTGTACTCTCCATGTGTTATCACCCACCACATTCTTAGATCGTCAGACTTGATGTGAAACTCCATCTTGTTCTTCCAATGAGTGTAGTTGTCTCCATTGAAGAGTGGTGGTCGATTTGGTGCAGAACCTTCTTCTGCTGCTAGAATGCTTGCATGAGACATCTTGATCGTCTTCCAAAGCAGTTAGCTTTCTAGAAGAGACATGCTCTGATACCAATTGAAACCCGCAAGCGTTCCCGATGCGTCCCCTACGTGTCTTGGACGTATCGTGGACTCTAATAAAACTTGATAGACGAGAGGCAACAATTAAACTGGAAAACATATTTCGATTGAGAATTTACACACACAAAATTCACTCAACCTCCCTTACCCCACACACGGACTCCCGGGACAGTTTCACTTTACCCCTAAAGTCGTCAACCCTCTCCTGACTATCGGCCTATGGTTCACCAACCATTCCCGACCTATCGTCCTATCAAATACCCAATGTATTGATACTCTAACCCAGTCCTCACTAGCTCACCAACTCTCTAGCACTTACACACACTCCTAAGTTTGATCCACACTTGCCCAGATTATCTATATCTTTTCTCTCGTACAGGGCTTGTATTACAAGGAACATTAATGAACCTATTTATACAAGTTAGTTGAGATGCCAACTAACAACCTAGGAGTTGTAGACTCTATGATTAGAATACTCATTCTTCTACAAAAATAATATCCACACTCTACTGCAGACTTTTTTCCAACTTGATCTGGAGCCACCAGCACACACGTTGCCTTGTGAATGGGCAAGTTGGCGGCGCGTCTCCCAAGTTGGTCGGTCACCACTTGCATACTTCAACTTGTCTGAACTTGTTTGGCTCATTAATGCTCATAAATACACTCTTCTGAAGTATTACGGCCATGTAATGATGTTCATCAATAGCCTTTGTTTATTTTGTTATCTTACACATTAATGAGATACACCTTTTGTCGTGTGTTTGTCATGAGCAAGTTGTTTGTGTGGTTGTGAATAATCTGAGTGAGTTTGTCGACGTTGCTAACTCTGTTTGGTCCTTGTTTAATGTCTAATGTAAGAGATGTGTGATGGTGTGGTTCTTGACTGCCTGTGTCTTGCTAGAAGTCCTCCGGAGCTCTTGCCAACAGGTGCCCGACTAGTAGAGCACATGTCGTGGTTTGAGCGTGCTTGCAACCTTGCGTGCTAAGCCACTGATGACTTAAGTGCGCTTGCAACCTTGCGTGCTAAGCCACTTATTCACCTGTCTATTTGAAATCATGAATCTTGACAAGCGCATTAGATAGACAACACAAGGTTTGCTATCATCAAAACTAAAGGATCTTATCTTAACAAGGTCCGACCGACCCTAACAAGGTCGGTCCCAAGGTCGGTCGAAGTCAGTGAGTTACGGGTTTGAAAAATTCAGCTCTACCGACCTTACCAAGGTCGGCCTTAAGGTCGGTCCAAGTCAGAACACTCTATCCTTTGTAAATTTCAACCTGACCGACCTTACCAAGGTTGGTCCTAAGGTCGGTCTAAGTCAGTAGACATCTACGTAGGGTAATTTCAGCCCGACCGACCCAGCCAAGGTCAGTCGAAGGAAGACCCATTTCTCTAAGTGTATATTTCACTCCAATATTTTCCACAAGTGTCCTAACATGTTCTATCATCATTTAGGCACCTTAAACACCTTACTAACTCATTGATAAAGCCTCCATTTAACTACTTGGTCATTTACTCCATTCTTACAAAAATTCCTAACACTTGTAACATTGTTCCTTAGGATTTATAAGTGGTAAATTATGCCTACAAATTAGACTAACCAAAGTGTTTCCTTACAACCATTTTAACCACTCTCAAGCATCATTATCATCCCTTTACTCACCATTCTCCACATCTTCATCCCTAGTTCACTCCTTAGTCTTTACAAGACTTAACACCTGATTTACTACCAACTTTTGCACAAGTGTTAACACTTCTCATACCATGACTTTGGTGTGTCTAAAACACCCATTTGATCTCAAAATACTCCAAGACAATTTCTAGATCATTCTAACACTCAAGAACACCTTAATTCACTTTCTTTCACCAATTTAACCCTTAATGATTCCTAGTACCTTCTAGGTCATAAAATCTTTTTAGAACACTTAAAACTCTTTGTTTATCAACTAAATTTTGGCATAGCTTCCCTAGTACAGTATTACACCCAAACACTTAGTTTTTTACATCCTTAAACAACCAAAGACATTAAAAACCTCAATGAATGTTCTTTACACACAAACTACACTCAAACTACACTACATCACAATATAGTGCATAAACTTAAATTGCTTGGCACTTAGGCCCTTAAATGACATGGCTCTTAGGCCCTTAAATAACATAAATCTAAACACTGAATTTCCCACATATATAATGTTTTCAACCTGCAAATACACACATCAATATCATATGCCCTTCTATCCACCTTGTGGTTATTTTACTAACTCATTTTCCTTTGGCTCTTTAGATTGTTTATAAGGCAATGCAAGCTCAATTCCCTAAGGTACTAAACTACATTAGCATAGGTCATTTACTTTTTCCTCTTCAAGATTTTCTCTCTTGTTTTCTCTTATTTTTCTTGATTAAAAACCGGCAAGGACTTTGTTCACTTGTCAATCTTCTAATCAACATACAAATAAGGGTAATGATTACTAAGCATTATACCTAAACTCATGGACAAACCCTAGATTACAAAAAGTGTTTTAATACACTAGAAGGGATATTTACCTTGGAATTTGAAAGAGAGCTTAATAAGGAAGCAAGGTAGGACTTCTTCTAGTCCTTTGAAGAATGAATCAAGCTAATAAAAGAGCAAGACAAGACATCACAAAAGAGTGATTTTCGGCAAAGTACAAGAATGAGAGGAAATATGATTTTTCTTTGGCTTTTTTTACCTTGAAGCAAAGGAGAGTACCAAGGTGCAAGAAGATAAGCTTTTCCTCCTTCAATGGTGATTCTCCATGGAATCAAACTTGAGTTCTTGGAGATTTGAAAAGAGGGAAATGAAGGGCTTGGTCTAACTAGCACAAATGTGGTCTTAGATTTTGATTTGGAGCATGGAGTTGGATTTGGCAAGGGAATGAAAATGGAGAAGAGAGGTGCTGTAGCAATGATGGTTTTGAGTTGGGAGAATGATGAAGAAGATGGTGGAGAAGGAGGGAAATAAGGAAAAGTGAGGAGAGAGGTAGAATTTGAGAAATATTTACTTATAAAGGCAAATGGTGATGACTCACCATGTTGAAAAACCGGCCCCCTTCCTATACTTAGGATATTTATGGGCTATTTTGACCATTTAACTAATCAAAGTTGACTTAAAGCCAAATTAAGCACTATTTGAGCACTATTCATAATTAGTGCACATATTTGTGAAATTTTTGGTTTCTGTTGAAGACTTAAGTTTTGCAGATGATTGCCTCCTCAGTCAAAGTAGCGATGCAGAGAAACTTAGCGCGATACAGAAAGATGTTCCACTGTCACAGCTCGAGTGCCTCTGCAGAAGCATCTGTCCGCAAGTTCCTATATGCCAAGAAGCGAGACGTTACTGAAGTGGTTGCGGAAATCTCGCATAGTTGGAGCAATGGCAAAACGTGAGAACGTGACGCACAAGGAGGTCCATAACTCCGATACTTGCGGAACCAACCCAAGGAGTCGTTTTACTTGAAGACTTTACCGAAGATTTAGGAGATAGTTGACAAGTATATAAGCATGCGAATGTAATTAGTTAGGTGTGCATTCGAGATTATTAGAGAGAACACCGCCTTGAGAGAGAAAATATTCTTGAGAGATCTTAGTGAGATAGTGTTAATTAGCTTAGGTATTTATTACCTAGAGAGCACACATAGAACACTCCCCTTTACTCCTTGTGACGCATTGATCAAAGCCGAGAGTAGAGCGAGTGTTGGATGAGACAGAATACTTCTGTCGAATCCCAAGATAGGAAGCTAGGTTGTAATTCACATTGAGTTTCAATACAAGCAGAATCCTATCTTGTTAAGTTTAAACAAAAGCTTCCGCGTTATTTTGCACACCTTTATTCTTCAAGCAGAGTTGGTCTGAGACTAACACCTCAGACCTACTCGGTCAGCACCCCGATCCCATCAAGTGGTATCAGAGCCTGCGTTGGCTGACAAATCTCTCAAAATGGCGGAAATCTCAAACACCAACAACAACAACAGAATGCAAGTGGAGAATCCAAAGCTAACTTCCACAAACTACAACATGTGGAAAAACGAGATGGAGTCACACCTCCAGTCCTTGAATCAACAACTCTGGACGGTAGTGACGAAAGGCTTCCCAGTACCTGAAGGGAAAGATCCTAGCTCCTATACTGCTGAGGAGCGCAGATGCGTTGAGCTAAATGCCCAAGCCGTACGAGTCATCTACACCAGTCTCTCTCCACCTGAAAGAAGAAGAGTGTATCACATCAAAGTAGCCAAAGACATCTGGGATCACCTTCGAGCTGTTCACGAAGGAAATACTGAGCTTCGAAAATCAAAAATACAAGAACTGAAGATGGACTACGAAAACTTCGTAGGAAAGCCTGGAGAATCCCTCAGCGACATGCTCGCTCGATTCACTGAACTCACCGCTACTATGGAAGAGCTGCAGATTGGAGAGTCAAATGAAAACATCAACAACAAATTTCTGGACAGTCTGGGTGAGGAATGGACCGAGAGCGTTATCTCCACGAAGGCGTCCAAAAGTCTAGAGAAATGGACTTGACTGACTTGGGATCCTATCTTCAGTCCATCAACAAATACAAGATGAATATCAAAAATAGAGGTAATTTCTCACTCAAACCATGCTGTTTCGTTTTCCAACGTGAATCAAGCTTTGCAGGTAAAGACTACACCCAGCCAGACAGCAGTCACCAGAATGAATCATTCCACTATGACGCTACCTCTCCAAATCAGGATTTAATCCAGCAGCTTCGGGACACTCTGATTGACGGCATAATAGAAGAAGGATCAGCGAACACCTTCGAAGACATGGCCATGCTGGTCAAGAACTTTAAGAGATTCATGCGAGATCGATCAGAAAGGAACATCCAAACAGGTTCAGCAAAATCAAAACCGACAATATCAATCCTACAACCGTAATCAGCAAGGTACTACGGGAACTGGAGACCGAGTATGCTTCAAATGCCTGAAGCCGGGGCACTACGCCAACAACTGTCCTCTCAAGAAGAAAGATGATCGCGAGCAATCATCACTAATGGCAAATTCAGCATGGGGAGACTCTGACTCAGAAGAACCTGAGATGGGAACGTCAAGCCTAATCTGCCTCATGGCTCACAAAAGTCAGGTATGCAAGAGTCCCTCTTCAGAGGTAACTAAATATTTCTCAGATTCATGTGCTATTCCCTCTTTAGATTTATCTACTTACTACATCGACCCAAATCATCCTGAATTTGAATTAACTGAAGAACAAGACAGAATAGCCTCTCTTTATGAAGAAATCCATGTGCTAAAAGGTCATGTCAACAACGATCGTCTAAAATTGCAAAAATCTGAAGAAAAGGCCGAACAACTTGAAAAAGAGCTAAAAGATGCTCACAACCTCATCAACTCCTTACAAACTCAAGTCTCTTCCCTACAGAAAAATCGTTCCAAAATTCCACAAAAATTTTCAAACCAATCACCTTTGTTCGTGAGGTTGCTGCAATGCAAAAGCCAAAATTCTTTGAGAACGAACTCCGTGAGTCAAAAGAAAGACAAGTTCGACTTGAGAAAGAGGTCGATTCCCTGAACATCGCTCTTAAAAAGGCACGGATGGAATCGGTCTCATCATCTAATCCTCCTCGTTGGCTGAGAAATAAAGGCAAAGTAAACCTACCAAAAATAGCCACAAAACCCAATGATCTTCAAAGAAGGAAACTCCAAAAAGAAAAATTTGAAAACAAATTCCGTTGGCAAAAGAAGTACGTTCATCTACCTTCTTTATTAATTTGTGGTTACTGTGGTTACGACGGGCATATTCACTCCTCGTGTCATAAGCTTGGCAAAGATTTATCTTTTAATATGCAACGTTTACATACTCTGTCTAAAGCACGACATGGTTATAGCTCTCTTTCAAAGAGGGAACCCAAGTTCGCCTGGGTTCCCAAGTCTAACTTTTGATTATCTTGTAGGGAGAGACCGTGGACAATGACTCTTGGTTTCTGATAGTGGATGCTCACGACATATGACAGGAGACCCTGACAAGTTCACGACTCTCTCTCAACACAACGGGGGGAAAGTCACTTTTGGCGACAATGCTCATGGTGAAATCATTGGTATTGGAACCGTCGGTAATCCCTCTCTCTTTAAAATAGAAAATGTTAATTTAGTAAATGGACTTGGACACAGCCTTCTAAGTATCTCTCAAATTGTGATCTCTCTAATGTTGTTCTTTTCTCGGCCTCTGACTGCAAAATCTTTGACGAGCAAACAGGTCTTCTGAAAGCCACTGGTATAAGGGTGAACAATCTTTACAAGCTATCTCTTGAAAACCCTAACCTAGATGGTACTCTCTGTCTTAGTGTACAGGACAAGAATATCTCCTTATGGCACTTTCGCCTAGGTCATGCACACGGCAAACTACTAAACAAAATCAAAAACAGAAATCTTGTAGTGGGACTTCCTCAGACAAACTTCTTCCAGACCGACATCCTCTGTCCTGCATGCGTACAAGGGAAACATTCTAGAGCAAGCTTTCCAGGTAAAACAGATATGTCTACATCATCTCCACTGGACATGCTACACATGGATCTATGTGGACCAATGCGTGTTCAAAGCAAAAGTGGTAAGAAGTACGCTCTAGTCATCGTCGATGACTATTCGCGCTGGACATGGGTACTCTTTCTTAAGACAAGTCGGAAACTTTTTCTGAATTCGAAACCCTATTCAAACTGATTACTAACAAAATGTCCACCTCTGTCAAGACAATTCGATCTGACAACGGTACAGAATTTTGCAATATTCAGTTTTCAGAATTCTGCAGGGAAAAGGGAATCATGCATCAAACATCAGCTGCTCGTACTCCACAACAAAATGGAGTTGTAGAACGAAAGAATCGCACGCTTGTAGAAATGGCAAGAACAATGCTCATCGATAGTAACCTTCCAGCCACATACTGGGCAGAAGCTATCAACACTGCAGCATACATCCTAAATCGAGCGTCAATTCATCCATTCATCGGCAAAACCCCATATGAAATTATCAAAGGCCGTCCACCTTCAGTCACACATCTACGGCGCTTTGGATGCAAGTGTTTCATACACAACAATGGAAAAGAAATCTCGGCAAGTTTGCTCTAAGAGTGATGAAGGAATCTTCCTTGGCTACTCATCACAAAGTCGAGCTTACAGAGTATTCAATAAACGTACATCCTGTCTCGAAGAAAGCCCTCATATTCGTTTTGAAGAGCTCTCTAACTCTAGCGACTGTGAAGACACACAAAATGAACCACACGAAGATGCCGCAGATACTACCTTCATTGAAATACCAGTAGCTACTATCCCTGCACCACAAACACCTCTTGCAACAGACTCATCCTCTGACAGCGACGACGACCCGGATGACTCATTCAAGGATGCCTCACCCACTCCCACACAGGAACCACTACCTCCTCCACAAAACACAACGACACCCACACCTAACGATCACCCAACACCAGATCACTCCACTAGTCTTCCATCAACCTCCGCAAGAAAATTTCAACAAGCCTCCGCTCACCCATTTCAAATCCTGAGTGATCCATCCAAAGGCGTTCAAACACGTAGTGAACTGCATCAGAATCTATGTGCCTTCAATGCCTTTCTATCCAAAATCGAACCTAAGAATGTCAACCAAGCTCTACAGGATCATGACTGGATACTCGCCATGCAAGAAGAATTACATTCTCTACAAAGACACTCTGTCTGGCGACTTGTTCCATGCCAACCAATCATAAACCAATTGGTACAAAATGGGTGTTCGCAACAAGTTAGATGATCAAGGAAATATCTCTCGCAACAAAGCCAGACTGGTAGTTCAGGGATACGCTCAAGCTGAAGGAATTGATTACGATGAAACTTATGCTCCAGTAGCTCGAATTGAGGCAATTCGAATACTCGTGGCCTACGCAGCCATCGAGGTATAAAACTCTACCAAATGGATGTAAAAACTGCCTTTCTACATGGATACATCGACAGAGATGTATATGTTGCTCAACCCCGGGTTTCGAAGATCCACATCACCCGAGTATGTCTACAAGTTAGATAAAGCATTATATGGCCTGAAGCAGGCACCTCGGGCATGGTATGAGCGTCTTTCATCTTACTTATTGTCCCATGGATTCATTCGAGGTAAAGTTGACAAAACTCTTTTCACTCTCACCAAAGGTGAAGACATACTCATTGTGCAAATATACGTGGATGACATAATTTATGGATCCACTATTCCTGAACTATGTTCTCTTTCTTTTCTGATCTCATGAGTAAAGAATTTGAAATGAGTGCTCTTGGAGAATTGAAATTCTTTTTAGGTCTACAAGTCACCCAACAGGAAAACGGGACTCAAATTCATCAACAGAAATACATTCACGAGCTGTTAATCAAATACAAGATGCAGGATTCAAAAGCCACACCTACTCCAATGACAACAACAGAGAAGCTACATCTGGATGAAAAAGGAATTGCGTTGATGCTACGCTATACAGAGGTATGATAGGTTCCCTTCTTTATTAACAGCAAGTAGGCCTGACATTCTATATGCTGTATGTCTCTGTGCAAGATTTCAGGCAAACCCAAAAGAATCACACCTACAAGGCGTAAAGCGAATTTTTCGCTATCTGAAAAGTACCCAAGACTGTACCTCTGGTACCCAAGTACTCCTGATTTCACTCTAATGGGTTATAGTGATTCTGATTTTGCAAGCTCCTTATTAGACAGGAAAAGCACGTCTGGTACTGCACAATTTTTAGGACTATGTCTTGTCGCCTGGAGTTCAAAGAAGCAAAACACAGTAGCACTGTCATCCGCCGAGGCCGAATATGTCTCCGCCGCTGCTTGCTGTGCACAGATTCTCTGGATACAACAACAACTACAGGACTATCTCATTCCTCCGACTTGTACTACAATTTTTGTGACAATAATAGTGCTATTGATTTATCTAAAAATCCTGTTCATCATTCCAGGACAAAGCACATTGAAATTCGTCACCATTTCTTAAGGGATTGCGTTGAAAAAGGACAGATACAACTAGAATATGTTCCTACTTCAGATCAACTTGCAGACATATTCACCAAACCATTGCAACGAGGTCCTTTTGAAGCACTACGTTCACAACTAGGTATGACCCGTATGACTAGCTAAGGTCGTATCTCCTTCTCGTGTTTTGTAAATTCTGGGTGAAATGTATGAATATGTCTGATGACCTAGTCTGTCTGTTAAAGAAACAAAGCACCGCGTAAAAACAAGAGTTTTAGTTTCTGATAACTACCCGCGAAATTCTCGCCATACTATCCGCAACACCCCCAGCTCAACCAATCACTCACATTACCCTGACACACGACGTCTGCCTATATTCCGACGTCAATAACTCTCACTCCCCACGTCCAATCCACCTAAACCCGATTTCTTTGCTTCTCTTCGTCTTCTACACTCGTTTGCCTACTACGATCAAACTCCGATCACCATGGCTTCCAACCCTAACCCTAACACCATGTTTTCCGACGCCGAATTACCTAACGACCCTCTGCTCCTCCAAGCTCTAATCAACAAACTCACCAACCTCCAAGCCAAACAAACCCCTACCTCCACCTCTGACTCAACCGCCGTAGCCCCTGCAATGTCCGTCGACACTCAACCCATCACACACCCACTACCCACTACCCACCGTCACAACTGAACCCACCGCCATAGTCCACACTACGGCATCCACAAAATCGGAAGACACCCCATCCCCAACCAAAACATCACCTCCCACCACCCCGATCATACCCACCCCGATACTATCACAAAATCTCCGACCAAACTTCAGTTCGGATCTCTTCCACCCGCTGATGAAGAAGCACAGAACCCACAACCCAACTCTCCTGCTAAAGAACCCACTGAGGTACTTGACCTCGAAGCCCAGCCACCTGCTCCTGAATGTTCACCCCCACCCAAGAAAACCCCCGTGCTAAATCCAACGTCCCCCGCCCTCCAGCTACTCGAACCTTCGTTCTCGAGCCAAAATCCTCAGTCATCTTCAAAACCCAGTTCTGATGCTCCTGTTCCTGCACCATCCCTATCGTCACGGCACCAACTACTGAAGAAAAGCCGCGCAGTACCACCAACTCTTCAACCCAGGCAGACTCCGACACGGCAACGACTTCCACCAGAAAGCGACTCCGTCCTCGCTCCGAGTCTGTCCCACCTTCACCTGCTCACGACTAGGTCTGATCGACACCCACTCTGCCGTCTACTCCTACCAGCCGACGATTCTGCTGAGTCCGACACTTGGTAAAGGGAAAGCTACTCGACCTGGACTGGCTCCACTCGATGGCGTTCGACATGTTCGAGGAGATGCTCCGCTTCAAAACTGGATCCATCTCTTCCACGGCATTCAGACCTACCATGAGGCAGAGGCGTATCAGTTCTACCAAATTGCGTCATTCGCAAGGGAAAATAATGACAGAGGTACACGGCAAACCTATCCTTCTCGATTCAAACTCAATAGCAACCCATCTAGCAATTCCAACTAGCGGATAGAATTTTATGATAGGGCTGGTTTTCCTGATCTAGGGTTTATAAGTGCAAAAGAGGTCTATGACTTCTTCCTACCAAACAGCAGAGTCGGTCACTCTTTGGACCGACCAGCTCTGTCAATACTCACCAAATGCTTCACACCTTGGTGATCAAAAATTTAGTCCCTAGAAAGGAAACCAGTTTGTCCGCCCGCTTGATCTTGCTATTATGTACTGTCTGATCCACCACCAAAAGATAAACCTCCCAAAGTTAATCCTCAACCACATAGCCTCAACCATCTCCTCACCCCGACACAGCCTGGGGTACATTCTGGCTCCCAAAAATCTTACCCACTGTAATGTTGTCCTTGATCCCTCCAAAGCCAGTCGAATAATGGACACTGACATCCTTGGTCAGATCTTGTACAACAAAACCCCGTCCTTCGAGATAAAATCGGTCTCCAAGACAAACCCACCCTCCAAAAAATAGGCCCTACCAAAACCCGCATCACCCCTGACGCAGCCTCTTATCTGAAAGGGTAGCAGCGATAGAACAACCTCGCCACTCTATCCAAGAAGATAGACATGCTCATCGACGTCCTCAACAAAAACCACAACAGACGATGAACATCATTGCAGGGGGAGTCGAGAAGCTGGCAGAGGAGTTCCGGGAAACATTTGCTGAAACTCTGGAAGCGGCTAAGCGATTGGATGGCGCTGGGACTTCGGGGGAAGATGGAGCACGGGATGAGGATACAGGAATGGATGGAGGAGATGACTAACTTTTTACCCCACCCCTTTTAACCCTTAGGAAGTACTGACTCTGAATACTTTTGACTTACGCTGGTGGTTTGTTTAACTGACTCTTTCAGATTATGGTTTTTTTGGATATTTTTGTGCGTTTCCCCTGATATTGGCAAACGGGGGAAGCGGTGTATCCCGCGGCTGGTGTCTGCGGGTAACTATGTGTGGATACTGAGTGCCTCTGAAGGCCTCATCTGTTTTGTTTGGTCGTTTATTTCTACAACGTGGTATTTGAAGTAGTTTACGTACTATGGTTTTTTATCTGTTCTTATCAACTGCATTACCTTAAGGGGGAATATGTGTTTAAGGGGGAACAAACAGCAAGTTGTTCTCCCGATAGTTGCTGCCGCTTTGTTGTCTGTTCTTTTTGCAGGTACATCCTATACAAAACCTCAAGTTACGCTGGATACACTGAGTTTGCCATCATCAGCAAAAAGGGGGAATTTGTTGAAGACTTAAGTTTTGCAGATGATTGCCTCCTCAGTCAAAGTAGCGATGCAGAGAAACTAGGCGCGATACAGAAAGATTCCACTGTCACAGCTCGAGTGCCTCAGAAGCATCTGTCCGCGAGTTCCTATATGCCAAGAAGCGCGACGTTACTGAAGTGTTGCGGAAATCTCGCATAGTTGGAGCAATGCAAAACGTGAGATGACGCACAAGGAGGTCCATAACTCCGATACTTGCGGAACCAACCCAAGGAGTCGTTTTACTTGAAGACTTTATCGAAGATTTAGGAGATAGTTGACAAGTATATAAGCATATGAATGTAATTAGTTAGGGTATGCATTCGAGATTATTTAGAGAGAAACTCCGCCCTTGAGAGAGAAAATATTCTTGAGAGATCTTAGTGAGATAGTGTTAATTAGCTTAGGTATTTATTACCTAGAGAGCACACATAGAACACTCCCCTTTACTCCTTGTGACGCATTGATCAAAGCCGAGAGTAGAGCGAGTGTTGGATGAGACAGAATACTTCTGTCGAATCCCAAGATAGGAAGCTAGGTTGTAATTCACATTGAGTTTCAATACAAGCAGAATCCTATCTTGTTAAGTTTAAACAAAAGCTTCCGCGTTATTTTGCACACCTTTATTCTTCAAGCAGAGTTGGTCTGAGACTAACACCTCAGACCTACTCGGTCAGCACCCCGATCCTATCTGTTTCCTATTGATTTAGGCTTCCTAATGTGATACTAAGTAGTACAAATGTTGATTAAGGTGTAATCATGGGCATTTAGCCACTCAAAACCCATTTCTAAGACAAATTTTCAAAAATGTGCTTTAAGACTTCTTAAAGCACAGTTTATGTTTTAACTTGTTTTTGAGCTTGGTTTTCTTTGGTAATTGATTTAAAATGTCCATTAGCATGTTAATAAGGTCTTGGAAATCTCTTTGGGTCTTAAACAAGGTTATCCTAAGTTTAGAGCAAGTTTTTGCTTAAATTGTCTTTATGGTGTTTTATTGTATTTACTATGGTTTAAATTGTTTACTAACATTTCTAAGGCACTTTTAGCCTTATAATACCATAGTTTAACATTTAATTAACATATACAGGCTTGGTGTATTTCAGTTATAGTTAGTAAACTTAGGATAAAAGAGACCAAGATTCATGGTTCCTTTTAAGTAACGCATGATTCTTTTTACAGCTGTGAGGTGACTTTCTCTTGGATCTGCTTGAAACCTGGCACATAAGAAAATGCTATACATAATTTCAGGTCTACTAGTAGTCAAATATAGTAGAGAACCAATCATATTCTTGTATGATTGCTGGTCGACAGGTCGGTCACCAGTCTTGATGCCCATCTTGGTGCCGACTGCCATTGGCATGTCAAACGTCTTACACTCCTCCATTCCAAATATTTTTATCAAATCCTTTACATACTTCTCTTGGGATATGATAGTCCCTTCGTCATTTTGCTTGACTTGAAGTCCTAGAAAGAACTTCAATTCTCCCAGATCACTCATCTCAAATTCCTTTTTCATCAATGCTTCAAACTTTTTGCAATATTTCTCATCATAGGCACCAAAGATTATATCATCAACATATACTTGCACAATTAGGAAATCCCTTTTGTTGTTGTACACAAACAAGGTTTTATCCACCTTTCCCCTTTTGAATTGGTTTTCCAAGAGATGGGAAGAAAGACGATCATACCATGATCTTGGAGCTTGTTTGAGCCCATAAAGAGCTTTGCCGAGTTTAAGTACCATGCCCTTTCCTTCTTGTGTGTCAAAACCTGGGGGTTGCTCAACATATACTTCCTTTTTGACGTACCCGTTTAGAAACACACTTTTGATGTCAAGTTGGAAGAGTTTGATTCCTTTGTGTGCAGCAAATGCAATTAGTAATCTGATGGACTCCATCCTTGCCACTGGAGCAAAGGTTTCTTGGAAGTTATCCCTTCTTGTTGACGATATCCTTGAGCTACCAGACATGCTTAGTTCCTAACTACTTCTCCCTTCTCATTCAGTTTGTTTCTAGAGACCCATTTTGTGCCAAGTACTCCTTGATGAGTAGGACGAGGCACAAGATGCCAGAATTTGCATCATTCAAACTGGTTTAGTTCTTCTTGAATTGCGTTGATCCAGTCTAAGTCTCGAAGAGCTTCCTTGACATTCTTGGGCTCGATGGGTGAGACTGTCGTTGAGAAGGCTAGAAGATCTCGAGTTTGTGCTCTTGTCTGAGTTCCTTTGGATATGTCTGATACGATATTCTCCAAAGGATGATTTTTGTACAAAGCATGAGATTGATGAATGGTTGATGGAGATAGAGGATCCTCAACATCATTGTTTCCTTCGTCGACCTGTTGTTGACCTATCGCTGACCTGTCAGGCAAGTTTTCATCAGTTAGAGATTCATCTTTAGGATTATCTGTGTGATCCTAATCAACTAGATCAAATCCAAGTTCTTCATCTTCATCAGATTTCTTGATCTTGAGTACATCAACCTCATCAAAGACCACGTGCACACTTTCTTCCACCTTCAGTGTCCTTTTGTTGTATACCTTGTATGCCCGGCTTCTTTCAGAGTATCCAAGGAAGATGGCCACATCACTTCTGGCATCAAACTTTCCAAGGAGACTCTTCTTATTGTTGTGGACATAACATTTGCAACCAAAGGTCCTGAAGTGACTTATGTTTGGTTTTCTTTCGTTGATTAACTCATAGGGAGTTTTGTTGAGGATAGGTCGTATGAGCGTTGTATTTGTGATATAGCATGCAATTGCCACTACTTCTGCCCAGAAGACCTAAGGAAGACTGCTCCCCAATAGTATGGCCCTGGCTACCTCCTGTAGTGTTCTGTTCTTACGCTCAACTACCCCATTCTGTTGGGGTGTTCTTGGTGCTGAATATGTGTGACTAATCCCATGTTGTTTACATATATCCATGAATTGTGGATTCTCAAACTCTGACCTATGATCAGACTGAAGAGTTTTGATCTTGAGGTTGAGTTGTACTTGGACTTTTCATACAAAGGCTTAAAATTTCTCAAAGACTTCGTCTTGGAAGCAATAAAGAGTGTCCAAGTGAAATGTGAGTAATCATCAACAATTACAAACACATACCAATTTTCTCCAAAACTTTTGATTCTCATGGGTCCATATAAGTCCATGTGAAGTAATTCAAGTGGCTTGGATGTACTAACTAAGTTCTTTGACTTAAAAGAAATCTTAGTTTATTTGCTTCTAACACAGGCGTCACAAAGATTTCTCTCATATTTCTTAATCTCAAGGAGACCTCTTACCAAATGTTTCTTGACAATTTTTCTTAATAAAGAAGTGCTAACATGCCCTAGTGAAATACCCCAAACTAATAAAACATGGATTAAACATCTAATCACATGGATTAAGGCCTAAACATGCCTTAAAAGTCAACTGAGAACAACAGTGGTCAACACAAAGCAAGACATATTGCACCCTTTGACTGTTTAGGGTAAATAAATACCCAAATGAACTTCTTAGGACCTAAAAATTTGTCCTAAGCTTATTAACACATTACTAAACATATTACAATTTTTGGACAACACTCCAACAAAGAACAAGCATTTCATGCTTCAAGGTCAAGTAGGGCAAAAATGTGCTCTAAGAATACCTTAAAGGTCTAATGACCTCTAAATGATATAAAATTGGATAACATGATCAAATATCATGTAAGGAAAACAACAAAACTGTTATCAAAGAAAACAGAGCTCAGAAACACCCTGCGACTTAAAATGTGCACTAAAATTCCTTAAAGCACGTTTTTTTGTGTATGAGCTCTAAGATAATGACTTTTTGTCACTGTAAAGACTATATTAAGTTCTTTATAACATTAATGTGACATGATAGACTATATTATAAAGTCTAAATCAAAGTTTGAAAATAAAATCAAAATGGGCAATTTAGTATGAATAGTACCCAAATATAACATTTTAATTACTAAGTATTAACCATGGTCAATTGTCACCCATTGACTTGAATACCCCTTGCCGACCTCATATGGCTGTTATGCCAACTCATTAAGCTACCTATAAACAATTAACTATCTAATTAGATGAGTCACCTAAATACTATTTGAAAAGTAAGATTAATTAACTTATAAGCTAAATTAAGCTTACCTTCTTCATTTGCCTTATATCCCAGCCGACAGCAGCTCTTCATCCTCTCCATTTGCTTCTCTAAAACCGTGGCTAACTCACCAAGAACATAGAAGAACACCTTGCTACCTAGGTAAGCTTAATTAGTCATTTTATGTCCATTTTCTTCACAATTCTTTCATCTTTCCATGGAGCTAAGCATCAACCACTTCCATCAATGTTCTTAGGTTGTTTTGGAGGTTAAATGGAGGGTATATCTCGGCATTAACAAGGGAAGAAGGTGGAGAAAGCTAATCTTGTTCTTAAGGTATAAAAATGTGCTTTAAGCACATATCTTTTGATTCCCTTCAAATTCGGCTGTGAAACTTTGTTCCTAGCCTTATAATCTTCATCTTAACATACTTATTCAGTTGGTATATCAAGTGCTTCAAGGTATAGCCAGATCCAAGCCAAAAACACCATTTTAGGCATTTTAAACAAGGTAAAGATTAGCCATCTTCTAATCTGAGTTATACCAGTTTAAGGCTTGGTTTTAATAACTCTTTTGATGCTCTTACTCTTGTGTAAATTTAGGCCGAAGTCAGCCTTGGTAACCTTGGTATTTTAAGGTATATTTTACCTTGAAAATTGACATTAAACACTTCTTATGGTTAGATCTTTCTTGGAGACTAATCATGCCTTAATTGCTGTTTAAAAACATGTAAACTAAGCTGTGGAAAATAAATCTCCATACAGCCGTGGCCAAACAAGGCTTATACTTGGCAAAAACAAGGTATAAATCACTCAAACCTTCACTTGGTATATTAATATGTGCTTATACATATTTGTATAATATGTGCCGTGAGTGAACAAGGTATTAAGGTCTTATTTTGACCTTAGGTGATTAAGGAATGGTTTAGTAAATTTTATAACTAATTATACATATAATTGTCAAATTTAAAGACATATCTGTAAAAATTGGTAATTATTGAAATATAGGTGTAAGGCCGAGAGTTTAAGGCTTTTATGGGCATTTATGTGTAATTTAATTTATAAGCTAATGTTTGTAATAAGGCCATGTACTTTAGGCCATTTTATTTATGCATTTATAAGCTTTTATTTAAGTTTAGGTGATATTTAATTATTACCGCAAGGAATTGGGGTCTTAGGTGTAATTAAATTAAATTTGGGGGCTATAAAAGGATATAGCCGAAATTTAGAGGTTTAAATGAGTTTATAAAAATTATAAGATTATCTAAAGTTTTGGGGTTAAATGGTGATTTATAGGAATATGGGTACAAACCGTATTTTATGGAGTTTATGGTCAAGGAAATATTAAGGTGGTCAACCATGACCATATGCTAGGTTTTGACCAAATTAAATAAGTTGATAACTTATTTAAGGTTTATAATAAGATAAGTATTTTATTGTAACAATTTTATAACATATGTGGTATATATGTTATTTCCGAAAATTAGGGTGTATAATGGTATTATAAACACCCATGGGCTATTAGGAATTTATTGGGTTGATTTTGAATTAAAATAAACTATATATGTATAAATATATAGTTATTATGTCATTAAGACACTTTGGAGAAATATAAGGGGTGGTATAGCAAATACCGAAAGTATATGGGTTAATAAGGTAATTATAACCATTTGGTGAAATTTGGTGATTTTTAGAATTATATAAGGGTATTTATTAAGAGATGTGTATAATATATAGTTTTAATGATATTATAAAACTATATGTTATAAATGGGGCCAAATGGCAATTATAAGAATATAGTGGGTCTGTTCGGAATTTACAAAAATATAACCATAGGTTATACCATTTTATAAGTTAAAAATGTTATATTATATGATTTATATAACATGTTATAAATAATGGGGAGATTTTGTAAATAAAGGAAACTATGGATTATGAAAAGGAATAAGGTTTTGATATGGTGCCCATTCGGCAATATTAAATAGTTTTGCATAAAAACTATATGTTATAACTTAAAGGAAATAAAATATCATATTATATGATATTAGTATATGGTATAACATTACATAATGTTATGTGGTCAAAAGGGAATTTAAATAAATTCAAGGGCTGTACCGAATTATATAAGGTTGGAAAATGAATTTTAGACTAAGGTCTATAATGTTATAAATGTTATAACAATTATATGGTTTAGGTGGGATTAATATAAGGAAGGATATTCACATTAAACAATGTGACAAACTATAAATAAATGAGATTTATAAACTAAGGTATTTATGGAATAAACCTTAGGAGTTGTAATTATATATTACAACATAAAATGTTACATAATATTAGGATAATAATCTTAATATAAGTTGTATAATATAATACAACTAATGGGAATAATCATCTAATATAAGATGATAAAATGTAACATATAATATAAGAGTTTATTAAACTCACGGAATTTACCTACGTGGTAAATATATACATACACAAGAATAATGTATATAAGGATGAGTATATATTATGGTTGGAAACCATATAATATAAGGTGGTGGTTATTACAAAAAAATAGTTACAAACTATAAGTTATGAGTTTTTGGAATGCAAATATAATTTGCTAAAGGTAATGGATTATATAAATACAAGTATTATAATGGATGGTGGAAAATAAAATAATATAATAGGTCATGCCTGCATACATGCAACTATAGGTTATGTACCTAAGTTCAGTGGTGGATAAGATTAAAGAATATGATGAATTAAACTTAACAGTCGAATAGTACGACATACGAGTTTTAGTAACAAAGCCGACCGGTTTAGAGAACCCGTAACAAATAACTGTAGAAATCCGGGGATGAACTGTCGGGGTTACTTGTTATTCGGAAATACCGGATGTAGTTAGTCATGGAGACTGACTTATAGTTTTAATACCGTTTAGATCATACTTCAGACAAGGACGCTTGACGAGCTAGTGGACTACACTGCGCATCCTAGTCTTGGTGAACGATATGTAAAGGGGTTTGATCCGAGTTGTCCTAAGGAAACTCCTTGGGCTCGGATTTGGTTGATATAACTTGTGTGTTATGTGTGTGGTTACGTGTATGTGATTAAGTGTTACTGCATTATTTATTTATGCACGAGCGTCCTACGGGACTAACACTACATCGACTATAAATCGACTTATATAAACATACCTATACGTTAAGTGATAACACGACGGTTACTTGATATAATATCATAGTATCATAGTTAAATATAAGTATGGTGACCTAAGTAAAATACTTAGGGACGAGTCACGACATTGTCGGTCTCTAGAGCATGGATCTCGAACATAATATGACCTAGATTACTTCTAGGTATGCGTGAGACCATTGGGCAGCTAATTAATAATTATTCTCCATAAGACTAAGAGCATATCTTAAACATTATGAGAGAGATGGTATGGTTGAGGTGAGGAATCCCGGTAGTTTACGAACTACTTGGTTGCGCAGTTGTGATCACTGAGGGGTTCCCGATCGGGTTCCGCTCCAGGTTTATCCCATACGAGCCCTATTTGGATCCTGGGTCAGGTGGCTACGGCCTTTTATATGGCGCCTTATGAGGCTAAGTGAATAGTCATGGGCCTCCGGACCTCTGGCGAAATGAGCACCTTTGTGTGTACGGGAGGACTACTGTCCATGGTGAGGTTATAGGGTTGTCTTAACATGACGCCCAACTGGTATAAATTAAACATGGTTGGATGGGGCCTTAAAGGCCAAGGTAAATTAAATATGGATACTGTACGCTACGGCGATTGTACATTGTACATTATACTGTAATCAGTTGGATATGGATGGGGCCTTGAAGGCCAAATTAAATTAAATTAACAATGGATGGTGAACGCTACGGCGATTGTACATTATACTGTTATTAATTCGATACGTTCGATATACAACTGTTGTTGTGGGATTTTATGACTGTTTGAATTGGATGGATGGTTAAGTATTTATGAATATTTAGGTGGATGAATATGCATATTATGCAAGTATATTATAGTATTGATTATAACTGTAAACATCTCTACGACTAGTCTCTGACCTGTATCTGACTTGTTGTTTGCTTCTCCTCATGGGTGTCTTAGAAACAACATCTATCTTATAATATTTTTCTTTGATGGTAGCTAGTTCCTTTTCTTTTGCGTTAAGCACAACAATCAAATCATCGATTTTAGGTTGTTTTTCATACTTCAATTTTTCATGAACGGAGAGAATTTCACTATAATCTCTTTGTAATTTCATGAGTGCACTCATAAGATTATCTACCTTGCTTTTATCTGAGGTTTTTCTCAATTTTTCATTTTCTTCCAACAGTTCATCATTTACAGTTTCTAATGCCTCTAGGTGATCAAATAATGTAAGAGAAAACTTTCTAAGTCCTAGAAGTTCAGCCTTTTGAATTCTCCTTCTAAGTTTAGAATAGTTTACTTTATGTTGTTCTTCTTCTTCTAATTCTGAGACATCATTGCCTTGTGCCATCAAGCACACTTGAAATACCCCAAATCTTGGTATGTTGTTTAAATGTTTAAATATGGTATCTGAAGGCTAAAAGGTGCCTTAGGAACATCAGTGTATAGTTTAAACCATAGTAAAAACACAATAAAACACTAAGACACAGTTTGAGCAAAAACATGCTCTAAGCTTGGAGTGAACTTGGTTAGGACCCAAAGAGCCTACCAAGATTTGATAATATTTAATTATGATTTTATAAGGCTAATTAAGTCCTTAGGAAACCTTGGTAGACAATGAAACCAGACAAAACATAAATAAATACCTTAAGGTCAATATGGGCTAAAATGTGCTCTAAGCTTGGGATAAATTTGTATAAGACCTAATGGTCATACCTATACCTTATAAATATGTTAATGAACATATTACACCAATTACCAAAGAAAACCAAGCTTAAAAAAAATAAATAAAGACACAAAAAGTGCTTTTAGGAGTCTTAAAGCACATTTTTGAAAAATTGTCTTGTAAATGAGTTTTGAGTGGCTGAATGTCCATCATTACTCTTAAATATATATGTGTACTATATAGTATCACATTTGGATGTCTATATCAATAGGAAATCAAAAATTTCACTTCTATGTGCCTTGTTTTTGTGAATAGTGATTTTTATAAGCTAGTTTGTAACATATGTTATCATAAGTAATTAAATTGACAAATAAAGACTAAAGTACCCTTATGTAAAAAAGGGGGCCGGTTTTCTTAAGTGTGTGACTCACCACTCTCTTGTTAATTTACTAAGAAAAGAAAGAATGACTAATTAATGTACTATTTGCTTTATAAGAACAAATATCTTCAAAAAGCAAAGTTTATCTTCATTCTCTCATTTCTTTCTCATTTCACACGGTTCCATTCTTCTTCAACCTCTCTTCTTGCTGCTCTTCTACGATTTGCAATAGTACCACCAAGACTCCATCTTTGACCACTTGTAAAACCTAGCTCACTTAACCAAATCAAAAACAAACACCACCATTCTCTCCCTCTCATCAAGCTCTTCATTCCTATCTTCTCAAAATTCCAAGACCACCATTTCGGTGCCATGGAGTTCCACCATTGATGGAGCTTGAGCTTGTGTTTCTACATATTATTACTCTCCTTTGCTTCTAGGTAAGGAATCTCAAAGAAAAATCAAGTTTCCTTCATGTTTTTGCCTTGACCGAAATTGCACATTAATGGTGCTCTTGGTGTGACTTTGTTCTAGCTTCATTCCAACCTTTCATGGACTAGGTGGAGTCCTCTCTTCATAGGTATTCAAACTCTCTTCAAAGATCAAGGTAAAACAACTACATTAATGTTTTTGAAACAATGTAAACCTAGGGTTTACAATGAGATGAAGCTTAAAGCTTGTATACTCATTTCAATGTTTGTATATTGTGTAGTAGTTGACAAGGAATCAAATACCTTACCGGTTTTATAAGGAAACAAGGAAGAAGTTTGTGTGGAAAAGAGGTAAATATACTAACCTAATGTGGTTTAATGCCTTGGGAGAAATGAGCTTATATTGCTTGTTAAAATGATCTAAGGAGCCAAAGGTGAATGACCTAGTGAAATGCTCTCAAGGAGTTTATTAAGGGCATATGTATTGTTGGGTGTATTTGCAGGTCAAAGGCATTATTTTGTGGGAAATTCAGTGTTTAATGGTTTATGTAATTTAAGGGCCTAAGTGCCAAGCAATTTAAATTGTGCACTATATTGTGATGTAGTGTAAATTTGGTGACTCTTGTGTTTATGGTGTTCTTGATGGATTTAGGTGTTCTTGAGTGTTTAATGTGAAAACTATGAGCTTTGGAAGATGATGTGCTAAGAGAACCCATGACAAATTTGTAAAATGTATAGGAGTTTTAAGTGCTTGAATGAACTTGGGTGAACTAGGAATTGTTAGGAATGAGTAAATGTTTCACTAAGGAAGAAACGTGCATTAAGGTGTTCTAAGGTGTTACAAGGATTTAGGCATTATCTTGGAAGTTCTAGAAATCAAATGAGTGTTTCTAGGGTGTGTCAAGTCTTGGAGAAGTTTATATAAGGTTTAGGTAATGATTGATGAATAAGGAAGAAGTGATGTTTAGGTAAGATGTGAAAAAGGAGATTTAGGTTGGTAAGAAATAATGCTTAAGAGATGATGTTAAGATGAGGAGAAAACATTTTGGGATAGTAGTTATCATAGGTAAGAAACACCATTTAGAGACCTAGTATAAAATGTTATAAGTGTTAAGGAATTTTACAAGGAAATGAGTGAATGTTTAAGGAGTTTAAAAATGAGTTAGAACTTGAGTTGAATGGATGTTATATGAAGTATTTAGTGTGCCACAAGGTGTTACAACACATTGGGTGACTTAAGGAAAAATTTGGAACAATTTGGACAATTCTTAGGAAGTTCCTGCAGTAGACCGACCCGGGGGACCGACCCTGGTAGGGTCGGTCGGACTGTAAATAGCAGGTTGAAAATGTCTCTGTTAGAGACCGACCCAGGGGACCGACCCTGTCTGGGTCGGTCGGATAGGAAAGAAAGACGGTAAATGTCTCTGTTAGAGACCGACCCGAGGGTAGGGTCGGTCGGTAGGGTCGGTCGGACCAAAAACATGGTTTAAGGTATGGAAATGATGTGTAATGTTGGGGATTGATGGTTAATGGTGTTATAAGGTTGTTTAAGACATGTTAGGCGAGTTTTAATGACAATTAAGTAGGTGAAAAGTTGTAATAAAATGTGAAAGTAAATCAAGTTAAAAATGCAAAGTTATGTAGCTAAACTAACGGGGAAAAATTATAAGCATTAGACATTAAATAATCATGCAACCCCGATGTTAATAAAAGTATATGTAATGTTATCAGTTGTTCGAGAATTGCTCGAGGAACATAAGTGGACGTGGTAAAGTGGACTCCGGTGACAGGTATGGTTTTCTTGCAACCTGTGTCCTACCGGATTACACCGGCTTGTATGCCAATGTGTTTTTCTGAGTGTTTGCCACCTTGTAAGATTAAATCATGTAATGAGTTTATAGTAATTCATTTATGTGGCGCATCTGGTCTCCGATACCGTTTAACCTCAAATAAGTGTTAAACCTTAGCTAACTAAAACTAGGAACACGTGAGAGATCGGTATTCGGAGTTAACGACCCAATCCTTGGGAACGTTCTAACCACGGCTATGCGTGAGTTAGATGTGTGTGGTTGTTGTGTGCAAGTGTGTGAACCTCCCTTGTGTGAATAACCCGGTCATGATACCGTATGGTGTGTGGATGTGATAGGTTCCATAATGGATCTCTAACTACTATTTATAAGTATATATGTACTAATGGGGGTGAGGAGTCCGGTCATGTTCCGGCCACGCGTGTGAGGATGGGGGTCGTTGTCATTCCAGGTTCGACCCTCTTGTATGTTAAGATTGAGTTCCTTTCCCGGTCTTCAATCTCCCACAAGCTTACTCCAAAGCTTTCCTATTCTGACTTATGATTGGTCTAGGGGGAACATGTGTTTGTGTGGTGTGTTCGGGCCTCCAACCCGAACCATCTTAACTTAAGTTACTCGTCCGACTATTAGGACGGTAATGAGTGTTGTTGTTGATTGTATAACGAGCTTACCATGAGGGTGACACCATTCTCTAGGCTCACCAGTGAATTAACTATGTTTGGGTCGGTTCCTAAGAGGACCGTTCCCGTTATGTTATGTGATGTTGTTGTAATGCAATTCCTATTGCGTTGTTATCATGTGCACGTCGAAACGTGAAAAGTGTTGTTATGTTTGTTATGTGAGGAATGTGATATGTTGTAAGATATGGAGTGTGTGGATCATGGAAATGAATCCCAGTTTGCGATAAGAGGCGTTTAAGGATAACCCGATTTAAGGGTAAGTGTCGTCTATTAAGGAAGTAGCTCCATTAGAGGAGGAACACTCTGGGGATAATGAATACCATGAGTGACTTATCAAGTAAGGATGTATTATCCGTTTGTTGAGCCCATTGAGGCGAAATGTTTTGTGTTGTGTGTTTATAGTTGCATGCATGATTTAGATATAATCAATCGCATGCTAAGACGACAATTAGTTGTGCGTGGCCCGGTAGCATGTGGGCTGCGGGATTACCATACCAGCAAAGGTGCTGAGCCCCTTGGGGGCCACCCTTTCTCTTCTTTTCTTATTTCAGGTACGAAGAGCTGGAAGCCGTTCGAGAGTAGGACGGGGTAGATGTTTATATATGGGTAGCCATTTAAATGGCGTATGCATGTAGGCGTAGTAAGACCGAAATTGTTATCGGCATTAGTTTGTAAATACTCGGTACAGTGGGAATGCATGTGTATAATAAATGTTGGGAAGGGAATAAGGATTGTATTGTGTAGTTGCTCGGGAATCTGGTCCATCAGACCGATACAATGTAAATGTATTAGCCTTGTTAGCCACGTGGGTGGTTAACGGCGTGTAACACCATTGAATTAAGTAATGTGATGAGTTGAGATTTCCGCTGTAGTTTGATGTTATGTGTACGGTGGTGGTTGGGGTGTTACAACACTTCTTCAAGGCATAAGTGAGCCTTCTCATCTTCTGAGATGTC
This sequence comes from Limonium bicolor, assembly GCA_023374045.1. Taxonomy (NCBI): domain Eukaryota; kingdom Viridiplantae; phylum Streptophyta; class Magnoliopsida; order Caryophyllales; family Plumbaginaceae; genus Limonium; species Limonium bicolor. Next base: position 319,089,790 of record CM041779.1, read on the forward strand.
ATTGTCTGAGGTTTGATTGTCATCACTCCGTTCAGAATCTCCCCATGCGGCAATGAAGGCTTCCTTCTTTGGTCCTTTGTTGAATGATCGTCAGACAAGCTTCTTGACCCTGTCGTTGTCCTCTCAGGATCGTTGAGGACAGTCTTAGATATGATGTCCACATTTTGAACACCCAAAACACTTGTCATTGTTTTTCTTTTGATCATCCGACTCCTTGGACTCCTTGTCTTTCCTCATTTTATTTCTTATGAACTTTCGAATGTACCTCTTAGCATAGAGGACCATTTCATCATTGTCATCTCCTAACTCGGATCTTTCATTTTCAGCTACTTGAAGGGCTATGCCTTTCCCTCTATCTCTTGATGAGCTTTCTAAATTCATGTGTTGTAGTTTTAACTCGAAAGCCATTAGAGATCCTAGCATGTCTGCCAGAGACATCTTGGAGAGATCATGCACTTCTTGTATGGCATGGACTTTGCTGTCAAATGAGGCAATAAGAGATCTGAGGAACTTCCGAATTTGATCCTCGTTAGATATAGTTCTTCCAAGCACCCACATTTCGTTGATCAGCTTAGTGAACCTTGTATGCATTTCAGAAATGCTCTCCTTTTCTTCCTTATTGAATAGCTCCCAATGAGTGAGTAGCAACTCAATGCGAGTCTTTTTAATCTCATCATTTCCTTCATAAGTAACCTTAAGAGTTTTCCAAATCTCTTGGGCTGTTTTAGCTGAAGCAATCTTGGAGTATTGCCCAGGTAGTAGTGCACAGTGAAGTATTCTTACAGCTCAAGCATTGAATACCAGCTTCTTGATTTGATCATCCGTCATGCTGTCGATAGATATGTCTTGTCCTTGAGTGTTCTGGAAGGTATACTCTTCATGTGTTATCACCTTCTATATTCTTGGATCGTCAGACTTGATATGAAATTCCATCTTATTCTTTCAGTGAGTGTAGTTGTCTCCATTAAAGAGTGGTGGTCGATTTGGTACAAAACCTTCTTCTGCTGCTAGAATGCTTGCATGAGACATCTTGATCGCCTTTCAAAGCAGTTAGCTTTCTAGAAGAGACCTGCTCTGATACCAATTGAAACCAGCAAGCGCTCCTGACGCGTCCTCGACGTGTCATGGACGTATCATGGACTCTAATAAAACTTGATAGTTTTGGAATGGACGCGAGATAAACTTAAACTGGAAAACACATTTCGATTGAGAATTTACACACATGAAATGCACTCAACCTCCCTTGCCCCACACACGAACTCCCGGGATAGTTTCGACTTTACCCTAAAAGTCGTCAACCCTCTCCTAACTATCGGCCTACAGTTCACCAACCATTCCCCGACCTGTCATTCTATCAAATACCCAATGTATTGATACTCTAACCTAGTCCTATCTAGCTCACCAACTCTCTAGCACTTACACACACTCCTAAGTCTGATCCACACTTGCCCAGATTATCTCTATCTTTTTCTCGTACAGGCTTACTTACATATGGAATCAATGCAAGTATATATTCATGGTTGTTAGGATGTAACTACCATTCTATTAATGCCTAGACTTCTAGGAGTCGACTACAACTTCGATTATTCACGTAACAACCATACTAGACTTGAAAAGTTTCTTTAACTTGATCTGGAGGCTTGAACCATGTGTTGCCTCATGGTTAGTCAAGATGACGGCAGCCCTCTTGATAGGTTGATCACCACTTGTGTGCCCCACTTGCCTGATTCTGTTTGGCTCATTAAATGCTCATAAATGCCCTCTTTTGAATTCATTACGGCTATGTAATGATGTTCATTTATAGATTTGTTATCTTGTGCATTAATGAACTTGTCCTTTTGTCGTGAGCTTGTCGTTTGCCTAAGTGGATGTATGTGTTTTATCTGAATGTGTCGATCCCTTGCAGTCTTCTGTCTTTGATTTTCATCTTTAAGCATGAGAGATATCTTCGTGCTATGTCTGACTGGTTGTTTGTGCTTGAAGTTCTACGTAGCTCTCGCAGACAGGTGCCCGACTGGTTGGGCACATGTCGTGGATTAAGCGTGCTTGCAACCTTGCGTGCTAAGCCACTCATGACCTAAGTGTGCTTGCAACCTTGCATGCTAAGCCACTTATTCACCTATCTATCTGAATCATGAATCTTGACAAACACATTAGATAGGCAATACAAGGTTTGCTATCATCAAAACTGAAGGATCTTGTCTTAACAGAAGATAAGACTTTTGCTTTGGGATGAGGAACCTTTGGATGTGGAGGCTTTTGGTGTCGTGCATACTTGCTTTCCTTTGTTGGATTTTTGTGCTTCAAGTGACAGTACCTTCATGGGTTCCATTCTAAGTGATGATAGGGCAGCAGTTTATTTGAAATTTAAGTGTGTCGTAACCTGTTTAGGGATCTTTTTATGGCTTTAAACATTTCCTCTCGGATCTTGGTGAGTAAGATATGAAGATTTCACTAAGGAATTAAGTAGAAAGATTTTGAGAGGATAAACTATGGGATGAATGGGTCGGGAGACCCACACTCTCTTCTATAATACTAAGGTAACAATCAGTGACATGCTCAATGACTAGTTCCACGGCATTATCAGTATTTGTTTTATCAAGAACAATAATAGAGGGATGTCTTCAATTTTCTATCTCTGTAGAGTGTTCTTAATGCAATTGAGTCTTATAGTGGACATCATTATTTTCTCTGCAATGTGGTGTCAAATCTACGAATCAATATCAACCTTTTCTTTATCAATGACAATAATAGAGGGCTACTTTCCATTTTTTGTCTATGTAGAGTGTTATGAGTGCAATTGTGTCTTGTAATGGGCATCGTTATTTTCTCTACAATGTGGTGTCAAATCTACTGTAATTGCTACAGACTGTTCTTACTACAATTGTGTCTTTTAGTGGGGTGTCATATTTTATTAAGACACATATATAGTTAGTTGTTTAACTAGTGATGTGTCATCTTTTGGTTAATATTCGGTTGCATATCAATTGTATGTTAGTTTATTTACTATATACATTTGCAATACAATGAGTGATGGATTGCTAATGCTTAAATGCATAGGTTCTGACTATAATTGTTAATTAATAGCAGGCATTGGCATTGCTTTATTAAGGACAATAGTAGAGGGCAAACCAGAAATGTAACTTAAATTGAAAATCCCATATACGTTCAAGATAACATAAATCATCATACAAGAGCCACACTGTAAATTAATACATCAACATCTTAAACTACACAAATGTAATTTGAGAAATGTTTGACATCACAAGTATTAACCAACTAAGAATAGACTAAGGTGCACTGTACTGGTGCGAGTACGAATCCCATATTGATAAGGTGTTGAACACCTCATCAATCTTATGTGTTATAGCGGTATGCTCCTCCTCTGGCATACCCTGACGAAAGTATGTCCAATCCCAACTCCGATTACCGGTATAGTAATCCCGAGCAAGCTCATTTGCCTCGGTCATAAGCTGCAAGAAAATAGTTAAGTAAGATGACATAATAAAACAAATGATAGTACTAACTAGATATACAAAATATTACTCACCTGGGTGAGATATGGAGGAAGGAAGAAATTGTTGTTATACTTCTCTGGGTTCAGGATCTTCGAGTGAGTGTGTTTCGTGTACCATTCCAAGTACCTTGGTTCGCACGTGTGCAGGACAGAACACGTACAAGTGTAGTCCGGGTTCGGCGACTGGAGTCTAGGTGTACTGTCCCACATATTATACATCAGGGGGTAAACACACCTGTATGGTGGTGCTTTCCCCTGTCTCTCTGATCTTGGGTTTGGTCTGATTGGAGCCGGTGGGATACACTAAACGTATCCAAATTACCGAAGACAACGCTTAGGCATATACGGCTCATTCACCCATATATACTGCAAAGTACCTCTGTACCATGTACGCCCCCCGTGAACATTCACCATGTCATGACCGTACGACAGCCAATCAATCTACATTGAATTGTAATAAAAAGAAAGCAACAATGATGTACAATACAATTAATAAATATAATCAATGTTCAAAAGTTTAGTAAAAACCAACACTTACATTTCGAGCGGTTAGAGCATCTAAATGCTTCTTGCAGTTCTCCAGCGATTCATGATCATGCTGCTGGACAATAGACCTCGCCCACCTCATAGCCCAGGGTTTGCCATCACCGTCACGCCAGTCCGAACTCACTGCTGGCCTTAGAGTGGGGAAGTAGGCATATATCCAGCACTATATAAATAATTTAAGTTGATTTTAAAGATTCCGTTGACGAATGAGTTTTCCAATACCAGTTAAACATTTATCCACATACCTCAAGCAGTGTCATGAAACCAGATATCCTAGCCGAGTCTGCACAAGATGCTATTCCAAGCTGGCGATACAGCCAAGCCAGAGCACCTACTCCCCATGCGTACGTGTTCAGTCTACTAGCATTTCTTATGGGGGTGACTAACCAAAAGGCATATGGACTTAGCCGTCCAAGCCCCTTCCTAGAAAATAGGGTGCTGCCAATGACATATTAAAGCCACCCGAACGCCTACTTTATAGGGTCATTCGGTCCCTTGGAGCAGTGGCGAATGAGATGTGAAATCATTATAGCATCATTATGCCATAGTGTCTACACCATCATCTCAACATCATCTGCAAAAGCTAGACATTCAGCCATCGCTGTCTTCAACTAAGCATTTGATGGGTTTCCCTGTACAGCACTACCGACGATGGGGATTTGTAGCAACATCCACAAATCGTGCAGGGTGATCATCATCTCATCCCACGACATGTGGAAAGAATTAGTATCGGGCTGCCACCTCTTCACAAACGACGAGATCAATGACATGTTATTCTACGGCCATGTGATGTCCAGCAGGTGATGCAACCCAGATAGCTTGATCATGTTCAGTGTCTGTCTGCACCAGATCTCTTCTTTCGTGAACGGCCACTTATCAATCACGTTCTTTCGTGATTTGAAGTTCAAAACCCCACGGTCCTAAATATTGACCAACGTTTTCCCACTTACAACTACTAATGAATTTAAATAAATCATATACAAGAGAAGAAATAAGACATACCTGAGCCGTAGACCATAGGTCAACGGCAACATGTCCCCTAAAACTAGTGATAACACTAGTCAACCATGGCCCACCCGGTACTGACACCTCTAACAACTTCCATCTGGTGGGAACGGTGAGAACCATACGACGCGCCATTTCCTTATCTGTGTCGCTCTCCTGGTCTGAACCGACATAATCTTCTTCTAGGTCATCCTCATCATCACCATCAGGATGCATATCTAAATCCATATCAGCCACCCATAAGTCAAGATCAGTAGGGGCACGAGATGTGAATAGGCGTGAAATAGACGAACGAGCAGTAGAAGGATGTGAAACAGAGGGGCATGCCCCTGAGGAATGTGAATGACTATGGCCATTGGACGTCTGCGCTTCAACGACCTCGATGCGGTGGCTTCCCTCATCCTCGATAGCGAAGCTACTACTATGCATTGATTCTATGGACCAATCACTGCCTGATGAACTCGGTGGGAGGGGCATGCAAGACTGAGGTATATGCTGGTAACTTGTTCCAGCATCAACCATCTACGGTGGTGGTGGAGGCATCTGATGCGTCATGTCGTCGTGATGACCATGTCCCGTGTCGTAGGGTGGCACAACTGAGCGAGGAATGAGATTACTAGGCCCCTCACCTGGAGCACACGTACAACGGTATGAGGCCGTCATAGGCTGCTCTTTTGAGCGATCTATCTTCCTCTTTTCATAGACATTCTTCACTGCTTTTTTAAGTCTATCCATGATCTTAAAACAAATGTCAAAGTCATAAACAATATTAGAGCCAATGTTAAACATAATGCAACTACGAGCAAAGTCAAATTAAATACTAAAAATGAGAACAAATTTTTAGGACATAAACTGTCCCTATATGCTCAAATCAGGACACTAGGTGTGGTGAAAATGAAATTTCCGGGACACTTAAAGTCCCAATTTTGCTTTTTTTTTTTGCATAGTCGGTTGTCCCTCAAACAAATTCTAGGCGCGGCCACCTGAGAACTCCACGAAATCTAGACATGGGGCATCCCAATTTTTCTGTTTTCACAAAGTGAGGCATCTCAATTTTGGCTCGGGACACCGCAGTGATGGACGGAAAAAAATTCAGGGCGCACCAGAAATCCTCAAACTCAGGACAAGGGTCGTCCCAATAGCAGTGAGCAGACAAAGTCACGACACAGTGGCGGGAGAACTCTCCAAAATCAGGATGCCCTGTGTCCTGATTTTTTTGATTTTGCAAAGGGAGGCATCTCGATTTGGCTCGGGACAAATGTAGCGGTAGACAAAAAAAATTTAAGGCGCATCGCGGGAGAAATCGTCAAGTTTGGGATGGTTTTTGGCGCAGGAGAAATCATCATCACGATTTGGCTCGGGACACTTTCTGTCCCAATTTGTCATTCACCAACATGAAGCTCCAGATTTTTTATAGCAAAATTAATGAAGTTTTCAAGTTTTTCCTGAAAATTTTGTAGATCTAACCCAAATGAATGTGTTTTTTCCCAAAACTAACACCAGAATTAGAATCAAGACACCAATATCTATCATTTGTAAAAAAATAGAAAAACCCATAAAAAAAATTTCCAACAATGTCTGACGATCTGAAAGAGAGGATTCTGGTGAGAGATGTAACACCCCTACCGCTAATCCCCTAATTATCTCCTAAGCGTCACAGTCTCTAATCTATTCACAACGGAGTAGTCACACTAAGTAACGGGTGATACACGCCATTAGCCGCCCATACGACTAACTAGAACAAACAGTACGGTCTGATAGCAAGAAATACCGAGTTACCCTTAACACCTTCAACTAACTCCAACAATCATTACATAGCTCCAGCAGTAATTACATCCTTGTTCTCCATAACATATACCAAAAGTGATTACTGAGAGTATGAGTTAATTCACAATTACAACCTTCCAAATCTACAAAATATCAACGGTTTACATCTAGCCATATCCCAATGTTTACTTTATCCAAATCCAAAAAGGTGTACCTCATGGTATACCGGCTACAAATTTCTAACCGTGTACAACTCGGTACACCAATCAAAATAACTAGCCTGTCAAAAGAAGCATTCCCGGTCATTTCCGACCCGCCAACCGTCTCGAGTTCCTACAATAAAAACAGTGCCCCTAGGGGCTCAGCAAAGCTGCATACGACTTCCACATACCCCGCGTGCTAGCGGGGGTACATCAACTAATTGGTCGCCAACATGCGGTTCGTTTTATAATAACAACATGCTAATATAATCGAAAGCATAAGCAAGCATGGCAACATACAATCGAGGCATATCAATCAAGGCACAAGTCTCACAATCAACAACCAAGATTCAATCTCCATCAACCTTCACAATGGGTTAGCCCAATTACCATCTAGGTTAATCGGATGTTATTATCACAATACTCAAGATCATTAACTCAACAAGTCCAAGTCTTCCTCAATTAATTTTCCTTCTCTTACCAATTCTCAAGTCAAGTCGGTATGACCTCCGGGCAGGGACAAGACTATCCCACCACCGGGCTTAAAGTTGGTCCACTTAACCAGGTTGCTACCCATTTAAGGGGTTTGGACCATGGAAAAGATTATAGCCAGGACTCGGTTAACAACCTCTCTTGTTACCTCACCCTCACGCATGACCGAAACTATATCGGGTTTCTCAAATCCTCCCAATTACTCAATTCCAAATTCTCAATGTTAGAGTGTTAGATGGTTAGGGAGTTAGTGAGAAGCCCATAAATAATCAATCAAGCTTCCACAATCAATCAGCCAAGCACTTCAACAAGCAAACATAGCTTCCAAGCTCAATCACCAACCAAACAAGGCATAATAATTACAATATGTTAGATAGTGCAATAAACCGATTACATGCTTTTATCTTGTTTAGGTGGTTGCACATAAACACACAAACAAAAAAGCCGAGGTAACCTCGTTAGAATACAGGGCATGAGGAAATCATACCGTGCACCGTCGATCTCAGACTTTCGTTCTCCATCGGGATTCGACTATTCGGGTCCTATAACATATCACGAAGTTGTATGGTTAATTATCTATAATTAACCTAGCTCGTTTCATCTTTAAGGTTTCCCAACTTATAATATACCTAACTCTTGGTATTTTAACTTACACACTAAAGTTATTTAACTCATATTACTTCTTAAACTTATTCAAGCCCTTAATCACCTTTAAACAACATTAATCAAGTCTTAATTATCTTATAAATCCATTACCAAACAAATCTCCATCTTAAAATACAAGTTAGACAAGTTTAAACACATTTTTGGGTTGGTCCGGGACCTTGTCCGGGTCCTAAGTCCCAGACCAGACCTTAACCAAACTCTCGGGTGAATTTTACATGTGGTCCGGGACCTTAGCAGGGACCTAAGTCCCGGACCAACATCAGGTTGAACTCTCGGTTAAATAATATGGGGTGGTCCGGGTCTTAAGCAACAAGCTAAGTCCCGGACCAAAACAGAGCTGAAATCTGGACCAAATATTAAGCATGGTCCGGGTCCTTGACAGGGGACCAAGTCCCGGACCAATGCAGAAGTGAAATCTCGGCAGTTTAATCGGTGTGGTCCAGGACTTCCTTTAAGGACCTAAGTCCCGGACCATAGCAGGTTTTTAACATTTTTGACATTTCCAAATTAAGTTTTGAACCATTCCTTTACCCATTCATTCCCTAATCTTACCCACTTATAATCTATATGTTTTAACACTTAATTACTCACCTAAACCTCTCTAATTCACTTACTAAGTTACCTAATTAAATCTAGGCAGATTTCACAATTTTCTTAGATTTCCTAAAATACTAAGTGCAGTTTTTGGTTTTCTTGTTTGTTTCCCAACTCCATGCTTCACTTCTAATGCCATTCTCTCTTTACCGTTTGCATTATTTCCATTCCACATTCCACCCACTTATACACTCATTCTTAACTTAGCTTCCTAAGTCATTAACTAATCAAATTCAGTCTTAAACACACTAGTTCTCCTAGGCTGTTTTCCCTCACTTAAACATTTAAGTCATTTACTTAGCTACAAAAATTTGGCATAGTTTCCCTACATTTCTAGACATTACCCAAGCATCATTTCCAGTTCTTAATCATCAATAGCTAACCAAATCCCTCAAGGGATTCTAACAACACACATGTTCAATAAACTCATATATATTTTCCTGCACAACACTCATTGTTTTCCTTGGTTTCCAAACTCTTAAACATCATTCAAACAAATTCTAAAACAGCTCAACTTTCTTCCTCATTGTACCACAACATAAACCATTATTCAAACACTTCAAATTCCATATTTTAGGCATAAAAAAATCTGTTACAAACAAACATTCAAAACTAGCTCAAGGTAAGTGTCTTTACCTTGTGTTTTCTAGTTTTTCCTTTCCTTCTTTCTTTCACCCTCTTCTTCCTTCTTTGTTTCTTGGTTCCTTATTCTTGTTCTTCTCTCACCAATTCGGTAAGCTACAACCATCCACACACACCATACTAACTTAGAAAAATCATTCCTTAAACTAAACTAACACTTAGTACAAGTTAGGGTTTACAAGGGGGTATTACCTTAGGCTTATTAGTGAGGTTTTTAGACAACAATGAGGTAAGGTTTCCAGCTCCAAGATCAACCACCAAAACCGGCTAGAAGAGGAGGAAAAACAAAGCTCCACTCAGATTTTCGTTTTACAAGAAAAGCTGGAAAAAGATGAACTTTTGAAGACCATTTTTACCTTGAAATAATATGGAGATGAAGGGGGCCACAATGGGGGTCTTCAAGCTCCAAAATGAGCTACAGCCGTGGTGAAGAAGTGTGAGCTTTTCAATTTTTGAAAGGTGGAAAATGAAGCCCAAAGAGAGGAGAGTATAATGGTGTAATTTTTATGTGATTTGGAGTTGATTTGCACCTTCAAATGTGGAGAAGAATAGAGGAGCTGGTGAGAGGTGTAGAAATCGCCATGGATGGGGAGAATGAAGAAGAAGGAGTCAGCCAAGGGGGAAAGAGAAACCGTAAAGGGGAATGGAGGGAGTGAAGAGAGAAAGACTTATTTTTTTTTACTTTTGTACCTTTTTCCTTTACTCTTTTGTCTTTTAGTGAATTAGGATGAATTAAAGAGAGGGAGAGTGTGGGGCTGGTACGAGACACACACACACACACACACACACACACACACACACAAACACACACACACACACACACACACACACACACACACAACACACACACACACACACACCACACACACACACACACACACACACACACACACACACACACACACACACACACACACACACCACACACACACACACACACACACACACACACACACACACACACACACACACACACACACACAAATACAATTTCTGATTTTTAATTACAAGAGGGGAGTTAAGTTTTGCCTTATTACATTTACACCCCACAATTTTTCATTTTAGAACTATTCACTCCCGAAGCCCGTTTTCCGGAATTTTCTCGTTTAATTAATTTTATCAGTTCTAGACCTTCATTAATGTTTAGTAATGACTATTTGATTGACTAAAATTATTACGGGTCTATTTAACCCGCTTAAAGTCATGTTTTCCCGGTTTCCTCGAAAAACACGCTTTAAGGTTCGTGTGTGTTTTAATCCGTTTTTAGGATCCGTTTTCTTCAGGATTTGTTCCCTCATGATTATTTTGACATAATTAAGCTCCTAAAATCTTACTTAGCCTAATTAATCATTGTTTTAAATTTTGGGGTATTTCAGATTTTGAAGGCGAAAGAGTACGTATATGAGAAATGAAACTGAGCAACACATCTCGTTTATATATAACATGCTTGTTTTCGGCCGTCTTTTCACAATAACCCACGGTTGACTTGCTTTCGGTAGTTAAATGTCGTTTTTTTAGTAAATACTTAAAAATATATATAAATAAACATAATAAATGTAAAGTCAAACATTTAAGCTACATTTAAAGTTGTACATTTAAACAACGTTTAAACGCATTTATTGTCTTTTCCAATCAATTTTAATAATTTAACTGATTATGATAACGAAAATGTTATTGTGTGGAAAAAAAGGTACAGTTGAAATACCCCTAACCTTTAAATAATAAAATAATGGTAAATAAATATTATTTGGGGGATTATTAAACCCTAAGGAAGTATATAAACACCTGGGCGTTAAAAACGCACCTAAACTCCTTAAGGTCATAAACGAGCGTTAAAGCCGGACCTTAAGCTAACTATGGTATATGAACTATAAAACTCATACCAAGTCAACTAAGGATCATTACATGACCTTTAAAACACAAGTCCTCAGTTAGAACTGAGTATAAATACAAAGTGCCCGGGAGTTCCCTTAAGGGCCCGAAAGACCCGAAAGTCCTGGAAATATTTTATAAGATGAAATAAAGCATTACACTTCATTACAAATGCACCATAACATCTTAATAAACATATAATATGATGTTCTCTTGCTAAATTCTCAGTTAAATACAAAGTGCTCGGAAGTTCCCGACGAGGGCCCCATAAAGGCTCGGGAATGGCCCGGAGGAGTGCCGAGGTGGCATGAATTCCTATATAATTAATTCTTAGAGTTCCTAACACCAATATTCATAATTCTAAAGAGAATGCTCGAGCTACTCTTTCAAAAATAAACCATGTGCTCGGGGGAATTTCTTAACGCTCCTATTTTGCTCGGGAGTGTCCCGGTAGCCCAGAAATTGAGTTATGAATTGATATAACCCCATATAACTCAATGTAACACCTTAAAAAATTATTATTGACTATAACAAATGTTTATAAACACTTGGAACTCATAGCGACTACTCATATTCCAAAATATCCTTAAAGCACAAAAAACGCACCTTCGGGTGTCATAAAAACGCGTTTTACGCAATTACCTTGAAGCTTTTGAGGAGCCACGAGTTGATAATATTAAAAGGGGATAAATTGACCATCTAAATAAATTAATTCCAGTGCTAAACTCATAGCACAAGTAGGACCGATTTTTGGGTAAAAAAGGTACCTAAAATCAGTATTTTTACCTTAGAACTTTCATCTTTTACCATGATATAAATGTACCAATTAAATGCTGGAACCCATTAAATGTTATAATATGGTCTTAATAAAATATAGTGTGACAAGAATTAAATTAAAAATCAGTCCCATTTGGTCCCTATTGCATGCGCCATTTAGGGTATATTTTGGACTAGTTTAGTTTAAAAATTTTGTCTTATGGATGGTGACTCATCTTATCACATACCATATGATAATGTATTAAGTAGTTACAGTCAAATGAAGCTCCATTACCGTATGACCTGCAAGAAAACAAGAAGGGATTAGTTTAACAAAAGTCATGGAAATTAAATATGCTAAAAGTAGATCTAGATTCTTATAATGTAAAGTTACAAATAAACAAGGTAACGGCCCATGTTCTAGCCTTGTGGCTGCCGATTTTGATTAGTAAAAGAGGGGATTGATTGCTGATTATCTAGTCAAAAGAAGACACCACCTAACTAGCATGATCTCTTGCCAACACAAACAAAAAAATCAATTGTTTTGTAGCAGCCCTTGATTACCGAAAATGAGCAAGAAAATATGGTTTGATTGCCTTGAAAAATTCAAAGTAGAATACCTACCTACCTAGACATGATATAATGTCTCCAATTATCAAGAATCAAATGCTCCATTCAGTCCATATTGTCGATAATTACAAGGGAAAAGAAGACAACTATAGCATGGTAGACATCTTAGTAAAATCAAAAGAAAACACCTACCTATCTTGCTCTTGTCTTCTAGTTTCAATTGTCAAACAAAGCCTTCATTCTCTTCCTTGTCTCAGCAGAAAGAAAGCAGCAATTGTAGACAATTTTATGGAGCCAAACAACAAGCAATAAACTAAGGAAAAGCATGCCTAATCAAGTTAAACAATAAACAAAGCCAATCAGATTTTGAATTCTCTTTCCTTGTTTTACCTTAAGTCCAACGTGAGCTAGCTATTCTTCCTTTGCCCACTTCCACCGATTTGGTAAGCTCTTCATTGCTCTCTCTTTTCTTCTTCCTTTGTTAGTTAACTCCTTAGAGCTTCAAAGCTCCATTAATGGTGTACTAAGTTCTAACACCATTTCTATGTAATTTTCCTAGTTAAATCTACTAAGTCTTGAAGCAAGAATCTACCTAGCAACCATCCAAGATTTCGCCAAGCTTTAGTTCTCCAAGGAGGTTCCTAGATTCAACAACAACACAAGGAACAACAAGATCAAGTTAAGGTATATTTTCATGTTGAAAAATCCTAAGAAAATACCTTAAGCATTTCCGAAAATTTAGAGCTTCTATATCTATATTCTCTTCATTATTTCATGAAGGAAACTTGGATCTACAATCGTCCCAAGGTGTACTGAAAATACCTTGTTAAATTCCTAAGGTAAACTCTTGTAAAACTACTCCAAATCTTATTTATAAATCTTTGTTAGAAGACTAACAAATGGATCTCCTAAATATATACAAGGAGGCCGAATTCTCTTCATCAAAATAGCATTTGAAGAACTTGGAGTTCAAGGAGAAATCAAGTACAAGAATTGTCTTGATTTAAGGAGTAAGTTTCTATAATTAAGGTTTAATAAGTTTAAGTTTGATTTAAGCTTCAAACTTTGGTATAAAAAATTATGTATAAGCCTTAGTAATACTAAGGCCGAAAATATTGGGTTAAAATGTCAAGAAAATAATTTATAACATATAAGGTAAGATTATTAGCTTAAGGTATAAATTTGTGTCACAAAAATTAAATTATGATACATATAAATATAGGCCGAAATATCTAAGGATAAAATGATCTATTTTGAGTTTATAATCATTCTAAGTCATTAGCATAATTTTTAGAAGTGTTATATGGCTTATATACATTTATATATACATATTATAAAGTTTAAATCAAGTTTTGAAACTTTATGGTAACGAATAATTAAAGCCGAGAATTAAATGTGTTAATTGGTGATTTTCGAAATATATAAGCATATTAGCTTTTATTATAAATTTTGGGGACATTAAAAATAGTTACAAGTATTTAAATGACTAGTTTAATAAGTTATGTGGTTAAAATGTAAATTTGAAAGGTTTGGTGTATTAAAAATAATTGCCGAGACTTAAAAGGGTGATTTGGTATATTTATGTTATAATATAAGTTAGGAATTAATATGATGAATTTTGGTGAATTTAAATAAGTGTGTTAAAATAACATTTAATAAAGTTTTGGGGCTATTTTGTAATTATTGGAAAGTTTAGAGGTGAAACCGAATTATATATGATTTTATGGGTATATTAAAGTATTAGTTATTAAAATAGGCTTTGGTCAAAGTGTTGACCAAATACTTTGGGTTAAAATGATTTATGACATTAATATTAAGTTTATAAAAGTTTTAGGGTGAATATGTAATTTAAGAAAATATATATGAAAAACAGAATTTGATATGGGGCGGAAATGTAAATTGAAGAAAGATATGGGTTATTTCGGTTATTAAAGAAATTAAACAATAAAACTATAATTTATAAGTTAATATGTAACTTATGTAAAGTTTTGGGGTTAAAATATAATTAAGGGAAAATTAATGCCAAGGCCGAGAATTATGTGGTCAATTAGCAAATTATAAAAGTAATGTGGTTGATTAATAATTTACAAAAGTTATGTGTTTAAGTTATGATTACCAAATCTATAAGGTTCGTTTAGTAATTTAGTAAAGAAAGGAATTAAAACTAAGTAATATAATGTATTATGGTATATTATGGAGTATAATGTAAAGCTTATAAAATAAAGGTGGTTATAAAAAAAAATAACCAAATTGTATAATGAATAAGTGGAAACAATTATGAGTATATAATTGAAGAAATAGAAATATACTACAAGGTAGAAATTCATTATCACATGTAGTATTACATAAAATAACGAACTGTTAAACTACCTCGAACCACTATAAAATAACAGGGAGAAATAAAGAACATACGGGGTTAGTATACTACGAGTATTAGTTCGGTAGTGAAAGTACTATAATACTTAGTGAACAGTAGTATTAGTATTATCCGGTATTGCATGTAAATATAACAGCATACGGGGAGAAACTGTTAAGGCGTGAACTGTCAAGCTAGCAAGTTACACGGTGAACGGTATGTTAATTGTGTGGTCAGAATGTCCTAAGGATTTTCCTGAGGTCCAGACGTTGTGTGTTTAAACTGTTAAGAGCGATATCTGTGATTTATGTATATTATCTTTTATACCGTATTGCTCGACACCACTGCGTTTTATTGTACGTGAACGTCTTATGACTGGAAGTGTGATGTGTTGAGTGTGATGTGTTGTTATACCGTCCCAACAATAAACTACAGAAAATATATATACATATATATATAAGTTTGGAACATCCTATATTAAGTACGATAAGATTTTGGTTGAGATAAACCAAATATTAAGCCATTTTTCAAAAGCATGCTCATGGAGAATACATTGCTAAAAAAATGTAATCCTTTAAAAGCTAGTACACAAATTCCTGGAATTGTAAAGAATACTTTTGGTTGAAAACAATATCCAAATATAACTTTAAATAACTAAATTAGTATTGATATTATGTGAAAGTACTTCAACTCCTTTAAAGTTTGAAAATAAATCTCAAGAATTACTTGGTACAAATTGCTGCCTAAAGGTAATGTTTGGATAAATCTTAAGTCTAGAAAATTATTAAGCAAACAAGAACTAGTAGCGTATTAGAAAAGATCAACATCTGACCTTGTAAAACACATTAAAACTCTATGTTAACTTTAGAAAGAAAACACATAAACCTAACACTCTACGGGAAGTGCCTGGTGCGACGAACTCCTAGGCTGAAAGTAGTGGGGGTGCACACCCACTTCTAGAAGTTTAGGGGCTAGACAAGCCTTGTCATCTAACCGTAAATAATCTTCTACGTAAGTGATGGATTGTGTTGAACTTGAGGAGGATTGGTGGTAAGACGTTACCATCATGAAGTCTTAAGCTGGGCATATTTCATTACTAGCCACAATGAACAATTTTAAATTTATATCTTAATATCCAATATTAAATTCAAACATGTAAAGGGTTTATTGGGTTAAATCTTTGGTGAAAAATACCTATATATGGAGGAAGGGAATTAAGTTTGGGTACTCCAAGATACAACATCTACCCCTGGTTGAATATAAAAATAAAAAATAAAAAATTGAGAGTTACTTAAAGATTGAAAATTCTCATGTTTACTTGGAAGTTTAACATTATACATGTATAAAAGTTTAAAAGACACACTAAGAGTGATATTTACCAAAAGCCACCATTGTCTAAGAGAGTACTAAGATTTAATAATCAGGAGAATACTTACATAGAACAAACCTTAAGAAAAATAATTACCAAGAGTGAGTGAGTTTTCATTAGACTAGCTCATTTGACTTAAAATTTTATATAGAGTCCCTACCTTAAAAAAATATAATATATAAATTTTAAGATAAAGAATCAGATTTTGGAAGAACTTCCTAAAATTCTACCTTGAGTGAAGCTATATAATAAGTAAATTTTATAAAGTAAACACTGAATGAATCGTCTAAAATACGATAGTTAATTATAAAAAAAACAATTGAAACTTGAAAAGTCACAGGAAATATTTATCTTATAGAGTTTTAACATATGGTTGACTAATAAAACTTTGAAGATAATTTTGGAAGATTATTGAGGATTATTAAATGATCGGGAATATTATTTTAAACTACTCAAATACGTTACACCTGATTTATAGCTTGTTAATATAATTGATATGATAAAAATGATCATATAATGACGTATAATTCGTACCGGTCCTAAAATGAAAGGATAAGGATCATAAAATAAAGTTTTATAACAGTTAAGAAAATACAAATGCAAAACAATCAAGAGATACAAATATATATATCGATCGCAGATAAAATCAACGGTGCGATAAAGTGTACAACAAAGCTGGTTAGTAAGGTGTTGAATTCTTTGAATGTGTAGTTAGTAGCGGTACGAGGGCGTACCTTAGCTCTTTTAAGGGGGATATGCTGGCATACTCCTCCTTCGTTATCTCATCCGGATTATGCCTCGTTGCATTGTTAGTAAAAGGAGAACAGTATTAGCAGAATGAGAGGTGTTTGTATGTGCTTGGTTTTTACATTATGACTCAGTATGTGACTTTTGTTTTTCATCTTGCTATATCTTGGTATATCCTGGTTCAGTTTGATTTTGAGTAATCTTGAGTGGAATGTTGTTATGGAAATGGATGGAAATAAAGGATTGGTTTGGTATGGAATTTCATTGGAATTATTATTGTCTCAGCACACTCGAAGCGGTGTGAGTGCCTATTAGTTGATTTTTAAACTTCGAGGCGAAGTTTCTTTTAAGGGGGATATACTGAAATATCCCTAAATTAATTTAAATTAATTTAGGGGATTTCTTTTATGAATATTAAATTATTATATGGAATTATGAATATTAAATTATTATATGGAATTATGAATATTAAATTAATATAAGGGGTTGCGAAATTTATTTAGGGGTTTTCTCCTAATTATTATATATTATTGTATAGTATTATCAATTAATAATAAGATTTATAAGTCAATAAATCTTGGGGAAATTTCTAAACACTCCAAATATATTATAAAGATTTTAGGAAGTGTTGGAACATTGTTTTGAAACATAAAAGTCAATATAAAATTCTAGAAACCTTAAAGCTTATTAAGCCTTGCTAGAGTTGACTTTTTGAGAATGGTCAAACCAGGCCATGAAACCTATACCAATAAATAGGTTATGAAAAACCATGAAGATCGATAAAAAGAACGTCAAAAACGGATCATCCTAGCCAAAGTTATGCTAGATTGAAGTTTTGAATCAAAATTTTAAGAAGTGCCACGTGTCACTCTGTAATGGGTCGCCCACACTTAGCCGATTCCCTTCCCTGATTTTCGTAACCGATTTCACTTCCTAGCCCTAACTTTAGACGGCTATAACTTTCACATAACTCAATATTTTTCCATGCCGTCTTCACCACTCTCTTCTCCTACAATTCCTCCTTCCAACCATTACTCATACAAACCCTAGATCCTTCTGAGTCAACCGGAAAATCGAGCCAAAGTAGCCACCTTGCGAGACTGTTTCCAGAATTCCAGAATTCCCTTCGTTTTCAGGTAACTTGCGTCGATCATAACTTCTTCGTTAATCGACCAAAATTCGATTTCTTTAGCTCGTTGTAAAGATCTCTAATCCCTCTACAATTTTCGTGTTTATGCCCAAGTCTAAATCGCAACCAGTTGGGAGATATAGAGGTCTAATGTTTCGGTTTCAACAGCACATAAAATAACACCAAAACAGAGAGGTAAACTCGTGTTTTGTAGCTTCAATATCTTTTTGTATGGTGCAAGTTAGGATTAGTTCTAGTTATCAATGTGTAGAGATAAGTTTCATATTTCTATTGAGCCAATTAACAAAGCCTAAATCGATCTGTACAATAACTTATAGATCCTCGAAGTTGGCTTCACGAACTGATCAGAAATTCGAGTTTTTCCAGAACCCGTTCTCGAATTCTCCTCCGATATTGCAATTCCGGTGAGTGTTTCCTCAAATTCTTCCATTGTTGCTAATCTATACTTCATTGTCGTCCTAACCCATGTGCCAATTTAGTCAATTTCGTGTTAGGCTAGGAGAATTTGGAGGAATTGTATTCGATTTTATTCTGTACCGAGATAAACCCTAACTTTCGAAATCGAATTCGAATCTTGATGAACACTGCATTATAATTGGGGAAACCGGTACCAATAGAACCGAAATTTGATTACGAATCCATAGAAACAAGAATCATTCGATTTCGTTCTGTAGATTAGGAGATATTGGTAGATTAGTACTCGGCCCCCTTATTGAACTCGCTGAAGAACTCGTAACACAGGGGCCGTCCGATCTTGTTTTAAGAGATTGGACGGCCAAGATTAGATCTGATGATTATAAGTTATTAAAGTTTCTATAGAAATTCAGTAAATAGCTCTAACTTGTTGATTTTAGTTAATGGCCTTCCCGAAGGTATTTTGACTTGAAATTTTAACCATAGATTCCTTATTTTACCTAGTTTATTTTGATGTAAATTATTATGGTTTTGGAGTTTTTAAACATAAGTTATGATTTTTACAAGTTACTGGTTTTCTGGAATTATTTGGCTAACTTAAAAAGATATTTTTATGAAATAAAAATTTTATAATATGTCTAAAATGTTATAGTTACTGTATATTAAATTTGGGAATTTTTGGGCAAGGGTAAAAGGTTTTAAAAATTGTGTTTATGAGTTTTTCATAAGAATAACTTATAATATATGGTTTTAATGTAATCAAAAATTAAAGTATAGTTGATTAATGAACTTTATGGGTTGGGGAAAATATAATAAGACTATTAACATTTAATACAGTATGTTTATAAATATTTTGGGTATTAACTTTAAGTGAAGTAAAATTGTTATATATATTTATATATATTTATATATATATTTATATGAAGAAATAAATAGAAACTTATATTAAATCAAGGAATTTAACTAAACTACATTTTATTTATTATATATAATATGGAAGCTAATATGTTTAACTAAAACTAAGGGAAATCTATTTTATAACCATAAATCAGTTGTGGATATGTCTAAAAGATATTAAATATAATTAAATACAATAGAATTTCTTAAAGAATGTTCTGGACAAATCTTGATATATGTGGATATATATATATATATATATGTATATAAATACAATAAAATAGATAAAGGAAATAACATTCCTTGTGAGAAACATAGGAAGGATATATATATATACGATAAATAAATAAATAAAAGGAATAAAATACCTTATAGAAATATAATATGAAGGAATTAATGAGTTAAACTAAACCTCTACATGATACTAATAAAAGAATATTATATGAGGTGGTATTAATTTATGGTTATAGGTTGAGTTTTTAGTTATCTTTGAGTTTCTAAGATTTATATAAACCGTATTTAAACACACGTATATATTTAGTCAATGACCACAATGTAAATCTATAATTTGGTTAAGGAATTAATAAGTTGAAATTTAGGAATATTTGTAATTAGTCTACATAAAGTGTTACACAAATGGATCTTATTATATAATTAATAATAAAATGAATGAAATACTTTTACATTTAAATGTTCTTATTATATAAACAATAGTAAAATAAATGAGTTACTTTTACATCTACATGTGAAGAGGATAAATAAGTTTAGATTTAATTATTTCTTAGTATTTATAGTATTGAGTAATAACTTAATATTTTAAGATAAAATCATTAAAAGGATTATGATATAAAACTATATTAAACTACGATTAGGAGATTAATCTAAATAATAATCCTTAAGTTTCTTGGAATTAGTTAAGCCATATAAAATACATTCATTACCAATATTCAGGATGTGAGTTTATAAATAAGTGATGTACATAATAGTTAAAGATTTACAAAAAGGTTTGCAAATAGAAATTTGATACTTAAAATCTTTAAACCTTTAATTAGATGAAACTAGGTTACGTAAGAGATTATATTGATTTACCTTTTTGACACTGGGAATATTAATGTGTCATTTGAATATAAGGTATGGGGATTTTCAGAATAGATTATCTTATTACATAATTAACAATTTCAATTATGAATAAGAATTTAGTTCTTAGATAAATTTTACCTTATGTCGAGATATAATGTTTATCCTAAAATACAATAAGGGAAATTAATTTATTAAGTTATCCCTTTGAAACCTCTGGTCTTGTAAGTAATATAAAATGTATTTAAGACATAAGTTTATTAAAATTTAGTACAAAAGGATTATACATACTCTATGGAGAGAATGTGTGTAAAAATTAAATACTTGGGAAATTAAAATGTAAGTAAGGGTACATAAAGAGGGTTATCTTAAACACCTTATTACATAGGTAATAATTAAGCAAATGATGTACCTTGTGAATACTAAATGTAAGAGTTCGTTAAGTCTAAGTTAACTATAATATAGTTGTTCCAATATGAGAGGTATTTCAACATCTTATGACAAGATTATTAGACAGTTATAATAGGAAGTCATTCTGAACTAAGGATATGATAATTGAATTTAGTGGCTCAACTAAGTTATAATAAAATGTGTCTACAACACTATGATTCCAATATACAAGATGTAGATCTTAATTAAGTTAAGGGGGAACCTAATCATGATGGTTTATTTGGTAATATTGATAAAGTACATAATCATTACATTGTGAATTAATAGTATAGTATTCTAAGATAAACCTATTATAGGTCATGAGACGATGTTTATTCTAAAGTAAGAATAAAAGTATTGAGCTTAAGAATTGTTATTGAAATTCTAAGATTGGTTGAATAACATATAATGCACTTATGTTATAAAGGTCTTTAATGTAGGAATTATGGTTAAGTATGGGTAAAGTGGATAAGGGTGGAACAATTAACAAGTGTTAGTAAAATACATTCCTTGGTCTTACAACCTTGGGGTATACAACATTCTAAGACAAGCCAAAGGTTATACATAACATTTAAGTGAGGGCTTAAAAGACAATTGGGACTTAGAAATATGAGTGAGGAGTTTATTTAAGCTTAACGTAGGCTACAAGTGATTGATGACTACCTTTAATATTCTTCAGAGTATTGTTGATTGTTTGCGCAAGTTGACTAGAACTGCTATAGCGTTATCCAGGTACGATTTCTCGTACTCAGCTTGACGTGTTTTGGACTTTATGGAATGTTTTGTACGATTTCTCGTACTCAGCTTGTTGTGTTATGGACTTTATGGAATGTTTTGAAACACCAACTAATCTTGAATGGGTTTCAGAATGAGACTGTTGTGTGACTAACTGAGCTTGATGTGACTAACTGAGCCTGTATGTGAAACTTCCTTGGTTATTGGTTCCTCCTATCTAGTTGTTTCACTAGATGTTAACTGCCTAGGGTTTACGCTTCTACACTCTGTAGGACTGAGTGTTTTGGTATTGCTCTTGTGCAGTTAATGATCTAGTGGGGTGACTGGGAATATAGGAAAATATATGGTTGTGGTAATTCTTCCTTTGGACTATGGGTATTGTTTCATCCATGAGTCGAGTTTGATCAGCCTTATTTGGAATGGATTCTTTCTATTGGATATTAATTGTTGAGGGTTTACGCCTCTGCACTCTGTAGGACTGAGTGTTTTGGTATTGCTCTTGTGCAGTTAATAATCTAATGGGAATGTGGGAAATGTTAATCTTGGTACTGAATATGGATTATTTCTAATAAGTGGTGCACACACTTTTCACCGATGACTGAGAACGGGTCGGTGGCAGCGGAGGTCTGCTATACCTCGCCCTTTGTGGCAACTGACAGCGGAGGTCTGTTTACCTCGCCCTTTGTGGTAACTGACAGCGGAGGTCTGTTTACCTCGTCCTTGTGACAACTGACTGGCGGTGGGGGCCATCTCTCCCAATTGGTTTATTCCACTCTTGTGTATATTTTGTCTATGGGAATCATCTTCTGAAATGGTGGAGACATAAACTGTCTACCACGGGTTATGGATATTAATGTCACTCCTGGTCCTTTGTGACTACTTCAGTCTTTCACTTCTTAACCAGAATTGGTTCTAACATCAACAATGGATGCTTACTAACTATGTGGTGTGACTACTTAAGTGGATGACTTGGTTTGG
The DNA here is from genome assembly GCA_023374045.1 of Limonium bicolor. NCBI lineage: Eukaryota > Viridiplantae > Streptophyta > Magnoliopsida > Caryophyllales > Plumbaginaceae > Limonium > Limonium bicolor. Next base: position 319,112,569 of record CM041779.1, read on the forward strand.
AAGTTCTCTATCTCTATCTTTGTCTTGTTTTCTTTTCTCTTTAACTTGATTGTTTTGGAGTGCATTATCTCTGTTTTACTTTTAAGAGTTTGTTTTCATGTTACTGTTTATTTTGTAGAGTTATGTTTATAAGTTTGTTTTTGGAGAATTGTACCAGTTCCATTCCAGGGAACTGACTCACCCCTCTCGGGGTGGGCTGCTTGGTTTCATCTTGCAGGTACGAATTGATTTACAGGTGGCCACGAAGAGAATGAGCGTTTGGGATGGGACTAGGTTTTGTGGAGAGAGAATATGTTTAATTTCTATTATGTTTGTGTTAAGTTTTTCTCGAGTTCAGACCGTAGCTTTTGTGGATTGTAAGTTGTAAATTGGTGAGGTTTGGTGCCGGGTGTTTGGAACCCGATGGTCTGTAGCACCTTTAGTTTATTTTCCGCTGTTGTTTTATTATTATAGGGGTGTTACAAACCCAGGGGACTACAGTCCATTATTAAGTTATTAAGGGTTGTCTTAACATGACGCCTGAGGTGGAATTCAATTGGCAAGTTTAACTGGTTGGTTTAAAGGATAAGGGCCAGGTGGCCAACTAACAAGTACAGTTAATCAATACGCCTATCTTGTTTGGTTATTGTTATGGATTATTGGTGTTTGATTATCTGGTTGATGTTTACTACTCCCTCCTATTCTAAATATAAGTCGTTTTAGGCTTTAGAATTATGTTCAAATTATAAGTCGTTTTAGATTTTTTGTATCTATCTTTCTACTTTTACCCTTTCTACTTTTTTAATTATTATTATCATTGCACCCTACTTTTTATCTTACCAATAAAGTATACTTACTTTTTTATTCTCCCAATACAAAAAGTAAGGGCATGCAAGTCTTTTTAAACTCTTTCTTAAAAATGGTGAAAAAGTCTAGAACGACTTATAATTAGAACAGGAGGGAGTATTATGTGATGTGATTTGTAGGTGAACTGTTATGTGTTTGTTTAGCATTTACAGTTATTCCTGTTATTATTGTAAACCGGTATTTCATGTAAAGAATCTAATATCAAGATGGCTAAAACGACTTAAGGAATCTAGATGACTTCGGACTACATTTAGCATACCAGCATTTCGTTTGCTGAGCACTTCAATGTAACACCCCGTCCTAAGCCAATCGTGGTTACCGTAAACTTAACAACTTAATCATAAACATCACAGCGGAAAAATCTAACACCGGGACCTTGCCACGGTCTGATCAAAAGAATATACCGAAGCTGAAGTATTACAACGCTTATCCAAAAGACTGCACTACCATCCGAAACATTCGTCAACCGAGTTCATAGTATTTCCGTTAACAACATAACTACTATCAGTTTAATATCAACAGACGGGAGCACAAGCGCAACCCGTATTCAAAACAAAAGTCCCATCTAAGTCTACCCGCTCCTACTCTCGTGGTGTGACTTCATGGGCCGCTTACCTGCAAAAGTAAAAACAGCCCCCAAAGGGGGTCAGCACAAATGCTGGTACAACCCTCTCATGGCCCCAAGCTAACGGAGCTACTACGACTAATTGTCGATAGCATGGAAGTTGATTAAAATCACAATCATAATATGAAGTGCAATAAACAACAATCCACAATGAACATACATAGTTCACACACAATTGAACGACTTAAAGCGTTCTCATAGTAAGCGAGTTAGCAAACAAACTCCTTAGGCTCCAAATCCACTCATCCTTAGTCCATCTTAACTTACCTCAGTCTTAACCTTATCTTAATCTTAGAATACAAACCGTTCTTTAAATAGAAATGGTCGTATTATATCTCAATGTTTATTTTGTCGGGTCAAGAGCAACCCTAGCCAATGAGCTATTAACTCCATTGGTTGAATAAACAACTTATCTTATAAATTAGGATTTAGGTGATCCTACCGCAACATCTTAATGCCTCTTACCTTGGACTGGAAGTCCAATGTAGCTGAGCCGACATTCGACCCTAGGAAACAAGTCCGAAGACAAGTCCTTAAGTGGAAGTCGGATCTGATTCAGATACCGACCCCTTTTCCTTACCATGCATGACCGGAGTCAGTCCCGGGTTCCTCACTCCCCCCTTAAGTTCCAGTTAGTGAAAGTATTACAAACCATGTGTTGGTTAAACCTTAACGGGTATTAACCAACTGTCACCAATATATAATTCCTCTCCTTAACTCAATAGGTACCAAACTTGGTTAGTAACTAACCTCAAGTCTCATGGGTTAGTGTAAAGAAAACACACACAACGAGAGCAATAAAAACCGGTTGCATGCTTTATCTTATCTTAGTCATAGCAAGTAAACAGATAGCACACAAGCCGAGGGACACCTCGTTAGCAAGCAGGTCACAAGAAAGACTGTACCATTCACCGTCGACTGTCGTTTGTTTAATCTCCTTCGGGGTCCCAATTCACAAACCTAAAACATTCATTCATTTTAAGGCCATTAGTTATTTGCACCTTACTTAACTCACTTAGTCCCTAAGGATTCCATTCAATACCCTCCTAAATTCTTACAACCTTAACCTTAAATAGTTAACTTATTTCCTTAACTTAACTCCTTACTTCCTCACATGCTTACCCTCTTAATCATCATGGTCCTCTTAGTGGGGTACTACCAATACCACTTAACATCCTTAGGTTTTAAAGTTTTTTTTTCCTTTTTTTTTCAAGTGTTAAGGGTCGACCGACGCACCGACCGACCCAACCCCTGGGTCGGTCCGTTCCAGTAATTTTCTGGTTCGAACAATTCCCTCAGACCAACCCACGACTGACCCAAACCTTATGGGTCGGTCCGTTACAGAAATTTTCCCGTCTTCTAAAATTCACACGACCGACCCAAAACTAGCCCGACCGACCCAAAGCCCTCTGGGTCGGTCCATTTCTGAAACTTGTTTACCCGTTGAATTCTTACCCGACCGACCCAAAACCCTGTGGGTCGGTCCATTCCAGAGAGATTCTGGCTGGTTAGAAACAGCCCGACCGACCCAGAACTGGGTCGGCCCTTGGGTCGGCACACTACAGATTTTCCTCCTTGATTGCTCTTTCAACACCAAACTCTTCCATAAGTGTCCTAATATGTCTAACACCCCTTTTGGCACATTAAACCCCACCTTATAACATCCATCAAACTTATTAACACAACTTACAAAGATCTCTCCAACATTTACTCAATTCTCTCAAAACTCCTAACACTTAGCATTTACTTTCCCACATTCCCAACATGCAATTCACCTAGAATTTCAACTAACCAAATGCTCTCTCCTTAAGAATTTGACTACACCATACTCATCACCATCCACTTTCAAAACATCTACCAAACCTCCCCATGACATACTCTCTAGTTCTCTCCTAAGTCATTTCAGAGTTTCTCACCTTATTTTCATCAAACCTTGTACAAGTTTCCTAACTTCTTTTATCTTGGTCTTGGTGCCTAAAATTCACCATTATAACCCCTAGTTCCTTCTAGACATATCTAGGTCACCTTAGTTCCCAAGAACACCCTACACTCACCCTTTTCATCGAAACAATTCTTCAAGTTTCCTAGTACTTCATTAGTCATAAAGTCTCCTTAGAACATCTCAACATCTTGTTCCTTTACTAAATTTTGACATGGCTTCCCTAGTATATTATTACACCCAAGCACTTAGGCTTTCTCCACTAAGCAATCTTTATCACTCAAATTCTTTCCACACATTCTTAACACTCAATTTACACCAAAACTACACCACATCATCATATAGTGTAGTAACTTAAAATGCTTGGCACTTAGGCCCTTAAATGACTTGGCTCTTAGGCCCTTAAATGCATAAATCTTAAACACTGAATTTCCACAATATATATTGCCTTTGACCTGAAATACGCACAACAATGCTCCCATTGCAATATAGATGTTCTTATAGTTCACTTTGACATTGTTTAACTATCTCATTTCCCATTTGCTCCTTAGTCACAAGTTCTCAATATAGTAATGTTCTTTCTCCTAAGTTTAAAAAAAACCTTTCCCATTATAAACTCTAAGCTAAACTTATCACCTATTCAAACCCCATCCCTTAATGCATTAAAACACCTTAAGGTAAGACATTTACCTTGCCCTTTTACAAGCTTTACAAACTTTCCTCCTTAGCCTTTTTCCTTGACAATCTCGGTCACCAACCAAACTCTCCTTGCCAATGTTCTAATCAATATCCAATGACTCCAATGAGTGCTAAACAATACACTAACCTTAAGGAATAAACCCTAGGTCAAAAATGTGTTTTAAGGTATTAAAATGGATGTTTTACCTTGAAGTCTTAAGGTAGGCTTGGATATGAGTCAACAAGGACCTCCTCTATCCCTTGGAGAATAGAAAACAAGCTAGAACAAGGCATAAAAATGGAGCCCCATGAGTAGAAATTTTCGATAATGAAGAAGAAATGGTGGGAACCTAGTTTTTCTTACATATTCTTTACCTTAAGAGAATGGAGAAGCCAATGAACTCCTCAAGCTTATATTTCCTCCTCTAATGGCGGTTTGGCATGGCACCAAATCAAAGCTCTTGAAGTTTTGAAAAGATATAAAGAAGGAGCTTGAGCTAACTAAGAAGAATATGTATTTTATTTTGGTTTTGGAGCTAAGATGAGTGAGATATGGTCAAAGCAAGGTGGAGCTAGCATGGAGGCTGCTCTTACGTGAATGGAGAAGGGAAGAATATGGTGAAACCGGTGGGAAAAGAAGATAATGAAGAGATGAGGAGAGAGGTAAGTAAAGGTAAGATATTTGTTTCTTTAAAGCAAATAGTAACTAGTCTTCTTTTCCCTCTTCTTTTACAATATTGCTATCCCATGTGGTGACTCATCACCTTAGAAAACCGGCCCCCCTTTATTAATTAGGCTAGTCATGGTCTTTTTTGCCCAATTAATTGAACTTAATTGACTAAAGACTAAACTAGGCACTATTTGGTTACTATTCACCAACTAATGCACATATTTGTGAAATTTTTGATTTCCCATTGATTTAGACTTTATAATGTGATACTAAATAGTACACAAGTTAATTAAGGAGTATTAATGGGCATTTAGCCACTTAAAACCCCTTTCTAAGACAATTTTTCAAAAATGTGCTTTAAGAGTCCTTAAAGCACAATTTGTGTTTTGACTTGTTTTTGAGCTTGGTTTTCTTTTGTAATTGATTTAACATGACCATTAGGATATTAATAAGGTCTAAGAATGATATTTGGGTGCTCACCCGAGTCACTCCAAGCTTAGAGCACGTTTTTGCTTAAACTGCTCTTATGGTGTTTCCTTATATTTTCTTTGGTTTAAATTGTTTCCTAATGTTTCTAAAGCATTATTTAGCATTCTTACATCTTATTTTATCACCTAAACACCATATATAGGTATGGGGTATTTCAATCTACCCCCCTTAAAAGAACTTTGTCCCCAAAGTTCACATATGTACTTAATCATCCACGGTACTCAATTTCTTAATCTTAACACCACATCTTATATTCTCATTCACACATCTCAAGACTCAAAGGTCTACCACAAACATAAAGTGTAGCAACTTACACAAAATCACATCTTAAACAAACCAGCAACCAAACAAACGACAAACATGTTCGTTTACTAACGCAAAAGCGAGGAAGCTCTACCCCCCTTAAAAAGGGGTACGCCCCGTACCCTATACAGACGATCTAGTCGGTAAACAAAGAAGGGTACTTCGACCTCATCTTATCCTCTAATTCCCACGTGGCCTCTTCGAGATCTTGGTTAGACCAGAGAACCTTCACCAGTCGCACTGACTTATGGCGGGTGTCCCTAGTCTTACTATCCAAGATCCTCTGAGGAACCTCCACTGATCTCATATTTGGTTCTAACGTCAACCTCTCAGGTTCTAAAACATGGGAGGGGTGGTGCATGTATTTCTTTAGCTGTGACACATGAAAAACATCATGCACTTTACCCAGCTCAGCAGGTAAATTCAACCTGTAAGCAACTGGGCCCACCCGCTCCGTAATCTCATAAGGACCAGCAAACTTTGGGCTCAGCTTGCCCTTCTGCCCAAATCTAAATACACCCTTCATTGGTGATACCCGCAGGAATACCCGGTCGCCCACTGCGAACTCTAGGTCTCGTCGTCGAACATCAGCATACGACTTCTGCCTATCTTGAGCAGCTTTCATATTCTCCCTGATTTGCTGAACTTCATCCTTAACTTGCTCTAAGTATTCCGGTCCTATAATGACCGTCTCACTTGACTCATCCCAGCAGAGCGGTGTACGACATGGTCTACCGTACAACGCTTGAAAAGGTGCCATCTTGATCGAAGCGTGATAGCTGTTGTTGTATGAAAACTCGATCAGATGCAACTTGTCAATCCAACTGCCCTGGAAGTCTAAGGCATATGCCCTCAGCATGTCCTCGAGTGTCTGAATAGTACGCTCAGTCTGACCATCTGTCTGAGGATGGAACGCGGTACTCAACTTCAGTTCTATACCCAACGCTTCTCTGGTAGCTCTCCAGTACCTCGAAAGGAATCTGGTATCTCTATCTGACACTATAGTCTTTGGTATCCCGTGATGTCTCATAATTTCCTTCTCAAATAACTCAGCTAATTTGGTTACCTTCCAAGTATCCTTCATCGGTATGAATCGGGCTACTTTGGTAAGGCGATCCACCACCACCCAAATCATGTTCAGACCTCCCCTAGCAGGTGGGAGTCCGACTACAAAGTCCATGGAGATATCATGGAACTTCCACTCTGGAACTGGCATCGACTGTACCATTCCGCCCGGTCGTCGATGCTCGAATTTCACCTTCTGGCATGTGAGACACCTCAAGACGAACTCGGTAACATCTGTCTTCATCCCCGACCACCAGAAGTATCTCTTCATGTCTTTATACATCTTAGAGGCTCCCGGATGGATGGAAATTGAAGAACAGTGTGATTCTCTAAGTATGCGGTCTTTCAAATCTGTGCTGCCTCGTGGTATGCATAACCGGCCCTTAAGTCTGATCAGATCATCATCATGAAGTCTAAAGTCGTATTTCTGACTCTCAAAGGTACCGTCTGTCAGCTTCTGTCTGACCTCTCTCATGTACTCATCTGCCCTCTGAGCCTCTCACACCTCATCAACCGAGCTGGAGAAAGAAACTAGCGAATGGAGTGAGTGTGCTCGACGACTCAGGGCGTCAGCTACAACATCGGCCTTTCCTTCTTTGTATTGGAGGTCAATATCATAGTCTTTCAAGAATTCTAACCATCTCCTCTGTCGAAGATTCAACTCTTTCTGAGTGAATATGTATCTCAAGCTCTTATGATCGGTGTAGATCGTCACACTAACCCCGTATAAATAGTGGCGCCATATCTTCAAAGCGAAGACTACAGCTCCCAGCTCTAAATCATGCGTGGGGTAGTTCTCCTCATGTTTCTTCAACTGGCGTGAGGCATATGCCACCACCTTGCCATGTTGCATGAGCACACAATCCAGCCCTCTGCCGGATGCGTCACAGTAAACCTCAAAGCCCTCCGTACCATCTGGAATAGTCAGAACCGGTGCAGTGGTCAATGAGTCCTTCAAACTCTGAAACGATAACTCACAATCATCCGTCCAAACGAACGGTGCATCTTTCTTCATCAGACTGGTCATCGGCTTCGCGACCTTGTTGAAATCCTTGACGAACCTCCGGTAGTAACCTGCCAAGCCAAGAAAGCTCCGAATGTCGGTAACTGTCTTCGGTCTCGGCCAGGTACGTACAACATCAATCTTTGCTGGATCCACCGCGATCCCAGCATCCGAGATGACATGACCTAGGAAAGAGACCTAGTCAAGCCAAAACTCACACTTGGAGAACTTAGCATATAGCTGGTTCTCCCTCAGTATTTCTAACACCCTCCTCAAATGTTCCTCATGTTCAGCTCTCGATTTTGAATATATCAGAATGTCATCGATGAATACCACAACCGACTTGTCCAGCTACTCCCGGAACAAGCGGTTCATCAGATCCATAAATTTCATCGGTGCGTTCGACAAACCGAACGGCATCACTGTAAACTCATAGTGGTCGTATCGTGTCCGGAATGCCGTCTTCTCAATATCCCTCTCCTTAATGGTTATCTGATGATACCCCGATCTGAGATCAATCTTGGAAAACACAGATGCCCCCTTCAACTGATCGAACAGATCATCAATGCGGGGTAGTGGGTACTTATTCTTCACAGTTACTGCATTTAACTCTCTGTAGTCGATGCAGAGGCGGAGACTACCATCCTTCTTCTTCACGAAGAGAACTGGTACTCCCCATGGTGATACACTCGGTCTAATGAACCCCTTGTCTAACAAGTCTTTCAACTGATCTTTCAACTCTTTCATTTCTGCCGGAGCCTGCGATTGATGGAGAAATATGTGACTACTTCTACCACATAGGCAGTGTACCTAATCGTTTTGCGTGATAGTGGATTCGTGGGGTTGTCGTACTCTTGGGGACCTCGCTGTGGATAACTGACAGTGGATTAAATTTACTGAGACTTCTAGTAAATAGATTTTATCATTTTTTAGGAAAAGAAATAATTACAAACTTAAACAGAACAGTAATAAAAACAATTAAAACAGAATAAAAATAGAAGTTATAAATCTTTTTATTTTTTTTGAGAAAACATCCCGGGTTGTTCTGCTCACCTATTTTATCAATTATATTAATATAAACTTTACCACTTAAGTAATAAACTCAGAAACTATAAATAATTCGTTGACGACTAAATCTAACGAACCCTAACCAGTTGCTAGAACTAGCAGCAGACTAATGCTCTAATCCGGACACAACCAATCGCATTAAGAACAGCTTCTATTTGAGACTAATTAACCCATAGGCCGGATCAGGCTTCTAGCTATTAATCAGATTTAATTCCTATGTCTTGTTATCTATCTCAGCTCTCGCATGTTGATTAGAAAACTACAAATATTGCTTTAATAATTGATCAGAGAATTAAAGCAGATCAAGAACTGGAATTAAACTACTACTTTAGATAAAATCATAGTGGAAAGCTTAACATAACATAATTATATAAAATAGGCTCGCATCCCAAACCTGGGAGGGCTTAAGTTTATTAATTAAACATAACTATATATAACAACATTTTAACAAAATAAGAGAAAGGGTAGAGAAAACTCCAGCTAGCAAGTTGACTCTGAATCCTAGCTCCGCCTCTGTATCCACGTCGTCCGTAATAATAATACTAATTAATGGAAGAGATGTGGTGTGGTGGAAAAACAAATAAAAATGGAGAAAACGGGGAGAAGAGAAATTGATGTGGTCGTACGTGGTGTGCGAATGTGGTGAGTGAGTGTAATGAACGAGTGATGGATTGGCTTTGGATTTAAAGAAGGGATGATCAATACCGAAGGAAACGTGGGTTATTTATAGGAAAGGTGGAGAAGAAACAGACAATGGAGCAGGCAGTGTGATTAAATGGCGGTGGAGTTGGTGAGCAGATCGCGAGATTACAGTCGAAAGCAGCGGCTTCACGCGTGAATGAATTTAGGCGCCGTCTGTAATTAATCAGTTCGAGTGCGGCCGCGAAGGAAGAAGGAAAACGGAGAAGAAAACTGGATTTTGGCTTCGTCCGGTCGCAGCCCCCTTGTCCGCATGTCCGTCCGCTTCCTGTGTCCGCTTTGAATCAGGCGGACTTGCCTGTGTTGTCCGCGACCATTTCAGGCGGACGCGCCTCTCTTGTCCGCGAGAAATCAGGCGGTCCTCACACATGTCCGCCCAGGCGGACCATATATATATAGCCGTGTATTATAATTATTACTGCAATCTTCAACCGGCTCCCGATTCTTCGTTATAAGTCCGTTTTAATCGCCGTTTGTTGCGTTGGAAAGCTCATGAGATAAACTATGTGATTCCAAGACTTTTTACTGCATTTGACACATAAAATGTATCAGTTCATATCAAAACATAAATCTAGGAAAATCGTAAGATAAGTGAGAAATACGACACAAATTGCTATGAAAATAGGAAGAATTAAAGCCCTAAAAGTAGATGTATTTCTCGCTTATCAGCGATATGGTGCCTTGGCTATCGGTCCGGTTCCAGGTAGCAGCTCAGTGGTGAACTCTACCTCCCGAGTGGGTGGCATGCCGGGCAGTTCCCGTGGAAAGAGGTCGGGGAACTCCGACACTACCGGTAAGTCGGGGTCGAACTCGGGGTCCCTCTCTATGTCCTGGACATAGCAGAGATATACTTCTTCCTCCCTCCTCAACTTCTTATACATTGCCATAGGGGTGATGATCTTAGTCGAAGGCTCTCTGGGCCTCTGGCGGTATGATATTGTTACCCCAGACGGACTCCTGAGCAGCAATCTATGCTCGGCGCAGAGGATACGGCCCTTGTGCCGCTCCAACCAGTTCATCCCGAAGATAACATCAAATCCCAACTCCTTGAACTCAATAAAACTGACTGGAAAGTCTTCCCCCTTAATACTGACAATGGCTCCTCGGTAGTAGCGAGTGCAACGAACCTTTTCCTTAGACGGGAGCGTAACCGTGAAGTCGGGTAGCTCATCAACGTCTAGCCCCAACCTTCTCGCGAAAGATGTTGAGATAAAGGTATGTGAGGCCCCTGAGTCGAATAGAACAGATGCCTCAATCCCGTTAATCGGAAAGGTGCTGGTGAGGATAGTACCGCTTGCGTCGGCCTGCGCCTCTGTAAGTATGCTTAGCGCACCTTGCGTACCGAGTCCATAACCTAATTGTATTCACAAGCTCCATGAGTATTGATGGTATAACAAGAGTCGTAACAATCAATATGAACAACACTGTTATTTTATTCATAACCATCCTGTTTACAACATGTGCTTCTTCCTTACACCTCAACCCTTACTTCATACTTAATACATTACATGGCTAATATTGTCTAAAGGTTAGGTTTAACCGCCCTGGTCTCATATGCGTCGCGTTGATTACTACTGACGGTGCTGTATTCAGCTTGATTCTCTTAATCCCATGGTATAACATCCTTGATTCTCCTCCCTGAACTAATACATCCCCTGACTTAAGTATTAACTTATTAGCACGGTCCGCACGCTTCTGCTCGCCGTACAAGAATTCTGCGTCGTCTCCAATGGACCAAGACACTACGGGTATCCCCCTTTCGAGAGATTCCGTTGTCTCGTCCTTATCCTGGTGTAGTCCAAGTCGCCCATCTTTCTCGTAGAAGTTTATAATGCAAATGTCTGCTTGTATGTCTGGAATCGGTTCAGCTTCCAACTGCTGAGCGATCTCTACGACTTATGTAATAACCGGATGGAACTCTTCGGGTATTCCCGGTGGTGAGACTCCATCTTGTATTCTCGTGGTCTGGTAGGTCTTGGCATTCGGATTCCAATCCTTGCCTAAGCTCATCATCTTTAACTTCATCCTTGCTCCCCCTGGGTACTCCGGTGTATAGAAACCTCCCGGTCCCGCTCCTAGTTGACTGCATCTCCTGATGATGGCTATTTGTGCTTCTGGTGTCAGGTATCCCCTTAATAAAATCATACCTGGGCGGATAACCTGACATTGTTCGGGTGGGAAGTCTCGGGTTTGGATGTCGGTGTGTTCCAGGATAAGTGTTGACGGTATTGGGTAGCAAATGTTGAAGCTTCCTAAGGTGGTAATAGGTCATATCTTACTTAAGGTCTAATCTTATCGTATTCTTATCTAACTCATGTATTCACCAAACATGCATGATAATGCGGTAAGCAGGTAATTATATCACTTAACGGTTTATAGTGGTACCTGGCCTCAATGAGGGTTCAGGCCCATCGTCCCGGTCCACCATGTGTAGTGTGGGTCCCGACTTCTGGACTACCCGTGGGTTCTTATCTACAGCTTGCTGCACTCTCCTCTGACCGTCAGATCCAGCTCCCTGATCGGTCTTGCCCTTGCCCTTCATCTCGGGCCTAAAGGCTCTGCTAGCGGGGTTCCGGAAGCACTCGTATGCTCGGTGCCCATATACCCCACAATAGTTACACTCAACCTTGTTCCCCTTACAATCGAGCCCGGGGTGGTCCTTGTGACACCACTGACAGATGTAGTGTTGCTGGTAGCCACCACTGGCTCCCTTATCAGTCTCAGATCCTGATCATTTACAATTTTAGTACTCATATCCTTAATGGTTTGCTAAATGTCTCTTAACTCACTCAATTTTAATTTCTTTACCCTTTGGCGCCCTTGAGCACAGGGGATTAGCAGCATATGCATAAGTCAATTTCAATGGCTCTTCAGCAGCCTTCTCAGTTCCTTCCTTTCCTTTTTGATTCTGACCCTTTTGGGCTTGAGGCTGGTACTTCTGTTTCTCGTACCCACCTTGCCCTTGGTGCTCGGTGCTCTTCCCGGCATTCTTTCTCTTGGCATTGTCCTCGTCCCTTAGCTGGACGGTTATCTCAACCTTAGTAGTGGCATGATAGCACTCCTGCTTTCCAAGGTATTAGTTTCTCTTATTTCTCACAATCTAAATCTTACTCACTTATTAATATCTCCATTTTTCTCATTACTTGCAAGGTAGTATAACTCGTAGGCCCCAAGCCGTAGCGGAGTCGATGGCTAAGCCCGCCATAGAAGAGGTCCACCAGTATCTAGTCTGAATATCCAAGACCCGGCAGAAGACGAAGCAAGGCGGTAAACTCCGAGTAATACTCGTCTACCATCATCTTGTCCGTCTGCTTAAACGCATCCAACTATAAGCGCTTCTTCGTCTGGACATGGGCGGGGTAGTACTTTGCTCGTAGTAGTGCGGTGTACTGCTCCCAGCCGAATTCTGGATTGGCCACATGCTCGGCCCTCACCAGCTTCCACCAATCGCCTGCCGCTCCCTTCAGATAAAATGCAGCCAGACGCTCCTTGATCCCAGCAGGGACGTCAAGGGTCTCGAAGGTGGTCTCCAGCTCGGAGATGTACGCCTCAAGCTTGGCGGGATCAGTCTCCCCCTTAAAGTGTGCGGGTCGAAGGTAAGCCAGACTCTTCACCCAATTCGGTTCCCGGGGCTGTGGTGGTGGAGGTGGTGCACCCACACCAGGTTGATAGCCCATGTGCCCTAAGGCGGCAGCTATGATCTCTGCGATCGTCTGCCCTCCCGGTATCTCAGTCTCGTCACCTCGGCCACGGCCTCGGCCTCCTCTCCATCCTGACATCTGAATAAGCACAACTCACATTAGATTCGTATCCAAAACGGTTTCGGTTCACGAATTTATAACGTCCGTAGACGGAAAAGACGATCCACACATAATAGTGGTCATCTGACTCTACTCACTCTAACAGCTCATACCCTTAACTCATTACTTATATCTGAACTCATATCCTAACTCGGTGGTTACCTATGTCCGGTATTTCTTGATCAGAGCGTAACTACGCTCTGATACCACTTTTTGTAACACCCCGTCCTAAGCCAATCGTGGTTACCATAAACTTAACAACTTAATCATAAACATCGCAGCGGAAAAATCTAACACCGGGACCTTGCCATGGTCTGATCAAAAGAATATACCGAAGCTGAAGTATTACAACGCTTATCCAAAAGACTGCACTACCATCCGAAACATTCGCCAACCGAGTTCATAGTATTTCCGTTAACAACATAACTACTATCAGTTTAATATCAACAGACGGGAGCACAAGCACAACCCGTATTCAAAGCAAAAGTCCCACCTAAGTCTACCCGCTCCTACTCTCGTGGTGTGACTTCATGGGCCGATTACCTGCAAAAGTAAAAACAGCCCCCAAAGGGGGTCAGCACGAATGCTGGTACAACCCTTTCATGGCCCCCAAGCTAACGGAGCTACTACGGCTAATTGTCAATAGCATGGAAGTTGATTAGAATCACAATCATAATATGAAGTGCAATAAACAACAATCCACAATGAACATACATAGTTCACACACAATTGAACGACTTAAAGCGTTCTCTTAGTAAGCGAGTTAGCAAACAAACTCCTTAGGTTCTGAATCCACTCATCCTTAGTCCATCTTAACTTACCTCAGTCTTAACCTTATCTTAATCTTAGAATACAAACCGTTCTTTAAATAGAAATGGTCGTATTATATCTCAATGTTTATTTTGTCTGGTCAAGAGCAACCCTAGCCAATGAGCTATTAACTCCATTAGTTGAATAAACAACTTATCTTATAATTTAGGATTTAGGTGATCCTACCGCACCATCTTTATGCCTCCTACCTTGGACTGAAAGTCCAATGTAGCTAAGCCGACATTCGACCCTAGGTAACAAGTCCGAAGACAAGTCCTTAAGCGGAAGTCGGATCTGATTCAGATACCGACCCCCTTTCCTTAGCATGCATGACCGGAGTCAGTCCCGGGTTCCTCACTCCCCCCTTAAGTTCCAGTTAGTGAAAGTCTTACAAACCATGTGTTGGTTAAACCTTAATGGGTATTAACCAACTGTCACCAATATATAATTCCTCTCCTTAACTCAATAGGTACCAAACTTGGTTAGTAACTAACCTCAAGTCTCGTGGATTAGTGTAAAGAAAACACACACAACGAGAGCAATAAAAACCGTTGCATGCTTTATCTTATCTTAGTCATAGCAAGTAAACAGATTGCACACAAGCCGAGGGACACCTCGTTAGCAAGCAGGTCACAAGAAAGACTGTAGCGTTCACCGTCGATTGTCGTTTGTTTAATCTCCTTCGGGGTCCCAATTCACAAACCTAAAACATTCATTCATTTTTAGGCCATTAGTTATTTGCACCTTACTTAACTCACTTAGACCCTAAGGATTCCATTCAATACCCTCCTAAATTCTTACAACCTTAACCTTAAATAGTTAACTTATTTCCTTAACTTAACTCCTTACTTCCTCACATGCTTACCCTCTTAATCATCATGGTCCTCTTAGTGGGGTACTACCAATACCACTTAACATCCTTAGGTTTTAATGTTTTTTTTTCTTTTTTTTTCAAGTGTTAAGGGTCGACCGACCCACCGACCGACCAACCCCTGGGTCGGTCCATTCCAGTAATTTTCTGGTTCGAACACTTATTCCCTCAGACCGACCCACGACCGACCCAAACCTTATGGGTCGGTCCATTACAGAAATTTTCCCGTCTTCTAAAATTCACCCGACCGACCCAAAGCTAGCCCGACCGACCTAAAGCCCTCTGGGTCGGTCCATTTCCGAAACTTGTTTACCCGTTGAATTCTTACCTGACCGACCCAAAACCCTATGGGTCGGTCCATTCTAGAGAGATAATGGCCGGTTAGAAACAGCCCGACTGACCCAGAACTGGGTCGGCCCCTGGGTCGGCCCACTACAGATTTTCCTCCTTGATTACTCTTTCAACACCAAACTCTTCCATAAGTGTCCTAATATGTCTAACACCCCTTTTGGCACATTAAACCCCACCTTATAACATCCATCAAACTTATTAACACAACTTACAAAGATCTCTCCAACATTCACTCAATTCTCTCAAAACTCCTAACACTTAGCATTTACTTTCCCACATTCCCAACATGCAATTCACCTAGAATTTAAACTAACCAAATGCTCTCTCCTTAAGAATTTGACTACACCATACTCATCACCATCCACTTTCAAAACATCTACCAAACCTCCCCATGACATACTCTCTAGTTCTCTCCTAAGTCATTTCAAAGTTTCTCACCTTATTTTCATCAAACCTTGTACAAGTTTCCTAACTTCTTTTATCTTGGTCTTGGTGCCTAAAATTCACCATTATAACCCCTAGTTCCTCCTAGACATACCTAGGTCACCTTAGTTCCCAAGAACACCCTACACTCACCCTTTTCATCGAAACAGCTCTTCAAGTTTCCTAGTACTTCCTTAGTCATAAAGTCTCCTTAGAACATCTCAACATCTTGTTCCTTTACTAAATTTTGACATGGCTTCCCTAGTATATTACTACACCCAAGCACTTAAAATGCTTGGCACTTAGGCCCTTAAATGACTTGGCTCTTAGGCCCTTAAATGCATAAATCTTAAACACTGAATTTCCACAATATATATTGCCTTTGACCTGAAAATACACACAACAATGCTCCCATTGCAATATAGATGTTCTTATAGTTCACTTTGACATTGTTTAACTATCTCATTTCCCATTTGCTCCTTAGTCACAAGTTCTCAATATAGTAATGTTCTTTCTCCTAAGTTTAAAAAAACCTTTCCCATTATAAACTCTAAGCTAAACTTATCACCTATTCAAACCCCATACCTTAATGCATTAAAACATCTTAAGGTAAGACATTTACTTTGCTCTTTTACAAGCTTTACAAACTTTCCTCCTTAGCCTTTTTCCTTGACAATCTCGGTCACCAACCAAACTCTCCTTGCCAATGTTCTAATCAATATCCAATGACTCCAATGAGTGCTAAACAATACACTAACCTTAAGGAATAAACCCTAGGTCAAAAATGTGTTTTAAGGTATTAAAATGGATGTTTTACCTTGAAGTCTTAAGGTAGGCTTGGATATGAGTCAACAAGGACCTCCTCTATCCCTTGGATAATAGAAAACAAGCTAGAACAAGGCATAAAAATGGAGCCCCATGAGTAGAAATTTTCGGTAATGAAGAAGAAATGGTGGGAACCTAGTTTTTCTTACATATTCTTTACCTTAAGAGAATGGAGAAGCCAATGAACTCCCCAAGCTTATATTTCCTCCTCTAATGGCGGTTTGGCTTGGCAGCAAATCACAGCTCTTGAAGTTTTGAAAAGAAAGAAAGAAGGAGCTTGACCTAACTAAGAAGAATATGTATTTTGCTTTGGTTTTGGAGCTAAGATGAGTGAGCTATGGTCAAAGCAAGGTGGAGCTAGCATGGAGGCTGCTCTTATGTGAATGGAGAAGGGAAGAAGATGGTGAAACCGGTGGGAAAAGAAGAGAATGAAGAGATGAGGAGAGAGGTAAGTAAAGGTAAGATAGTTGTTTCCTTAAAGCAAAAAGTAACTAGTCTTCTTTTCCCACTTCTTTTACAATATTGCTATCCCATGTGGTGACTCATCACCTTAGAAAACCGGCCCCCCTTTATTAATTAGGCTATTCATGGTCTTGTTTGACCAATTAATTGAACTTAATTGACTAAAGACTAAACTAGGCACTATTTGGTTACTATTCACCAACTAATGCACATATTTGTGAAATTTTTGATTTCCCATTGATTTAGACTTTCTAATGTGATACTAAATAGTACACAAGTTAAGTAAGGAGTATTAATGGGCATTTATCCACTTAAAACTCCTTTCTAAGACAATTTTTCAAAAATGTGCTTTAAGAGTCCTTAAAGCACAATTTGTGTTCTAACTTGTTTTTGAGCTTGGTGTTCTTTGGTAATTGATTTAACATGACGATTAGGATATTACTAAGGTCTAATAATGATATTTGGGTGCTCACCCGAGTCACTCCAAGCTTAGAGCACGTTTTTGCTTAAACTGCTCTTATGGTGTTTCCTTATATTTTCTTTGGTTTAAATTGTTTCCTAATGTTTCTAAAGCATTATTTAGCCTTCTTAAAATGGGCAAAACATTTCAGGTTATTGATTGAAGACACGAGCCGGAGTGCGGGGAAACAGGGTAGCTGATGTGTTTTAATAAACACTTTGTAGTTTTATTACGTACTGTATTTTGGAGATTGTTGTATTCAGTTAGTTGCTCATTTAGTTTGGATTTGGTTTGTAATATTAAGGGTGCTCAGTATCTGTTCATCACAGTGTGAGGAGTTGAGATTGTCGGAAGGAGTAAGGATGCCTTGTTACTCACAAGGGTGAGTAACGACGTGTAACACCAAGGTAGATAGTTTTATTTTCCGCTGTGAATTATTATTTATTATGCTATGACTTGCGACGTTATTACAGGTTTAGGATTAGGGGTGTTACAAAAAGTGGTATCATAGCGTAGTTACACACTGGTGACGAGATACTGAGTCAAGAACAATGAGCATATGACATATGGGAAACGGGAAACGTTGGTGAGGATTCGTTACTTAGAAAGAAAAACCCTAGGGATATTTTTACTACTGTTAGTTAACTCTCTTACATATTTGTGATTGTGTATGTAATGCAGTGTAGCAACTGAGTAGAAATAATAGTATACTAACCTATAGATGTCGACAAGAGGAAGACCACGTGGAGGCAGCAGTGGACGCGGTGGCGAGACACCGGCAGATGTTCCAGAAGTACCAGGCCTAGCAGCTGCCATGGCAGCCTTCGCGCAGCAGCTAGGAGCTCAACTTACGGGAGCCATACCCCACCCACCGCAGCCCAGGGGAACCAATTGGTTGAAGAGCATTGCAGACACTAGGGTTCCAACATACTCAGGGGAACCAGACCCCGCCGCACTAGAGAAGTTCATTGTAGAGCACCAGAAGGTGTTCAAGGCTGTCAGAGTTCCAGAAGACCAGAAGGTCGACATCGCGCGTACAACCTGAAGGACACAGCTGACATTTGGTGGCGATCTGTGGAGGGTCACCATAGAGCTACACCGGACTTTGGATGAACAGCGTTTGTGGAGGTGCTGCAAGAGAAGTACTACCCCGGACACTTGAAGCAGAGGAAAAGGCAAGAGTTCGAGACCTTAATCCAGGGGAGTCAAACAGTTGACCAATACTACGCACGATTTATCAGTCTGCTAGACTACATCCCAGGGGTCGACTACTCCGACACCGTCAAGATTCAGAAATTTAGGGGAGGTCTACAATTTCGCATCCAGGGCGCCATGGGAGCGATACGTTTCACTACAATCCAAGAATGCTACGATGCTGCATCAGCAACTGAGTTAATGCTTCAATCTAGAGAAGAGGCCCAAGGGAAGAAAAGGAAGAATACTGAAGGAGAAGATGGGGGAGCAACCTCTGGCGGTTACTACAAGAAGGGGAATAAATTCTTTGATAAGAAGAAAGGGCGGAAGGACTTCCATGGTCAGAAGACGAAGGAGCAGGTCCCTCGTCTGACCGGCCCAGCCATTGATGCACAACCACTTAGATCGGAACCACCTAAGGCAGGCAATAAGCCACCCCAGCGTCACTACTACTGTAAACGTTGTGGGAATGAGCACCCTGGAGTAGATTGTACAGGAAGGAAGGTGGAGTGCCGCTATTGCAAAAAGGAAGGCCATAGGGAGTACGAATGTTTTTCCAACCCAGGGAGCCGAGTATACAAGGGATCTAGAGGTTCACAGAGAACACCAGCTATTGAGGCGAGCGGACCAAGAGGAGGCCAGGCGCCGCAGAACAACACCTATACTAGAGGACCGGCAGGACAGCCATCCTCATCCGGGAGTCAGAAGGGAAAGGAGATAGTTCCAGGAAGAAACACCCTGTACACAGTGGGAACTTCAGGCGCTGAGGCTAGCGCTCAGAGCGAAACCGGTAAGCCTAGAACTTAAACCAAATGCATGATGCATGAATGTGTGTTTATTGTTATCAGTCGATGAGACTTGTATATGTTAGTAAGTATCAAAAATTTAGAGAGACCTAACTTAGGTAACCTCTTACCTAATAGGATACTTCGACATTTGTTTTCCCTTACCTATGAGACCGAGGTCACCTGAGCCTATGAGCGAAGGTCGGGAATATCCCGAGGCAGAATGCCAAGTACTTTGACCCGACATGATCCTACTCAAGAAATACTTAACTATAGATGAACAAATAACCATTGTAGATGAATGTAGAACTTTGGGGATAGGCCTTGGAGAATTTTATATTGCAGGATATGGGAGTGGATCAAAACTTAAATTATATATGATGTATATGGGTAAGGATTGGGATCTACAAGATGGAGCACGAGTTCCTAGGATACCAGTTGCATCATTCTCCATAGGAGATGATGCTGAGTTTTTATACGGTGATCAGAAGAGTATGGATAAGGCGAACAAGATTATTTTGAAGTCAGGAGACGCGTTGATATTTGGTGGAGAATCTAGATTAGCGTGCCATGGATTAAGAGTATTAAACCGAATACAAACCGAGATTAGCCTTGGGATACAAGGTGTGAGATAGTACAATGAGGAATAATAAGTTAGTTTTTGCTTGGACCGCCCAAGGGCGTTATCAACTGTCCAAACTTACAGTAACTACGAATTATGACCTGCCTAAATGACGAGCAGATGTCATGAAAAGGAATACATTAATTAATATAAAATACTTAAGACTACATGAATTGTCAAAAGGGTTTGTTGAAGACCTGCACGTGAAGAGCAAACACTGAATTTTATGGGATACCCAGGCACCAAGCTTACCGCCCAGTGCAGGACTGGAAAATCTTACAATCCCTTATTAACTTCGCGAGAAGATAGTGCGAAACCTTGAAATATGACAATAGAGAAAACAGAATCTCAAAATATATAACTAAACATCCATCATGGATAAGCACGGGTTTTAAATACCTGAGCAAATACCAAGGGTCTCAGCTAGTATCAATATAGTGACAGTGCTGGACTCCTAATTAATAAAGGGGAGAGAACAAACTTCGAATCCATATTTTCTGAAGTCGGGAGAACTACCTAATGAGCAATACCAAATGCAACATATATACATATAATTTGGAGGTTGTAAACCTAAAACGTTGAGGAGTACTGATACATTTCAGAGGGCTAAGTATCATTAAATATACCTACCCTATTTTGAGGCTCACGTCCTACACTATCCTTATGGTTCTATACGAGCATATGTCTTCTATGACAGCTCAAGTTATGAATGCGAATAAAGAGCGTAAGAAATCAAATAAGGTTAACCCCTATGTAATATAAATTTTAATATAAACATGGTAACGAATAACTCTCCTTGACACTTGCAATGAAGGTAGAATAAGTTATATTAAGAGTTCGAATTAATATATACACTAAAAGTGAGTGGAAGTTAAATTCAAAAGTAGGAAAACATACCCCTTGGCTTGTAACAATTGTTTTGCACGTAAACCTTCCTAACGTTATATACTAATCCCTGTGATTCCAAATCCTCTATTTGATACACCTAATCGACCTATTTTTGGAAGCCATTGAATTTGTGGATTAACCACGTTTCTAAGAGATAGAAACAAACAATAAGCTTTGATTGTCCTATTACCAAACCGTAGGATTCAAACTGGAAACCCTTAGTTTGAGATGGTACTAATATTAAGAGATACTTAACCTAGGCTGAACATATGGTTCACCTGATTCATGGAGTTTAAATGGAATAAGAAAGCCAAGCTTTAAGGCGGGGGAAATAATACCTTAGGGAATTGTAATTGTTGATTGAGTTATGAAAACTTTTCCTTGAAGTCTAACTGTGACTGTCTTTGTTCCATGTAATGATAACCAAAGTTTAGGCAATAATCAAGCCCTGGTGAGTTAAATACTAGATGAGCCTTTTAAAGAGAGGAGGGTATTCTAAGGTATCCAAGTCCATAACTGAATTTATTACTTGTATGATGGATTTAAGAGTTATAGTGATTGATGAATATAATTATTAGATAGTATGTGCCTAGATGTTTTAATAAGAATTTACCTTTTATGCCAAGAGGAAAAACTGGCTTCCCCGCTTGATGATTTGATCAAAGGAATATGGTTCCGGGGATTTGGTAATAGACTAGATTCGAGTATAGGTTATAACAGATATTGGATTAATTGTATAGTGGTCAAGAGAAAATGTAGTACTCACCACGTCACAAAGTTTGATAAGATAAATTTTGGAAAATGATAATTATGTGATTGTTTGATATTTGACGTGGGAGGTCGAACTTGATCCTGGTCAGATCAGGGAAAACCAAACACAAAATGGAGTGGAAGGATAGTTCAACAATGACGCTGACCCCGCCAGGGTTGAATGATTCCTGAGACTCCCTACAAGTGGTCACAAATATCTCTGTGATAAGTAAATATTTATTCTTAATTTTAATATAAAATTTGATTAATGAAGTATATGAGTTGTAGAAAGTGTAAGTTAAAAATTAAGCTGTCTAGGTGTCAGAGGAAATATATGTATATGCAGATCAATATCACAAAATATGGGCAAGTGGACCCAATCGAAGTAGTAGATAACGAGTGTCGTTCCACCAGGAAATTGATTATCTATTTCCCTAGTTTCGGTATTCGGTAACGGAATAATAAATGAGTAAAAGGGGGGGGGGGTTTAGCCGGCGGCAAGCTTAATGATTTTGTTCAAGAAAAACTGCAACTTAACTAAGGAAACTAAAATTGGTTGTTAAGGGTTTTGGATGGAAAGCACCCTAGGATGGTTATTCTCACCTAAATACACCCCAACTTCACTCATAAACCCAATTCACTCAAATTGTCTATTTGGACTATTGTAATGACCTTCCAAATCATGGAAGAGCCAACTCTTACCTAGATACTCTCAACTCTCAAATCAAGAGGAGTTCAAATCACTAGATAGCATTAATTACAAGTCCACATAAATAGCCCCAAATTTCACCAACTAATCAAGCTAGCACAATCTAGGGTTCCTCTCTCTTCTAGGTCACAACCCCCAACTCAAAGTCTGTGTTGTTGGGAATCACCATAAATGCCATAATTGATCAAGTTAAAGCATTAAATGAACAAGAGAGAGAAAACAATCATAATTAATGAAGCAAGGGTTTACAAGCTAGTTGAGGGATTCAAGTTCAAATCCCCATCCCAAGTGCTAAATAGTTCTACTCAGCCATAGAGATACATAAAAGAGAGAGAGGAAGAGAGAAAAAGCCATTGTGAAGGTGGTTGAGCTTGGAGAAGGTGAGCTCTCTTCTTCTTCTTCTTCTTCTTCTTTCTTCTTCTTCTTTTCTCCCTCAAAATCGCCTCTCTCTCTCCTTGTTTAGGTCTTTTGGTGTGTAGAAGTGTAAGATAGTGAAAAAGCCTCAAAATTGGCATATAGAAATTTCCGCGTCCGACCGACCCACCGTGGGTCGGTCCCGCGGGTCGGTCGGCCTTCTGGAGACGAGGCACGTGACCATTTTTAAGTTCCGACCGACCCAGTGTGGGTCGGTCCAATGGGTCGGTCCGATGCAGAGACAAATTTCTGCTCCAGGAGCTTCCGACCGACCCAGTGTGGGTCGGTCCATGGGTCGGTCGACTGCAGAAAACAGTTTTCTCTAACTTGCGCGGGGCCTAGAATCTTCGTTACGGCTCGGAATTGCTCCCCGTTTGCGGCGTTGGAAAGCTTGAAGGATGGGGAAGCTGTTGGTGCATGCCACTAGCTCTAAAATGGGTCAAAAGTATGCTCAAGGTGAGCTTTTACCTATCAAAAGATCAAACTGTATAAGTTCACTATTAATCACAAAAACACTCTATTAAGTGGTGAAATAGGCTATACACCAAATGAAATGAAGGTGTATAAAGGCATTGAAACATCATTATTTCACCACTTATCAACTCCCCCACACTTATCTATTTGCTTGTCCTCAAGCAAAAATTTGCTAGGAACCCACAATAAAAAGGAATATTTAAAGCAAGCAAGTGTCTAGATGAACTCTTGAATTCAAGTGAGCAAAATTTGTGAAACATCTCAAGAGGAGTGCAACCGACCTTCTCGTGGTGACATGGGTGTGCTTAGGGTAAATAAAAAATATAGAGTTTTGGGGTATGATCTAGAGTGCTTCCAAGTTCTTAGAGATTTTTGGAACTTGGAGAACTTTTACCATGGCCAACTTCTCTCAAGAATGGGCATTGAGGAAAAACAAAAGGAAAAATAGAGATTTGCATTTGATTCACTTTTGCAACAAGAGATGAGAAGAGATGGTTTGGCATTTTGCCTTACTTTAATGAACACTCAACTCTCATTTGTTGGTTACCTATGGTGTCTCTCAAGTTCCTATATAAATATTTTTCACAAGGAAGCACCCCTTAGCAATCCCTAGATGAGAAGGTAGAAAGAACCCCTAAGCAATAAAAAATCACCAAGAGAGGGGTTTATGGAAGCACCGCAAACAATTGCTCCTCAAGAGAGATCTTTTTGAAAAACAATCAGTGAAGAATTCTAAAAATTCATGGAGACACTTGCTTACTATAAATGTAATTTCTACATGGGAGCTGTAGATACGTATAGGGAAATTGAGTAGTGCACCAAAAAGAAAAGGTCGTTTCCCCCACACTTGAATGGGACAATGTCCGCATTGTTCGAAGCAAAACTCAAGGGAACACAAACAGAAGACCTTTTCGAAGCACTTAACATAGAGTACAAAAGTTTAGCGCAGTATGTAAGTGTGTAGGCGTGAGAGAACGAGGACTCCCCTGAGAAGGTGTGAGTGGTGGATCAAATTCCCCCACACTTGTGAGTGTCCGGGGCGTTGAAGCGCTAGGAAAAATTTGCAAGAGTTCCTCTTGCATGTGGCCTTACTCACCCTTGAGGAGCGCTTGCGTTCAATGTGTATATCTACAATGCAAGGCAAAAAGGAAACGAGGCGCACTCGTAATTCCGAAGAATTCGCAAAAAGGCCATAATTAGTAAGCAAAATGGGGCTCATACATGAGTCCTGAATCATATAATCCGAAAGTGCATTAAAGAAAATAAGAAAGTGCTACAAAGCGAGAGTGCTGAATGTAAATATCGAAGATGAAACAGCAAGCAGAAGGAGTCTAAAAAGTGCAAGAAAAATGATAATCCACATGTTGCATAAAGAACTACTGGGGAGGGGGGTGGCCATGTGCCATCTGCTCCTGAAGGGCACGAATCTGCTCCGCCATCAGACGCTGCTGCTCAGCAACCAGGCGCTGGTGCTCAGCCACCTGACGCTGGTACTCTTGAAAGCGCTCCTCGGATACAACGCCGGTCGGTGGGGGAGGAGGGAGGAGCAGGAGCGGAGCGGCACTAGCAGAGGCACCCGAGGAGGACGCCCCAGCCGTCTGAGCGTCTTCCTTGTACCAGCTATCTGCGCGCTGAGTGAACCCAAACCTCCTCATAGTGTGCGCCCCGATCAACTCCATGGGAGGACTGGCCTGAAGCCCAGCAGTCGGCAGCCCCAGCCGGGCAATCTGCTGCTGAATGAAGAAGGGGAACCCCAGGTGCTGGGTGTCCTTCTTGGCGATGATGTGGAGCAGATGCCGGAACATCAATCCGGAGAGGGACATCGGCTCGTCAGTGATGTCCGGAGTCAGCATGTAGTCGACGAGGAAACAGTCCGTCGCATTAAGATCTTTGCTGTCACGCGGATGGATGTTATGGCGGAGCAGTGCCAGCAAGACTCTCTTGACCGGATCAGTGACCATGTTGAGAGTCATCGTGACTCTAACATCAGTCCCCGCCTGGTTCTTCTTTCGGCGCTGAACGGGGAGAGTGGCCAGGTAGTGCTTCCTATGGTCGTCCTGCTCGTGGGAGGTAATCCAGAGCGGTAGGTCACATCCTCCCAAGGCACCTCAAGGAAGCGCTGGAAGGTGTCTTTGGTGATTTCGATTGGTTGCCCCCCAACATAGGAAGAGACCGTCCGCTCATGGCGATCCACCGTGGCATTAGCGTAGAATTCGTAAATCTGGCTGGGGAAGTATTCCCCGCCCATGCTCAGCAGACAGCTCCACTGGAGAGGATCGAGGACGGCGCGAAGCTGAAGTGTATCAATGAGTGTAGGGTCCACCGTCCTCTCCCGCACGATTTCCTTTCGACGTGGGGCATTGTACCATGCCCGGGCAGCTTCATTGAGGAATCGGCCATCAAGGAGACCGGCATTGGCGGCTGCCCTTCGAGTGGCACGTCGGTTTCGGTGGGCCATTGTTCTGCAAAAAGGAATAAAGACAAAAGAGAAACAAAAGAAGAAACAAATAACAAGTGGTGTGAAGTTAGAATAAAAAGAGGAAGAATACTAAGCATTTTGGGCAAAGAATAAGCATGAAGCACAAAGAAGAGCAAAAGTAATGGTACGTTGCTAGAACAATTTCGCCATGGTTTCCCTTGTTTTTCTTCCCTTTCCCCGGTTCTAAGAACCTCCACACTTTCACCCAAAAGGGTACCATGCAGCTCACCAAGTATCCCACTAACAATTTCAATCAAAATGAAAACTCCCCACTAAGCACACTACCAATTTATCAAGGTTTCACAATTTAGGCGACACAACTTGCACCCACAAAATGCGACCAAAGAGGCTCAATGGTGTTTAGACATCCAGCATCATTCACAAAGCAGTTAGCATAAATTAAAACACCTTGGAATAATGCTAAACAAACATTATTCAATTTAAGACATTAAGCACCAATGTATGCTTAGAACCACCAAATGGCACATTTTTAAGCTCCAAACCCACACAAAGTCCCTAATTAATCATTCAACACAGTCCAAATCCACAAATGTGCAAAAATCACAATTTCCCACCTAAGGCTCCGTTTGGTTCGATTTGAATTTAGGCCAAAGTGTAACTTGCTCGAAAAATTTACAAAATGACAGTGTAGAGTTAGAATCACATACCTAGGTGTTTAGATGTGGAAAAGAAGTTGAAATTTAACAGATTTTGGGCTACAATCGAAATGGAATTCGATTGGGGGTTTAGGGTTTCGAATGGAGAGAGGGGCTGGGTGTAGTTGAGTGTGGCGGCGCTGGTGTGGCTTTGGTGGCGCGACCGCGGTGGCAGTGCGGCGTCGGAGCAGGGGCGACGGTGAGGTGGGTCGGTGGGGTGGTGCTGCGCGCGAGAGAGAGAGGAAGAGAGGAGTAATGGCGATGGAGGGTGGTGTCGGGTGCGCGAGGAAGAAGAAAGAAAGAGAGGAAGAAAGGAAAGAAGAAAGAAGAAAGAAAACGCCGCGTTTTCTTCTCTCTTTTTTTTTCAAAATTTTCGACCCGACCGACCCAACCTAGGGTCGGTCGGTGGGTCGGTCTTTAACAGAGCAGGATTTTCGAAATTTTTCGACCCGACCGACCCTAGGGTCGGTCGGTGGGTCGGTCTTCAACAGAAAGAAATTTTTCAAATTTTTGACCCGACCGACCCACCATAGGGTCGGTCGTGGGTCGGTCTGTTACAGAGACCAATTTTTTTCAAAGTTTGGAGCCGACCGACCCATCTAGGGTCGGTCCTAGGGTCGGTCTTTAACAGAGCAGGATTTTCAAATTTTTCGACCCGACCGACCCAACCTAGGGTCGGTCGGTGGGTCGGTCTTCAACAGAAAGAAATTTTTCAAATTTTTCGACCCGACCGACCCACCATAGGGTCGGTCAGTGGGTCGGTCTGTTACAGAGACCAATTTCTTTCAAAGTTTGGAGCCGACCGACCCATCTAGGATCGGTCCTAGGGTCGGTCTTTGACAGAGGCTCCCAAAAAGAGATGTTTTCTTGCCCAAAATGCTTATTTTCATCCACAACCAACTTAAACATGCAAAAACACGCAGAAAAACACCAAAACAAAGCTAAATTAACAAACAAATAAAGCACACGAACGATAGCACGAGAGTTGTCCGGGTTGCCTCCCGGAAAGCTGCCCGTCTTTTTACGGTCTTTGGCTAGACCATTGTGAGGGTTAGATCAAACCTGGGGCTCTTGTAAGTAGAGAGGACGTGTCTCCACCTTCTCGATATCGCCCCCTAGGTAATGCTTCAACCTAGACCCGTTGACCATAAATGTCTCACCCTTCACATTCTTCAGCTCAATCGCACCATATGGGGTTACCTTGGTGACGGTGAATGGTCCGGACCAATGTGACTTGAGCTTACCCGGAAAAAGCTTCAACCTCGAATTGTAGAGCAATACCCGGTCTCCCTCATGGAACTCCCGCCTTAAGATCATCTTGTCATGCCACCTCTTGGCCTTCTCCTTGTAAATGCGGTTGTTCTCATAGGCTTCCTCCCGAAATTCCTCCAGTTCGGTGAGTTGAAATTTTCTCTTGTCGGCGGCACCCTTGAGATCAAAGTTTAAGGCTTTCACAGCCCAATAGGATTTGTGCTCCAGCTCAACGGGTAAGTGGCAAGCCTTGCCGAAGACTAGACGTATGGAGACATCCCGATGGGAGTCTTGTATGCTGTCCGGTAAGCCCATAGAGCATCGTCTAGTCTTAAGGACCAATCCTTCCTGGAGGAGTTTACCGTCTTCTGTAGTATCCATTTCAGCTCCCTATTTGTCACCTCGGCTTGCCCATTTGTTTGAGGGTGGTAAGGCAAGGATACCTTGTGTCTCACTCCGTATTTTTCCATTAACGCCTCAAACTGTTTGTTACAGAAGTGAGATCCCCCATCGCTGAGAATCGCCCTAGGCACCCCAAACCTTGTGAAGATGTTTTTCTTTAGGAACTTGGTCACCACCTTGGCATCATTGGTGGGAGATGCAATGGCTTCCACCCATTTCGTGACATAGTCCACCGCCACCAAGATGAAGAGATTTGAGTGGGAGGAGGGGAATGGACCCATGAAATCAATGCCCCATAAATCGAAGGGTTCGACCTCGATCATTACATTAAGTGGCATCTCGTGCTTCCGGGATATGTTTCCTAGCATTTGGCACCGGTCGCAAGCAGCTACAAAGGAGTGGCAGTCCTTGTGAAGCATTTTCCAAAAGAATCCGGACTGTAGCACCTTAGCTGCTGTCCTGGCTGGCCCGTGGTGCCCTCCTGCCTCAAGAGAGTGGCAATGGGTGAGGATGCCCTGAACTTCATCTATGGGTATGCACCTCCTAATCATCCCATCGGCACAGACTTTGAATAGGTAAGGGTCATCCCAAAAATAATGCTTGACGTCGGCGAAGAATTTCTTCCTCTGCTGGTATGTCATTTCGTATGGCACTACTCCCCTCACCAGGTAGTTTGCGATGTCGGCAAACCAAGGATCACCGGTTTCTCCAATTGTGAACACGGTCTCATCCGGGAAGAGCTCATTGATAGGGGTACCATCATCCGGGGTCTCCATTCGAGACAAGTGGTCAGCAACAACGTTTTGAGTGCCCGGTTTATCCCTAATCATAATCTCAAATTCCTGCAGCAATAGAATCCATCTCAAGAGCCTCGGTTTAGCGTCTTCCTTGGTGAAGAGATACTTGAGAGCTGAGTGGTCGGTATGAACAATCACCCTGCTCCCCAAGAGATATGAGCGGAACTTATCTAGTGCAAATACCACCGCTAGGAGCTCCTTCTCAGTCGTGGCATAATTTTTCTGAGCATCATTGAGTGTTTTGCTTGCATAGTAGACAGTTCTAAGAATTTTCTCTCTTCTTGACATAGGGCTGCTCCCACCGCATAGTCGCTTGCATCACACATTACCTCAAAAGGGAGGCCCCAATCCGGTGATACCACTATCGATGCTGAGACGAGGCACTCCTTGAGAGTGTGGAAGGCTTTTAGACATTCTTCAGAGAATTTAAACTTTGCATCTTTTGCTAAGAGGTCACACAGAGGTTTGGAGAAGTCCTTGATGAACCTTCTGTAGAACCCGGCATGGCCAAGAAAGCTTCTAATGTCTTTAACCGAGGTAGGTGGTGGCAGCTTCTCTATGACTTCGACCTTGGCCCGGTCGACTTCAATCCCATTGGAAGAGATCTTGTGCCCGAGGACGATCCCTTCTCTCACCATGAAGTGACATTTCTCCCAATTGAGTACTAGATTGGTTTCCTCACATCGGGAGAGAATGGCGTCCAAGTTCTCTAGACAAGAGTCAAAATTGAGCCCGAAGACCGAGAAATCGTCCATGAAAACTTCCATGCTTTTTTCAATAAAGTCGGAGAAGATGGCCATCATACACCTTTGGAATGTTGCGGGAGCATTGCATAATCCGAAAGGCATTCTTCTATATGCGAATGTCCCGTAAGGGCATGTGAATGTGGTCTTCTCTTGATCTTCCGGGGCTATGGGGATTTGGAAGTACCCCGAGTAGCCATCAAGAAAGCAATAAAAGTCTTGTCCGGCTAACCTCTCTAGCATTTGGTCGATGAAGGGCAGGGGGAAGTGGTCTTTCCTTGTAGCCGTGTTCAACTTCCGGTAGTCGATGCATACTCTCCAACCGGTTGTTGTCCTTTGGGGAACCAGCTCACCCTTTTCATTCGACACCACCGTGATCCCTCCTTTCTTTGGTACCACCTGAGTCGGGCTCACCCATTGACTATCGGATATGGGGTAGATGATCCCGGAGTCGAGTAGCTTTAGGACCTCCTTCTTAACTACCTCCTTCATGTTCGGGTTGAGCCGCCTTTGAGGTTGAACAAGTGGCTTGTAGTCGTCCTCCATGAAAATTCGGTGAGTGCACAAATGTGGAGCAATACCCTTGATGTCTGAGATGGACCACCCAATAGCTCTCTTGTGGTCTCGAAGCACCCTCAACAAACTGTCTTCTTGTGCTCCTGTAAGAGAGGAAGAAATAATAACAGGAAGATCACAAGGTTCAGTTAGATAAGCATATTTTAAATGAGAGGGTAAGGGTTTCAACTCCACGGTGGGAGGCTTCTCAACCGAGGGGGGTAGCCTTTGTGCAGTGCGCTCCAAGGGCTCCGGTGGTGGGTAGTGTGTCCGGTATGGCATTGACCTCTTGTCTAATGCGGCGACCATCTCTCTCACCTCCGGTTCATCTTCCCGGTCTCCACAAGTATCAGTCAAAGCGACGGTGAGAGCATCATAATCAAAACAAGAAGAGTAATTATCTTGCAAAATTGAGTCAACAATATCTATGGCAAAAGCAGCCCGTCCGCATGTGCGGTTTTTCACTACCCCTTAGACAGTCAAACCAAGTTTTTCATCATGAAACCTCAGATAATTTTCCATTTCCACATCTATTAAGGTCCTACAGTTCGCAAGAAGGGGCGACCTAATATCAGTGGTACTCTAGCATCCTCCTCCATATCAATAACGTGAAATCAGCCGGGAAAACAAAGTCCCTACAGTCCTACTAAATCCTCACTTTCCCTTTCGGGAAGACCAATGACCTACAGCAGTTGCAGTTGCATAGCAGTGGGTGCACACTCGCCAATCCCAATTTATTAAAAATTGAAAGCGGCATGAGATTTATACTTGCACCTAAATCACATAATCCACTACCACAATTTATATCACCGATAAGAGCAGGGATTATAGGCAAACACGGGTCCTCCGAGTTTTGGAGGGGGTTTCCGAGTAGGACCCCCGAATCTCCTCGGTGAGCTTGCACCGTCTCCGCACCAAGTGTTGCTCTCTTGTTGGCAATGTCTGTTCATAAACTTGGCGTAGATAGGCATTTGTTTCAAAGCATCTGCAAAGGAACATTAATTGTTAGCTTGTTGAAATGCTTAAAAATTTCCCAATTTGTTCATCTATTTTTCTTCTTTTGAGTCTATTTGGGAATGGAAGAGGTAGTAAGGTTTAGCAAGAGTAGAAGGGGAAGATGATTCATGAGACTCCTTCTCCTTGAAGTATTTTTTCGGATGAGAGGAGCTTCCTCAACAATCTCTTGTTTCTTCCTCTTGGCGATCTTGAATTTCTTCATTGTGATTCTCTTGGCTCTCATGATCAGCTTGTGGAGATGAAGTTTGAAGGGGCTCGACCACTTTTCAATGTTACCAACACTTTGCCTCTTTCCTCTTCTCGGGTTGGGCTTTGTTTGACTTGGAAGGTGCCCGTGGCCTTTGGGAGAGTTGTTGAGATATTTGACCAAGTGGGTTTCAATGTTTTTGTTGAATGCCGTTTGATTAGCATTGAAAGCCTCTTGTTCCGAGAACTTGGTCTTTGCGGTGACAATGAAATCCGCCATGAGGTTTTCCAACCTTGAAGTCCCACTAGAAGAGGAGGAGGGGGACCCTTGTTGTTGTTGTTGATGTTGGAAGCCTGGAGGAGTTCCTTGTGGCCTATACCCATACTGAAAGTTTGATGGTTGGTTTTGGGCTTGAGGTCTATACCCTTGAGAGTTGTTGAAGCTTTTGTTTGGTTCTCCTTGGTTTGGGTCATTTCTCCATGAAAAATTAGGATGGTTCCTCCATGGCGCATTTTTGTTATTGTAAGCTCGGTTGCCTATGAAGTTCACATCCTCTTGTTGGTTCGTGTTCAGCTCCCCTTCACAACGTCGAGTGTCGTGGGGACCCGCACATATGGCACATCCTTCCGAGGATTGACCGGAAGATGAAGAAGCTATAGATTTGACAATTTCGGTTTGAGTGGTAGCTAGCTTCTCTACCATCTTCGTGAGAGATGAGATTTGAGCTGAGAGATGATCGGTGGGTTGCACATTGAGGAGGCTAAAGAAAACGAAGAAGGAAAAACTCTCTTTGGATCAACGTGGAAAGCTTCACGTGGAATGCTTCTTGCAAAAGAGCACAAGGCTCAGAGAAAGAAGGAAGAAGATCAACCTTCGATACTCTTACAACCCTAGAACCCGACTACTTAACTAAGTTACAAGATGGAACACAAATGTAATTACACTAAACGACCGCTACACTGCCGTTTAAGGCAAAACGCAAACCAGTTCAACAGAGGCTAAAACAAGGAAGAATAACACTTAAGAATAACACTTATAAGTATGTATTAAATAAACATGTGTTATTCTAACACCCCCCCTCAAATCTGAGAGTGTTGAGAGTCTCAGGTTTGGAACAAAAATAAGGAAGTGCAGAAGGAAGTTCAAACTGCTCTCTGTTCCAGCCCCATTTTTCTGACTTGAATAGGATAGGCCTTTCCCGCCAGTGGCTTGGTTAAGACATCAGCCACTTGTTCTTTAGAGCCCACAAACTCAACCACAATTAATCCTTCTTGCAGCTTCTGTCTGACAAAGTGCACATCTAATTCGATATGCTTGGTCCTCTCATGCAAGACAGGATTTCTTGCAATGTAGATTGCAGACTGGGAATCTGATCTGACTGGAACTGGAAGGATGTCCTCAACTCCCAGCTCATGCAAAAGTCTGGAAATCCAACTTAATTCTGCTGTCACACTCCTCATGGCGCGGTACTCCGCCTCTGCTGATGACAAGGCCACCGTGGATTGTTTCTTTGACTTCCAAGAGAGTGGGCTGCCTCCCAACTGCACAAAATAACCACTGATTGACCTTCTAGTATTGGGACATCCTGCCCAATCAGAATCACAGTAAGCAATTAGTGTGAAGTCATCCTTAGCATTAAACAGCAGACCATAATTCTTAGTTCCACGAATATAATTAAGTGTATGTAAAGCAGCCTTGTAATGCTCATCGGTGGGACAAGACAGAAACTGGCTGAGGAACTGAATAGTAAAGCATAGGTCAGGTCTACTATGGGACAGATAGCCTATCTTTCCAACTAATCTTCTATAATCAGAGGGATTTTTCAAGGGGGTTCCACTCTCTTTTCTGATTTTTAAACTGGTGTCCAAGGGACTAACTGAAATCTTTGTTCCTGTTGGGTCAAATTCATTAAGGAGGTCCTCACAATATTTATACTGCAGTAGGATTACTCCCTCTGTGGTATGCAGGAACTGCATGCCCAAGAAGAAGTTTAAGACACCCAAGTCCTTAATCTTAAACCTCTTATCCAGACAGTCCTTTATTTTACTAATAAATTCAAAGTCATTACCACTGATGATAATATCATCCACATAGACAGCCAGGAAACAGGTTTTATCATCTTTTGTCCTAACAAACAAAGAGTAGTCATTAAGAGATTGTTTGAACCCAAAAGACTGTAAAAACATACTCAGTTTATAGTGCCACTGCCGAGAGGCCTGTTTCAAGCCATATAATGATTTCCTCAGCTTACACAATTTTCCAGATCCTTCTTCATTGTGACCTTGGGGAATTTCCATATAAACATCCTCCTCAAGGTCACCATGGAGGAAAGCATTATTAATATCCAGTTGGCTAACTGTCCATCTTCTTTTTGTGGCAATTATAATTAAGGCTTTGATGGTAGTGAACCTAACTACTGGAGAGAAGGTTTCTAGATAATCTATTCCCCATTTCTGAGTATACCCCTTAGCAACGAGTCTAGCTTTGAACCTCTCTATGGTCCCATCAGCCTTAAATTTTACCTTATAAACCCATTTGCACTTTACTGGTCTCACCCCTTTGGGAGGACTGACTAATTCCCAGGTCTGATTTTTCTCTAGGGCTGCAAATTCCTCATTCATGGCCTTCTGCCATCTGGTATCCCTAATGGCTTCTTCGAAACAGCTAGGTTCAGTATGTTTATTTAGGCTAGAATGCAAGCAATAAAAACTGTTTCCCTCATCAAAAATAACCCCTACTGTATGTAACAGCTTATCTGCTCTAATAATGCTATCATTATCATCAAGGTCCGCAGTGCCAGAGGGCTTATTAAAACCAGAGGAGTCAGTATATGCAGAGGCTGTTAACATTCTTTCACTCAAAATATTAGAGAAATGATCAGTTAAGAGAGACTTATCTGGTTTCTTGGCAGAATATCCAACTTCGTAGTCCTGCAAATAGCTGGGTGGACGTTTGTTTCTCACTGATCTTCTCAGGTTCTCTCCTTCTTGGCCACCAGCTGGGCCTTCTGTTTCTGCATCTTGCTGCCCTGTGGCTGTTCCATCTGTTTCCTCCTCTTCTTCTTGTACAGTGGTGCTGGGCAGATTGCCATTTGTGTTTCTTTCTTCATCCTGCTGTCTTAAACTCATTTCAGTCATGTCAGTGTCATTATGCATTGTATATTCCCCATTTATAAAAGGATCTTCCTTATTATCAACATGGATGGGTGCCTCAGAATTCATACTGAAAGGATAAACATTCTCATGAAAAACCACATCCCTATTGTAGATGACCTTGTTGTTGTCAAGGTCATAAAGCTTGTAGCCCTTTTTATTCAGACCATACCCAAGCAGAACACATTTAACAGATTTCGATTTAAATTTGTCATGTTGTTCTTTATTTATGTGGGCAAAGCATAAACATCCAAAATTTCTCAAAACAGTGTAATCAGGTTTTTCCCCATAGATTATCTCATAGGGTGTTTTGAAGTCTATACTGGAGAGAGGCATTCTGTTTATCAGGAAGGTGGCAGTAAGGACACTTTCTCCCCAGAAAACTCTTGGGAGAGAAGAGTGGAACATGAGGGCTCGGGCAGTTTCTAGGATATGCCTGTGTTTTCTTTCAGCAACACCGTTTTGCTGTGGTGTGTATGGACAGGAGGTCTGGTGTTTAATCCCCTTTAACCTAAAATACTCTACCCCAGCCTTAGAGGTTCCAAGTTCATAGGCATTGTCACTTCTGATGCATTTTACCTTCCTGTCAAATTGCCTTTCAATCATATTGATAAAACCTATTATGAGCCCAAAGCTTTCTGATTTGGATCTAACCAGTTGAGTCCAAGTGGCCCTACTGTTATCATCTACTATGGTGAGAAAATAGGAGAAGCTGTCATAGGTGTTGATGCTGTAGGGACCCCATAGGTCTATGTGAATGAGATCAAAGATGCTTTGGGTTTCTGTGGAGCTAGAGGGAAAGGCCAGTCTGTGGCTTTTGGCTCTATTACAGGGCTCACAAACTAGGTTTTTTCGTGTATTCTTTCCCTTTAAAAACTCTAGTCTTGACATCCTATCTTTGGACAAATGTCCAAGTCTAGTGTGCCATAATTCAGACGAAACCTGGTTAGTAGTGCTTTGGTCACCAATATACATTTTGCCTTTACAAACAGTTTGGGTTTCAGCAGATACAGAATTATCCAAATTAAACTCAGGGACACTGACAGAAACAGAAACACCAGGAGCTTTATTCATAACAGAAACATGTCCAAGATGAGGATTTCTATTCATGTCATGTGGAATTACAGTAGACTTATTGACATTACATTTGAGACAATTCTCTTCAGATACAGACACACCAGCAATTGTTTTAGAGGATTTTCCCTTCTTTTTATCAAATTCCTTGTCTAGGACATACAGACCCCTATGCACATGCCCAATCTCCAGGTCTTCATTGTGATTATAAGCCTGGTAAGAACAGGAGGTTGGGTTGAAACTCAAATTAACTCTCATTTGACTGGATAACTTACTTACAGATATCAAACCGAACCTAAAACTAGGAACATAAAGGACATCCTTTAATGTCATTAGCTCATTGACTTTGACAGTACCAATCAAGTTCACAGTTTGTGGATGCCCATCGGGCATCCCAACAGTATGAGGCATGTCAAGGAAAATAACATTATTAAAAACAGCAAGATTACCACACATGTGATCCGAGGCCCCACTGTCAATAATCCATTCTAATTCCTCGGATCTCAAACTACCAGACATATTAAACACATTATGCACATCACGGTTTAATTTATCAAAGGGATAAGAAGAGGAAGTACCTACAAACCCACAGTTTGATTCGGCTGATTGTGGGTCTTTACTTACCACCTTTGACTTACTGATGTAGTTCAGTAGGCTATTCACCTGGTCCGTGGTTAGAACTCCACCATATGGATCCTTTTCCACTTCGTCCTTTTGGTCAGCCGCACCATTGGCTTGAGATTTCTTGTCTTTCCCAGTTCGCCAGCTTGCAGGGTAACCATGTTTTTGATAACACCGGTCTTCGGTATGCCCAGCCTTATGACAGAAACTGCACTGAAGATTGCTTCGCCTTCCATTACTCCCCTGACCGCGACCTTGTGGTTTCCTTGGTTGATTGACTGAGAAGGCGATTGAGTTTTCTCCTTCTGCCGTGGATTTGTTTGTCAACCCTTTCTGTCGTTCTTGATGTATAAGGGTGGAGAAGGCTTGTTCAATTGACGGTAAAGGGCTGATCATTAAGATGCTTTCCCTAGCGGCCGCGAACTTCTCATCTAAACCCATCAAGAACTTGAGCAATCTTTGAGTTTCGATATATTCCTTGAAGGCCTTGTCGGTTGAGCAATCGCAGCTGGGCAAAGACGATGTTGCATCAATTTCATCCCAAATGGCTCGAAGGTTAGTAAAATATTCACCAATTGAGTCGCCTCCTTGAATGGTTTCACTAAGTCTCTTCTCCAGTTCAAACATTCGGGTGGCATCGACCTGCCCATACCGCTTGCACAGATCGTCCCAAATCTTTGCTGCGGATCCTCGGAACAAGACGGAGTCGCCGACTCGTTTTTCTAGGCTCATCAACAGCCATGCGCGGACCATATTATCACACCTAGTCCATGCCTCCGCCTTCTGCTCAGAGTCCGTCGGCTTCTTTAGGGTTCCAAGAACAAAACCCAGTTTGTTCTTGGAAGCGAGAGCTATTTGGACTTGGTGTTTCCATCGGGGAAATCCTGGCCCGCCATCATATTTGGCTGCGAGAGCTTGCCCAGGACTTTCGGAACTGGCGAGGTAAAGGGCATCTCCAACTTGTATTGCTTCACTGTTAGCTCCGCCAGTCTCTGCCGAATTTTTCCCATCGTCTTCCTTCGGTGTCTCGCTTAAGATATCGCCGCTCATCGTGTAAAAGCGTTTTCCGGAATCGAGAAAGGAAGAACGGGAGCAAGAAGATCTGTTGCTGGGAATCAAACAACAGATGCTGAAGAAGAATCTGGGTAGACGATGCTGATGCCGCAACGAAAAGAAAACGAGAGCAAGATCCCTGGACCGTGTTGCTTTGATACCATAAAGAAAACGAAGAAGGAAAAACTCTCTTTGGATCAACGTGGAAAGCTTCACGTGGAATGCTTCTTGCAAAAGAGCACAAGGCTCAGAGAAAGAAGGAAGAAGATCAACCTTCGATACTCTTACAACCCTAGAACCCGACTACTTAACTAAGTTACAAGATGGAACACAAATGTAATTACACTAAACGACCGCTACACTGCCGTTTAAGGCAAAACACAAACCAGTTCAACAGAGGCTAAAACAAGGAAGAATAACACTTAAGAATAACACTTATAAGTATGTATTAAATAAACATGTGTTATTCTAACAGAGGCCAGCTGCTCTTGGTACTCTTCCCTTGGCTCTAGACCATTGCCTTGTGTCATTGGTCATTGTTTCTAGGAGTTCTATTCCTTCCTCGGGAGACT
Organism: Limonium bicolor; assembly: GCA_023374045.1. NCBI lineage: Eukaryota > Viridiplantae > Streptophyta > Magnoliopsida > Caryophyllales > Plumbaginaceae > Limonium > Limonium bicolor. Next base: position 319,150,351 of record CM041779.1, read on the forward strand.
TTGTCATGAAGCTCCCTCCCGCGGAGGAATTAACAAGTAGGCGGTTGGAGTCGTCCAGCCCATTGAAGAATGAGAGACACAAGGATTGGTCATCTAGACCATGATGGGAGCAATTCATGAGCAGCTCCTTGAACCGGTCCCAAGCATCGTACAAGGTCTCACCCGGCTCTTGGTAGAAAGTATTTATTTCGCCAATTAATTGCCTTGTCCTACTGTGGGGTAGTATTTGGCAAGGAATTTGCTAGCCATTTGCTCCCATGTTTCGATAGAATTTGATGGGAGACTACGGTACCATCTCAAAGCTGAGTCGGACAGTGAGTGGGGGAAGAGTTGTAGCCGGATCCTCTCGTTTAGATTTCCTGTTTTACCGAAGGAGTTGCAAAAATCCACGAAGACACTCAAGTGGTTTGGAGCATCATCTGGATTAGCCCCACTGAATTTTCCTTGGTCCCGGATGGCGGTGATGAAATGGGTTTTGAAAGTCCATTGAGCCGCTTCAGCCTGTGTTAAGGTTGGAAGAACTATTGCTGAGGCTCTCCCTTCGGTGTTTAGTCGGTGGTAGTCCTTGAGAGGTCGGTGTTGGCCTTGTGGTTGTTCATCCCCATGACCATCGTTCTCTACATGCGGGTCATTGTCCGCCATGGCAAGTGTTTTCAAGTTTCTTCTAACTCTTCTTAGAGATCGTTCGAGATCAGGCCTCGGACTAGCAAGAGGAGAGTCGCTAGAACGGGTACTTGGCATACACAAGAAGAGCAGAGGGTACCTAAACAAGCTTGCCCACAAACAATACTAAATATTAGAGGTAAGTAAAATAAAAGGAACTAAAGAAAACTAAAATAAATAAAACCGGTATACCGAAACTGGGGAAACTGATAGAGACTATCAATTTCCCCGGCAGCGGCGCCAAAAACTTGTCAGAGGAAATATATGTATATGCAGATCAATATCACAAAATATGGGCAAGTGGACCCAATCGAAGTAGTAGTAGATAACGAGTGTCGTTCCACCAGGAAATTGATTATCTATTTCCCTAGTTTCGGTATTCGGTAACGGAATAATAAATGAGTAAAAAGGGGGGGTTTAGCCGGCGGCAAGCTTAATGATTTTGTTCAAGAAAAACTGCAACTTAACTAAGGAAACTAAAATTGGTTGTTAAGGGTTTTGGATGGAAAGCACCCTAGGATGGTTATTCTCACCTAAATACACCCCAACTTCACTCATAAACCCAATTCACTCAAATTGTCTATTTGGACTATTGTAATGACCTTCCAAATCATGGAAGAGCCAACTCTTACCTAGATACTCTCAACTCTCAAATCCAGAGGAGTTCAAATCACTAGATAGCATTAATTACAAGTCCACATAAATAGCCCCAAATTTCACCAACTAATCAAGCTAGCACAATCTAGGGTTCCTCTCTCTTCTAGGTCACAACCCCCAACTCAAAGTCCTGTGTTGTTGGGAATCACCATAAATGCCATAATTGATCAAGTTAAAGCATTAAATGAACAAGAGAGAGAAAACAATCATAATTAATGAAGCAAGGGTTTACAAGCTAGTTGGGGGATTCAAGTTCAAATCCCCATCCCAAGTGCTAAATAGTTCTACTCAGCCATAGAGATACATAAAAGAGAGAGAGAGAGAGAGAGAGAGAGAGAGAAAAAGCCATTGTTGAAGGTGGTTGAGCTTGGAGAAGGTGAGCTCTCTTCTTCTTCTTCCTTCTCTTCTTCTTCTTCTTCTTTTCTCCCTCAAAATCGCCTCTCTCTCTCCTTGTTTAGGTCTTTTGGTGTGTAGAAGTGTAAGATAGTGAAAAAGCCTCAAAATTGGGATAAGTAGAGAAATGTCCGCGTCCGACCGACCCACCGTGGGTCGGTCCCGCGGGTCGGTCGGCCTTCTGGAGACGAGGCACGTGACCATTTTTAAGTTCCGACCGACCCAGTGTGGGTCGGTCCAATGGGTCGGTCCAATGCAGAGACAAATTTCTGCTCCAGGAGCTTCCGACCGACCCAGTATGGGTCGGTCCATGGGTCGGTCGACTGCAGAAAACAGTTTTCTCTAACTTGCGCGGGGCCTAGAATCTTCGTTACGGCTCGGAATTGCTCCCCGTTTGCGGCGTTGGAAAGCTTGAAGGATGGGGAAGCTGTTGGTGCATGCCACTAGCTCTAAAATGGGTCAAAAGTATGCTCAAGGTGAGCTTTTACCTATCAAAAGATCAAACTGTATAAGTTCACTATTAATCACAAAAACACTCTATTAAGTGGTGAAATAGGCTATACACCAAATGAAATGAAGGTGTATAAAGGCATTGAAACATCATTATTTCACCACTTATCACCAGGTTATCCTAAAGAGATTAAATAGCTAAAACGACTCCGCGTATGTCGTAAAAAAATAGTCAACTGTGAAGGGAATAATAACTGTTATTATATATGAGCCATGTTAATAAGTTAAAAATGAGATTAAGAGACATTTACCTATAATAAGAGCATTCTCAAGCTACCTTCTAAGTTATGGCCGTATTGCCATCTGGAGGGAAAGATCGACTTTCATGTCTTTCTTTATGAATTCAAACCCAATATATTAAATGGGAACCTACCTATAAGCATGGTAGAATATAAAGAGTAGAAACAATATACTAATACTCACATGAGTTGATTCACAACCACAAGAACATGTTCAATTGAGAGGAAACTGTACCTTGTTAGAAACCTTAGCAGGAACCCTACTGTGGTATACCTGATGAACAGATGATAGTAATCGTGTATGTACTACCGACAATTGGTGAATCAATAATATCAAAAAAATCTTTCTATATTATACATAAGATACACGGCTCGACCATAACTCATACTTTACATTGAAAATGAAAACTGAAAATGGTGAGAGTAAACTCAAATACCAGAATCACAAGATGATGACCTGAAGATCAAAGAGAAGGATTTTAAGTATGCCCCAATATTAATACAAAACCCGAGCGCCGACGATTACAACTACAAGAGGCGATTAATGGAAGTGTGTTACACGCGATAGTTTAAACAAGCCATGAGATAATATCGGCAACGTACAAGATGGTAGATCACCTTCACCCATACATACGGGATTCAAATATAAAAGCATACTAATGCACTATGGAACATGTTAGAGAATGCATAGATTCTTGGGGGCTATACCTCGTAAACGGACAGAAGTCATATGCTGATGTCCGTAGGAGAGACCTTGAGTTCGCAGTAGGCGATCAAGTCTTCCTTAGAGTCTCACCTATGAAGGGAGTTTTCAGATTTGGGCAGAAGGGCAAGCTTAGACCGAAGTATGTAGGACTGTACCTTATTACGGAGCGAGTGGGCCCATTAGCCTAGAGATTAGATTTACCTGTTGAGCTTGGGAGAGTGCACATTGTGTTTCACATTTTTCAACTAAAGCAGTATGTGCCTCACCCGTCACATATCTTAGAGCCCGAGACACTCGAGCTAGATCCTACACTTAGATATGAGGAGACCCCAGTTTGCATTTTAGACTCCAAGACTAGGGAGACCAGGAACAAGACCATTAGAATGGTCAAGATTCTTTGGTCAAACCACGACATTAAGGAGGCGACATGGGAGTTAGAAGACTTCATGAGACAAGTATCCAGCACTTTTCTCTTAGTTTTGTGTATACTTGTGAAGGGTACGTGGGCGTAACCCTTTTTAAGGGGGGTAGAGCACCACATGTGACTTGCACATCTGTAGTCTATATTGGTTGTTTGTGTTTGATTGTTGCGCATGTGTGCAATTGGTTGAATGGTTATGGTTGTGTTCTATGTAACACTTAGTATTGATATGTCCTATGTGACACTTGGATGGTTATTGTTGTGTCCTATGTGACACTTAAATGGTTATGGTTGTGTTCTATGTAACACTTGGATGGTTAATAAAAGTACACTTATTTATTTTACAGTATATTCATTCCTATTGCAATCACACAAGAGATTTACTGCCAAGGGTTTACGCCTCTGCACTCTGTAGGACTGAGTGTTTTGGTATTGCACTTGTGCAGTGATGACCGAGTGGGATAGCTAGGAAGTTGGGACACTTATTTGCTTTACAGTATTATCAAGTTACTTATTCTATGATTACATTGTTTGCCATGAGCAAGGTTATGTTTATGTACGAATTGCATACACTCAGATTACTGATGGAATGTAGAGGTGTCAATATAGTATTGACACCCAGGAATAATAAGTATACATGGAATAGATACAAGGAACTTGATTCCATAGGATATGTAAGTAGAAGTTATGACTTCGGGACGAAGTCCTTTTAAGGGGGGTAGACTGAAATACCCCTAACCTTTAAATAATAAAATAATGGTAAATAAATATAATTTGGGGGATTATTAAACCCTAAGGAAGTATATAAACACCTGGGCGTTAAAAACGCACCTAAACTCCTTAAGGTCATAAACGAGCGTTAAAGCCGGACCTTAAGCTAACTATGGTATATGAACTATAAAACTCATACCAAGTCAACTAAGGATCATTACATGACCTTTAAAACACAAGTCCTCAGTTAGAACTGAGTATAAATACAAAATGCCCGGGAGTTCCCTTAAGGGCCCAAAAGACCCGAAAGTCCCGGAAATATTTTATAAGATGAAATAAAGCATTACACTTCATTCCAAATGCACCATAACATCTTAATAAACATATAAGATGAAGTTATCATGCTAAATTATCAGTTAAATACAAAGTGCTTGGAAGTTCCCGACGAGGGCCCTATAAAGGCCTGGGAATGCCCCGGAGGAGTGCCGATGTAACGACCCCAAAACCGGCCTAGGAGTTAGGGCCGTTACACGCCGCGAGTCTACTACCTAACGTCGCAAGGCTCTAAGCAAAACGAATCCCAAAACCAAATAACAAACTCATATAAATACCAAAAGAGTTTACAAGATCTAAATACTTATAAGTCAAATACAAAGAGAGGCCCGAAGGCTACACAACTCTAAAGTGTCCAACGCGCAAAGTAAACAAAGTCAACAAAACGTAAACAAACGAAGCTCCAGCAAGGGACAAGAGAGAGAAGATCCCACGAGCTCAATCTGCAACAAAGTAAAGGGGTGAGCTAAACAGCCCAGCAAGCAGAAGACTTCCTCAAGGAAGCCCACTCAAAACAGAAGTAGAAGAATAGTTTATAAACAGAGAAGAAGGCGGAGTCAATATAATCAGACAGAAAGGAAGCACAAAACAGAAGCAGAGCAGAACGTCACTTCAAAACGTAGTCGGACTTTCAGAAACGGATACAGAAGAGTGGGACACTAGAAACAAGCTAACACAACAGAAGGACTCACGTAAGGTCCTATGGATCCGAAGATCCCACAACAGAAGCCATAGAGACAGCTAACAGACCCGTCGGTCAAATAACGTCCTAAGGGAGACCCTAAGGAGTATAAACAGAAGGAATTCTTGCGCAGCATGCTACGGGACAGCCCGACCCGACTATCCAAGGCTCAGAAGCAAAGTAACTAGGTCCCAAAACCAAAAGCTCGCAAAACAGATCTTAAGAGCATGGAAATGCATATAAACAGCGTAAGAAGCTTGTACACAGATAGGGGAATCCAACCCCGCAAACGGAACTCAAAATGGAGCTAAAACCAGAGAAGTTATGCTCAAAACAGTGGCACGTCCGAACTTGCGTCCGACCTTGAAAGTTCGGACAGAGGCCGAGAATCAGAAACCAAAACTTCCATCGTGTCCGAACTTGCGTCCGACCTTGCAAGTTCGGACACACATCAAAACTTTTACGAACATTCGTCCTCGCGTCAGGTCCGAACTTACATGTCCGGACCGATGTTCGGACACTTCAAAACCTTCAAAAGCAAAACGCGCCCGATGACCTGTCCGAACCAGACGTTCGGACAGAGCGAAACTGTCGAAATTCAGAACGAACAAACGCGCAGAATCCAGCCATAAATCATCACAAACTCACACCAAATCCACAGAATCGCAAAACAGTACCCTCGGGGGTTTATCCAATCAATTAACAACACAAAACGCGGAGAATTCGCACAAGCAACACACGAAATCAGATATGAAAAACAGATATTAAAAGCAGTCCCCGAGGGTGAGCAAACTACCCCGATTCCATCCCCCACTTACTTCACATCCGACGCTAAGCCATCTCTGTAGACTCTACAATCTGCTCCACTCGAATCCTCGCTCAGAATCACGAACACTCGAACACATCGAAATGAACCAACACCGGAAGGTGGAGCAAGGAACTTGAACGAGAAACAGAAACCCCCACTCAGAATTCCTAACTCGAGATTGACGGACTCGAATCACCAATGACGCTGCCAGCACTCTAGTTGATCGATTTACAGAGAGGAAGAATTGAGAGGAACAAGCAAAGGGAAGGAGAAGGGATATGCACGCAGAGCGGGAGTTGAGAGGGGAATGTTAGAAACTGACGTGAGGGAAAGATCGTGAAACTAAATGAAGGGGGAAGGAAAATAAGAATGAGATATATTAAAAAGGAAGTTTAATTCCCACTTATTTAATTAGTAGCAAAAAAAAAGGACCTTCCCTCTAACTTAAGACAATCAGCCATAAATGACATAATCCCGCTAGAACGAAAAGAAGAATATTATTATTCTCCCTTTACGGAACCGAAACGAAATAAGAGTAGAACGAAATTAAATAAAAAAAAAACTGGGGCATAACATTATACCCCCCTTAAAAAGAATTTCGTCCTCGAAATTCGACGAAACCGGAATACACACGAATGCACCTCAAGTGCAGGAACACTACAAACTCTAAGACATGTAGAATGAAGCTCACAGGTCAAAAGGTCAACCCTCATTGGGCGTTGACACTCAGAACAAGATTCACAACTGTTAGCCGGACAAAAGGACAAGCAGAATATCACTGACACAAAACCTTAGAGCACGAAAGGAACGCTCTCGTCTCATAGAGCTAACACTCAGAACTTGACAGCTGACTTGCTGACCGAAGGAACGAAGCAAAGGTAACTAAGAACTAACCCTAAAAGCACAGGAGCCACACCCAGACTCACCACTTACTAACAGACATGGAACATACCAGAAGATCCCCACAATCTCAGACTAAGGCATAAGAAACACCCTCCACATCGCTAACCATACCTAGGCTAACACACCGAACCTACTCGCTCAAGCGCTAACAAAAGAACGAAGCAGAAGGTTATTGAAGGCTAGGCCTGAAGGAACTGCAACATTATCATCTCACTACTAACTGACTGACAGAAGAGCACACTAGAAGGCAACCAACACTTAGTCTCAAAGCACAAGAGAAGCACTCACGCACCTTAGAAACTCGCATTACAAAGATCCAGCCTTCAGAACATACTAGCAGACTCACTGATAGAAGGAACAAAGCAAAATATTACCTAACCACTTAACTTTAGGGCACCGAAGAAACACCCACAATCTTAGAGCTCTATCTTACACGGGCCAGCTCACCGAATCACTGACTGTCTCACAGATAGAAGGAACCAAAACTGGAATTACTAAAAAGCTCAACACCAAGGCATGGAAAGAACCCTCACACTTCCAGAAACTCTAACTTTGCACCAGCTATCACATGGACCTCTCAGATTGATTCACTAACGGAAGGAGCAAATCAGATAGTTACAGAAGGTTAAACTCGAAGCATATGCACAACACTGAGACTCACTACTGACAGGCTAACAGAGGAACTCAACAGAAGGTTAGCCCCAAGGCGCAAGAAGAACACTCACCCAATTCAGAGGCTCTAACCTCAAAGAGCTAGCACTCAAAGTTTACTGGCTGACTCACTGATAGAAAAGACGACCACACATCTCAAAAGAAACAGGACAGCACTCGCACTCGTTGCTGGCTGCCAAACCAAAAGAACATAACGCAAGGTTACTAAAGCTCAGCCTATAGGCATAGAAGGAATGCTCAACTCTCTCAGAAGACGTCCTTCTACAAAGGACCAACCAAACAAATCTCTCGAACCCACACCACAAGCCACTCAGAACCAAAGCTCAACACACCCTCTGAAACACACACTGAAGCACCCATTGGCTGACATCCCACAACTCAAAACTCTCAGCCAAGATTTTCACCCGCACGAGAACTTCACAGTCTAAGCTCACACCATAACCCACTCAGAACTAAAGCACAACCTACACTCCGGAACACACGCTGAAGCACTCCTAGACACCCATCACTCAACTCAGACCTCGCAATCCAAACCCACACCTAAACACAGAACATAAAGACCAAGCGCACACCCGAACTCACATCACAACACATCACCTTACTCAACTCGTAGCCCATACTCACAGCACATCCAACCAAGAGCTAAAGCACACACCTAGCCGGATCATACAACCGAAACCCTCCTGAACCCACGTCACAACTTATCACACAATCTAACCTCACCAGAACTCACACACGTCACTCCACACAGCACACTGCCCCTTAGGACACACAACTGAAAACTACTAAACTCACAACCTAGTATCTCACACCATCCAAACTCATCCAATTCCACCTGCCACACAACCCAAACAAATCTGACTAACACCCAGCACAGAAGACAACTCACACAACAAAAACACACCACTGAAGCTCACAACTGAAACTTGCATTCGGTCATCCTTTCCCAAAGGACCCGACTCCCTCAGATTCATACTCAAAGCATAGAAAGCACATAGACAATCAGACACTACGCTTCCGCTGCGCTACTCTGATAGTGGACAACCGCAGAGCAGACACACTCAACAGACTCTAGGAAACAATCAAATCAAACAACAGATAACAGAAAAGTCATGCAATAGACAACACTTAGCACATATCACACAATGACACGGGAGCGTAGACATGCAGACACCCACAAAACCCAACGAAAGCCAAACCTGGCTCTGATACCACTAAATGTAACGACCCCAAAACCGGCCTAGGAGTTAGGGCCGTTACACGCCGCGAGTCTACTACTTAACGTCGCAAGGCTCTAAGCAAAACGAATCCCAAAACCAAATAACAAACTCATATAAATACCAAAAGAGTTTACAAGATCTAAATACTTATAAGTCAAATACAAAGAGAGGCCCGAAGGCGACACAACTCTAAAGCGTCCAACGCGCAAAGTAAACAAAGTCAACAAAACGTAAACAAACGAAGCTCCAGCAAGGGACAAGAGAGAGAAGATCCCACGAGCTCAATCTGCAACAAAGTAAAGGGGTGAGCTAAACAGCCCAGCAAGCAGAAGACTTCCTCAAGGAAGCCCACTCAAAACAGAAGTAGAAGAATAGTTTATAAACAGAGAAGAAGGCGGAGTCAATATAATCAGACAGAAAGGAAGCACAAAACAGAAGCAGAGCAGAACGTCACTTCAAAACGTAGTCGGACTTTCAGAAACGGATACAGAAGAGTGGGACACTAGAAACAAGCTAACACAATAGAAGGACTCACGTAAGGTCCTATGGATCCGAAGATCCCACAACAGAAGCCGTAGAGACAGCTAACAGACCCGTCGGTCAAATAACGTCCTAAGGGAGACCCTAAGGAGTATAAACAGAAGGAATTCCTGCGCAGCATGCTACGGGACAGCCCGACCCGACTATCCAAGGCTCAGAAGCAAAGTAACTAGGTCCCAAAACCAAAAGCTCACAAAACAGATCTTAAGAGCATGGAAATGCATATAAACAGCGTAAGAAGCTTGTACACAGATAGGGGAATCCAACCCCGCAAACGGAACTCAAAACGGAGCTAAAACCAGAGAAGTTATGCTCAAAACAGTGGCACGTCCGAACTTGCGTCCGACCTTGCAAGTTCGGACAGAGGCCGAGAATCAGAAACCAAAACTTCCATCATGTCCGAACTTGCGTCCGACCTTGCAAGTTCGGACACACATCGAAACTTTTACGAACATTCGTCCTCGCGTCAGGTCCGAACTTACATGTCCGGACCGATGTTCGGACACTTCAAAACCTTCAAAAGCAAAACGCGCCCGATGACCTGTCCGAACTTACAAGTTCGGACAGACGTTCGGACAGAGCGAAACTGTCGAAATTCAGAACGAACAAACGCGCAGAATCCAGCCATAAATCATCACAAACTCTCACCAAATCCACAGAATCGCAAAACAGTACCCTCGGGGGTTTATCCAATCAATTAACAACACAAAACGCGGAGAATTCGCACAAGCAACACACAAAATCAGATATGAAAAACAGATATTAAAAGCAGTCCCCGAGGGTGAGCAAACTACCCCGATTCCATCCCCCACTTACTTCACATCCGACGCTAAGCCATCTCTGTAGACTCTACAATCTGCTCCACTCGAATCCTCGCTCAGAATCACGAACACTCGAACACATCGAAATGAACCAACACCGGAAGGTGGAGCAAGGAACTTGAACGAGAAACAGAAACCCCCACTCAGAATTCCTAACTCGAGATTGACGGACTCGAATCACCAACGACGCTGCCAGCACTCTAGTTGATCGATTTACAGAGAGGAAGAATTGAGAGGAATAAGCAAAGGGAAGGAGAAGGGATATGCACGCAGAGCGGGAGTTGAGAGGGGAATGTTAGAAACTGATGTGAGGGAAAGATCGTGAAACTAAATGAAGGGGGAAGGAAAATAAGAATGAGATATATTAAAAAGGAAGTTTAATTCCCACTTATTTAATTAGTAGCAAAAATAAAAAGGACCTTCCCTCTAACTTAAGACAATCAGCCATAAATGACATAATCCCGCTAGAACGAAAAGAAGAATATTATTATTCTCCCTTTACGGAACCGAAACGAAATAAGAGTAGAACGAAATTAAATAAAAAAAAACTGGGGCATAACAGCCGAGGTGGCACGAACTCCTATATAATTAATTCTTAGAGTTCCTAAAACCAATATTCATCATTCTAAAGAGAATGCTCGAGCTACTCTTTCAAAAATAAACCAAGTGCTCGGGGGAATTTCTTAACGCTCCTATTTTGCTCGGGAGTGTCCCGGTAGCCCGAAAATAGAGTTATGAATTGATATAACCCCATATAACTCAATGTAACACCTTAACATATTATTATTGACTATAAACAATGTTTATAAACACTTGGAACTCATAGCGACTACTCATATTCCAAAATATCCTTAAAGCACAAAAACGCACCTTCGGGTGTCATAAAAACACGTTTTACGCAATTACCTTGAAGCTTTTGAGGAGCCACGAGTTGATAATCTTAAAAGGGGATAAATTGACCATCTAAATCAATTAATTCCAGTGATAAACTCATAGCACAAGTAGGGCCAATTTTTGGGTCAAAAAGGTACCTAAAATCAGCATTTTTACCTTAGAACTTTCAACTTTTACCATGATATAAATGTACCAATTAAATGCTGGAACCCATTACATGTTATAATATGGTCTTAATACAATATAGTGTGACAGGAATCAAATTAAAAATCAGTCCCATTTGGTCCCTATTGCATGCGCCATTTAGGGTATATTTTGGACTAGTTTAGTTTAAAAATTTTGTCTTATGGATGGTGACTCATCTTATCACATACCATATGATAATGTATTAAGTAGTTGCAGTCAAATGAAGCTCCATTACCGTATGACCTGCAAGAAAACAAGAAGGGATTAGTTTAACAAAAGTCATGGAAATTAAATATGCTAAAAGTAGATCTAGATTCTTATAATGTAAAGTTGCAAATAAACAAGGTAACAGCCCATGTTCTAGCCTTGTGGCTGCCGATTTTGATCAGTAAAAGAGGGGATTTATTGCTGATTATCTAGTCAAAAGAAGACACCACCTAACTAGCATGATCTCTTGCCTAACACAAACAAAAAATTAATTGTCTTGTAGCAGCCCTTGATTACCGAAAATGAGCAAGAAAATATGGTTTGATTGCCTTATAAAATTCAAAGTAGAATACCTACCTACCTAGACATGATATAATGTCTCCAATTATCAAGAATCAAATGCTTCATTCAGTCCATATTGCCGATAATTACAAGGGAAAAGAAGACAACTATAGCATGGTAGACATCTTAGAAAAATCAAAAGAAAACACCTACCTATCTTGCTCTTGTCTTCTAGTTTCAATTGTCAAACAAAGCCTCCATTCTCTTCCTTGTCTCAGCCGAAAGCAAGCAGCAATTGTAGACAATTTTATGGAACCAAATAACAAGCAATAAACTAAGGAAAAGCATGCCTAATCAAGTTAAACAATAAACAAAGCCAATCAGATTTTGAATTCTCTTTCCTTGTTTTACCTTAACTCCAACGTGAGCTAGCCATTCTTCCTTTGCCCACTTCCACTGATTTGGTAAGCTCTTCATTGCTCTCTCTTTTCTTCTTCCTTTGTTATTTAACTCCTTAGAGCTTCAAAGCTCCATTAATGGTGTACTAAGTTCTAACACCATTTCTATGTAATTTTCCTAGTTAAATCTACTAAGTCTTGAAGCAAGAATCTACCTAGCAACCATCCAAGATTTCGCTAAGCTTTAGTTCTCCAAGGAGGTTCCTAGATTCAACAACAACACAAGGAACAACAAGATCAAGTTAAGGTATATTTTCATGTTGAAAAATCCTAAGAAAATACCTTAAGCATTTCCGAAAATTTAGAGCTTCTAAATCTATATTCTCTTCATTATTTCATGAAGGAAACTTGGATCTACAATCATCCCAAGGTGTACCGAAAATACCTTGTTAAATTCCTAAGGTAAACTCTTGTAAAACTACTCCAAATCTTATTTATAAATCTTTGTTAGAAGACTAACAAATGGATCTCCTAAATATATACAAGGAGGCCGAATTCTCTTCATCAAAATAGCATTTGAAGAACTTGGAGTTCAAGGAGAAATCAAGTACAAGAATTGTCTTGATTTAAGGAGTAAGTTTCTATAATTAAGGTTTAATAAGTTTAAGTTTGATTTAAGCTTCAAACTTTGGTATAAAAAATTATGTATAAGCCTTAGTAATATTAAGGCCGAAAATATTGGGTTAAAATGTCAAGAAAATAATTTATAACATATAAGGTAAGATTATTACCTTAAGGTATAAATTTGTGTCACAAAAATTAAATTATGATACATATAAATATAGGCCAAAATATCTAAGGATAAAATGTTCTATTTTGAGTTTATAATCATTCTAAGTCATTAGCATAATTTTTAGAAGTGTTATGTGGCTTATATACATTTATATATACATATTATAAAGTTTAAATCAAGTTTTGAAACTATATGGTAAAGAATAATTAAAGCCGAGAATTAAATGTGTTAATTGGTGATTTTCGAAATATATAAGCATATTAGCTTTTATTATAAATTTTGGGAACATTAAAAATAGCTACAAGTATTTAAATGACTAGTTTAATAAGTTATGTGGTTAAAATGTAAATTTTGAAAGGTTTGGTGTATTAAAAATAATTGCCGAGAATTAAAAGGGTGATTTGGTATATTTATGTTATAATATAAGGTAGGAATTAATATGATGAATTTTGGTGAATTTAAATAAGTGTGTTAAAATAACATTTAATAAAATTTTGGGGCTATTTTGTAATTATTGGAAAGTTTAGAGGTGAAACCGAATTATATATGATTTTATGGGTATATTAAAGTATTAGTTATGAAAATAGGCTTTGGTCAAAGTGTTGACCAAAAACTTTGGGTTAAAATGATTTATGACATAAAATATTAAGTTTATAAAAGTTTTGGGGTGAATATGTAATTTAAGAAAATATATATATGAAAAACAGAATTCGATATGGGGGAGAAATGTAAATTGAAGAAAGATATGGGTTATTTCGGTTATTAAAGAAATTAAATAATAAAACTATAATTTATAAGTTAATATGTAACTTATGTAAAGTTTTGGGGTTAAAATGTAATTAAGGGAAAATTAATGCCAAGGCCGAGAATTATGTGGTCAATTAGCAAATTATAAAAGTTAGTATACTTAATTGTAAATACCGAAAATTAACATGGAGATTTGGTAAGTTATAAAAGTAATGTGGTTGATTAATAATTAACAAAAGTTATGTGTTTAAGTTATGATTACCAAATCTATAAGGTTCATTTTGTAATTTAGTAAAGAAAGGAATTAAAACTAAGTAGTATAATGTATTATGATATATTATGGAGTATAATGTAAAGTTTATAAAATAAAGATGGTTATAAAAAAAATAACCAAATTGTATAATGTAAAGAATAAGTGGAAACAATTATGAGTATATAATTGAAGAAATAGAAATATACTACAAGGTAGAAATTCATTATCACATGTAGTATTACATAAAATAACGAACTGTTAAACTATCTCAAACCACTGTAAAATACTCCCTCCGTCCCACCTTGACCGTCCTATTTACTGTTTGGACATGTCGTTTGACTTCAATTTTTAACATATAAGATAAATTAATTTTGAAAATTTAAGTTTTGCATATGATTCCTTATATGATAAACTATATAATACAAAATTTAGTTTTATAAAATTATTTTACCTTATATGTTTAATATTGAGGTGGAAAAACGTGCCAAAAAGCAAACAGGACACTTATGACGGGACGGAGGTAGTAACAGGGAGAAATAAAGAACATACGGGGTTAGTATACTACGAGTATTAGTTCTGTAGTGAAAGTACTGTAATACTTAGTGAACAGTTGTATTAATATTACCCGGTATTGCATGTAAATATAACAGCTAGCGTACGGGGAGAAACTATTAAGGCGTGAACTGTCAAGCTAGCAAGTTACACGGTGAACGGTATGTTAATTGTGTGGTCTGAATGTCCTAAGGATTTTCCTGAGGTCCAGACATTGTGTGTTTAAACTGTTAAGAGCGATATCTGTGATTTATGTATATTATCTTGTATACTGTATTGCTCGACATCACTGCGTTTTATTGTACGCGAACGTCTTATGATTGGAAGTTTATACATCTAAACTGGAACAAGACTAACTGACCTTTAGGTATTATTGAACCTAACTGATGGTCAACTGTTATAGTCTTAACTCAAGGATTGGTTATTGTATCACTGACTAAAGGGCTAACTTATAAAGAGAGGAATCCAGACTGTTTCGACTTTCTGGTTGTGCATCGTGATCACTACGAGAGACTTCAATGGGGAGTCACTCAAGGGAATCCATTGTCCACATTCGACGATGGCGGAGGGCACTACCGTTGGTGCACAGGTTCGACCGGATCGGTCAAATATTTATCCAGGGCCATAAGGTCAGCTGGTAACGGTTCCATTGGAACCCAGGGGACTACAGTCCATTATTAAGTTATTAACAATTGTCTTAACATGACGCCTGAGGTGGAATTCAATTGGCAAGTTTAAGTGGTTGGTTTAAAGGATAAGAGTCAGGTGGCCAACTAACAAGTACAGTTAATCAATACGCGTATCTTGTTTGGTTATTGTTATGGATTATTGGTGTTTCATTATCTGGTTGATGTTTACTATTATGTGATGTGATTTGCAGGTGAACTGTTATGTGTTTGTTTAACATTTACAGTTATTACTGTTATTATTGTAAACCGGTATTTCATGTAAAGAATCTAATATCAAGATGGCTAAAATGACTTAAGGAATCTAGATGACTTAGGACTACATTTAGCATACCAGCATTTCGATTGCTGAGCCCTTCAATGGGCAAAACATTTCAGGTTATTGATTGAAGACACGAGCCAGAGTGCGGGGAAACAGGGTAGCTGATGTGTTTTAATAAACACTTTGTAGTTTTATTACGTACTGTATTTTGGAGATTGTTGTATTCAGTTAGTTGCTCATTTAGTTTGGATTTGGTTTGTAATATTAAGGGTGCTCAGTATCTGTTCATCACAGCGTGAGGAGTTGAGATTGTCGAAAGGAGTAAGGATGTCTTGTTACTCACAAGGGTGAGTAACGGCGTGTAACACCAAGGTAGATAGTTTTATTTTCCGCTGTGAATTATTATTTATTATGCTACGACTTGCGACGTTATTACAGGTTTAGGATCAATGGTGTTACAGTAGTGGTACCTTATAAATCGTTTCTAATATAAATGTGTTTTAAAATACTTTTGTACTACAATAATTAGTAATTTTATACTACAAATAACAACCCAGATTTTTTAAAGGGATATTATGAATTACTAAAGTTTTTTCGGGTTATATATCATGAAGGTATTCAGACTGCGTGTATATATTGACCCTCAAAGTAAGCCATATACCGACTAAGGTGTAGAGATGAACAACACAGATCCGGCCCGGTGGCCCAACTCGGTCTGACCAGAAAATAAAGCCCTAAATGTCCATCCAAAAATAATTTCGAGTGGGTTTGGACAACAAATCAGCCCCGACTGAAAAACCGGACCAGACTCCAGCAAAATTTTTGACTCGCAACTAAGCTTGGCCTGGCCCGCTTTGTTATATATATATATATATATAAATATAATATAATACACCTCCTTTTTTTCAGTATATGATTAGTAAGGTTCTTTCAATTTTCAAAATAGAAGATATTCTAACTTTTTTGTGATTTTTTTCCAATTCTACCCTTTCATCTTTTATTTACAACTCAAGTTTTTCAAATTATTTCAATTTTCAATGCAAAAAGTAAAGTAGTCTACATTTTTCCTCTTTAATTCTTATGCCTAGAATTAGAAATAAAATACTGAGAATGAGAGGAAGTATATATTTAAATTAATTTTATATAATTCCTTGTACTATTTATTTAAATTATATATAATATCTATTAATATTAGATATAACATATATTCATATTATATTTAATATAATAATATTATATATAGTCTATATTTTTTCAAAAAAACTAACAATATTATAAAAAATATATATATAAAACCGGACTGGACGGGCCGGGTAATGATAAAGATTAAAATAAGTCCGGACCTAACCCGATCCAGCCCGAAAAAAATTAAAAATGGGTTTGGACAAATATAAAGGTCCATTCAAACCTAAAATTCAATGTCAGTCCGGCTGAAACCCGACCCACCAACCCATTTCATCAGCTCTATTGAGGTGTAACCACATAATATGCTTTATCCTGTCAGATGGCATGCCGTCTATTCAAGTTTTTCTTTTGTAAAACAAACAAAAATCTAATATCCACGCCACCTCCGGACACAAACATCCTGCTTGCTAGCGACACTTCCATACAGCCAAAATATTGATGAGAACGGGTGTGGGTCAAGGAGCAGTAAAAGCAGAGTAGTTTAGTTCAAGGGATATATGGCCATTTCGCATCTTTAACATGGCATATTGTGAATGCTACTTAATATACTATCATATGTAAAACAGTCATAGGTGAATAGAGATCTCTTATCATATTAATAGGTATACTTATCCTCAAATAAGTCACATCATTGTGGATTAGGCGGGTTCATGCTTGCTCTGATTTATAGGCAGGCCTATTTCTATCTTCCCCTAGACATTGTTCTCTAGCTCTTCTGTTTTATTATCTTTCCGGATTAGAGTTGTAAGGAGCTGTGGCCCTAAAGCCTTATCAATATATTGACAGTTTTGGGGTGGTTTGTCTCATGTTGAGTCTTGGATTTCTGGGTTCTACCATTATCTTTGCTGTGTTTCATCAAATATGACTACCTATCAGATTCCTTCAGACAGAACAGAGCTAATGATTACTTCAGTTCATTTAGCCATATCCCAAATTAAAATATATGTTGTGTGAGAGAGACTACTTCCAAGGGTATGACAGAACCAAGAAGTGTCACGGCATATCATCAAATTGCAACTTGAAAATATCTCATCAAGTGACAGATCAAACTCAAACAAGTTTCACGAGCAGATGCATGGCAACATTCTCGAGCAACAATCAAGACAACAAACTAAAAGCTAAGTAACGCAATCCCAGCCTAAAATCAAATCTGTAATAAGTTACAGTATATGTAGGCAACTGATGTTTAATTATCCCACACACCGCAAAATAGTATATGTACAATCTCAGAGTCGTAAAGTACAGTGGCACAACCCAAAAACATACAGCTTAAACAATAAACACCACAAAGCCACATGAAATACACCATATCTCATCAACTCTTGGACAAACTACAGATGCAAATCCCAATATTTTACCAAACAATCTCTTATCCTGTATTATATCACTAGAGACATACAACCAGCACGTAAGGAAAAGAGAAAGAGCGACACAGGTATATGATAATGTCACCTGGTATATTGGTGAGCCCTATTAGCCATGAAGGCAACCTGAGCCTGCATCTGAGCACCCCTAACCTTTGCACCCAACGCCCTGTTTAAAAATTGCTCTCTAGACAACAACCTCACGTTCCTCAAGTACATGTCGAACGGAATGACCCCATCTTGCACCGCTTTGTCAAGCGAGTAAATCACATCCTCAATGGCCAAATCCGAGTGGGCACACTCGAGCATCTGTTTGGATAGAACATCACATGGATCAAACACCTCATCCACGTCCACGTCCAGTCCACCTAGCTCTGCCATCTTTGCCTCATTTTCCCTCAACCAACCCTCCAACACATCAGAGTTCATCAGAACCATTTGCAACTGCTGCTCCAATGCTTCCTTCTCGCCTTGCATCTCCTTCAACCCTCTATCCACCTCACCGGCTCTCCGCCGAAGTGCTTGTTGGATGTTGACAAGTCCGTCCATCTCTGCTTCCCTCGTCTTCCTCAGTGCCAGGATATCTCCGTTCGCCATGTCTACAATCTTGGAAACTGCATTCCTTTTGAAAACTTCGCTTGGATCCTCCGTCTGAGAAGGCGGCGGCCGAACCTGTGGCGAGGGAGGGAAAGTCCTCCCAGCACCACTACCCAAATAAGGCGATGGTGGGTAATTATGAGCAATCGGGGGCCGGGATCCATCCAAGTGTGATCCGGCTGCCGGAAACCCAGAGGAACCGGAGGAAATAACTGAACCCGAACTACTGGCCGCCAAATTGGGACTAGGGTTAGGGTTTGTCCGAATGCTCCGCTGCGAGTACAAAGGAGGGTCTAGGGCGAAGTAAGACCCGAGATTCCTTGCCAATTCAACCAGATTTGAGCTTGGGTAGATCCAATTCTGCAGGTAAGGGATGCGGACGAGGCCGGAGGGATCAACGTGGGGATGAGGCCGCTTGATGATCATATCGCGGGTAGGGTTGACATAGACGCAGGGAGCGTGGCGCGGGTAGGCTTCCATGAGCCAGATAATGACGGGGATGTTGTAGGTGACGCCCTGATAGGACATAGGGACGGTGCCGTCCGCTTGCAGGAGATTGACCGATCGGCCATCGTTGTGAGTGAAGGTTGCGGTTTTAGGGACGAGAGAGGGGAAGGCGTCGGATAGGGAGACGAGGTGTTGACGGATCAACCACTTTACGTCCTCCGAGTAGGGGAGGGCGGTGGGGCCGCGCTGAGACAGTACGTTGCTGAGGAATTGGAGGATCTGAGGATTCGAACCGCCTCCTACCTCCGGGTGAGAGGGCGCCATCAAGTAAGCCAGCACGGATTAGGGATGAAAGTGAGTTGAAGGATCTTGCTTCGCCGTGAAAGAATGAATCCGTCTGAGTTGAGTCGCCTCCCTCTGGAAATCCTTAAGGGGTAAGGTGTATGAAGCCAATGGCTTCGGGGGGAAGAATAACAGAGGATAGGAAACTAGTACGAAAGATATCTGATGTCATTAAAGATCAATTACCTCCTCTTAAATAGGAGTTTGCTACGGGAGCGGATCCTGGGACGGAAGCTTTATTTCCGTGAGATTGACGGAGTCAATCTCCACCGTTGATAATAATGAACGGTAAAGATTAGATTATTAGATTGACTGAGTCAATCTCTTTCTCTTTCTCGTCTTCACTTTCTGTCGCCTTCTCCCGTTCCCCGTCCCCCGTTCTCCCGTTCTCCAAGCCGAATCTCTAATCGCCTACCACCAACAACTTCACTTTCTGGCTTCTCCCCCCTTGTTTTCATCCCTCTTCTCTCATTCTCCTCCTGAGCATAGACGTGAAGAAACAGAGAGGTGGAGAAACTACCACCGCACCGGCGTGAGATAGGTAATGAGGCGTACTTCTTCTTCTTCCTTTGGGTCTTCCTCTATCTCTTCGCACTCTATCAACCGAATTAGCATTCTCTAACTCCTCGCCTTCTATCAACTGAATTAGTCAGCCACAAATCACGACCTGCATAAGCCACGAGTCAAGTACAACCCTAATTTCTGAAATCCTTCGAATTTTGTTCTCTATTGCATAGATTTTGGTCATGTTCTTGACGACATTAACGACGGTGGATTCTGGATTCTTTTGGTTTGAAGATATCGTGAACAAGTGTCTAAAAAAAAGGTTACCAGCCTAGTTAGTAGTTCTAAGTAAAGTGATTGTTCTGAAACTGCTTGACACTGCATTAGTGAGCCTTCTTCCTAGACTCCTAATTACTTGTTTGCTTGCTGGATTGGTTGGTTCATTGATAATAAGTTTGGATATTAATTTGTGGTTTGCCGAAAATGAGTATTGTCGATCAAGCTCCCAATGGTTGATTATTGTAGGTTCAATTTGTGTGTTTGAGCTTTAATAAATGAAAAACTAGAGCATCTGAAAAAGTTGTAGTTTATCATGAAAATCAGCCTACTCTTATAATCAGATGACGCCTTGCTTTTTTTTCTGTCTTCATAATTTCATTTACAATATCGTTGCTTATATGTGTCCATCTTCTTCCAAAATTGATTCATTAATACATGAAAGTTGTATGCATATTTGAATACAGTACATGATGAATGAACAACAACTATCACGCTTTAGAGGGACTACTTCTAGAATTATGCCGATTATTGAAGCTCTTAAAACTGACAAGTTACGGGGCCGTAAAGGAAAGCAATTGTAGATGTAGGATTTGGTGCATTCTTACTGTTGATCAGCTGGTTTTGAATCCATTGACAAAGAACTGGATGTATGAGAACTATGACCATCAAAGAAAAGGTTTCATGTTGTCGGGTGATAGACGATTGCACATCACTAAGGAAGATGTGAATCGAGTCTATGAATTGCCCATTGGTGGTAGGAAGATTGATGGCAGCGGTGTCTCAAATGAGCAAATAAGTGCTCTTGAAGAGGAGATGCGAATTGCAATAAGTGCTAAAGGTGGAGTGACATTATCTGATCTTTCTAGTAGAATATTGACAACTAAGAAGGTTGTTCCATATGTGAAGATTTTTGTGTTATTGTTGTTGGTAGTTTGCTACATCCTTCTTCAAGCAATAGAGTTATTGTGAAACAGTTATGTGATGCTTTAAGAAATTTGAACACCATCAAGCAATATGATTGGTGTGAATTTGTGGCTGAAAAGATCTTCAGTGCTTTTGAGAAAACTAATGGGTCGTTTGATGGAGATTTCCATTTTCTGCAGGTAATTTTCTTTCAAAATAGTAAAATACATTCAACATTCTATTATTTAGACATACTAAATATTAAGTTATTATTATTTCTAGACACACTTGCTGGACAGTTTAGTTGGTGGCCCAAATGACACTTGTGATTTGATACCACCAACTATTACATGGTGGACAAGACAAGATGTCTTAGGAAAATAAAATGGCTGACAGAAAATGGTGGAATTGAGAATGCTCAGCTGGTTGATGTGCAAGTGGATTCTACAAATCAAACTGGAGTTGCATTTCTTGATCAGGTAATTTTAAAGTTTGCATTATTGTTTCTATTAATTTAATTGATTTTAACCATCTCTATGATTCAATTTGACACATAAAAATCATTTGTTTGATTGTAGTTGCTGAAGGAAAGTCATGATATTGTAGAATCTATTAAAGAAAATGTTAGGAAATTTGATGAAGTCAAAGGCAAGATAGTGAAGTATTTTAAGGATATGAAGGAAAAGGAAGGAGAAGAGGGAGTGAGGAAGATGGGGTGAGGGCTGGAGCTGAAACAGAAGATGTGGATGAAGGTGTGAGGTTGGGGCTGAAGAGGAGGATAAGGAAGATGGGGTGAGGGCTGGGGTTGGGAGGAAGTTGTGGTTGAAGGGGTGAATGTTGGGGCTGAAGAGGGGGATGAGGAATATGGGGTGAAGGGTGGAGCTGAAACAGAAGATGTGCATGAAGGGGTGAGGGTTAGGGCTGAAGAGGGGGATAAGGAATATGGGGTGAGGGCTGGGGTTGAAGAGGAAGAAGGGCAGTGGGTTGGGGCTGAAGCAGGGGAAGAGGAAAAATGGAAAGGGTTGGGGTGAAGCGATGGAAGAGGATGAAGGGGTTGAAAATGTTGCTGAAACGGGGGTGGGTATAGATGAATCAGAGCAGAGAGGATGTGAGGATGTTGAGGTGGAGAAATGTGCAGAAATAGTTGTTGCAGAAGGACAACAAAAGAGAAAATCAACAAGAAATAAATTTCCTGTTCAAAGGTTTACCCCTTCAAAAACTGAAGATTATGAACAAGATAAAAGAAAGAAGAAAAAGAGGGGGATGAAGATGTTGTGGTTGCATATCCAATTCGAGGCGTAACAAATAAGTCCAAAAGAAAACGGAAAGCAACCGAAAAAGTAAATTTCATTACTGCACCGGAGAGATAGCCCCGCATGCACGAGAAGAGGAGCTCGATTTAGGGCATTATGCATTCTATGGGGAGGAGAACTTGTAAGTATTTTAAAACTTTGTGAAATCAAATTATTCAGTTATCTTCTATATTTTTGTTTAATTTTTAAGCTTTCCAATCTGTTTTGTATGTTCTATTGTTTTACATTGTTTTACACGAATGTTTGTTGAAAGGGATTCGGTGATGGTTGATGATGGTGAAATAAGTCTTCGAAGAGAAGAGTTGATGAGTCTTGAAGGAGAAAATGAGGTATCTGACCTTGTAGTTGATGCATTCATCAACTACTTAAACCATACTCTTCTCGATGAACGCAAGAGATTTTGGTTTCCTAGCAATATCATTGTAAGATTAAATTCCTTAACTTTTATTGTCATTGCAAACTATTTTTGTTTTCTAAAAGATAACCAATTTCCATATGCATGACTATTTGTAGAGAGCTTGTCAAATGAAAGTGTTCAAAGGAAAGAAAACATTGCTCAGATTTATTGAAAGACATCCACAATGGGGAAATAGGATTGAAGAAATAAAATCCTGCAGCATGGTATGTTTAGTTCCAAACTTTAAAATTCAAATATAATTTTCTAATTATATAATTGTAGTTAATTAAGAGTTTTTTACTGAATTTCAATACTGTTTTTCTTCCCGTGCATCAAGAGCAGACACTGGACATGCTTCGTAGTAGACATAAACAAATGTACTCTGCACTATCTTGACACCACAGGAAAATCACATATGCACGAAGTTGATTCAGAACAAAAAATTGTGGTAAGATACCCCAGATTTGTACAATAGTTTTTTGTTTGTTTTATTTTATAACTGATAAGTGTGAAACATATAGGCTTTTTAGGGTTTAAATACCTTATAATTTGTAACAATTCAGGCAATGTTTCCCACTTATTATGTGTTTTTCCTAAAATTGATGCTTTAATAAGAATTGATGTGTTATATATGTTAAATGCAGGAAAAACCCAGGAAATAAAGATTATACATCATAAGGATTACAACACAACAAACGGGGAACAAATCAGGAGAAGAGACAAAAATTGGTCTTGTCCGGATCAGTTTGGCCGGACACAAAGCCGGACATCTCTTGTCCGGATCTGATTGGGCCGGACGCAAGCCGGACATGACTAAAATTCCAGATTCGAGAGTTCGCGTTTCAGATCTAGAATTCTGTGTCACGTCCGGATCCGGACACAATCCGGACACGATCCGGACGTCACACAGAATTGAAAAATAAAAATCCACGCACCGATAATTAGCCTTTCGGCTAATTATCGAACAGACAGGCGGCGAATAAACGGGAGCGGCGCTAATGAGAAGACTCCAAGCTCAACCAAATTTTCTCACCAACATACCAAACTCCACTAATTTGTGTTTCCCTTCTAACCCTATATAAACCCCCTTCTACCTTCATTCCAACTCGCACCTGACTTCACAGTCCTTCCCCTCTCTAACTTCCTCACTCACCTTACGTCCATCTCCATTCATTCCTCTATCTCCTCCATATCTCAGCCCAGTTATCATCAACCTCGCTCAAAATCCCCGTAACCATTCGCTTTCCCACGCCAACACCCGCATCCATTCACCAGATTTAGCCGTGTCCGACCCTTGTCCGGACGGACAAGCTCCTTCCACCCACGTCCGGATCACGTCCGACCCAGACAGATCCGGACATCTCACGTCCGACCCCTGTCCGACCCTAGTCAGCCGGACACCTCACAAAATCACCAAAACTTCCACTTTCGCCCCATTTCACCCAATCCACTCCATTATCACCGAGATCAACCTTCAAGCTAGCACGGAGCAAGGACAAAGGACGGAGCGAGCAAGAAGATCTTCGTAACAGATGATTTCTTCTAACTCTCTTATTTATGATTATAACTGCTATGTCTAGCTAAAAGGATTTACTCTAGGGGAAGGGATGTTGTAATTAGTTAAACTCTGCATTATTTTGCTGCTTGTTGAGACAATTTGGATTGTTCAGGTTAATGCTTTTAAGTGCTTTTAATAAACGTTGCTAAGTTATTATAAGCCCTCGAATCATGTTATGATCAGATAAGGTGATTAGCATTGACGGTCCTATTAACCTGTTACCTGTGATAATTGCAATCGGATAGATTACTTTAGTCACTAGGAGCTTTAGTCCGGATTGAACCAACCAGACTAGTAATTCTGGCATTAAAGCCATCTAGATATACTTGCTAGGTCTAGACTAGAACTACATGCCCTGTCTAGATGAGCTATCTGGAATTATGACTTAATACAGAATAGATAATTGAGAATTACAAGCCGATCCAAGTCTCCACTTAAGCAGTAGAATATGCAGAACCTAGCTAGTGAAACAACTCCCTGAACCTAGAGTACCGTTCACACTCCCAAAACTATCACTTTACTTTATCTGCTATTTACTTTCCTGTTATTTATTTGCAACCCAAAACCAAAACAAAAACCCCCTTTCGAGTTAACCAATACCTAAGGCTAGACTTACTCATCGAGTCCCGTGGATTGACACCCCGGTCGCTTCTTTAATTACTATACTATTTCGACCGGGATTTTTGCAACCTGACGATTTTAAACTATTGAATTCTAGGATATTTCTTAGTTTTAATACACCAAATAATCGTTTGCAAAATGGCGCCGTTGCCGGGGACTTGACTTTTGTCTAGTCCCTAGCCTTGGTTAATTTGTTACTTTATCACAACACACTGTTTATAATCATTTGTTTTGTAACATATTTTGATTTTAATTTATTTTTGTGTGCCATTTTCATTACTTTAAAACTCACTCATTTTGTTCCTTTTTCTCGGGCTGTTTATAAGCACCTAGTGGATGCGCAGAACGCGCTCAACTGGTCCCCCAGACACAAACTTCGATCCTGAAATCGAAAGAGTCTACCTCCAAGCTCTGAGAGCAAGAAGGCAGCTTGACTTCAACATGGCGGCAAATCATGACCAAATTGGAGGAGGTGCAGTGACTCAGTACACAATGGGAAGGATAAACAGACCACCAGCCACACCAAGACGAGGGCCAGTGGTTCTACCCAATCTAACTGCAGAACTCATAGCCGATTGGCAAAAGGTAAAACCTTCTCACCAATCCAATGCAGTTAGAAATCACCCTGCAGGTACTTTTTCAGGTGCAGACCCATCAGATACATTGGACCATGTACATCGCTTTCTTGTACACTTGGACTCTTGGTTTATCTCAAGGATTGGAGGAGTACGCCAGATTGAGCCTGTTCCAGCACAGCTTGTCAGGAGAAGCCTCGAAATGGTTCCACAGACTACCGCCAGGCATCATTACCACCTGGGAGCAGATGATGGACAAATTCTACGAGAAGTACATTCCCATCTCCCGGACACGACAAATGATTGCCGACCTGATGGCATTCAAACAGAAGGGTAATGAGACAGTCTGTGAGGCGTGGGACCGATTCAAGGAGCTACTCCGACAGTGCCCTCATCATGGTCAGGACATCACTTCACTAGCTCAGGGATTCTTCCAGGGGTTGAAAGACGAACACAGAGGCGAGATAAGATCCGGCATAGGAGGAAACCTGCTAGCAAAAAGTGGGGAGGAGTTCATGGCAGCTATGGAGTCCTACTGTGAGGAGCTTCGTCAATGGAGCAGCAGTGGAGGACGAGTATTTTCAATAGGTCAGAGTTCTTCCGAGCTCCAGACCCAATGATGGAACAGCTAGCCGCTGAGCAAGCACAGATGAGGACCACGATGGGAAGCATGGCGAAGATGCTCGAACAGCTCACCATGGGGCCAACCACCAGGCAATCCGCCAAGAAAATCTCTACAAACGAAGCTTGCTGCTCTCAATGTGGGGATGCACACGACTATGAGGACTGCCCACAAGTAGCCGAGATGAGGCAAACCGAGGAGGCCAATGTAATAGGCCAGTTCAACAACAGGCAACCCTGGGTGCAGAATCAGCACCAAAATCTGAGGTATGGAAATCCTAACAATGCACTTAATTCACATCAATTGCAGCCTCAGAGGACGAATCAGGGGGGACCACCCGGTTTTTCAAGGCCTCAATATAATCAATTCCGGCCACAGCAACCTCAAGCTCAGCAACCATCTTTGAGCTCAAACAATGCAAATTAAAAGGAGATGGTGGATAAGCTGATGGCTTCTCAAGAACAGCAACGGTAATCAACCAGAAACTAGAGAACGCCATGGTGGAGATGCAAGGAACAATGAGTCAGTTGACTCAATTCCTCATGCAGCAGAGACCTTCTGGATCATTGCCTTCCCAACCAGAAACCAATCCAAAAGAGCAGTTGAAGGCAGTGTCGGTCTCAGACGAAGACTGCGAGGATTCTGAAGCAGCAGCAGTTACCCTGAGAAGTGGGAGGAATTTAAAAGACCAAGTGGCAGGAAGCCGTACTGATGAAGAGACCGAGCCTCTTTCTAACACCGCCGGTGCACCATCAGGGCATCCCGCCCCTCCTGAGGTAGTTTCTGAGGAGACCCAGGCTCCTATTCCTTCTTCCTCTCTTTCTACTGCTGTTAAAAATAAAAAGGGGAAAATATCTGCAAAGGAACTTCCATTTCCAAACCGACTCAAAGAGCGAGAGCTCGATGAACAATTTGGAAGATTTTTAGATGTTTTTAGAAAGCTGACTTAATATCCCTCTTATTGATGCGATTAAGCAATGCCGAATTATGCTAAATTTGTAAAGGATCTGATTTCGAATAAGAGGAAATATAAAGAGAAGGACACCATCCAGCTGACCGAAACTTGTTCAGCAGCTCTCCGACAGATGCTGCCTCCAAAGCGTGGTGATCCTGGTCAGCCCATCATCCCCTGTTCAATTGGAGACATGGATTGCGGATACGGTCTCTGCGATCTAGGAGCGAGCATCAACCTGATGCCATACACCATGTTTAAAAAGCTTCATGCAGGTGAGCTCGTTCCCATTCATTTCAGACTCCAGTTGGCTGATAGATCATCGATCACACCCAGAGGTATGGTTGAAAATGTAGTTGTTAGTGTGGGTAAGTTTTTCTTCCCCGCTGATTTTGTGATCCTTGACATGGATGAAGATGTTGAGGTACCTCTGATTCTAGGTAGACCTTTCCTCAGAACTGCAAAGACTGTTATTGATGTTGACAAGGGGAAGATTACCTTGAAATTCCATGATGAAGAATTAAGCTTTGATATAAATAAGAAGATGATGCGGAAAAACACTTCTTCTCAAGCTGTTTTCTCTGCTGATTTAATTGAATTCTTATGATCTTGATGATGACTACCTATAGGAGTACTGATTCTTTTAATTCTTGTTTAAGTTTTCTGATACTTTAGAACAGGTAATAAGTCGATCCATTGAGGATGACAAAGACAGTTTGAGATGGCCTCGGTCGTCCAGCAGCTGAATCACGGGAAATCATACTTTCGTTCCTCCTCTCCTCCTGTGGAAAAGTTGGAACGATCCATTCAAAGACCCATACCTTCAATAGAGAAGCCTCCTACCTTGGAACTTAAATCTCTCCCCTCCCATCTCAAATATGTTTTCTTGGCAGAGGGTAACACCCTGCCTGTTATTATCTCTGCATCTTTGTCTATTTTGCAGGAATCTAGACTTCTGGAGGTGCTAAAGAAACATAAGAGTGCCATGGGATGGACAGTTGCTGACATCAAGGGGATTAATCCAGGTTTCTGCACACCGGATTCATATGGAGGAAATTACAAGGCAGTGAGACAGCCTCAGAGAAGGTTGAATCCAAATCTAAAGGAGGTGGTCAAGGCCGAGGTACTAAAGCTTCTTGATGCAGGTATTATCTACCCTATTTCTGACAGCCAGTGGGTATCCCCAGTCCAGGTTGTTCCAAAGAAAGGGGGGATAGTTGCAGTGCCAAATGAGAAAGGTGAATTGGTACCCCAGAGGCAAACCACAGGTTGGAGGATGTGCATCGATTACCGGCGCTTGAATGAGGCCACAAGGAAGGACCATTTCCCACTACCATTTATTGATCAAATGTTGGAGCGGTTAGCAGGGAAAGAGTTCTACTGCTTCCTTGATGGGTACAGCGGTTATTTCCAGATTCCCATTGCGCCAGAAGATCAGGAGAAGACTACCTTCACCTGTCCTTATGGTACTTTTGCTTACAGGAGGATGCCCTTTGGTCTCTGCAATGCTCCAGCCACATTTCAGAGATGTATGATGGCTATTTTTAATGAATTTATTGAGAAAAGTATTGAAGTGTTCATGGACGACTTCTCTGTCTATGGACAAAGCTTGATGTTTGTCTGGAGCAATTAGACCAGATTTTGGCTCGCTGTGAGGACACTAACCTTGTGCTGAATTGGGAGAAGTGCCACTTCATGGTACAAGAAGGTTGTGCTTGGGCATAAGGTGTCAAAAGAAGGCCTCCAGGTGGACAAGGCCAAGAGAGGTAATAGAAAAACTGCCCCCACCAAATTCAGTTAAAGATGTAAGATCTTTTCTTGGTCATGCAGGGTTTTACAGGAGGTTTATACAGGACTTTTCAAAAATTGCTAAACCCCTGTCAGACTTGCTTCAGAAGGACATCAAGTTTCAGTTTACAGAGGAGTGCTTGACAGCATTTCAGACTATCAAAGAGAAGCTCTGTTCAGCACCTATTGTGGTCCCACCAGATTGGTCTGAACCCATTTGAGATCATGACGGATGCGAGTGACTATGCTGTTGGCGCCGCATTATGTCAGAAGAAAGATAAGATGCTGAGGGTAATCACTTATGCTAGCAAGACCTTAATTGATGCACAGAAAAATTATACTACTACAGAGAAGGAGTTGCTAGCTGTGGTGTTTGCTCTGGACAAGTTTCGACCATATCTGCTTGGCAGCAAGGTAATAGTACATACAGATCATTCAGCCCTCAAGTACCTTTTTCAGAAAATGAATCGAAACCAAGACTTCTGAGGTGGATCCTACTTCTCCAAGAATTCAATTTAGAAGTTGTGGATAAAAAGGGGAAGCTGAATGGAGTTGCTGATCACCTATCTAGACTTGATATCCCTGATGATGGAATCCCGATCAACGAATTCTTCCCTGATGAGACGGTGTTCAAAATTGGAAAGGTAGATGAACCATGGTATGCTGATTTAGTTAATTATCTTGCTACTGGTTTAATTCCTCATGACTACAGCTATAATCAGAGGAAGAAATTCTTGTCAGAAACCCGCCATTATATCTGGGAGGATCCATATCTGTTTAGGATCTGTGCTGATGGCTTGATGAGGCGATGTCTTCCAGACAAGGAGATCCAGAGTGTCATCGAATTCTGTCATGCTAAAGAGGCAGGTGGCCATCATGGCTATACAAGAACAGCTGCAAAGATATTGGAGTGTGGATTTTACTGGCCTACTCTTCATAAAGATGTCCACCATTTCTGTTCCCATTGTGACCCCTGTCAGAGGATGGGAAACATTTCAAGAAAGCATGAGATGCCTCAGAAAGGTATTCTTGAGGTAGAACTTTTTGATGTTTGGGGCATTGATTTCACAGGCCCTTTTCCCTCATCTCATGGAAACCAGTACATCCTAGTAGCTGTGGATTATGTCTCCAAGTGGGTAGAAGCTATTCCATGCCACAATGCTGATTCCAAAACAGTGGTGAAATTCCTGAAGAAACACATATTCACCAGATTCGGGGTGCCCAGGGCAATTATCAGTGATGGTGGCTCCCACTTCTGCAACCGAGCCTTCGATTCCTTAATGAGTAAGTATGGGGTGACTCACAAGGTGGCACTACCTTACCACCCCCAAACTAATGGTCTTGCAGAGGTGACTAATCGAGAGCTGAAATGGATCCTACAAAAGACGGTAAGTGCATCAAGGAAAGATTGGTCAGTTAAAGTAGATGATGCTTTGTGGGCATACCGGACTGCTTTCAAGACCCCTATAGGTATGTCTCCTTTTAAACTTGTGTATGGAAAAGCTTGCCATCTTCCAGTCGAATTAGAGCACAAAGCCTATTGGGCATTGAAAGCCCTGAATTTTGATATGCACACTGCTGGAGAGAAAAGAAAATTTCAACTATCTGAACTTGAGGAACTCAGAGAGCAAGCCTATGACAGTTCCCGAATTTATAAGGAGCGCACAAAGAGAATTCATGATCAGATGATTCAGAAGAGAGAATTCAAAGTAGGAGATCTAGTGTTGCTCTATAATTCCAGGCTGCGCCTCTTTCCTGGTAAGTTGAAATCACATTGGGCAGGTCCATTCAAAGTTGTGGGGATCACTACTTATGGTGCTTATGAGCTAGAGAATAAGACAGGAGAAGTATTCAAAGTAAATGGTGCTCGATTGAAGAAGTACCTAGGCGATACCTTTTCTCAGCCTCCAGCACCAGGTATACCCTTAATTGAAAGCTCCAATTCCATAAATTCTATCTCTTCTATCTGTATTGCAGCACCACCTCCCAAAGCATCCAAAAAGCCGCGCCAGCAATGGTACTTCAAACTGAAGAAAGCTATTGCTAGCTGTTGTGGCGGCCCTTCTTGACCTTATCTGAAAAGTCTAGCCAGAGACTTTAACTCCGGGCAGCTTGGTGGGAGGCAACCCACCGGTTTGTATTTTTTCTTTGAAATATTTTTTTTGGTTTATTTATTTTTCTCTTTTGTTCTTATTTAGCAGAGTGTTAATCACTGTTGTGTAAATCGAAAGAGCCATGGCTCTTACTTTATAACTAATGGTTTTATCTGGTTCCACTTGAGTTCTTCTGGTTTTGCAGATTTAATCTTTTAGGTACTTCACTCTAATGCTAAACCGAACTCAAGTGTGAGGAAGAATCACGGGAAAGTTCACCAAGGATCAGGGAGTCCTTAAACACTCATGCTATTTAATTTCTGCATTTCTGTGTGTTTATTTATTTTTGTTTAATTATTTGTGGTAAAATTTCATTTTTTTGAATGAGGTATTCTAGATGAGTGATTTTTATTTTAATTTTATATATATAAAAAAAAAACGTTTTAACGTGTCCGGCTCAACTTAGCCGGACACAAATCCGGTCAGAAGAAAACCCTAGCCGTCCGGATCCGGACTCAATCCGGACAAGACTCAAACGCGGCCCTGATTTTGATTTTATTTCTTCTATCCTCATTCTTCTCCATTTCGCCGTTTTCTTCGTCTTCTACCTCTGTCTCGACCACAACCCAGACGCAACCCCCCATTAACACCACCACACTCACAAACCACCACCACTACAACCGGCGACCCACGTCCCCAGCTTCTCCGACGCCACACCAGACGCCAACCGCACTGCCCAGTCCAAGCCCCGTCGTCGTTTTTTCCCCAAATTCGAACAGAAACACCATAAGCGCAACAGGTTTTTCGATTTTAACCGTTTTCATTTTGGATTTCTCGTCAAATTGCGGAAGAATAAGTAGATTTCGGTAGTTTATGTTGCTTTGCGTGGTTTAGATGCGGAAACGTGAAGATCCTGTGACATTTGTGCATCTCTGGTTGAATCTGTATGCATTTGAACAAAAAAAAATTTTTGAAAATCTGTCGCGGCGCGAATTTTTTTAGGGTTCTGTGTGTGTCCGGACTGCGTCCGGCTAAGGTGACCCGG
The DNA here is from genome assembly GCA_023374045.1 of Limonium bicolor. NCBI lineage: Eukaryota > Viridiplantae > Streptophyta > Magnoliopsida > Caryophyllales > Plumbaginaceae > Limonium > Limonium bicolor. The sequence goes on from CM041779.1 coordinate 319,182,475, forward strand.
ACGTAGGTCCGGACATGTGTAAAAATTTGAAATTTTTTGTGTTTGTTTTCTAGGTGATTGTTGTCTTGTTTAATATTCTAGTATGCAATGTTTGGCTATTTTTAAAGCCTTGTTCTGTGAATAAACCGTGTGAAAGAATGTGTTCAAATAGAACATGCTGCTCGATTGGTTTCGGGTTTTGGTGTGACTGATAGTTGTGTTTACTTACTGCTTGTGTTTTATCTGATAGATGGCCCGCACTAGAGGTGGTCCTGCATGCAGAGGGTCCTCTTCGAGGAACCCACGCCCTGACGACGAGTCAGAGCCGGCAGAGTCACCACTACGAGAGGATGGCTTCAGATCAGCTCCCACCAGGGCTTGGTACGACAGGGGTGGCGCCTTCGTCATAGAGAGACGCATTACAGACGAGGCAGTAGCTGAGACCGGGCTTTCTGCCATATTCGAGGGTATTGGCGCCAGCAGTATCCTGCGCATGGGCGTGGGTGTTTTCTCCCCAGAGCTGGTCCGCGAATTCTACGCCAATGCTGTGGCGTCAGACACGACACACAGCATTACTTCATACGTACAGCACTATGAGGTGGAGGTAACCCCTGAGACCCTTTCTGCTTTATTATTCCTCCCAGACGACCATAATAGGCATGTAGATTTTTCGGAGGATGCACTTAGGCAGAGTAAGTCTAGGTGGTTACTAGAGGTCGGGAGTACTACTCGCCGACGAGGTGAGGAGAACAAGACTGTATTACCATATGCCATTCTCCCATCCCTTCAGCAGAGGACCCTAGCTGAGATCCTCAGTCATCAGATCCGGCCTCAGGCTGGGAATGATGCTTCTGACGAGGATTGTGTCCTCCTAGACTACCTCCTAGCCTCACCACATCAGCCAGCCCAGCAGCTCTCCCTCCCTTTCATCATGTTTAGGCAGCTGCATAAGGTGTCACTTATCTGTGGACGAAGAAGAAGAAGATCACCCCCATCTTCCCTATTACTATCTATCATCTTCTTGTCTCTACCCTCCCCGAGGAGATCTTCACTGATATAGATGTGAGGGAGGGTGAGACACCCATCTCCCTTACGACCTTTAGGAGATGGGGCTTCATGCGCCTTGACGACGGGAGCTGGGTGAAGGGCAGCTCGGGCCTAGGATCGCTGGTACATCTGCGAGCTCCAGCTCCACACCGGCCACTGCTACCATGGCGCCCCCCACAGTCCCTGTGATGAGTGTTCCCCCAGAGATACAGACCATGATGGACTCCATTCTCCAGCAGCAGCAGAGGATGGAGCAGAGATTCGGGGGTATGGAGCAGCAGTTCGGTTCCGTACAGAGCAGGTGGGGAGGTCCAGCAGCGCCAGGTGCGCATGGAGGGACATATAGACGAGATCCGCCAGACACAGGGCCACCTCCAGGCAGAGCAGATCTCCATCGCTGAGCGTTTAGAGCGCAGTGATGCTTTACACAGAGAGGCTGCTAGTACATGGCAGATGCATCCACTCAGCAGGCCCAGAACAGCCAGCTCATGCAGATGCTCATGCCCAGTTGGGAGCGAGACAGCCACCACCGCCACCGCCACCGCCTCAGTGATAGCCATTCTATTTTTACTGCTTTCTTTTCTTTTGTTGGTTTTTCTGTATTTTTCTTTTCTTTTTCTTTGACTTATTTTTTTTTCCTTTTACTTGTTCAAACTAACGGAAACATGGGAATGCAGGAGAAGTGGTAATTGTTATGTTATGCAGTGTTTTAAATTCTAAATTGCTAAATTTATTGTTTCTCTGAGCAGTGCAGCGTTCTAAAATGATTCTTTACATGTCATCTCTATGCGAAACAAAGGGCTATAAGTACAGGAAATGGAACCACACTACTTGCGAATGTTTGTTAAGCTTAAACTATGGGGAGTATTCTTTCTCTAAATATGATTCATTCGATTCAAATATTCTCTGTAGTTCGAGTTAATGCACTTTATTCTGTGGTTGTACTTGCCAGTGAAAATATAGCAACTCTTAATCTGCACACAACATATACTGTCTGTGACATAAGGAATCTCTCGACCCCTGCCAAACTTCAAGTGTGAGGAAACATCTTCCTCAACCCATAACACCAGGGGAGTCTCTGTTCATAATTTCACTTATTTGATGTTCCACATTTGTTGCGTTGAGGGTTAATTATGGCATATGCATCTTTTATGAGTACAGCATGTTTTGAAAGCTTTTTCTCTGTTTTTCTTCTTTGACCAATGAGGACATTGCTCATCTTAAGTGTGAGGAAGGAGAGACCTTTCCCTGAAAACATGCTACTTGTTCTTTAATGCCACACTTGCTTTTTGCTTCTCTAATACCTATGCACAACGAGTGTCGTTAAACCAAGTGAAAACCGTTGGAATCTTTTTGTTTGATGAGGTTTGTATAAAAATAGTTTTATTTAAAAATACTCTCTTTTCACTAAAAATCTGGTAGATTGGCTAATTGTGGAAACCAGATTATTTTAGCTTGGGATTTTGGAAATGAAGTGAATGTTTGGAATGAAAAAGGGTAAGGCAAGGTACTCCACTGATCAAAATTTTTTCCTAACAATAGCAGGCCTCGTCTATCCGGTTATTAAGTCTTAAGGGTGCCTTATCACCTATCTACCTAAGGTCTCGTGATCTGGGATAGTTGGCCCAACACCGTTACATGGATAGAGAGAAAAATCTGGGTTACGGAATAAACTCTGCAATTCACAATATTTCGTTTGTTTTGTATATAATTCTTGGAAGAAGAATATTTTTGCATGTGAAAGAAAGAATTCATTGCAGTTTAATTTTTGTTTTTGATCACGAGTACGTGGTGTTGAAAGGTATTGCGGAATAAGGCATTACTTCACACCCCTTGTCATCCAAAGGTTAGAGGAATGAAAATGGTGGAAAGTCCCAAGCTAAGTGAACTTGTTTTCTACAATCTAGCTTCTCTATGCTTTTACAAAAATTGCTCCTGCTTCACTGTTTGTGAAAACCTACCTCAGAGAGCGAGATTATTCTTTCATTTATCACTTGGTTTGATTTCGCCCTGCACTTGTTTCAAATTTGAGATTATTTGAGGTTTTAGAGATATTCTTATTCCTATTTTGCTTGAGGACAAGCAAAAGCTTAAGTGTGAGGAAGTTGATAAGTGTGAAACATATAGGCTTTTTAGGGTTTAAATACCTTATAATTTGTAACAATTCAGGCAATGTTTCCCACTTATTATTGTTTTTCCTAAAATTGATGCTTTAATAAGAATTGATGTGTTTATATGTTAAATGCAGGAAAAACCCAGGAAATAAAGATTATACATCATAAGGATTACAACACAACAAACGGGGAACAAATCAGGAGAAGAGACAAAAATTGGTCTTGTCCGGATCAGTTTGGCCGGACACAAAGCCGGACATCTCTTGTCCGGATCTGATTGGGCCGGACGCAAGCCGGACATGACTAAAATTCCAGATTCGAGAGTTCGCGTTTCAGATCTAGAATTCTGTGTCACGTCCGGATCCGGACACAATCCGGACACGATCCGGACGTCACACAGAATTGAAAAATAAAATCCACGCACCGATAATTAGCCTTTCGGCTAATTATCGAACAGACAGGCGGCGAATAAACGGGAGCGGCGCATTAATGTAGAAGACTCCAAGCTCAACCAAATTTTTCTCACCAACTATACCAAACTCCCACTAATTTGTGTTTCCCTTCTAACCCTATATAAACCCCCCTTCTACCTTCATTCCAACTCGCACCTGACTTCACAGTCCTTCCCCTCTAACTTCCTCACTCACCTTACGTTCCATCTCCATTCATTCCTCTATCTCCTCCATATCTCAGCCCAGTTTTATCATCAACACCTCGCTCAAAATCCCCCGTAACCATTCGCTTTCCCCACGCCAACACCCCGCATCCATTCACCAGATTTAGCCGTGTCCGACCCTTGTCCGGACCCGGACAAGCTCCTTCCACCCACGTCTGGATCACGTCCGACCCAGACAGATCCGGACATCTCACGTCCGACCCCTGTCCGACCCTAGTCAGCCGGACACCTCACAAAAATCACCAAAACTTCCACTTTCGCCCCATTTCACCCAATCCACTCCATTATCACCGAGATCAACCTTCAAGCTAGCACGGAGCAAGGACAAAGGACGGAGCGAGCAAGAAGATCTTCGTAACAGATGATTTCTTCTAACTCTCTCTTAATTATGATTATAACTGCTATGTCTAGCTAAAAGGATTTACTCTAGGGGAAGGGATGTTGTAATTAGTTAAACTCTGCATTATTTTGCTGCTTGTTGAGATAATTTGGATTGTTCAGGTTAATGCTTTTAAGTGCTTTTAATAAACGTTGCTAAGTTATTATAAGCCCTCGAATCATGTTATGATCAGATAAGGTGATTGGCATTGACGGTCCTATTAACCTGTTACCTGTGATAATTGCAATCGGATAGATTACTTTAGTCACTAGGAGCTTTAGTCCGGATTGAACCAACCAGACTAGTAATTCTGTGCATTAAAGCCATCTAGATATACTTGCTAGGACTAGACTAGAACTACATGCCCTGTCTAGATGAGCTATCTGGAATTATGACTTAATACAGAATAGATAATTGAGAATTACAAGCCGATCCAAGTCTCCACTTAAGCAGTGAAATATGCAGAACCTAGCTAGTGAAACAACTCCCTGAACCTAGAGTACCGTTCACACTCCCAAAACTATCACTTTACTTCATCTGCTATTTACTTTCCTGTTATTTATTTGCAACCCAAAATCAAAACAAAAACCCCCTTTTTTTAGTTAACCAATACCTAAGGCTAGACTTACTCATCGAGTCCCGTGGATTGACACCCCGGTCGCTTCTTTAATTACTATACTATTTCGACCGGGATTTTTGCAACCTGACGATCTTTTTGAATTATTGAATTCTAGGAATATTTCTTAGTTTTTAATACACCAAATAAATCGTTTGCAATAACGTTGGTTCGTTGTGGGCACCCAAGTGAAGGGGGCCACTATAGGTTAATTAGTGTGATCAGTTTTCTGTTTGTATTTGGCTTGAATTTAGTCCATGATTGTTTTGTTTTATGCTAGTTCGCTGAATATGTCTGTGTTATATTTTAGGAGGACTAATTGAATGTGGTTCTGTTGTTTTTGGTGTTGAATTTGGTCCAGTTTCCTTTCTATTTTACAGGTTCATTGAATATGTTGGGTTCTGTTTTAGGCAGATTGTTGAAAATGGTTTTGTGTTGTTTTGTTCAGGTTGAAATTATGCAAGAGTTCATCAGTACTTTCACGAAGTTGATATTAGAGATAAAAAATGGACAGCAGAGGAAGCACCAAGGCAAAATGATACTACTAGTTGTGGTATTCTAATGTGCAAGCTGATGGAGTTTTGGGAGGGGCAAAAAACAAGAGATGCCTATCTAGTTGGACCCAACCAGAAGGCATTGAACTTTTCAGACTACAAATGTGGCCAGCTTCTGAACAAGAAAACAATATCCTTGCTGGAGAAATTAAGAAAGCCGCAGATCAGTATCAAAAGAAAAGTCAAAAGATTTCAAAGAGAAGAAAGAAAATGAAGGCTGCTAAGGAGATTGAGATTTGACACTTTTGATATCATTTAGTTTGTTTATATTTTGTAATTTGACCCTGTTACGGTGTGGCAGAATTGAGCCTAGTTGAGTTTTTGCAAACAGGAAAAGAAAATGAAAGTAGGACCATCTTGAATATTAGTGGTGCTTGTATTTTTTTGGAGTAAAAATACAATATACAGGAACTCATAATATGATATATTGAATAGAATCCCATTATACACTTCTGTCTGATTTCAGCAAGAAGTAGCAGCTTTTGTTCAGTTTTCGTATTGATGTAGTCCATTACTTTTACAGATCGTTTCCATCTCCACTGATAGTTGACTCCAGACACTCAGTTATTGTTTCCAAGGGTTTGTCACTCAAGCTTTAATTACCTATTAGCTGTTTAAGCTCGTTTACGCATAACGTTCCTCAATTTTTAATAATGGAAACGTTATACTAAAACGTGGAAACGTTATATAAAAACATGGAAACGTATATAAAACAAAGTGGAAACGTTTTATACTATCATGGACACGTTTGTTTGATATTGTGGAAACGTTTTATAGAGGTGGGCATGTTTTTCTGAAATCATGGAAACGTTTTATAGTATCAGGTGGAAACGTTAAAATAAAATTACCGAAATGTTTATATAAAATTAAGGAACGTTAATATAAAATCGTCTTAACGTTTATATAGAATTGTGGAAACATTTTTATGACCTGGAGACGTTTAAATGTAATTGTGGATACGTTTTTATTACCTGGAGACGTTTATATGTAATTGTGGAAACGTATGTAAAACAATGTGGAAACGTTTATAGTATCAGGTGGACACGTTTTTCTGAAATCGTGGAAACGTTTTATAGTATCAGGTGGAAACGTTTTATTACCTGGAGACGTTTATATAATTGTGGAACGTATATAAAACAATGTGGAAACGTTTTATAGTATCAGGTAGACACGTTTTTCTGAAATCGTGGAAACGTTTTATGGTATCAGGTGGAAACGTTTTTATTACCTGGAGACGTTTATATATATTGTGGAAACGTATAAAACAATGTGGAAACGTTTTATAGTATCAGGTGGACACGTTTTTCTGAAATCGTGGAAACGTTTTATAGTATCAGGTGGAAACGTTATATAGTTGTCATGGATACGTTAAACACAAGGAAAGTGATGTTTGGCGTGGATGGTTTAGTGACAATCTTTAAAGACCATTTCAAACTATAAAAATGGAAAAACATTTGAGTATCATTCCATTGTTTTACAAAGAGAAAATAAAAACTATAAGAATTCAATGAAGTCCTTTCCATGTGGAGTTGAATCTTTCTCTTTTATTTTCCTTTTCTTGCTTGGTTTGCTCAAATTTAGCTCCAGACTGCTTTTCAATCTTGACCTCGACCTAACAGGATTTTCCTTCACCTTCAGAGTGTGAGTTACTACAACAGAGTTGCTAGATGCTGCTGAAAACAACATAAAAGTACAAAACAAATCAGATTAAATAGAGAAATTAAGTATAAAAACACTAACAACAAACAAAAATAACTTTACCATTAACAGAAGCAGATGAAGAGTTGCTTCAATTACACTTCTCTCCATTAAAAGATTATGATACTTTGATGACATGTTCTTGAGATCTTCCTGTAGAATCTTGAAAGTGTCATCATAATCACAAACTGAGCGTGCAATTTTATAAAATTCCATACAACTGAATGAGACACGATCCTCCAATGGAATATGAACATCAATGGATGTACGTGGCAATAGGTAATCATCAATAGCCTTTGCCTTCTTAGTCCAACGTGACAATATATACTGTTCTGGAATGCGCCTCAGAATTGGAAAACCAGAGACACCAAGAAAGTGCATGACACACAATAGATGACAACATAAAACTCCAAGAGAATCAATAGATGACAAGAACATTCAAGGATAGTCTTGTCAATATCAACAAACACCTCCCACTTATCCAACTTCACATCATTAAATCACGTTGAACTTGGAATCGCCTCTGAGATGAAGTGGAAGCCCCTTCCAAAGGTTGCAAAACATAAGAAAAACTCTTCGAAAATTGTTGTTGGAATGTCTTGAACATATTTCTAGTATAGATTTCAGCAGCTTGGCAAACAGTGGGCTGTATGAGAATTCATTCAAAGGAGCATATCGAAGATTATCAAACTGACACTTCAGTTCATCACGCCTCTTGGTATTCACTAGCTCATTAAATTGAGCAAAAAATTTATCAAGCTTGTATCCTGGCTTCAAATATGCCTTTAAATATGAGTTGAATGATTCAGAAAGTTGAGTAGATCTCATACCACCACTAAAGTGCAACCTTGTCCAAGCACTTGACCATTGATGCCTCTTGTCATATATTCTCAGAAGCCAACTATGGCCGTAAGGCTCTTTGCTTGGAAAATGAGATTTAATCATTGAAATCCATACTTGTTCAAATTCATCTTCAGAAGAAACATGATACATTAACTTTTTAATATCATCCTTCAATCCTTTATAGACAATAGGACCAAGATTCTTCATTCCATTATGTATCAAATGCCAAGTGCATAACCCATGAAAGCTAGAAGGGAATACAAGCTTTATTGCACCAGCCATAGCAGCATCCTGATCAGTCAATATTGTCAACGGACTCTTATCAATCATGCATGTCAAAAAAGTTTTGAACAGCCAAACAAATGACTCCATTGTCTCATCGTATAACAAAGCAGCACCGAATATGCATGACTTCCGGTGATGATTCAGACCAACAAATACAGCTGCATAGGAAATATACAATATGTTCAATATACAATCTGTTCATAAACAGATGCATAGGATATATACAATCTGTTTGCCATACACTGAAAAATGAGTCTATAATGTCTTTGTAAACATTATACATATTTTAACAATGTAAATAATAAGAACAGAACTATAAAAGCAAAAAATAAAATAAAAGCTAACACAAAATGTACCAATGACTAAAGGAACACATACCTAGAGGCCGGGAAGCTTTGTGGTGTTGAAGGTGGTATAAAAGGATACCACATCCCCAAAATGATAATAATCCATACGCATTCTATCATCCGACCAGAAAACATTAGCAATCTGCTCTTTGGTATCCACACTAACATTATAGTAGAACATGGGAGAGCGAAATTGTTGACTTCTAAAATACTCCATTAGAAATGTTCCCTCACCATGCTCCATTGTCTTCTGTCTCAGCCTACTTAAATGATTTTTCAAGTCCAACTTCTCAAATCCAAGAGCATCTTTTCCTCCGGCACACATGCCCATTATATCATGAGATGAACGGAGAGAAATTCCAGCGTTCTCAAGACATAATGCAAAAGAACTCTGAGATTTAGTGATACGCCTATTCATCTTCAACAAATGAGAATGACATTGAGGTTGCAGCGAGTGAGAATGTTCATCAGTCCAACGCTCAATATAGTACACATGTTTGTGAGTATTCAACCTAAGATATATATGAGCTTGACAATTAACTCTAGTGTCTGGCCTTGGATTTATGGATTGATTAGGCAGAACATCATCAGGTAACACCTCCTGATGTTTTGGATTGGAAGAACTTGTCGTTTTGAATCCATATTCAACACAACAGAATGCAAAATACTTCAAAATCCCAGTTTTCTTGCACTTATTTGAGAAACGAACTCTAGTATCAAAACCAACCTTGCAAGCATACTTATCATAAAATGATCTACACTCCCCAACAGAATTGAACTCCAACTTTTCCCATGAACTTCTATTTTTAGGATCATATAAGGAGCCTACAATAGTGATAATAAGAAAGCAATCAATGAATAGAACTAAAATAAACTAAAAACAAAATGTATCCTAACCAGCTAAAAAACGAGTCCATCATACACAAAAATATTATCCACAGCCATTTAAAATCGTGTACAGACATAGCAGAACATAATAAGCAATAAAACAGAAAAACTTACCATCATGAACTTCAACAATGGGATTAGAAGCAGAATTATATGAAGCAGCTTGATCAGGGAGAGATAGTTGATCTTCATTCTCAGCCAGTTCCCCCTCAGTAACATCTTTCTCATAATGTAAATCAACTTTGGAAGTGGATATGGCCTTATTAAGATCAACTTCAGCTGCTGAAAAGTTTTCTGATAATTCAAGTTCTTCAAAACATTCAAACTCTGAAGTATGATCTTCAATCAACATAGCTAAAACCCTAAATTATACAGAACTAATTAGAAAAGTGAAACGATATGAAAAACTGTGGTAAAATTCAGATTTAAGGTTGAAACCCTAAATTAAAAGAGGTAAGATAAAACATCAACAAAACGAATCTAAGATTAGAAGAAAAGAACTAAACAACAATCAAATTGAGGGAGAACAACCAAATAGAGGGCGCATTACCATTCAAATGCAATCAGATTGAGGGAGAAAGAAGACTGGACGGACATACATTCCTTTCATGGTGGATCGAGCAGAAAATACGTGAGAAAGAAGACTGGATTGAGCAGAAGAAAGAAGAATGGATTAAGCAGAACGTGGAAGAATAATGGGGAAGAGACATGGCGGGGTCGTGGTGGATTGATGGAGAAGAAGATACGGGGCGCGAGAAAAGAAGAGAATGAACGGGAAAGTGGGTAACGCAGAAGGAAGACTGGTGAAAGAGATAAACGGCTGAGATTAGAAGCTGTTAAAATATAAGGAGGGCTGAGATTTTTTCCGTCTGCGACGGAAAAAAGGCGTCCGTCACAAAATCCGCGGGGGTTTGCTACAGACGGTTACATAAGTAATCTAATTATTAATTATTAAAGGATAATTACTGAATAACTGCTAAAGATAAAGCCCACTCCTCACGTATGCAGTAACCCTCAACTACAACAGTTTCTAGACAAAGTCTTGAAGGGAGGTGGTCGACGTGCTCTTCTACTGGTTCCACGATCTGGGTTGGTAACATTGCCTACCCCTTCAGCAGCTGCCTTGTCCTCAAGGCAGAAATGAGGAAAATCTTGACAGATCGCTTCAGCTGGTTCCCAAGACGCGTCCTCCGGCGGAAGGCCTGACCATTGGACCAAGACATGAGGGATATAGCGATCCAGGACTAACTAGTTACGTCGAGCAAGTATTCGCGCAGGAGTGATAACCGGTTGGCCATTCTTGAACTCAAGGGGAAGGGAGATAAAAGTGTCTGATGCCGACCCCATGGCTTTCTTTAGGAGTGAGACATGGAAAACATCATGTATTTTAGTGTCAGGTGGCAGCTGAAGCTTGTAGGCGACCTCCCCGATACGAGCCAAGATGGGGAAAGGACCATAATAGCGTTTTGCCAGCTTGTGACAGGTACGACGGCCGGCGCTAGACTGCCGGTAAGGCTGCAGCTTGACAAACACCAGATCGCCAATCTGAAAGGCAGCATCGGTACGACGTTTATCAGTTTGTTGTTGCATGCGTAAACGGGCCCGACTAATGTTATCTTTCAAGCGGAGGAGGATGGTGGTCCTATCCGTCAAGTCCCGGTCAACAGCATCAATGGAAGTATGCAGAGTGGATTTATCGTGAGTGATTAGAAGAGGTGTAGTTATTAAAGAGAGAAATTAATACTCAAAATATCCGTCGGGCTGCAAATTAAAACCCGGTCGTAGTAGTATAGAAGACAGAAGCGGCCGGGGTCAAACCGTGGGACTTAAAGCGAGTTAAAACAGTTCCTAAGCTTGTCACAAAAGGGGGGGAAGTTAATCGACTTGTTTTCGAGAAAATATTAAGCAGATTTTAAAACTGAGTGCAGATGAATTAAACGGAACTCCGGGTTCAGGTTTTATATAATCTGATTAATTATGCTATCTCTACCGGTTTAATATATTAGTTTGGCAAAATTCCTGTTTATCCTAAGGACTAAGTCATAGACCCTTAAGAACTCGTTTACCAGAAAATGCTCGGTCTAATCAAGGTTCGAGCAATACTATGTAAACGGACGTTAAATTCGAGGAATTATAATTGCATCTGTAAATACTAACTTATTAAATCATAATAAGTTTTCTCCAGATTTACGGCTTAAATAACCTGTCTATTTATCACCTGGTCTGATCAAAATAGACTTAGGAAAGCATTTTAATAAATTCATGTAATTTATTAAAATGGTGAGAGAAATCCTTTAAGCGTAACAAACTGTATTTATTAAAACCGGTAGAAATATTGATTACATAATTAAACAAACCATAATTTAAAACCTTGCCCGGAGCAAATCCTCCTTAGCCAGACATATTAACTGGTAATAAATCTGACAGAGGTTGGACGTAATAACAGCACGGAGACGTGATTAGTGAATGGAGAAATGGAGAGGAAGAGTGAAACATGTACGTAGGTTATTATAAGTGAAGTGGGCGAATTAGAGAATTAATGGAGTGAAATGAAATACGGGAGTGAATTACTGGAAGAGAATGAGATGAGGTGAGTGTGAGTGATTTTCAGGTTTTCTCCGTGCACTCGTACAAGGCTGTAGGGAATGGGTATTTATAGAAGAAATTAAGAGGTAGTCTTCCGTAGATATTTGCTTCATTGATTGCTTCATTGATTGAAGCATTAATTGCAGGGGACAGGAGCTGAGTGCGTGAGGAAATATGGTAGGCGGTGCGGAGTAGATAGATATGGCGATTGAAGTTGAAGACGACGACTGCGCGAAGAAGAAAACTAGTCCGGCGTTGATTTTAGTCTTAACCGCCTCTTAATAGGCGGTTTCTTCATGTGTCCGCCTCGCGGTTGTGTGTGATGTCCGCCAGTTTGGGGCGGTTGCACCGTGAGAAGACCGCCAGTTACGGGGCGGTTGCACCCGTGAGAGTCCGCCAGTTAGGGCGGTTGCAGCCCAGTCTCGTCCGCCACTAGTAGGCGGTTGCAGCCAGTCTCGTCCGCCACTTAGTAGGCGGTTGCAGCGTCCGCCCCTGGGCGGTTGCAGCCCTTGACGTGGCCTATTCCTTCAAACTTTGACCGGCTCTAGATTCTTCGTTTGGACTCTGTTTTCTGAGCCGTTTGCGTCTACGCGTTCGTCTCTTCCTACTTCACTCCCGGCTTGGTTTTCCTCATGTTAAACCAATAATTTTGTGAGATAAACAATAAAACATAAACTAGAGGAAAACTAACCGAAGTGGAGAAATGAGCAAGAAAAGTGCTAATATTATACATGAAATACACCTAAAAACATGCTCATTTGACACTTATCACACCCCCACACTTATCTTTTTGCTTGTCCTCAAGTAAAACCATGTACCTAAGCAAGTAGGAAATGCTCAATACTAACAAATATTATTATGAAGGGTAGGATAAAAAAGTCAATAGTTCATGATCTTAAACTTATTGAGGAGTGTGAAAAATTATCTGCTGGTGGCATAGGTGTGCTCAGGTGAAAACAAAATATAGAGTTTCGGGGTATGATCTAAGGTACTTCAATGTTTTTTTGTTTTAGGACTCCGAGACTTTTACCATGGCCAACTTCTCTCAAGAATGGGCATTGAGGAGAAAATAAAAGGAAGAAAAGATTTATGCATTTGCTTCACTTTTGCATGAGGGATGAGAAAATGTAGGCATAATGCCTTTGTATTCAAGAACACTCAACTCTCTTTTGTTGGTTACCAATGGTGTCTCGAAAGTCCCTTATTTTTTGTTTCTTCTTTTTTTTTTTACAGAAAATACCCCTTAGCAATCCCTAAGAGAGAAGACAGAAAGAAACCCTGAGCAATAAAATCCAACCATTTGCAGATTATTTGGTCACACCGCATATAAAAATGCTCCTCAAAAGTAATCAAATGAAATTTTTTAAAAATTTGTACCCTTTATCCCACAATTCATAATAGTATTTGTTTTTAAAGAGAACAACCTACATTAGCAGGGTACATAATTCAATTTTTGAACAAATGCGAGGTAAGCAGAAGATAAGCAGAGAGACTTAACAATTTTAAGCATTTAGATGACCTGAAAAGGCTCTTCCCCCACACTTAAGCTTAAGCAATGCCCTCATTGCGTAGATGAAATAAAATTAATAGGGCAAGCAATGTAAAGGAAAGAGTGTACTCCCCAGATTTCGTAGAGTGTGTAGAGCTCCCCCACACTTGAGTGTTGCTGTGGAATGTCATGAATTAACCTGTAAAGAATATTCTACACAGCGAGAAGAACTCAAGTGAAGCCTGCATTTTATTATAGCAAATAAAAGGGAAATATAGTACAAAAAGGAAAAACATTAAATTAAAGGAAAGATAAAGATAGATAGTGGGTTGCCTCCCACCGAGCTGCCCGGGTTTAACGTCTCTAGCTAGACGTATTTGACCAAGTTTTAGTTTGGAGAAGATTCTGAGGGCGAATTGTCCGCTGTTCTTGGACAAAATAAGTGCAGATAGGTCAGTTGAAATATTGGAATGAGAATTATACCTTTTAAGACGTGCCCCGTTGACCTTGAAAGTTTCGCCTTGTTTGTTCTGGAGTTCAAAGGCACCGTACGGGGTCACACTAACAATTTGAAAAGGGCCGGCCCAATGTGACTTGAGCTTCCCAGGGAAAATCCTTAACCTGAGTTATAAGAGAACCCAATCACCAATTTCGAAGTCCTTCTTGAGGATCATCCTGTCGTGGAACTTTTTGGTGCGCTCTTTATAGATCTTGCATTCTGATAAGCCTGATCTCGCAGCTCTTCTAATTCGGTAAGTTGGAATTTTTCTCTCTCCGCAGAAACCATGTCAAAGTTTAGGGCTTGATTGCCCAATATGCTTTATGCTCCATCTCACAGGAAGGTGGCATGCTTTTCCATAGACCAGCTTAAAAGGAGACATCCCGATGGGAGTCTTGAATGCAGTGCGGTAAGCCCAAAGCGCATCATCCAGTTTAAGTGCCCAATCCTTCTTGATGAGTTAACCGTCTTCTGAAGGATCCATTTTAACTCTCGGTTGGAAACTTCTGCTTGGCCGTTTGTCTGGGGGTGATAAGGTAAAGCTACCTTGTGACGTACCCCGTACTTAACCATAAGTGCTTCGAATAAACGGTTGCAGAAGTGAGTTCCTCCATCACTAATAATTCTGGGCACGCCGAAACGGGTAAAGATGTGCTTTTTGAGGAACCTGGTTACTGTCTTTGCATCGGCATGATGACGGTATAGCCTCCACCCACTTTGAACATAATCAACTGCCACTAGAACATATTCGTGGCCCTGCGAGGAAGGGAACGGTCCCATGAAATCAATGCCCCAACAATCAAAGAGCTCTACTTCTAGTATCCCTTGTTGTGGCATCTCATGTCTCCTGGATGTGTTACCCATTTTCTGACAATTATCACATTGTCTGCAGAATTGGTACACATCTTTATGAAGGGTTGGCCAATAAAAACCTGAGGCCAGGATCTTAGCAGCGGTCCTCGTGGGTCCATGGTGACCTCCGGCTTCCCGAGAATGACAAAAGTGAATGACGCTGAAACCTCTTCTTCCGGGAGACATCGTCGAATCAACCCATCAGCACTAACTCGGAACAAGTACGGGTCCTCCCAGAAATAATGCCTCGAGTCAGAAAGAATTTCTTCTTCTGGGAGTAGGAAAAATCGTAGGGTACTGTTCCTGAGACTAAATAATTGGCCAGGTCTGCGTACCATGGCTCCTGTACTTTGGTGATGGAGAAGACAGTCTCGTCGGGGAAGAATTCGTTGATGGGCACACTATCCGTAGGAGTCACCAACCTAGAGAGATGGTCGCGACGACATTCAGTTTCCCGCTCTTATCTTTGACTTCGATGTCAAACTCTTGAAGTAGAAGAATCCAGCGCAATAAGCGAGGCTTGGCTTCTTGTTTTGTGAATAAGTATTTGAGAGCGGAGTGTCTGTATGCACGATGACTTTGCTTCCCCATAAGTAAGATCTGAACTTATCGAGGGAGAAAACTATAGCCAAAAGTTCTTTTTCGGTGGTCGTATAGTTTTTCTGCGTCGTTCAGTGTTCTGCTAGCATAAGCGATCACTCTCAAGATTTTCTCTTTTTTCTGGCAAAGAGCTGCCCCCACGGCATAGTCACTTGCGTCACACATGATCTCAAAAGGAAGAGACCAATCAGGTGGTATGACCACAGGTGCTGTAACCAATTTTTGTGTTATGTTTGGAAGCAGCTGAACACCTTTCATCAAAATGAAACGGGGCATCTTTCTGTAGCAGGTCGGTCAATGGTTTGCTGATTTTGGAGAAGTCCTGAATAAACCGCCGATAAAATCCTGCATGCCCTAGAAACGCTCGTATATCTCGAACTGTAGTTGGTGCTAGTAACTTCTCGATAACCTCTACCTTGGCTTTATCCACCTCTATCCCTTTTGCTGATATTTTATGTCCAAGGACGATCCCGTCCTTGACCATAAAATGACACTTCTCCCAGTTTAAACGAGATTCGTATCCTCACACCGTCTAGGATCAAATCTAGTTGTGCCAAGCATTTGTCGAAACTAGAGCCATAGACTGAGAAGTCGTCCATGAAGACTTCTATGCTCTGCTCGATGAAGTCAGCAAATATTGCTTGCATACATCTCTGGAAGGTAGCAGGGGCGTTGCATAGACCGAAAGGCATTCGTCGGTATGCAAAGGTACCGTAAGGACAAGTGAAGGTTGTCTTGTCCTGGTCCTCAGGTGCGATTGGTATTTGAAAATAACCCGAGAATCCATCTAGAAAACAGTAGTACTCTTGCCCTGCTAATCGTTCCAACATCTGGTCGATGAAGGGAGAGGGAAATGATCCTTCCTGGTGGCCAAGTTCAAACGCCGATAATCAATACACATGCGCCATCCTGTGATCTTTCTTTGAGGGATAGTCTCTCCCTTTTCATTAATAACAGCTTCGATGCCCCCCTTCTTAGGGACAACTTGAACAGGACTGACCCATGGACTGTCAGAAATTGGATAGATGATGTCTGCGTCAAGGAGTTTCAGAACCTCCTTTCGAACTACCTCCTTGAGGTTAGGGTTTAGCCGGCGTTGAGGTTGTCGGATAGGCTTGAAGTTTTCCTCCATGTAAATATGGTGCGTGCAATAGGAGGGATCAATTCCTTTGATATCAGCGATAGTCCACCCGATTGCTGTCTTGTGCTTTTTAATACCTCAAGTAACTTCATTTCCCCCGGAATTCAGAGAAGAGGAAATAATGACAGGCAAATGGTCATTTTCAGCTAGGAAAGCATACTTGAGGTTAGAGGGTATTTCTTTAAGCTCGAGTTCAGGTGGTTGTTCACTGATGGAATTGATTTTTGAGGTTTTCTGTCGAGTTCTTCGATTGGTGGCCGGAACGATTGATAACCAGCCCTTCCTTTTTCTACGTACGCCAGCATGGCGTTAACTTCTGGATCCTCCATCTTTTCTTCTAGAGAAGTAAATAATACTCGCTCTAGCGGTTCAGTTTCAGCTTCCTGGATGGAAGATGGAAAATACGTGTCCTCCTCTGTAGCAAAATCGCCTTCCTCCTCCTCGTCATCTGTGAATCCCACCGTCTTAGCATGAGGAGAAAAGTTTGAGCTTTTCTTCATCATTTTCTGCATGTCGAATTCAATCGTCTCATCTTCGTACCGAAGAGTGATTTTCCCGTCGTGGACGTCAATGATAGCTTTGGCGGTACTTAGAAACGGTCGACCTAGAATCAGGGGAACCTCGACATCGTCATCCATTTCTAGAATGACGAAATCAGCTGGAAAGATGAAGCGAGACACTCCAACTACCAAATCCGGACTATGCCCATGGGCTTGATCTCTGATCTGTTGCTAGTTGGAGTTTAAAAGGAACCGGTTGCATTTCTCCTCCTTTAACTTTCAAGAAGGTGGCGTATGGCATGATATTAATGCTGGCTCCTAGGTCGCATAGACCACTTCCACAGTCCACCCCACCTATAAAGCACGGATCACGGGATTTCCGGATCTGTTTGTTTAGGGGGAGTGCTCGAAGAAGGGCTGCAGACTCCTCTGTCAGGTGCACTGTCTCTTTTCCAGGTTTCTTTTCTTCTTTGTCAAGAGATCCTTGAGGAATTTTGCGTAGTTAGGCATCTCTTGCAAAGCATCGATCAGAGGTATGTCGAGGGTCAGCTTCTTGAAAATACTCAAGAACTTGAGAATTGTCAAGATGTTTCTTTTTCATTCTGTTCGGAAAGGGAGTTCATTGTTTTTATGAGTGGAGGTTGGGATGTCGATGGTAATTCGAGATGGAGGTGGAGTAACAGGAGTAGGAATTGGGATTTCTGAGGGAGGTAAAGTTGGTTTGGTGGTTCATCAACATTGATGTAGGAATCTTCAAGATTTTCTTTTTCTTTTCCTTTGCTGGTGGCAAGTTCCCTTCCACTCCTTAAAGAGACTGCACACAAGTTTGTTGATTGTGATGTGCCATCGTCTATAAGGACTGAATTTGCTTGTTCCTTCGGATTGGGATTGTCTGTGAAGGGAATTGACCAGGTGGTCTTTGTTGAGTGAGTAGCTGTTGGATTTGAGATTGCAAGGCTTTTTGGTCTTTGCGCAGAGCTGCGACCTCTTCTTGCGTATCTCGTGATTTACCCATCATCGCCTTAAACATCTCCTGCATCTGAGACATATCAGACTCAGGATTCGAAGGAGGTGGAGCTGGTCGGCTCGATGAAGCTTCATTGCCATAAGGCTGTTGTTGATATGCCTTTGGCCTCCTTGGAAATTGGACTGAGGTCTGTAATTTTGGGATGTTTGTAGGGTATGTGGGTTTGGATATTTCCGGTGTTTGAGTAGCTAAGGTTGGATTGCATGTTACGTTGCCATGGTTGTCTGTATCCTGAATTGTTGGTGATGTAGTTTGCTTCCTCCGCTGCTTTCATTTCTTGTAGTTGGGGGCATTGATCAATCATGAGGCCCGCAACATTGCGTACAAGAAATTGTTGGAGATGGTTGAGATTGAGAGCATAGCCTGGAGGGGTAGTAGGTGGTCGGAAATCATCGACTTAGCTTGCTGAGGGAAGGAATTCATAGCCATCTGTTCGACCACTTTCTGTAGAGTGCTCACTTTGTTGCTTGCTGAGCATTGCTTTCCATGAGTTGCTCATGGCTTTCATTATTGATCGAACTTGTTATCACTTCCCCAACATGATAATCCTGGAGTACCGCTCCTTGATCCACCGGAGGCCCAGTCTCTGATTTCCTCACAGAGAGACTCCATGCTGTTCAGAAATTGTGCTCCCGGCTTTTTCAGAACGTCAGCCCCTAACGAAGATAACACCATTGTTCTGCACGGACCGATCAAGCCCTTGTAAAACAATTGTGAACTTGTTCCTTCGTCAGACCGTGGTGAGGACAAGTGAGTAGTAGACCTTTGAAACGGTCCCAAGTTTCACAAATATTCTCCGACCCTGGTTGCTTGAAATTATAAATTTCAGCAATCATCTCCAAAGTTCGGCTCGGAGGTAGGAATTTGTCATAGAACTTGGTGGCCATGTCGTCCCAGGTACCAATGGTACTCGGTGTTAAGCTATGATACCACTTGCTCGCGTTTCCCGTCAGGCTGTGTGGGAATAAGACAATCTTGCATATTGAAGTACTGCGTCGGTTGCAGTAAGGCTATTGGCATGTTGTAAGAATTTTGTAACATGTAACAGGGCTTCGTCTGGACTGGTGCCATCAAACATACCCACTCCTTCACACATCGAATCTGATGATATGGCTTCAGCTTTTGCCACTCATCGTATTCGGATGGGCTGAGGTGAGGAAGGATGATAGCAGGCTGTTGTCCTTGGTTAGACGGCCTGTTGATATTTCGAACCGTTGCTGGTGTAGCTGCCATGTTAGCTTCCGGGTCAGAATCTATCACTGGTGGTATTTTGTTGAGTTTCGTCTCTGCCTAGGGAGCAGAAAGGTTCTCTCGATTCTGGGATATAACCAACCGTGTGATTATTGATATTTCTGGGAGACTCTTGACCTGGTGAAAGGCATCACCACTCAAAAACAGAGAAAAGAACTGGTTATACGTTAGAATAAAAAATGTTAGGAATTAGTAGACAGAAATTTAAAGTTAGTAGTTAGGGACAATGGAACGAAATGACAATGGAACGAAATGACAGAAATTTAAAGTTAGTAGTTAGAGACAATGGAACGAAATGAAATGGAACGAAATGACAATGGAACGAAATGACAGAAATAAATAACAATAACATTAACAAGTTAGTAGTCAGATGTCCAAGTCAAATCAGAAGTTAGATGTCCAATGTCCAAGTCAGATGTCCGAGGTTATATGTCCAAAATTGGATTAACAGTTTTTTTAATTAATTTTTTTAGATTAACAGATTATTATATAAACAGGTGAATTAACCGGGGCTTAGGGACTAGATTAAATCAAGTCCCCGGCAACGGCGCCATTTTGCAGAGTGGATTTATCGTGAATGATTAGAAGAGGTGTAGTTATTAAAGAGAGAAATTAATACTCAAAATATCCGTCGGGCTGCAAATTAAAACCCGGTCGTAGTAGTATAGAAGACAGAAGCGGCCGGGGTCAAACCGTGGGACTTAAGCGAGCTAAAAGTTCCTAAGCTTGTCACAAAGGGGGGAAGTTAATGACTTGTTTTAGAAAATATTAGAGCAGATTAAAACTGAGTGCAGATGAATTAAATGGAACTCCGGGTTCAGGTTTTATATAATCTGATTAATTATGCTATCTCTACCGGTTTAATAATTAGTTTGGCAAAATTCCTGTTTTATCCTAAGGACTAAGTCATAGACCCTTAAGAACTCGTTTACCAGAAAATGCTCGGTCTAATCAAGGTCGAGCATACTATGTAAACGGACGTTAAATTCGAGGAATTATAATTGCATCTGTAAATACTAACTTATTAAATCATAATAAGTTTTCTCCAGATTTACGGCTTAAATAACCTGTCTATTTATCACCTGGTCTGATCAAAATAGACTTAGGAAAGCATTTTAATAAATTCATGTAATTTATTAAAATGGTGAGAGAAATCCTTTAAGCGTAACAAACTGTATTTATTAAAACCGGTAGAAATATTGATTACATAATTAAACAAACCATAATTTAAAACCTTGCCCGGAGCAAATCCTCCTTAGCCAGACATATTAACTGGTAATAAATCTGACAGAGGTTGGACGTAATAACAGCACGGAGACGTGATTAGTAAATGGAGAAATGGAGAGGAAGAAGAATGGAACATGTACGTAGGTTATTATAAGTGAAGTGGGCGAATTAGAGAATTAATGGAGTGAAATGAAATACGGGAGTGAATTACTGGAAGAATGAGATGAGGTGAGTGTGAGTGATTTTCAGGTTTTCTCCGTGCACTCGTACAAGGCTGTAGGGAATGGGTATTTATAGAAGAAATTAGAGGTAGTCTTCCGTAGATATTTGCTTCTGATTGCTTCATTGATTGAAGCATTAATTGCAGGGGACAGGAGCTGAGTGCGTGAGGAAATATGGTAGGCGGTGCGGAGTAGATAGATATGGCGATTGAAGTTGAAGAGACGATGCGCGAAGAAGAAAACTAGTCCGGCGTTGATTTTAGTCTTAACCGCCTCTTAATAGGCGGTTTCTTCATGTAAGTCCGCCTCGCGTTGTGTGTGATGTCCGCCAGTTTTGGGCGGTTGCACCCGTGAGAAGACGCCATTACGGGGCGGTTGCAGCCCAGTCTCGTCCGCCACCTAGTAGGCGGTTGCAGCCAAGTCTCGTCCGCCACTTAGTAGGCGGTTGCAGCCTAGTCTCGTCCGCCACCTAGTAGGCGGTTGCAGCCCTTGACATGGCCTATTCCTTCAAACTTTGACCGGCTCTAGATTCTTCGTTTGGACTCTGTTTTCTGAGCCGTTTGCGTCTACGCGTTCGTCTCTTCGACTACTTCACTCCCGGCTTGGTTTTCCTCATGTTAAACCAATAATTTGTGAGATAAAAAATAAAACATAAACTAGAGGAAAACTAACCGAAGTGGAGAAATGAGCAAGAAAAGTTCTAATATTATACATGAAATACACCTAAATAACATGCTCATTTAGACACTTATCAAAGTAGTACCCGGTATGTAGTCAAGCAATGATGGGGGACTGCGACCATAAACCGCTTCAAAAGGAGTCATGCTGATGGAAGAGTGTGCGCTGGTGTTATAGCACCATTCTGCCCAGTGCAGATACGTTACCCAAGTGTGGGGAACGTCGGCCACAAAACAACGAAGGTAATCCTCAAGTTGCCGGTTAACAATCTCTGTTTGTCCATCTGTCTGTGGGTGATACACACTGGACATAGACAACATAGTACCCTGGAGACGGAAAAGTTGTTGCCAAAAAGAGCTCATGAAGATAGGGTCCCGATCTGAAACTATGACAGAGGGCATGCCATGTAAACGACATATTTCACGGGTGAAGAGATCGGCGACATGAGCAGTAGTAAAGTGGGGTCCTAGTGCACAGAAATGGGCATACTTGGATAAGCGATCAACGACCACTAGCACCGCTGTCTTGCCATGCGAAGGGGGCAGATGAGTTAAAATCCATGGAAAGCTCATCCCATATTTTACTTGGAACGGGCAGTGGTTGGAGCAAGCCTTTGGGAGGGCGATTTTCAGCCTTGACTTCTTGGCAAATACGACAACCCGCAACAGCAGTTTTGACATCTTGTCGAACCCCGGGCCAAAGGAATGCCGCAGTAAGCTTAGCCAAGGTGCGGGCAATGCCTGCGTGACCGCCTGACGGAGACGCATGAAACTCTTGGAAGAGCAGGGGCCGCAAGGTAGAGGACTCGGGAACAAAGAGGCGTTCTTTGTAGTAAATGAGGCCATCACGAATTGAATAATCAGTATAGTCTTGTGGCCGCGTGAGTATGTCCTCAAGAAACGGTTGACACTGCTGGGTTATATAAGAGCGCAAGGTGGTGAGGAGAGCCATAACCGGTCGGGAAACTGCTTGTAAGGCATTAAGATGTGCTTCGGAGATGCGAGAGAGGCCATCAGCAGGGCCGTTCTCCTTACCAAGGCGGTAGACAATTGTGAAATCAAAGCCGAGTAATTTGGCTAGCCACCGTTGCTGCTTCGGTGTCTGAATAGTCTGTGAGAGAAGAGATTGAAGACTCTTATGATCCATGACAATAGTAAAGCGGGACCCCAGGAGATAAGGACGCCATTTCTTGACGGCCTCGGTGATAGCGTACATTTCCCGTGAATACGCGGAGGCAGATTGCATGCGAGGACAAAGTTGCTTGCTGAAATAAGCAACAGGATGACCATTCTGAGATAATACTGCACCCACGCCGGATCCAGAGGCGTCCGTTTGGATGGTAAATTCTTTAGAGAAATCAGGTAGTGATGACACAAGGGCCGATGAGAGAGCATCTTTGAGGTGCTGGAAGGCAAGAGTGGTAGCGTCAGACCATTTGAACGCGTCCTTCCGCAATAATGCCGTTAGAGGAGCAGCAAGCCGAGCGAATCCTGCCACAAAGCGCCGGTAGTACCCCGCGAGACCGAGAAAACCCCGTAATTGGCGTAAGTTGCGCGACTGCGGCCAACTGAGGACGGAAGAGATTTTGTCCGGGTCTGGTGCAACCCCCTGAGGAGAGATGATATGGCCAAGATAGGCAAGGGAAGGGACTCCAAAAATACATTTAGAAGCTTTTGCATATCGAGTTTTGCTGAATAGTTGAAGGACGTGAGCAAGGTGGAGATGGGCATCATGATCCGACTATACAAGAATGTCAACGAAGAATACCAAAACATACCTCCGTAGGATTGGCCAAAACAAATCATTCATTGCAGCTTGGAAGGTGGAGGGAGCGTTAGTGAGTCCAAACGGCATGATGACAAATTCATAATGACCGTCGTGAGTGCGAAAGGCGGTCTTATGAATGTCCGCAGGCGCCACGCGTACCTGGTGGTACCCCGCTCGTAGATCCAGTTTAGAGAAGATGGTAGCGCCATGTAACTCATCAAGGAGTTCATCAACGGTAGGTATAGGAAAGCGGTCTTTAACCGTCACAGCATTTAAAGCCCGGTAATCAACGCAGAAGCGCCATGTGCCATCTTTCTTGCGAACCAACAGAACAGGTGAGGAAAAGGGACTCGTACTTGGCCGAATGATACTGTCGGAGAGCATCTCATGGACCAACCGCTCAATCTCCGCCTTGTGCGTGTGGGGATAGCGGTACGGTCGAACGTTAACTGGTTGTGCCGTAGGAAGTAGTGGAATAGCGTGATCACATGCCCGTTGTGGAGGCAGGCCATGAGGAACATCAAACACACCAGAAAACTGATCCAATACGTGTTGCATGGCCGCCGTAGGCGCTGATGGGGTCGTCATGGGAGTTGTTGCGGCAGGAGGGGCCCCACCCTCGGAGGACACAAGGAGATGCTATAGTAATGGGCGATGGTTTGACGCTGTTGCTCAATGCATAATTGTGAGAAAGATATATGGCCAAGATCCTCCTCAGCGATGCCACGAAGAGTATGCCAAGCATCGTTGATACGAAACTGCATAAACAAGTCCTTATAATAAAAAATAAATGGACCTAGCGAAGCAAGCCACTCACATCCTAGAATGATGTCGGCACCGTGCACGGGAAGTAGATGGAGATTGGTGGTAAAAGTATGATCAGCGAGTGTGATATGGGCACCCAAGCAGACCCCGGCACTAGACATGGCTTCCCCATTGCCCACCGTGACTCAAAGATGACGAGAAGGCTCTACGGCCAATTGAAGGTACTTGGCCACCGGTTCTGGATAAAGTTGTGTGAAGACCCGCCATCAATAAGACATACCAGTTCTTTCCCTTTGATCTTACCAAATACACGTAAGGTAGAGGGAGCAGCATGGCCCTCTAAGGTGTGTAACGAGACATGTGGTAAACTGTCTGCATCTGGCTCTGGAACAAGCTCGGCATCAGACAGGGGCATATCGGTAGCGTCAAAGAGGTGAGTGGTCTCGTAATCAGACTCCTCAGCAATGATACACATGAGAGGGCGAGTTTTACATTTGTGACCGGGGACGAACTGCTCGTCACAGTTATAGCACAACCCTTTTTCACGCCGAGCCAGTGCTTCAGCCGGAGTCAAACGTCGAAATTGCGGCCGAGTGGACGTAGTTCCGGAAGGGGAGGCCTTGGGTGGCGGAGCGGGTAAGGCCAAGAGATTCGGCGAAGGCACAGAAACAGGAGGAGATCGAACTGGAGCCGAACGCGAGAGAGAACGCGGTGCTGCGGCAAATTTTTCTTCAATAGAGCGGGCAAGGCCGGCCGCTGCCGTCACCGAATCAGGGTTGAGGAGAAGGACTTCGCATCGGATATCATCACGGAGGCCTGAAACAAAACAATGAAGAGCACTACCCGGTGACAGTTGAGGAACCCGTGAGCGCAGTGCTTCAAAATCCTCCATATACTTCCGAACAGATGAGGACTGGCAAAGTTTATACAAAGAGCCTTCCAGATTCTCAAATTTAGACGGGCCAAATCGCTCACCAACGGCACGCTTAAATGCTTCCCAGTCTGGAAATGGCTGCGATTGATGTTGTACGGTGAACCACACCAGCGTAGGGCCACTCATATAGAGAGAAGCGATGGTGAGCCGCTGTGCCAGGGGAGTTTCATGGTAGGTGAAAAATCGTTCAATCTGGAATAACCAGGAAAGAATGTTGTCGCCAGCGAACAGGGGTATTTCAAGCTTGGGTGTTCGAGGGCCAGTAGAGGAAGGGAGAGGGCGGTGGGAATAACGGGTTTTGGCAGTGGTGAGATGAGAAGTTAATTCAGAAAGTTGAGTAGTGACGGTGGTTTGAAAGTGGAGGAATTGATCGGACATGGACTGATGAAGATTGGTGAGTTGCTGGCACTGGTCGCAGAGGCGAGAAACTTGTTCATTTGTTTTCTTCTGGGAATCTTCCAAAGTACGGAGCCATGTCCCATCCGCCATGGGGAGGAACAATGAAAGCACCAATGAAGCCAATGGCTTCGGGGGGGAAGAATAACAGTGGATAGGAAACTAGTACGAAAGATATCTGATGTCATTAAAGATCAATTACCTCCTCTTAAATAGGAGTTTGCTACAGACGGTTACATAAGTAATCTAATTAATTAAATAATTACTAAAGGATAATTACTGAATAACTGCTAAAGATAAAGCCCACTCCTCACGTATGCAGTAACCCTCAACTACAACAGTTTCTAGACAAAGTCTTGAAGGTGGGGAGGTGGTCGACGTGCTCTTCTACTGGTTCCACGATCTGGGTTGGTAACAGTGTATGTACGGCCGGCGTAGATGCGTGCTTCAGTACCAGTACCGTGTGGGATCCATAAGTCCGTCGTTTGGGAAAGAAATGTAATTCGAAATGAAATGAAGATGTTTTTTCTTTTTCGTATCTAAGGAGATGTTCATGTGTTTTCGCCACTTGCAAAGTTTCACTCGTGCCCTTATCACCAAACAATTATGGCGTATTAGGGTGGAACGACATACCCTCCTATCTCAATTTTACCATGCAAAATACTTGGGGACATCTACTCTGATGCATGTTAAACCAGCAACGACATCTAGTCCTATTTGGTGGGTCCTACTAAGTGTCCGTGATCTGATTGATTTTGGTGGTTGTCGGGCAATTGTAAATGGACTTTCTACAAGCATCACAGACCGTTGGCTACCGTCCAAGCCGGGGGGTCGACTTTTTCCATGGACTCTTCCTCTATGGTGCGTCAACTATTTTTTGTTGCAACGCTCATTCAGCAACCCCCTCATTGGAATATTCCTTTACTTCGACAGTGGTGCGATGCTTCGGATATCACTGATATTCTACAGCTGCCATTACCAAATCCTAGTTTGCCTCACCCTAACTCAGGCGACTATTGGTACTGGGGGCTTTCTTCAACCAAGCAATTTACAGTAAAGTCTGCCTATCATGCAGATCAAACTATGCGGAATTTATCTAAGCCTACTGTCTCATTCTCTAGCCTCTTGTCTAAAGCATGTAAGAATATTTGGGCGGCTGAGGCTCTGCCATGCGTTAAATTGCTTGGGTGGAGGGTTCTTATGACTAAAATAGCTTGTAAGACAACTATCAAGGACCGGATTAAGGTTGACATGCCCACTACTTGCTCTTTCTGTAAAAGCTCAGAAACTATGTCGCATGTTTTTCTGCATTGTCCAGCTATTCAGGAATTCTGGAGAACCTTCAATGAGCAGCTTTCTCAACTATCAATTGATCTGGTGTCAGATCGGGCTTTCCAATATTGGTTTTTACACTTATGCAACCATTGACCAAGACCTATCATCGCCACTTATCTCAATTTTTTCTTGAAAATTTGGTATGCATGTTGTCAGGCTTCACATGGTCAGGTATGTACTTTGCTTTAGGGTGGAGTCAAGCTGATAGCTTTCTTCAACAAGCTTCCACCACATCTCATACACCTTCTGTTCAACTTTTAGATCATCGTAACTTGCACCCATCGATGGTTGAGATCTTTGTGGATGCGAGTGTAGAACGTTATGGCCGTATTGGCCTTGCCTACGTTGCTCGATCAACCACTCACTTACTTTGGGCTGGATCAATGGTTGACCGGGCGGACTTAAGCCCATCGGAGATGGAGGCTTTTGCCATCGAGGTTGCTCTAACTGCGGCTTATGATTATGGACTCCGGACTTTTCGTGTCTTGACAGATTGTAAATCGATAGTCCACTATCTCTGTGCAGGGGGGACAACATCTCTTCTACCATCAACAACGACTATCCTAGATCGTATCCTGGCACATATTGCCAGGTGTCATAATGTAAACTGGTTTTATATTCCTAGGCATGAGAATATGTCGTCGCATAGTCTTGCTAACCATGCCCGTGGTGTGCAGCTTACGGGTTCATGGACTCCGGCTACAATGTCGGAATATGTACTTAAACTTGTTTCTTAATATAATCATCGTTGGTTTCAAAAAAAAGGAAATGTTCGGCATTGTTGTTTGTAGAACATATTTGTAGTATATTTGGTAGCAGTTTTGTGTTGATATATTTACAGTTTAGCTGGCATATTTGAAACTAATTTGAAAATTGATATTTGGCCGTGCGGCATATATGCAACATGAGTTAGTTATATGCAATGCGTTTGCCGTGTATTACAATTATAAATATTATATTACACTACGTAACTTTAATTTGTTAGTAAAAATAAAAGGAAAATTCACAAATAATATATGAGAAAGCAACGAAAATAAAAATTTTAGCATAACCAATATTATTTCAATTATTATTATTCAAGTACAAATAGCAACTTTTAACAATATATTGCAATTTTCTATAATTTTATAACTCTACAAATATATAATCGTGATGAAACGAGGACTAGAGTTTCAAATTTGATGATAATGGTGCGTGAATTTATTTAGAAAAATTTTAACTTTTAATAACATATTATTTTTTAAAAAAACTTTGTATGTTAATAAATTAATATAGATTAATATTTTATATACTTTTTAAGCATTAAAGAGATTATTATTGATTTTTTAATTATATTAATCTCTTTGTATTATATTGAAGCATTATGAAACTTGTAAGAAATAAAATAACTTGTAACTAATGTCATAAGATAAGTAGGTGGAAATGAAGCAAAGGGTGCTACGCGAAGGAGAAAGCAGCATATGCTACCTCTCAAACATGCCGTAACGAGGCAAGCAGTAAAAACAAATAAAGGAGTCCAAAATCGTATAAGGTGGTACATTTGTGCTGCCCATTTGTGCAACATGTGTTGCTTGCCGAACGCAACCTTAAACGATTTTAGAAAAAAAATGAAGGAAAATTACATCCTCTACCTATGACGTCCGGTGAAATTACACATCCCACCCACGACATTTCAAAAATTACTTTCCCCACCCATTTGATTTCCCCCGTTTACATCTGATTTTTTCTAATTTTTGTTCAACTTAAAAGATGCGTAAATGTTGTCCAAAATTGATGAAACTTCACATTGACGATGCTAAGGTGTTATATTATTGTCCAATGTCAAGTCCAAAGCTTTTTAAGCTCATATGTGAATTGTGGAACCCAATGAAAACACGTTCAAAGGTCACATGCTTCATTGGGCCTCACGGATTACATATGAGCTCAAAAAACTTTAGATTTCGCGCTGGACAAAAATATAACACTTTGGCGTCGCTCTTGTAAAGTTTCATCAATTTTGAACAACATTTAAGCATCTTTCAAGTTGAACATAAATAGAAAAGTTGTCGGATGTAATATGGGTGAAACCACGTGGGGGAGAAAGTAATTTTTGAAATCTCATGGGTGGGGTGTGTAGTTTCGTCAAACATCATAGGTGGGATGTAATTTTACCAAAATGAAATGAAGGTGGTAAAGGAGATGTAATTTTTTCCTATGGGGCATTGGCATATTTGTGTTGTTTTTTTATTGTTTTATATGTGTCAATATATTATTGAAAGAAAAAATATGATCACGAGGGACTAATGGTAGACCTAGGTAAAGAACCACCTTAGTAAATATATCATCAAATATACCAGCAACCGTGAAGTTTTGTTTTATGAAACTCTTACTAAATAACACACAATTTTCCTTCTATGTTTTTTTTCTTTCGAATAGTACATTTTCTATGTAAAAAAATACATATTTGTGTTTTAGTAATGATTGTACATTTTAGTAAGATTAGTTTTACATTTTTTTTAAAAATACTCTCTACAGTTTTGAATCAAATAAACTCATAAAACAATAATGGTGAAGTGTCAAAACCAAGTTCTAGATTGTCGGGACTCACAAGTTAGTAAAAATAAAGATAAAGTTGACACCAATTTTGATGACATAAAGGATGTGGTGTCAAAATTTGGAATAGGATGACAAAGTGGAAGGAGATACGATTGGGTGCACGGGTTTTGAAGTGCGAATGGTGGCAATAGAGAAAATTATAAAAATTTTCCGAGGAAAAACAAGGTGATATGATGCTATGTTTAGTAAAATGACCCTAATTTGTTTATACATACTCGCTTCTGGTTTTATTTGTTAGTGCTTGAAATACTTTTGTCTTCTCCATATTATTATATCTTCAGAGTCAATAATTTTATATAAGGAACTACTGAACTAAATCATTTGCCTCGTCGTGTCCTTTATCAAGAAATTAGAGGTCAGTGGGTCATTCCTTTGAATCGTACCAACGAGAAGTTGACTTTGCGAGAAATGGAACAAAAAGCGGCAGAATTGGCCTATTTCTTGCGTATTCCGATTGAAGTATTTTGATATAAACCAAAGAATGAATGCTTTCTCATTTTGAGCTGGGAGTATAAAAATACAAAACTTTCCCATTTGTATGGTATAGCTTAATTCAAATTTATTCCGAATGCCTATTCAAATCAAAGCAAACATTTGTGGAACGTGAAAAAGGAAAGGGGGAACTAAGTTTTTGTTGTCTACAAAAAAGTCTTCTACTTTAATGAGTATCAATTTTGTATTATGGGTCGATGGTATAGGTAGCCAGCTAGCTCCGTGCTCATCAAGAATCCCCAAGGAAGTCCAAATTCCAGTTATATGTGTGTTCCAACCATCAACCTTCTTTTTTAAACTCATAGATATTAACTCAATCGAACAGACTTTTAAGACTTATTGGAAGGTCAAACATTATATCGTCAGACCTCAATTTTGCATACGATCTGATGTTTGGTTAACTCTTTTTATCTTAATGCTCTCACTGATATCTAATCAATAGCGAACCTGGATAGCTATTTTATGTCCAATCCCATTCATATCTGTAGAGGCAATTTTGACTTGTTATCGGCAACTAATCTAGTTTTTTAAATATATGGCATTCTCCATCCTTCGTTTGACGTTTCTTCTCGGAACGCTGTAGGATTTGGACCTACGACATCGGGTTTTGGAGACCTATGTCTACCGAGCTGAACTTAGAGCGCTTTCTTAACGTAGATTTTTTGAACCCACTATTTCATCATATGTATCGCTATATTTGGATTGGATGATTTGAATTGGATTCCAATGTTTCTTTTTTATTTCTGCAAAAAGTATACTTTTGAGTATTTGATTGTAGCTAGATAGTAGTATAAGTCTCTTATCTTAATTTCTTTCATAATTTTGAAATGAATTAGTCTCTATGCTATTTTGTATTATATAATTTATTTGTTGGTAAGATCATTTTCCCACAAGGGGTAATGAGAAGAATTGTAGAATAATGGATTGGTACCTTTGTTTAGAACGCGGACAAATGGAAATAATATTAGAAAGACCTTTTCAGTTGTGGCCTTATGCTCTAGCCCTAACATTGTTGCCAATACATTGTCCTCGTTCTCTTCCAGATTGTAATCTCGAATGAAAAATATAGCTCTATGCGTAAAAGCTCCTGTCATGATGAATCCAGTGATGTATTGGTGATGTGTATATGATGCAGCTTGAGTAGTAAAGTTTTGTGCTATGAACGCACAAGGGGGTCAATACCGACAAGAATGACAAACTTGGTTCAAAATTGGTTCAAAATTCGTTAAAGGTTCAAAATTCGTTAACGGTTCAAAATTCGTTAACGGTTCAAAATTCGTTAACGGTTCAAAATTGGTTCTCATCCTAATTTACTCTTATTTCCGTAAAGGTATTTGAGCATAATTTTTTTATAATTACATGTAACACCCCTACCATTAATGCCGTGCTTACCGTCCAATCTCCTTACACATCAGATACACGCAGCGGATACATACTTACATAATGAGGGTGATACAATGCCGTTAGTCACCCACGTGACTAACAAGGCTACTGCTACTACATACAACATCGATCTGATGGACCGGAATCCCGAGTATTACATATCTACCATACACACTCCATATACCAATACATGCTACAATCTTCCATTCGATACAATACTTCAAATACAATACAATATAATCCACATACCGAGTTTACTAAGATCCTTATACAAGTATACTACCTCTTCCAAGTTCATACGTACTCACTACGAGACTACTTACTACCCGTTCCTCACAAGCTACTTGCTTCTAAATACAAGGGTGTGCCTCCGGTCTCATACCTTGACCACACCCGCTTCGGTACCTGCACACTAAAAACGTTCCCCCGAAGGGGTCAGCTTTCGCCGAGCATGATAACCGCATACCCCGCGTACTAGTGAGGGTACGCCGACCACTTGGTCGAATACATGCGGTTGATTTCATTCAAACATACATGCACACATGCTCTTATACATAATATTACAATACATAATATTACAATACATTACGCAATACATACACACATACATACACTTCATTACATACAAGAAGTACAACATAAACCATCCAATACATACTTACCTTTTTCCGAATTACACATACACATTACATACACAATATACAAAACTTGTTAGCTTCATTGGTCCACCCGGGTTAATCGGGTGGAGATTACTCTTTTACTCGTTACTTCATACATACGCATACATACTCATACTCATACACATACATACTTACTTACTCTTACTCTTACTCATGTTAAGTCGTCGGGACCTCCGGCCCTGGGGACTACTCCGTCCCACCTCCGGGATTTACTTGACTCATCAATCCGGGATGCTACCCATTTAAGGGATTTGGGCCGCGGACCAGTTTAAGAGTCAGGAATTGCAGCCAACCTCTTGTGACTCCGCATCCTCACGCGTGGCCGAAGCTATATCGGACTTCTACTCATTCCAGTTTACTCACTTAAGTTAGGAGTTAGGTAGTTAGGAATTAGCAAAAGTCATTCATACAAGCCACATAAACAATTACAATGCTCAATACTCATTTATACAAAATACAATACAATACACCAGTACACTACAAGGTACAATTACACATCCTCATCATTCATATATTTCATGAATTATACAAACTATTGTTCAAGACGAATACCGAGAACAATGTAAACAAGCACAGGTAAGTGCAATATAGTCCAATTCATGCATTTATCTTATTTAGGTGATCAAATAAGCACACAAATCGGGGTAACCAGATTAGGATACAGGGCATGAAGAAATCATACCTTTCACCATTGTACTTGTATCCCAACGTTCCTCCGGTGTTCACAAATCAAATCCTATGATGTTCATACAATCGAATAATTAATCTAACTTATCATTAACTTAACCCAATTACTCTTACGTTTACTAATCCATACTTACTAAGTCTTACGTTCCAATACTTGTATTTTATTTACTTACTCCTAATTACTTAACGATGGTTTACTTACATATACATGCACATATGTATAGGTGGGTATACATATATATATATATATATATATAACTATTATTTAATTAAATTAATTTTTTTTTTGTGTATGACTCGACCGAACTTGCAAGTCCGGTCGCAAGTTCGGTCCAAGTCAGTAAGGAATTACGCTGGAGAATTACAGGGCCGACCGACCTTGGAAGTCCGGTCCCAAGGTCGGTCCATTCCAGCAAGTTTTGAATGTGAAAATTTTAGCCCGACCGACCTTGCAAGTCCGGTCGCAAGGTCGGTCCATTCCAGTAGCTTACTCGACGGAAATTTTTTTCTGGCCGACCGGACTTGCAAGTTAGGTCCATTCCAGTAGGTTACAGACGGAAGAATTTTCTGGTCCAACCGAACTTGCAAGTCCGGTCGCAAGTTCGGTCCGTTCCAGAAGCTTTCCCGTCTTTGTAAATCTGGGCTCGACCGACCTTGCAAGTCCGGTCCCAAGGTCGGTCCATTCCAGTAGGTTACAGACGGAAGAATTTTCTGGTCCGACCGAACTTGCAAGTCCGGTCGCAAGTTCGGTCCGTTCCAGAAGCTTTCCCGTCTTTGTAAATCTGGGCTCGACCGACCTTGCAAGTCCGGTCCCAAGGTCGGTCCGGTCCCGTCTTTCAGTCCCCTCTTTTACCCATTACTTCCCCATTGTTCCTACACTTACTCCCACATGTTTTAACACTTATTAAATCCTCTAATTCACCTTAGTTCATCCATCAAATTCATTGCTACATCCATCAATCTACTTACACAATTTTCCTCACTTCATTCCAGCACTTATACCAATTTTCTTTCTTCATTGCTACAGATTTTTAAACCAACTTCTACCATCCAATACTTCCTCTACCAATGTCACTCCTAGCATCCCAAATACATTTCCTAGCCATTACCTTACCTATACCCAAGTCCAACTTTCCTCTTACCAAACCTTGCACACTAATTCTTCCTAGTTCTACAATGCAATTTAATACCTCTTTGCTACAGATTTTGACACTTACTCTCCCCTTCTCTAACTACCTCTTCTAATGTCATTTCTAGAGTTCCTAGTACATCACCATACATTATCTATCTCTCCCAATCTACCCCTTTATCTTTCTCTATCAAAATCTGTTACAACACCTATTAGCCACCTAGTTTCTAGTTCACTAAGTGTTCTAATCCTAGGCAAATTTTGCCATAGTCTCCCCTATATTTTTATACACTCTTACCACAATGTTTCCTCACACATTACATAATCTCACCTGTTTATACACAACATCAATATACAAGCTCCCATACTCAAATACCAATACTAAAACACTACTAAAAATTCCTGCACTCAACAACCCAATACCCAACTAAGTTTCAATACATTTTACATGTCTTTCAACGGTTTCAAGCACTTAGATTCTCCTACACAATATATTACTACACAATACCATTTTCATTACTCATTTCAAACTTCTAAAAATCCATTACATACATATATATACAAAGTTACACAAAAGAGCATCCTTACCTTGTTTCTCCTTCTAGTTTTCTTTCTTCCTCTTGCCTCTTCCTTCTCTCCCTACCGGTTATAGTACTTCACCCAATCTATCATTATAACCCATACATACACACCATTTCAATACTAAAACTAACCCTAAGCATTATTTAAGCTTTAATGTAGGTTTTAGGGTTTTGAAAATCGCATTACCTTGCAAGGGTGCAAATGAAGCTTGGAGTGGTTCAAGAACAAGATTTCCAACTCCTTCAACAAGCCAAAATCGGCTAGAGTGCAAAGAAGCCAAACAAGGTTTTAGCTTCATTTTCGTTTTGCCCATGAGGCTAGAAAAACAAAGGAGTTTCAAGAAGATTTTTACCTTAAAATGACAAGGAGGAAGAGGTGGTTCTAATGGTGGTCTTGAAACTCCAAATGCTCCATACCCATGGAGATTAAAGTTGTTGTTTTCGATTTTTGAGGAGATAGGAATGTAGCTCTTGATGAGAGGATTCCAATGGTACAAGTTTTGTAATTTTTGGAGGAGATTTGAGGTAGTAACAAGAGGAGAGAAGTGGTGTTTTGTGTGGGTTTGTTCATTCCTCCATGGCTGTCGCTGGAGAAGGAAGAAAAAAATAGAGAGTGAGGGGGAAGGGGCTGCTACGTGAGTGAGGAAATGAGAGGATAGGAGAGAGAATGTGAGTGGTAAAGTAATATTTGTTACTTTTTGCTTTTGAAATGCTTTTGTCTTTTGTGAATAAAAAGAGAATAGAGAGTGTGTGAGAGAGAAAGCAAATCGTGACACACACAGCCCATGTGGGTTTTAGAATTCTATTTACAATATTGGACACATAAGTTTTGGTTATTTATGTTTCTACCCCACAACTTCTCGTTTTTGACAGTTTTTACTAATTGCTCGTTTTATTGATTTTATTGGTTCTAAAGCTTCACTAATATTTATTCATGATTATCTAGTTGACCAAAATTTGTTACGAGTCTATTTGACCCGCTTAAAGACACGTTTTCCCGGTTACCTCGAAAAACGCGTTTTAAGGTTCTATTAGCGTTTTAATTCATTATTTGGATCCGTTTTCTTCGGGAGTTGTTCCCATATATTATTTAGGTCTTATTAAACCTTTGGAATCCATATAATACGCTAACCGAGGTCTCATACCTCCTATGGTTATTTAACGCTTATTTAGCGTTTTCCGTTTTTAAGAGTTTATTTATTCTTTTGGATTTATTTTTCCTTACCAGTATTAATTCGGTACCATTAGGCCCTTAAATACGTATTAGATTAATTTTAATCCCTATATTTAAGTTCGGGGTATTTCAATCTACCCCCCTTAAGAACTTTGTCCTCAAAGTTGTTCGAGGTTATGGGTTTACAATGCTTACTCATTCTTACGTGTCTAGTACCAAAGCCATACCTTCTCCCTCCTTACAATTCCCAAATCCATTACTCAGGGTCTCTACATACCATACCATACCAATATACAATAGTTACTCCAATCCGCACTATTACTAATTATCCGGTTCCTCATTACAAAGTTCATACCTACATACGGTGCAAAGCTATCCCCAAAGCAATGCATTACACATACAATCCCGCAGGCGCTCAGGTCGTCTAGACACGGGACTCCTCTATGTCCCGCTGCCCTTGGAATAATACAACGTAATATACTACTATCTTCTCCCACACCAGCTTCCAACAAATACTTAGTCTCCAATCTATGGAAAATCCTTCCCCACGGCTACATAGAAATCCTTCTAAAACATACAACTCCAGATTCCAATTTGTGTTCATTCTTCTTCCTTGTGTGACTCATCTTGTGTTACCACTTGAGGGGAGCTCGAATCATTCGACCCTGAGTGATCACATCAGTGTTGACTATCTTCCACCCCATTTGTGTTCGGTTTCCCTTGATCTGATCAGGATCAAGTTCGACTTCCCACATCAGATTCAATCAAACAAATAATTTAATTGTTTTCATTTTCTATCTTCTTACTCTTTCTAGTCGTAGTTACGAATTCATACATCTCCAAGGATGGAATCCATCCATCCATCATCCTCACTCTACTTCCCCAAATGCTTTACTCCGTGATTCGATACCTAAATGCTCATTTCATCAACCTTCACTACTTCCATCCATTACTCACCAATATTCTAACTAGGGATTACCATACTTGTAAAATTTTGTTGTCCTCAATTTACTTCCAATCATTTTACCTAGGTATACACTACCCCTAGACTTCGTTCATCTACTACTCTCATTCATTTCGTACTACTTCTTCCAAGGCTACAATACTTGTGGAACCCCGTCCACTACTCATTACTTTTCTTTTACTAATACTCTTACACTGGTGTTACAAGATGGGTACATTCCTCCTATGGTATTTGCATATTTAATGCCTAGTTACCATAATTACAATATGAATGAGTACTTATGTTTATTTAATATAGTATCAATCATCAGTTTGGTTCTCATTTGTGCTATGCACATTATGGTTTATGTGTTTTATTCACAAAACTTACATTAAGCGGTTTTCGCTCTACCCCCCTTAAAAGGGATTACGCCCACGTAATCTACCATATTTTATTATTATTAAACTTTGGTTTAATCAGTCTGGGCAAACTGAAGCGTTTAGCTTCACTACCGTATACTATACAATATGCTCTGGTCAAAGGGATCTTAACCATACCAATGGTTTAGTCTTTACACCAAGAGTTCCTATATGAGTTTATTTAACTCATATTTAATTCGATTCTAGCCTAATCGGCTTCAAGGCATTAATAGCCATTGTATTATGCTCACTAGGTAC
Organism: Limonium bicolor; assembly: GCA_023374045.1. Lineage (NCBI taxonomy): Eukaryota > Viridiplantae > Streptophyta > Magnoliopsida > Caryophyllales > Plumbaginaceae > Limonium > Limonium bicolor. The sequence continues at coordinate 319,219,510 of CM041779.1, forward strand.
ATTAATCTCCTAGCTAGGGCCCACTAGCTTCTGCTGCGCGACCCTGATAACTTGGGTTATTCACCCTTCTTGTTATCCTTAATGTGCTATACATCACCTTCTCATCCGTCTATTATGGGAATAAGGTTTACTAAACAACTGCGGTATTCTTTTACCGTGTTTGAACTCAACGAGTTTAAGATTTATAACCAGCTCTCTGGTAATCTACTGCACATGCTATTTATGCTTCCACGATTATTCATTAAGCTCCTCCGACTTATTGTTGGGCGAAGTTAAGTCACTACTTAGTTGTAGTACTTCCTCTGTTGTCAATAGCTTCTGAATTATACCAGTTCTCCTGGTTCAGTACAAGTGTTCTTTACTTGTATGACCTTGCATTTTCTATGCGTCGGTCCTAGTGACTTTGATAAGTCTTCTTTCACCTTATATTCCAATGGAATTCACATCTTGTGATTACTAGTGTGTTGTACACTCTTCGTGCTTCTTTGGCCTTAGGCCGCACTGTATGTTGCTAGGCTTGCTTGACTGGCTTATGCCATGTTTGTGGTGAAAGGAAGGATTTACTACGGTTTACATTCTCCATATCCCTAGCCATCTCATTAGATCATTAGCTGAACAAGTGCAATGCCAAAACACTCAGTCATACAGAGTGCAGAGGCGTAAATGCTTGACAGTAAGTCACTTATGTGATAGGAAAGAATATTTCTGCCTGTCATCTCGTACTTATACTCCGTGTCATTGCTTAACTACTTCCTCATAGCGGTCGCCTGTTGCGCACCGTATTCTTACTCATTGTACAACATCGTTCTTACTGTCTCTGTTACTGTGGTAGTTTCTCTTTACTCACCGTTACTATCATTGGCACCATTTCTTATGGTGTGTATACGCTGAGGTTTCCTATATTCGTGTATATCGCGGTTGTCGTAGCATACCACAGTCTTATTATCTTCCCAATGTGGAGATGTCTTATTCCCCTTAGGTTTTATGTGTAGGTTAACTTACCTCACATTCTATCATCATTTGTGATACAATTTACCAAGTATCTTGGTTGACCAAGGATAAAGCAATTTACCGGTTTACAAGCTCTCTTGAGCGTTGGTCATTCATGGTGTGCAATGTGCACTCACATTGGTTGTTTTTGACAATTACTGTCCTCCCAAAGCTGAGCATTGATTATAGGCTCTAGCTGTGGGGTTTTATTCTTGTATGCATATCACCGGGACATCCCAAGAAACTTCAAGGGTTTTCTGGTTCCGTTCTCCAATTGAGAGTAATCTATTACTGATAAATGAAAGTTCTTGTTGAGGGGTTTGTCTCCACTCATAGGTCTAATAACAAGGTTTGCTATGTTGGTGTTTACGCAATGGTCCACCACATGCTTGAGTGCATATGGAGTATTCTTACTCCTTAAGTCGTAATGGTTTGGAAAATCTCATTTCCTTATTCCGTCACCCCTTGGCAATATCTATTGCGTGGTTTTATGGTTATAGTAGATGGAAGCCTTTTCTAAAGGTTCACATCATCACCGCATTGGTGGTCTTCGGTTAACAAGGGGTACCTTTCCTTGGGTTTCTCGTAGTGTCCAAGTGTGGGCTAGGCCAATGTTGGCATTATCATGATTCTTATGCCTCTGTGCTACCATTGCTACAGAAGGCATGAAGGAAATTAAAAGCTTGTCAACTGTATACTAGACTGATGCTCTAGTGACAGTGACGCTGAGTTGGCCATTACTACAAGCCACTCAGGATGTTGGGTTTGAATTGATGGTCCAGTTGTTGATTTCTTGTCGTATGAGGCAATATTTCTTGCAAGTCTTGTTAACCAATGGTGCCGGTTTTGCAACCGTTTAAGTTGTATAACGTATTTGGTTCACGACTTCTGAGCCTTATTGCTGCGAGCTATGCCCCTTGCAAGTTGCTTGTGCATGTTTCCACTCCATGTATACCCCATAGGTTGGAGGTATTGCTGGGCTCCGTGGTAAGTCGTGGCATTACGCTTCCGTTCATAGGAGACCCCTTTTGGCAATCTGGTGCTAACCAGTGCCTTCTGGTAATCTAGGGTATTTCCTGTTAAGTGAAATCCCTTCGGTGTCTTAACCGAGTGTTCGTTCCAGCTCCTGTATTCTTGTCTTGAAACTTTGTTTGACTGTTGTTAGTCCAGTCACCCTCAAGGATTGCTCCTGGGTGCTGTTAGATTATGCCGTTACATCCGGCTGACGTTTATGATATGTTGTCCACTGTACCGTCTTGTGGTATTGTACTTGAGTTGTCTCCTTTTGGGTTATGACGTCTCCCGTCTTTGGGTAGACTGTTTATACTTGTTCCCAGTGCTTAAGACTAGGTTTGGTATCCCCTTCAATGATGGAGTATACTTGTGATAATCTTGGGGTTGCTCTTGGGAATTCCGCCCCATTTGTTGAACATCGTTAGGTTCCCGTAGGCATTCGCCTTACTGTGTTTTGGCTGGGTATTCCATCCAGCTGTCAGGTAATTGTTTGGATTATTTGAGACATACCCAATGTCTATACTTACTAGTATGTGCTTTTTGCACTTCCTAGTTCTTATTCCTCATCTCCAGATGGATTCTCTGAGTTCCTTGATACTTGATCGTCTGAGGTGTCCGACTATTCTGATTTGAACTCACTCATGGTTCATGGAACGGAGTTGACTACTTCCCGTGCGTCGCACACTACATGTATACATACGTGGGGTACCATGTTGATACATTACCACTTACCCAACTATATGTCAGGCCCACAAGCTCCTTCGGAGTGCGGTCGTCCCACATCCCGTAATTGGGTACACTCGTAGTGTTTGTCACACGCCTAGGTGAAGTATTCTATTGTCAACTCCTCTTGTATCAATCTATGATACTCACCGTAATTCTGTTGGTTTTGTTTAAAAATCCAAGGTTTAAAAGAAATGTTGTGGTTTTGAAAGAAAGTTTTGGTTTTAAAATCATGGTACGGTGTCAAACGAAGTTCTTCATGGCATAGCCATGTTCGAAATCTTGACCAAGTCCAGCTTCCTGCTGACTGGTATACTCTTAATATAATGGTCGGGCCGTTAGGCCTTTCCAGGGTTTCGTTCTTCCAGTTTAGGACGTTTAATCCTGTAGTTGTTTCATTGCTGTCACGGTACATTACTATGTACCTGTGGTGTGTTAATAGTCCTCCTGAGTGCTCCCGTTATTACTGCACTTGCCGTGGCAAGTGCGTGGTACTGGTGGTTTTTGGGTAAACCGATATCGGTCACGGTATGGTTTTCACTGGTACTTGATAGTCTTGTTGACTCTTCCCTCGATCTTATCGATCTATAATTCGTATACTCGATCTTTTAGTAGCTTCTTGGTGGTCTAGACGTGGCTGTCGTAGATCTGGGTACTTCTCCATTCCGTGGAGATTCCCGTTCTATTTGGTCTAGTGTTGTTCCTTGTGACTCGTTCCCACACATTCGTGGTGGTTACTGAGCCTACCTCGTTTAGGCACCACTCTTGTAGTCCTATTGGATTATATTTCATGGTCGTTCTTGCAGTTGTCTGAGCTATACCGGCCAGGTATTGCAACCTTAATGGTGCCGTAGTTTTGGAGTTAACCGCTTCCGACTATGTCCTTAGTCAGCTAGCATACCGTTGGTGGTATTATTCAAGTATCACTATCCCGTAGACTTGTGTCTCGGGTTCCGTTGCTGCTCCCTTTTCCATTCCGTTGCACGGTTAGTGCTTCTTTCCTGCTGTTGGTTGACTAGCTAGGTTTCGCGACTGCTAAGCACGTCGCCCCATGCTGTTGTAAGTCGCAGCCTCCTCGTGGTTGGAGTGCTCATCCTACCGCTATTAAGTGCGGGTGTTGTGGTTCAACCGGGATCCCTCCCCGGGTCTTCCATTTCTGGGAATCTACGATATGTCCGGTTCTTTCCTCTTGTAGGAATAACCCATTACTGCCAGATCGGGTTTTCCCGAGTATGAGAGGGCTTTTCCTCTCTCTGGCGTCCTTTCCCAAGTTATACAAGGGGGATGCAGAGGGCGGGTCTGGTATTGTAGGTATCCGGTACTCACCGGTAGTTCCTAACTAGCATATCTCTAATGCTAACACTCAGCCCTTAGCCCTAAGCTTCTAATTCCTAACTCGGTATTCCTAAGCTCGGTATTTCCAGTCATCAGAGCGATACTTCGCTCTGATACCACTTTTTGTAACACCCCTACCATTAATGCTGTGCTTACCGTCCAATCTCCTTACACATCAAATACACGCAGCGGATACATACTTACATAATGAGGGTGATACAATGCCGTTAGTCACCCACGTGACTAACAAGGCTACTGCTACTACATACAGCATCGGTCTGATGGACCGGAATCCCGAGTATTACATATCTACCATACACACTCCATATACCAATACATGCTACAATCTTCCATTCGATACAATACTTCAAATACAATACAATATAATCCACATACCGAGTTTACTAAGATCCTTATACAAGTATACTACCTCTTCCAAGTTCATACGTACTCACTACGAGACTACTTACTACCCGTTCCTCACAAGCTACTTGCTTCTAAATACAAGGGTGTGCCTCCGGTCTCATACCTTGACCACACCCGCTTCGGTACCTGCACACTAAAAACGTTCCCCCGAAGGGGTCAGCTTTCGCCGAGCATGATAACCGCATACCCCGCGTACTAGTGAGGGTACGCCGACCACTTGGTCGAATACATGCGGTTGATTTCATTCAAACATACATGCACACATGCTCTTATACATAATATTACAATACATTACGCAATACATACACCCATACATACACTTCATTACATACAAGAAGTACAACATAAACCATCCAATACATACTTACCTTTTTCCGAATTACACATACACATTACATACACAATATACAAAACTTGTTAGCTTCATTGGTCCACCCGGGTTAATCGGGTGGAGATTACTCTTTTACTCGTTACTTCATACATACGCATACATACTCATACTCATACACATACATACTTACTTACTCTTACTCTTACTCATGTTAAGTCGTCGGGACCTCCGGCCCTGGGGACTACGCCGTCCCACCTCCGGGATTTACTTGACTCACCAATCTGGGATGCTGCCCATTTAAGGGATTTGGGCCGCGGACCAGTTTAAGAGTCAGGAATTGCAGCCAACCTCTTGTGACTCCGCATCCTCACGCATGGCCGAAGCTATATCGGACTTCTACTCATTCCAGTTTACTCACTTAAGTTAGGAGTTAGGTAGTTAGGAATTAGCAGAAGTCATTCATACAAGCCACATAAACAATTACAATGCTCAATACTCATTTATACAAAATACAATACAATACACCAGTACACTACAAGGTACAATTACACATCCTCATCATTCATATATTTCATGAATTATACAAACTATTGTTCAAGACGAATATCGAGAACAATGTAAACAAGCACAGGTAAGTGCAATATAGTCCGATTCATGCATTTATCTTATTTAGGTGATCAAATAAGCACACAAATCGGGGTAACCAGATTAGGATACAGGGCATGAAGAAATCGTACCTTTCACCGTTGTACTTGTATCCCAATGTTCCTCCGGTGTTCACAAATCAAATCCTATGATGTTCATACAATCGAATAATTAATCTAACTTATCATTAACTTAACCCAATTACTCTTACGTTTACTAATCCATACTTACTAAGTCTTACGTTCCAATACTTGTATTTTATTTACTTACTCCTAATTACTTAACGATGGTTTGCTTACATATACATGCACATATGTATAGGTGGGTATACATATATATATATATATATAACTATTATTTAATTAAATTAATTTTTTTTTTGTGTATGACTCGACCGAACTTGCAAGTCCGGTCGTAAGTTCGGTCCAAGTCAGTAAGGAATTACGCTGGAGAATTACAGGGCCGACCGACCTTGCAAGTCCGGTCCCAAGGTCGGTCCATTCCAGCAAGTTTCGTATGTGAAAATTTTAGCCCGACCGACCTTGCAAGTCTGGTCGCAAGGTCGGTCCATTCCAGTAGCTTACTCGACGGAAATTTTTTTCTGGCCGACCGAACTTGCAAGTCCGGTCGCAAGTTCGGTCCATTCCAGTAGGTTACAGACGGAAGAATTTTCTGGTCCGACTGAACTTGCAAGTCCGGTCGCAAGTTCGGTCCGTTCCAGAAGCTTTCCCGTCTTTGTAAATCTGGGCTCGACCGACCTTGCAAGTCCGGTCCCAAGGTCGGTCCGGCCCAGTATTTGCATTTTTGTTTCTGTTTTCAGTCCCCTCTTTTACCCATTACTTCCCCATTGTTCCTACACTTACTCCCACATGTTTTAACACTTATTAAATTCTCTAATTCACCTTAGTTCATCCATCAAATTCATTGCTACATCCATCAATCTACTTACACAATTTTCCTCACTTCATTCCAGCACTTATACCAATTTTCTTTCTTCATTGCTACAGATTTTTAAACCAACTTCTACCATCCAATACTTCCTCTACCAATGTCACTCCTAGCATCCCAAATACATTTCCAAGCCATTACCTTACCTATACCCAAGTCCAACTTTCCTCTTACCAAACCTTGCACACTAATTCTTCCTAGTTCTACAATGCAATTTAATACCTCTTTGCTACAGATTTTGACACTTACTCTCCCCTTCTCTAACTACCTCTTCTAATGTCATTTCTAGAGTTCCTAGTACATCACCATACATTATCTATCTCTCCCAATCTACCCCTTTATCTTTCTCTATCAAAATCTGTTACAACACCTATTAGCCACCTAGTTTCTAGTTCACTAAGTGTTCTAATCCTAGGCAAATTTTGCCATAGTCTCCCCTATATTTTTATACACTCTCACCACAATGTTTCCTCACACATTACATAATCTCACCTGTTTATACACAACATCAATATACAAGCTCCCATACTCAAATACCAATACTAAAACACTACTAAAAATTCCTGCACTCAACAACCCAATACCCAACTAAGTTTCAATACATTTTACATGTCTTTCAACGGTTTCAAGCACTTAGATTCTCCTACACAATATATTACTACACAATACCATTTTCATTACTCATTTCAAACTTCTAAAAATCCATTACATACATATATATACAAAGTTACACAAAAGAGCATCCTTACCTTGTTTCTCCTTCTAGTTTTCTTTCTTCCTCTTGCCTCTTCCTTCTCTCCCTACCGGTTATAGTACTTCACCCAATCTATCATTATAACCCATACATACACACCATTTCAATACTAAAACTAACCCTAAGCATTATTTAAGCTTTAATGTAGGTTTTAGGGTTTTGAAAATCGCATTACCTTGCAAGGGTGTAAATGAAGCTTGGAGTGGTTCAAGAACAAGATTTCCAACTCCTTCAACAAGCCAAAATCGGCTAGAGTGCAAAGAAGCCAAACAAGGTTTTAGCTTCATTTTCATTTTGCCCATGAGGCTAGAAAAACAAAGGAGTTTCAAGAAGATTTTTACCTTAAAATGACAATGAGGAAGAGGTGGTTCTAATTGTGGTCTTTAAACTCCAAATGCTCCATACCCATGGAGATGAAAGTTGTTGTTTTCGATTTTTGAGGAGATAGGAATGTAGCTCTTGATGAGAGGATTCCAATGGTACAAGTTTTGTAATTTTTGGAGGAGATTTGAGGTAGTAACAAGAGGAGAGAAGTGGTGTTTTGTGTGGGTTTGTTCATTCCTCCATGGCTGTCACTGGAGAAGGAAGAAATAAATAGAGAGTGAGGGGGAAGGGGCTGCTACGTGAGTGAGGAAATGAGAGGATAGGAGAGAGAGAGTGTGAGTGGTAAAGTAATATATGTTACTTTTTGCTTTTGAAATGCTTTTGTCTTTTGTGAATAAAAAGAGAATAGAGAGTGTGTGAGAGAGAGAGCAAATCGTGACACACACAACCCATGTGGGTTTTAGAATTCTATTTACAATATTGGACACATAAGTTTTGGTTATTTATGTTTCTACCCCACAACTTCCCGTTTTTGACAGTTTTTACTAATTGCTCGTTTTATTGATTTTATTGGTTCTAAAGCTTCACTAATATTTATTAATGATTATCTAGTTGACCAAAATTTGTTACGAGTCTATTTGACCCGCTTAAAGACACGTTTTCCCGGTTACCTCGAAAAACGCGTTTTAGGGTTCTATTAGCGTTTTAATTCATTATTTGGATCTGTTTTCTTCGGGACACTAGTAGGAAAAGGACCTACCGCAGCGGTTGTTTGGTACCTATGGCAGCGGTTGAAAACCGCTGCGATGGGTGCCGCTGCGCTAGGTGAAAACTCTACCGCAGCGGTTGTAGAACCGCTGCGGTAGGTACTCTATCGCAGCGGTTGTTAGTTAGAACCGCTGCGTTAGACCTTTTTTTAAAAAAAAAAAAAAACCACCTATCGCAGCGGTTGTTAATAAGAACCGCTGCGATAGACCTTTTTTTTAAAAAAAAACCACCTATCGCAGCGGTTCTTATTAAGAACCGCTGCAATAGGTTATTTATTTTATTTTTTCCATTCCACCTACATACATTCTACCACACACACACCCAAAATCAATCAAACCTGTGAAGATATAGCAATAAACAATGCCACCACAGTGGGGCATTAGATCAACCATTTCACCATATAAATTGCCACCAAAACTTATCTACGGGCAATAATCCACTTACATTTACAAATTTCACCAAATTAATCAAATATCAACAAAATCTTTACAGAAACGACAATTGTTTCATGAGAATTTCAAAATCATCCTACTCAATCCTACCAAACCCTAGATGCAACCTACATTAACGCTCATGAATTCTGCCCATTCTTCGAGCACCTCGGTTTATGTCCTTCGTTGTAACCGTCTACCAACTCTTCAAAAGCCTTGGAATTAACACAAAAAGAAATATGATTAGTTGCTAATAATACTTTGAGTTTAAGAATCAATGTTAAAAATTATCTACAAAACCAAAAAATTTCGAGAATGCTACTTACCAGGTCTAGAGACTTCTCTGGCAAGAGTCTCGGTCCCGCTATCAAGTCACTCATAAACCGAATGACATAGTAGCCACATTCCGAACCTCCCGGCTGCTGTGGACACTGCACATGTATATACGTACATATTCAAAATCGATTTAACACATAAATTATAATACTGTTCCTATTTTAAATCTAATGAACATATTACAAAATTTGAATAAGGACTACAAAAATACCTTGACTACATTCCACGGAATCTTCTTAAGTCTCTCTCCTCGGACTTGCGTCATTACAGATACAAAGGCACTAGAATTCATACGCACAGAAAAAGTAAAAGTTATCAACTGGATGATTAAGAAATAACTAAAAATTGATAATTAATCAAGTTAAGTAAATTCATCACCTCATCAACATGTTATATATAAGTGGCCTCTTGGGACGCAGAGATGCTGAGTCAAGCTGCAGGACTCTTGGCTCTGATGCTTGTGGCTGATCTGGCGGTCTAGAAACCTCCTGACTCATCCTCTCAGATCGGATCATCTCCATAGCTTGAGCGATCGACTGCTGAAACTCACTTCGTAGTCGCTGCTCGAGCTCCGCATTCTGGCGTAAGTGCTCCTCATATGAAATGCTCCCTCCTGCACCGTGTCTCGACCCAGGATTCCCGAAGGCTTGGCGTATACCGACATGACCGCCAAAGCCTACTGCACGACCCGGATGATCCTTCTTCCCGAGAGCGCGGGAAAGTGGATCATCCTGCCTAACGGGCTGCCAAGAGCCCTGGGTGATCTGGGAGCTTAACTCTTCCTGTTATGGAGTTTAATAAGTCAATAAGGATTCTTCGGTTTATTTAACTGCTATTGTTACTCTATAAATATAATAAACATTTTTTAAACTAAAAATCACTTACCATTTGGTTGATGACCTCTCTCGTGGCGTCATCATACTCAGCAGGTGCCGCCGGATTTGAAGGTTTCTTCCGTCGACTTAAATCCCAAACCTTCATCCTTCGTTCGCTGACATTCGAGCCAGCTGGCAGCAACCCCTCTTTCTCCCACTGCGGCACACGCTGAGCAATACTTGTACTCCCCATGTGATGGGGGTAACGATTTTTTTTTGCATTTTGTTGTTGTTTCTCACGTATAGCCTACATATAAGTATGAAAAGACAAATTATGCAAATAATATATGAAAAAGACGAATTAACCAAATGAACTGTAAGGACACTTTAAACATTTATCATACAAAAGAACAACTACTACTGTTAAACTCACCTTGAACTCAGGGGTCAGACGCTTCGCAACAAACTCATTCCACTGCTCTTCAGTAATACCATCGTATTTTTGCCACGGTGGTCTCCGATCATCCACATCTTCACCTTCTGCCTCCTCTATCTCTGCGGGCTCCTCACAGTAAATGTACTGCCTCGTGAGCAGAGATCTGAAGTCTTTGAATTGTGTGGCAATCCCCTTCATCACATCATCCTTCAGAGATGGATCTATACAGAATCGGTCCTATATGCACAAAAAAAATGGATTAGTGTAAAAAAATAACTATATAAATCTAAAAACAAACTATTAAGTGTAACAAATACCTTCAGACGCTCAAATATCTGCTCCTTCAACGCCTGAGGCACTTGCTTCCAATTGTGGTTTATATTGAAATATGTACTCACCAAATGCCTGGCTAGAGCAGTGTAATCATTTTTCCATGTACCGGTGGGCTGATTAAATTCATTGAACTCCAAAGGCTTTGTCGGGGGGCCTCTATTTGCTTTCAGCCCACGGGTTGCCCCTCGTTTTTTGGGTTTCTTGAGTGGGGGAGGAGCAACTTGTATCTCCTGTCCTTCCTGTGAAGGACCTGCTGTCTCGGTCTCCTGTGGGGTGGTCTGTACGTCTGCTTTCTTTGATTTCTTTTTACCACCTCGTGTGGTGCGTTTTGCCGGTCTACTATCCCCAGTCAGGAGCAGCTGTCCTATAGGATCATCAATAGGATCATCATCCACTGAGGAAAAAACACACACACATTAGATCAATATTCATGGAACGATGTATAATTGCAAAAATAAACATAAAACAATTCATGGAACGATGTATAATTGCAAAAATAAACAACAATAATACGAATTATATAATGTACTTTCAACCAATGGTGTTACCTAGACATAGTAACATATATCATGATCTGTTTTCTACCCAAACCCCCTCATTATGGTCTGATCGAGCGTAGATGGTCTGAACATCATCATTTTGTAAATCATCAGTTGAATCATGCAACCCTGTATGCAACGATACAGGTTCATCTATCATCTCATTATCATCATCGTCGTTGTTTTCATCCTCAAACAACACCGGTCTTCTCCCTGGAAGAACAACATGCCATCTACTAGCTTTTGGGTCTTCAACATAAAAGACCTGGTCACAGTCTTTACCCAACACAAACTGATCTTCCTTATTAGTTGTAACACGTGAAAGATCAACCAAAATAAGTCCTTTATCATTTTGGAGTCCATGTCGGTTGTCCACCCAATTGCAGCGGAACAATAGAAACGAATCAATGTGATAGTTTAGTTCCCATATGTCCTCTATCACACCATAATACCAACTACTACTGCTCATTGGTTGAACCTGGTTACCTAGACCATATTCAGTCACCGATGCTTCAATTTTTACCCCACTGTTCTGATGTATTGATTTAGCATCTTGGCGTGCAGTGTAGTATGTGCATCCATTAATGTCATACCCTTCAAACGATACAACATCTGTTCCAGAACCAACAGCTAGACATCTGATTTCTTCACTGACATCTTCGGGGTTCAATGAAGCTTGCTTAAACACATATTCCTTAAACCATTGGACGAATACTCGATTTTGTTCTTTTTTAAGCCAGATACGGTTTTTGGTAGGGTTTTGTCGACTCAACTCAGCAATGTGAATATCGAAGTAGGGTTCAACAACCTCAAGGTGTTGTAGTACAAACAAATGTGCCTGATTAATAAGATCACGAGAGATACGAACAACCTTTTTGCCAATAACTCCTTTACCCTCAAATCTACCATGGTGACGTGGTTTGGGAATACCAATTGACTCTGCATCGTTCAAATAACTTGTTACGAATTCTGTGACTTCCTCAGTCACTGTTGCTTCGATGATACTGCCTTCTGGTCTATATCTGTTTTTCATTCTACCCTTCAGAATCCCCATATATCGTTCGAAAGGATACATGTAACGTAAGTAAACCGGACCACAATATTTGATCTCTCGGACAATATGCACTACTAAATGCACCATTATGTCGAAGAAAGATGGTGGGAAATAAATCTCAAGCTGGCATATTGTCACAACAATTTCATGTTGCAGATCATCGAGGGTGTCTGAGTCAATTGCCTTGCAGCAGACAGCGTTGAAGAAGAAACATAATCGAGTTATAGCATTTCTGACATTTTCTGGTAATATCCCTCGTATTGCAACTGGAAGAAGATGCAACATTAACACATGATAATCATGAGATTTCATGCCTAACAGTTTCAAATCCTTCATAGAAACTAGGTTCTTCCAGTTTGAAGAGTACCCAGATGGTACCTTCAATGTGTGCAAACACTTGCAAAAACTTAATTTTTCACTCTTAGAGAGGGTATAACACGCAGGAGGTAGATATGTTCGCTTCTCATCCTCTATTGGGTGTAGTTCTTTCCGTATGCGCAACTCTTGCATATCTCTCCTCACCTTCAATCCGTCTTTCGTCTTGCCGGGTATGTTGAGCAAAGTACCACACACTGCCTCACCGACGTTCTTCACAATGTGCATGATATCCAAACAATGTCGAACAGGCAGATGCCGCCAATACGGCAGATCCCAAAAAATGGAACATTTTTTCCAAATGTTCTTCGGCGGCTTGGATGTGTTTCCAAAGACATTTTCAATGTCTTTTACCTTTGCATACACTTCCTCTGAATTCAAAGGCAGACGAGCCACACGAGTCTCGGGCTCATTGTTGAACAGCTTTCGCTTTCTCGAACGGTAAGGATGGTCTACTGGAAGAAACCGTCGATGACACATATAAACATTTTTGCCGCAGTGCTTCAGACGATCTGAACATGTGTCATCCTCACATACCGGACACGCTTTGAATCCTTTCACCGAGTATCCTGACAAGTTCCCATAGGCAGGAAAGTCGTTAACAGTACAGAACAACATCGCCTTCAGTGTGAAATTTTCTTTCGCATGAGCATCATATACCACTGTCCCTTCATTCCACAACAACTTCAGATCGTCGATCAGTGGTGCAAGATATACGTCAATGTTATGACCAGGTTGCTTTGGACCGGAAATTAGGAGTGATAACATAATGTATTTTCGTTTCATGCACAACCATGACGGTAAATTATAGATCACTAGTAGCACCGGCCAAGTGCTGTGCTGACTGCTCAACGTGCCATACGGGTTCATCCCATCGGTACACAATCCAAGTCTCAGATTCCTATCCTCATCCCCAAAATGATGTTTGAATTTTCTGTTGATATTTCTCCACTGAGGTCCGTCTGCAGGATGTCTTAATTTTTCATCAATTTTTCTACCTTCCGCGTGCCATCGTAAGTTCTTCGCATCTTTCGGGTTGGCAAACAACCGTTTGAATCTAGGAATTATCGGCAAGTACCACACAATTTTAACTGGACGATTTTTTTTTGAAAGGAGGAATCCTCATCCTTGTCCTTGTACCGGGACAACAAACATTTAGGACACTTGTCTAGATGTTCGTATTCACCCCTATAAAGCACACAGTTATTTGGGCAAGCATGAATCTTTTTATATTCAACCCCCATTGGACACATCCATTTCTTTGCCTCGTAGGTGGATGTAGGAAGACCATTCTCATCAGGAAGCATATCATGTATCAGCTCTAGAAATGACGTGAAACACTTGTCACCAACTCCATATTTCCCCTTTAAGTTGAACAAATTAAGTACAGCAGTCAATTTTGTGTATTTAACGCATGAAGGGTACAAAGGTGTCTTTGATGCGTCCAACAATCTTTGATACTCTTCCGGCTTATCGACAAAAGTATCGGCAACATTTTCTAACATTTCATCCATTTGTTCATCATGGTGAGTGGTCACGCTGTCATCGAATCCTGAATCACTTAACGGTACCGACTCATTGATGGTATTGAAGGTATGGGCGGTACTTGCGTAACGTGGATCATGAGCACTTGATGATGTTGAAGCACTAGCTGCAACAGTTTCTCCATGAAAATTCCATCTTCTGTAATGTGGCATGAATCCACGGGACTTAAGATGAAATCTAATTTCCTCAATGTCTTCATATTTCCTTACGACCCCACAGTCAACACAAGGACATGAAATCTTGTCCGCCTTTGTTATGTCCTTGTGTTGCACTGCCGCTTTGAGAAATTCTTTCAGCTTCTCATCAAAATAGTTATCCCCTCGATAACCGTACATCCAGTCACGCTCCATTCTATATGTGAAAACAAAACAAATGTTTAGATTGATTTGTCTTTCAGTTTCGTCTGCATTTATATATGGAGCATGTTTCTACTGGATGTACGGTTGCAACCAAACTCAGCACTACTCTATGGTTACAACCTAACTAACGTAGCCTAAGTACTCTAACTTCACAACGTAACTAATCTAGCCTTATTCTAACAATTCTAACACATTTAATTTAACTTCAACAAATCATTGCATTATTAAAACAAAAAATAAAGTTTAATTACTTACTTGTTTTAAGGTTGTACAGAGGGGGAAGCTAGGACACTGCTTTGGTGATGGGCTGGGAAAGTACTGGTACAAATCCAATAGCAGATTCAGAAGACCTGACAAAGAAAAGTAAAGATTGTTATACACAAATAACAAATAAAATTAATTAATAAGACTATTACGATTCTAGAAAAAATTCGGCATGACCTTTGCGTAATCGTGTTAATCCCATGCTTATCATTAAGCATTCACCAACATCTTATTTACCACGACAAATAAATTCCACAATTGGCAGCAACCATTCGCAATCACTCAATATTAACCACAACCACTTTTCGCAATAATTAATTAAACAAACAAAGAGAAAACATAGATGAAGATGTTACCTTTTCACTCTTACTTCACAGCAGAATAAATAAGGAAGAAGTACAGACCACCCCAATTACTGCAGACATCAGGGAAGCAAGGAAATAATATTAGGGGGGGCAAGAAATCCATTATTATAAGCATTATCATATTAAGAAAATAAAAAAGAGAAAAAAGATAGATGATATTATTACCTTTCAGCTCATGCTGCACAACAGAAGCAATGAGGAAGAAAGAGACACAGAGACCACCCCAATTACTGTAGACAGCGGTGAAGCAAGGTAATAATATTAGGGGGGGCAAGAAATCCATTACTATAAGCATTATCATATTAAGCACGTATATGAGGAAAAAATGTATCATCGTTTTTGTCTCCATTATGGTCGTATAAAATACATTATTAATTTAATGAGATTAGAGAGTGTGACTGAATTGGTGACTGTAAAAATATAGTCACTGCAAATTCCATAAAAATTAATTAAGATAACTTATAGCTATGAACTTAACTAATAAAAAGTATATTTTTTTAAAAATTAATTAAGATGATTTATTAGTAACTTATAAATTAAACTAATAAAAATATCTTTTTAATAAAGTTCCCTATTTTAACAAACATTGCCAGGAACAAACTATATTTTTTTATCGAGTGTACTTGTTTATTTCATTTTTGTAAAATGTTAGACATGGAGGACGTGAGAAGCTGTGACTCTCCATCAAATAGCTGGATTTGGCCTTTTCTACACACAGATATATATATATAATATTTTCACAATCAAAGAAAAGAATCCAAGCAACTAATTAATTAAAGTAGCTTTGTCACCTACATAAGATAATTATCTTAGGATCAAAACATGTTTGTACTCGGTTGTCTTCAGGCTGATCATTTCAACGCGACTCCTAAATGACCAACTTGATATCATGTTTGATTATGTTTCAGGTCAAGTCCAGCGGAAGAAATATTGATACATAACTTACTTATCGAACATTAGTAGCTTTTTCCAAAAATAATCTCTAGTAATATATTACTGAAGAAACAAGGATGCATTATCACTAGCATCATTGTAATTGTGACGCAATTTTCCCGTACCGTTTTTTACAACTTTGGGTTGTATGCAGAGGGCACAAACAACAAAAATATCAACTCAGGCATTTTATCGAACACCTTATATGCACAACTATTTATACTTGTTCAATAATCTATCTATATTCAAATTATGCACACACAACTAAACTAACAATCAATAACTATATTACAACAAGTTATTCAATCAACAAGACAATAATTAACATAATTTCGAAGTTAGAAATCGGATTCGAACCTAGGGTTCGCGCAGCACCCACGTACGACGCCTGCGACCTGGACTTGGGACGGCGAGGGCAACGGCGACGGCGACGGCGGTGGCGGTGGCGCGCGCGGAAGGAGAAGGTGGCGGTGGTGGCGGAGTCGCAGGCGTCGTGAGAATCGCCGTCGTCTTCTTCGTCTTCGTTCTCGCGATTACAGAGAAGAGAATGAGAGGAGAAGATGAACTGGAGCGATTTGGGGGAAATAAAAGAGCTCTATCGCAGCGGTTCCTACTAAGAACCGCTGAGATAGGTCTGCAAAAAAGACCTATCTCAGCGGTTCTTAGTAGGAACCGCTGCGATAGAGTTGTTTTTTTTTAAACGACCCTAGCGCAGCGGTTGTTATTAACAACCGCTGCGATAGAGTTATTTTTTTTTTAAACGACCCTAGCGCAGCGGTTGTTTTTACAACCGCTGCGGTAGGGGCGCTGCGATAGACCATTTCTGTACTAGTGGGAGTTGTTCCCATATATTATTTAGGTCTTATTAAACCTTTGGAATCCATATAATACGCTAACCGAGGTCTCATACCTCCTATGGTTATTTGACGCTTATTTAGCGTTTTCCGTTTTTAAGAGTTTATTTATTCTTTTGGATTTATTTTTCCTTACCAGTATTAATTCGGTACCATTAGGCCCTTAAATACGTATTAGATTAATTTTAATCCCTATATTTAAGTTCGGGGTATTTCATTACAAGTCTTGTGATAGAAACGATAGATATACAAATGACAAAATTTGTGCAAAAAAGGGTCAAGGGCAATAAAGTACTTAAAAATGGGTAAATTTTGCAAGCTGTTCCAACCACAAGTAGATGTGATTTCAAGATCCAAACAAGAATGAATACCACATAAAAGAGTCAAGATCAGGCTCCCTAATAGAACGTTTAACCAATCCATTATAGACCGACTTGTGTGATTTTGTTACAAAATTATTGATTTAGTTTGCTTATACTAATCAATGATAAATTCATAAAATTAAATATTATGTAAGTGAAATATTATAATATTATAATATTATTATTATTTTGTTTGAGTTCATTTTTATAATACCGTAGCAAGGAGTGTTATCTAAAAAAATGATTGTCTACCGTTTATAATTTATAGTTGTGTATTGTAAAAGTTCATAAAATTAAAACTTTTTAATTTTAAAAATAGACATAATTAAACGCATATCATATTAATTTATAGTTGGACCTAGAACCACCTAAAATTTAACACCTCAGATTTTACCCCAGAGTATATTATAAAGAATTAGGAAGATAATGCCACAAACGGATCAAGAAACGGAGATCAAACGAGTCTTAAAACACGATTTTAGGTGTGTCTGACCTTATGTCTGAACATTAATGTTCGGACAAGGTCCAAGATTCAAAAGCATATATCCGAACTTATGTCTGGACTTGGAAGTTCAGACACCAGTTGAAATACCCCAAACCTTGGTATGTTGTTTAAACATTTAAATATGGTGTATTAAGACTAAAAAGAGTCTTAGAAACATTAGTAAACAATTTAAACCATAGAAAACACAAATAAATACCTTAAAGTCAATAAGGGCTAAAATGTGCTCTAAGCTTGGGATAAGCTTGGTTAAGACCTAATGAGCTTACCAAGACCTTATTTATATATTAATGAACATATTAAACCAAATACCAAAGAAAACCAAGCTTGAAAACAAGTTAAAACACAAAATGTGCTTTAAGGAGTCTTAAAGCACATTTTTGAAAAATTGTCTTGTAAATGGGTTTTGAATGGCTAAATGTCCATCATTACTCTTTAATTAACATGTGTACAACTTAGTATTACATTTGGAAGTCTAAATCAATGGGAAATCAAAAATTTCACAACAATGTGCCTTGTTTTTGTGAATAGCAACTAAAATAAGCTAGTTTATAACATAAGTCAATATAAGTAAGTTAAATGGTCAACAAAGACTAAAATACCCTTAGTAACATAAAGGGGCCCGGTTTTTATGGTAATGAGTCACCACTTATGCTAGCTTATTAAGTAAAAGAATAATGATAAAGCAAATCACTATTTACTTTAAGCATAAATATCTTACAACTTAACTTATCTTCATTCTTCCTCATTTCTTTCACACTTCCACCGTCTTCTACCTTCCTTCTTGCTCTCTTCCACGGTAAAGCCACAGCACCACCATCATTTGTCATCTTCAACCTCTTGTAATTCCTAGCTCCCTTTGCCAAATCAAAAACCAAGACCACCATTCTCTTTGTCTTGTCAAGCTCTTCAACTTCATCCTTTCAAAACTCCAAGGGCTCCATTTTGGTGCCAAGAGGAATCTCCATGGGAGGAGCTTGAGCTCATCTTTTCACATATTATTGTTCTCCTTTGCTTCTAGGTAAGGAAACTCAAAGAAAAATAACATTTCCTTCATGTTTGTATGATGTCCGAAAAACACCGTTAATGGTGCCCTTACTTTGCTTGTTCTAGCTTCATTTGAATCTTCCAAGAGCTTGGTGGAGTCCTCTCTTGCTACATATCCAAACACTCTTTCATATCCAAGGTAAAACAATCATCTAAATGTTCTAAGGCAATATATATATATACCTAGGGTTTACAATGAGATGAAGCATAAAGCTTGCATACTCATTTCATTGTTTGTATATTGTTTAGAAGTTGACAAGCAATCAAACATCCTTACCGATTTTAATCAAGGAAACAAGAAAGAAGTTTGTGAGGAAAAGAGGTAAATATGCTAACCTAATGTAGTTTAATGTCCTAGGAGAAATGAGCCTATATTGCTTATTAAAACTACTTAAGGAGCTAATGGTAAATGACTTAGTAAAATGCTCTCAAGGAGACTATTAAAGGGCATATGTGTTGTTGTATGTATTTGCAGGTCAAAGGCAAATATAATGTGGGAAATTTAGTGTTTATGGTTTATGCAATTTAAGGGCCTAAGAGCCATGTTATTTAAGGGCCTAAGTGCCAAGCAATTTAAATTATGCACTATATTGTGATGTAGTGTTAAATGAGTGAAGTTTTGTGTACAAGAATGTTCTTGATGGATTTTAGTGTTCTTGGATGTTTAATGGTGAAAACGATGTGTTTTGGTGTAACAAGATGTTAGTAGAACCCATGTCAAAAATTAGGTAATGTATAAGAAGTTTTAAGTGTCTAAATGAGTTTAGGTGGACTAGGAAGTGTTAGAAGTGACTAGGTATATTACTAGGGAAAGAAAGTGTATTAAGGTGTTTTTAGAGTGTAAAAAGAACTTAGGCATTATCTTAGAGATTGTAGAGATCAAATGAGTGTTTTGGAATGCACCAAAGTCATTTTGGAGTGTGTAGAGATTTAGGCAAATTTTGGTAAATAAGGAAAAGTATAAACTTGTAAAGGGATTTCAAGAATGACATAAGGAAATTTGGTTTGTAAGAAAAGATGCTTGGAAGATGATGTTTAATGGAGAGGAAAATACTTTGGCATAATGGTTATTATAGGCATGAAACACCACTTAGAAATCTAAGGAGAAAACATTATAAGTGTTAGGAGTTTTGGTAAGAAATGAACAAGTGTTTAAGAGTGTAGAAAATGAACTTTCCTACACGTCCGAACTTCCGTCCGAATATGGAAGTCCGGACGTGCCCTGTTGCGTTAAGTTTTTTTTGAGTCTCGGCCACTGTCTGAACTTCTGTCCGACCCTAGAAGTTCGGACACCGCCATCTCTTTTCCCTGATTTTTCCTCGACCTATGTCCGAACTTAGGAAGATCGGACACAAGTTCGGACATACGTCAGGGTTCACCCTTTGAGTCTCGACTTGCGCCCGAACTTGGGAAGCTCGGACACAAGTTCGGATAGGCCACTTTGTTGGCCAAAAATGTTGTTTAAGGCTAGAAAACTTTGTCTAAAAATGGTGATTAGTTAGTAATGATGATGTGAGGTTGTCTAAGACATGTTAGGTGAGTTATAATGGCAAATAAAAGGGTGAAAAGTTATAACAAGTGTGAAAATAAAATAACTAGGTATGTGAAGTAATAAGTTAACAACGAACTAGTGCGTTAATTAACCGACGTTACTAAATGTGTATAGGATTCTCCAACGGTGGAAACCAGTCGAAGCAAGGACCGAGGTATGGTTTTCTTGCAGTCTGTTGCCTACCGGTTTACACCGGCTTGTGTGCTGTTTGTTTTTCTGTATGTTTATGACCTTGTAAGACTTAAGTCATGTAACGAGTTTACAGTTGTTTATATTATTGTATTGTTGAAGTGTGACTCATACCCCTTGTGTGTGACTAACAAGACTTAACCACATGCTGTGATTTGTTATTGAGTTCCAACAGTGAACTTCTAACGAGTGTTAACTGGGGGTGAGGAATCCGGTTGTCCGGTCATGCATGTAAGTATAAGAGTAGATATCTGTATCAGATTCGACTCTTATGATGTTAAGATTGTTCTCCTTTATTTGGCGTTCGATCTCCCGCTAGCTTCCTCCAAAGCTTACCTATTCTGACTTATGATCGGTTTAGTGGGAACATGTGTTTGTGTGGTGTGTTCGGGTCACAATATCCGATCCATCTATGAGTTAAGTTACTCGTTCGACTAACAGAACGGTAATGAGTGTGTGTAACAAGCTTAACATGAGGGTGAACCATTCTCTAGGCTTCTTATGTTGATTAACCTTCTTGGTTTGTTGTTGTGGGAAGTGTACTCACTATGTGTGTATTGTTTTGCTAAGCAATATTTCTTGCTATGCTATATATGTTGTTTGTGTAAAATCAATGCCATGTTATCATGACTATTAGTTGCGCGTATCCCGGTAGCCGATGGGCTGCGCGTTAACCATACCAGCCAAGGGTTGCTGACCCCCTCGGGGGCTCCATATTTTTACTGCAGGATGAGGATCGAGGAAGCGGAATGGCTATAGACTCTAGGTTGCAGGAATACTTTTGGTTATTTTGGATGTTGAGCCCGGGATGCGCCTGTGCTCCCGTGGCGATATATTTTGGTTCCGTTGTACTATAGTGACGGTATATTGTCGGTTTACAGTGAACGAATGTAATTAAGTACTCGGTATTGTATATGATGTATCTATGGTTTTAGTTCTATGCTCGGGAGTCTGATCATCAGACCGGTACACTTGTATTTATTCTGCCTTGTTAACCACGTGGGTGGTTAACGGCGTTGTAACACCGAACCGTTAGTTATTGTTTAGTTGTTTATTTCCGCTGCGATTTCAATTATGGTTAAACACGTAGTAGGGGTGTTACAAAAAGTGGTATCAGAGCGAAGTATCACTCTGATGACTAGAATACCGAGCTTAGGAATATACCGAGTTAGGAAACCTAACCACAGTTACCTAAGTGAGCAGTTGTGTAAAGGATAACCACTAACTAAGTGTGGGGATACCTTGTTGTCGGGGAAACGTTACAACGGTTGGAATCGATAAGTGTGCAAGCACAATGCTAATAAATGTTCGTGTGAATTCAGATGTCAGGTAGACCACGAGGTCGAGGCCGCAAGCGCGGCATTGGTGATACCGGGAACTAGGGAGAGAATCCTACGGCACAAGTCATGGCCGATGCTGTAGCGGCCGCTGTAGCCCAGATGGTCCCATAATTAGTAGCTGCAATTCAGCAGGGGCAACAGCCCGAAGTTCAACCACCACCGCCACCGCCACGAGAGACCAGCTGGGTCAAGGCGTTAGCTGATTTGAGACCCCCGTCGTTTAATGGGGAGACCGACCCTCGTAAGCTGGAGGCGTACATCTCCGAGTTGGAGACCGCCTACGAGACCTTGGATGTGCCTGCTGGGGCCAAGGTCCGTCTTGCCGCTTACTACTTAAAAGGTTTGGCACAAAGTTGGTGGAAGCTTGTGAGAGAGGACCGGATGACGGATCCTCAGTTTGGTTGGAGAGAGTATACGGCTCTGCTGCGAGCCAAGTATTATCCTATGCATGTACAAGAGGCCAAGCGCCTGGAGCTGGATAGCCTGAGGCAGGGGGATAAGATGTCGGTTGATGACTACTACAAAAACCTACTACACCAAACTACAAACTACACTACAACTAGCCCCGCTTTCCATTTCACCACACCGGCCTTATCCACCTCTTACCAGACCTGGGATACTCGAACCGGGTGCTGGTGAACTGTTTCTACAACGGTCTCAGCCACCGTCTTCGCTACGGGATGGGGCCAGCTGAGTATACTACCTTGCAGGTAATTTGAATGAAGTGTGATGTGATAAGTGTAATCCATAAGTGAACATTAATGTGAGTTGTGAGTTATTTGCGGTGCATGACTGACGTCCTAAATTCAGGAGTGCTATCATGCCGCTGCCAAGGTTGAGATCACCGTCCGTCTGAGGGACGAGGAGAATGCGCACAAGCGCAAGGCCACGAGCGAGGGCCAGAGTTCGCAGGGGTATGGGGGAGGAAACAAAAAGAAGCCCTACCCTCAACCCCAAAAGAGTCAGCACTAGGGTGACAAGGGCCAAGCCCAGACCACCACAGCTGAGGAGCCACTGAAGCTCACATACGCATATGCGGCGAAACCCCTACGCTCTTACCCGCCTAAGGGTAATTATTTAATCATGTGTGTCAAGTTGAAGTGTATGTTGATAGATATGAAGTGAGTATTGATTGTGTATTGTGATAGCAGCCAACACAGGTTCTGGACCGGAGCGCCACTACTACTGTAAGTGGTGTAACAGAGACCACCCCGGCAAGGACTGCAAAGGGAATGACGTGCAGTGTCGCTACTGCGAGAAGTGGGGTCACCGTGACTATGAGTGTTACCGGAACCCCAACAGCAGAGTCAATAAGCCCAAGGGGCAGTGGAAGGGTAAGGCCACAGCGACCATCGATGGCCCGAAGTCGGCTAACCAGCCACCCATAGATCAGAGGAGCACTGATTCCCAGAAGGGGAAGGGGTCGGGACCTAGCAAGGCCGCCCTGAATGTGGTGGACCGGTCTTAGGCGCCAGGGCCCTCTACTAGACCAGGTACCACCTAAACTGTTGAGTGAAATAAGTGATTGCATACCGCATTTCATGCATGTGTGTTAGTGAGTCCAAGTGTACTACCATGTGAGTAAAGAATTAAAGTATAATGTGAAAGTCACCTAAATAGGTAATTTGGAAATTTAGGAACCTTCAATATTTGTTATCCAATCCCACCCACACCAAACCCTAAAGAAACCACCATCAACATCACCGACTTTCCAATGGAGCAATGTCAGGTCATCCAACCAGGTATGATACTCTTAAATAGATACCTAACACCGGAAGCACAAATCCACATCAGACGATGCAATGAACTGGGAGCAGCACCTTGAGGTTTCTACACACCCGAATACCCGAGTGGATCGAGGATGAAATTGAAGTTGATGTGCATGGGTAAGGACTGGAATCCTTACACCAAGACATATCAAGAGGTGCGAGCTGAAGATGGAGCAACTGTACCGATGATACCTGAGGAGTTCCTTGCGGTCGTTAACCACGCCGTGGGAATTGCTCAGCAAGTTGAATCAGATTCAATACCAAGTGTTGAAGCAGATTTATGTATTATGAACTTCTACCAGAAAGGTGGACGGTTAGGGTTACACCAAGATAAGGACGAGTCACCCGAGTCTCTAAGTAAGGGAGTACCCGTGGTGTCTTGGTCCATTGGTGATACTGCAGTGTTTGTGTACGGCGAGCAGAAGCGTGCTGATCTCGCAAAGAAGCTAGTGTTGAAATCAGGAGATGTGTTAATCATGGGTGGGCAGTCAAGGATGCTATATCATGGCATCAAAAAGATCAAACTGAATACCGCACCATCGTTTAATACCCCGGATCTAAAAATGGCGATTTAATTACTCTAATAAAATTATTAAAGGCCTAATTGTGCCTAGAGAGTATTGGTAAAAGAAGAATAAAACCAAAAGTAAAGAGAAAACGCTTGAAAAGCGAAAAAACGCTAAAATGCGCATTAAATGAAAATAAGGGATATATAATCTCGTGAGGGTCCGAGATGGATTCCTAAGGCTTAGTTAGGCCTAATTATTATACGGGAATGATTCCCGAAGAAAACGGATCCAAATAAAGGATTAAAACGCTAACGGAGTTTTAAGCACGTTTTTCGAGGAAAAACCGGAAACGTGACTTTAAGTGGTCAAACGGACCCGTAAAAATTATAGTTGATTAAATAACTATAAATAAGTATTAATGGAAGCTTAAAAACCATTAAAATTAATTAAACGGCAAAATTCCGGAAAACGGACCCGGTAAATGAATAGTGTCGAAACCGGGAGACGAAACGCGTTTAATTCGAAAAGATGAAAAACGACCCGGGCTATTAATTAATGTGGGCCGGTTTTAATTAATAAGTGTACACCCATTAATAGCTTGCTAGCTATTAAGTAATAACAAGACAAATAAATAAATAAAGCAATAGTATAAAGTAAAAGTAAAAGTAAGTTACTTACCTTCTCACCTTTTCTTTCTTCATTCACGATTTGCTCCAGGCATTTCAACTTCTTCTTCTTCCTCTCTGTAACTCGCGACAACAACAGCCCCAAACCCTCTCCTTGTCTCACCTCTAACTTGCTCGTTCCTCCACCAAATCACACGAAATTTGTACCGTTGAACTCCTCTCGGTGAGAGCTTCGGTTTCCACCCAATTAAAACTCGATTCCTCCATCTTCATCTCCATTGACGTTGGAGCTTTTGAAGCGTGAAGAGCAGATTTCAATCCTTCTTCTCTTCCCTAGTGCCTTAAGGTATTAATAAGTAAGTGCTTAGATCATTGCAAGCTCATTCTTGCCATTTGTGAGATTTTTCCCTCACGTTGGAAATTCCCCTCGTTTCAGTCGAGACCGTGTGTTTTTGTGGGTGTTGGAAAACTTCTCCAATTGATTGCCAAGCCATCCATTTGGGTTCTCTAAGGTAAAATCTAGATTAAACTTTGAGAACTAGCTCTTAGAATATATACTAGGTTTTGTGGAGGAAAAGTGAATTGATTGTTGTATGTGTGTGATGGGCGGTGGTTGTAGTTGGCAATCCATAGCCCTTGTGTGGTGTGGAAAACAAGAGGAGAAAGAGAGAGCAAGAGAAAGAGGAAGAAGAGGAGTGAAAACTGAAAGTAAAACAAGGTAAAGAGCTTACCTTGTATTGGTTTTATTCCTTGTGAAATTGGTGTTGGTGTTGGATAAATAACCTTGAGCTAGTGTAGTCATGGTACTACAATATTGTTAGTTGAAAGAGAATGTTTTAATGAGGTTTATGTGTGCAAATAAACCTTGAAGTTAGGTTAGTGTACATATGTGAGCAAATGGGATTTTGATGTGTTGTTTATGTTTAAACCAAACAGGAGGGAGAAGAGTGTTTATGAGCTGATTTAAGTGTGGTGAATATGCTTAAGAAGTAGGCAAGTGCTGTCAAAATTTCCTAGGGATGTATGGACTTGAGTGTTTTATTCAAAGGAAGAAATTAGGTGTGTTTAAGAGGTTTAAGTGAGTGGTTAATGGTTTGGAAAACCAAACTTTGAAGGAGAGTGTGTTAGGAGTAAAAAAATGCCATGTGAGTGCTTGGAATGGCATCAGTAAGTGAGGTTTGAATGGTTTAAAGAAGAAACCAAATCTGTTACAATCTGATATAAAACAAGAGAAAAACTAGCTTGTAAGTGTAAGAGAATCTAAGTGAAATTGACTAGAATTGGTGAGTACACTTGGTGCTTAGTTTATGGTGATTTAGAAGTGTACTTAGGTGCTAAAACATGTGGATTTTAGTTGGTGAAGATAGGTTAATCAATGGGCTAAGAGAGAACCTGTAACAGAGGTAGAAACTGTCAAAATTGTGAAATCTGTAGCAGGGTTCGGGACTTAGGTCCAGGACCAAGTCCCGGACCACCCCTGAATTTACCCCCAAGACTTCTCTGCTTGTTTGGTCCGGGACTTAACTCCATGCCCAAGTCCCGGACCATATATAGAATTTAGGCCGAGAGTGCAGGTTGTGTTTGGTCCGGGACTTGGGATAGGGACAAGGTCCCGGACCAATGTTGAATTCCACCCGAGAGTTGCGATGAGTATTGGTCCGGGACTTAGGGTATGGACCAAGTCCCGGACCACCCCCAGAATCATGCCGTGAGTGTTTTAAAGGTTGTAAATGATGGGGGATTGAATGTTAATGATGTTATGAGATGTTGAGGCCTTGTTTGGTGACATGTAAAGGCCCTAGGAAGTGTGAGAAAATGTTAGAAGTGAGTGTGAAGTAAGAACTCAAATTAATAAAAGTAAAACCAGATAACGAGATAACGGGGTAAGTACGGGAGTAACATTTAATTATGCTCCGTATGACCTTAGTATTAATAATAATGTTTGAAACGTTGTCAGAGAATCGTGTGTGACCCGAGCATGGTGAGATGACACGGTAAAAGTAAAAACCCCGGTGAAAGGTATGATTTTCTCATACTCCGCGTGCTAACCGAGTTACGTTGATTTGTGTGTTTGTGTGCCGGTTTAATCAAGATTAAAGCATGAAAATAATCTCTTGTTTGATTATGCATGCCTTGTTGTATGTTGAATGAGCTAACATACTTGTATGCCGGTGTGGTCTAACATAGAGAATGGACCTACTCGTAGTGAGTAACGTTTGGCTAGAGACCCCTAGATCGGGTCGGTGCTTATGATAACGTAAACGTGCAAACACACAAACTATCCGTTAAAGTATAACGATAGCGCAAACATATGAACTCCCTAGAATGGGAGGAGGAGTACGGGTTGAGTAAATATCCGATAATGGTTAGAAAACCACATAGAAACAATCCACGAAACAAATGAGAGTGGAAAGATAAGTAAACCTCCTTCAAGAGGATTTAAGATAGTTCGAAGATGTGAGCTAGTGAAAAGGGTAAAAGAGACCTGAGGGATTAGTAACTCCCTTGAGACACGGTCGACCTCCTATATGAGGATTTTACCTGATATATGTAAATAACCGAAAGTATGAGTAAAGTAAATGTATGGGTAACTCTTAAAACCTAAGATTAACCAAACATAAGTAATGTTCCCAAGGTCATTAGAAACATCGAGAGGGATGCTTCTAGACTAATATACTTAATATTATTATAACTCCGAGAGAGGAGTGTATGGGAATGTAAGTAGTCCGAGAGTAGTCGGGCCTAAGTAAAAGAGACAGGAACTAAGAGAGAGTTCGTGAGCTAGTTGAACCTTCCCACCATGCTAGACCCAGAGTAGGGTCGAAACCGGGGAAGTAAGACTATGCTAGAGAGCCATGAGTTTTGGCCTAAGTATGTACTAAGAGTAACAAGCGTGACGTAGGAGACCTGTAGTGTCTCGAGAATCTACAAGAGCCTGAGTATAATTAAGCCAAGAGTGTGGGTGAGATAATAAGTATAAATAACCCAAGAGTGTGGGTGAGGTAATATGTATAAGTAACCCGAGAGAATGGGTGAGTGTAAAATGAGTAGCCCAAGAGAATGGGTGTGTACATGAATAAGTAACCCGAGAGAGCGGGTGAGGTATTAAATGAGTAAACAAGGCATAGTGAGGTATAACCCTCAAGGCCTAAGAGTAACCAGATACAACTAACAACCTTGTTATGTTAGTTAGGAATTGTGTTCCATGATTGGATGTAAATTCCTTGAGCATTACATGTACTTATTGTATTGCTATGATGCATGTTGTTTGACTAATGAACTCCATGTATATCCGACTAAGTGGTCGGCGTACCCCGGTTAGCGCTCGGGGTATGCGAATTTCATATGCAGCGTTAAGCTGAGCCCCTAGGGGCGATGTTTTTATTTTACAGGTACACCGAAGATGTTACCGTTCGAGAGTAGGACGGGGTCGGTGGTTTGCATGGGTAGTTAGATTTAATTACTTATGTACTGAAAGAGGTGTAAGACCGAATGTGTTGTCGGCATCCATATATTGTAGACTCGGTATAGTGACGACGTGAGTTGAGTATTGTATTTGTATTGTGTACTCGGTTGTTCCAGTCCATCAGACCGTTACTGTATGTGAGATAGGCCTGGTTAGCCATATGGGTGGCTAACGGCGTTGTTTCACCCTCGTTGTATTTAGTGTTCCGCTGCGTGATTAAGAGGTAATGATGAGATTAACGTTTGGGGTGTTACACATCGGCAGTGATCAATGCCACACACATGAAACCCAGACGTTTGAATTTGACCTTCAGACAGTTTTAAAGCCTTGTGTAATTATGTAAACTGTTAAGCCAGTGTATGTTAAGGATGTTATGTATGTGTTAGTTATGTTAACAGTGTAAACCAACGTATGTTGTAAAGAGTGTGTTAATGAATAAAGTGGAGTTGTTTGAAGTATGTCAACCGTGTTATTACCAAATACTTATTAGTTTGCCAATGAATTAGGCTGTGCACTCGGAACGGGAGGTATACTGAGTGTCTGCAATGAGGCAGAAGCCGGCAAGAGCGGCACAATCCTCACCGGTACCTTTCCAGTCAATGGCGAGGATGCTTCGATCTTGTTCGACTCCGGAGCCTCACATACATTTATTTCGCTATCCTTTGCGAAGAGGCTGAGGTTAGACGGTGAAGAGATGCCAGACTTTCTAGTCACTCTCCCATCGAAAGAGCGGATCAGGTGTACCCGCTACCACCGAGATGTTGTTGTACGAATTAGAGATGAAGAGTTTCAGATCGACTTGATAGAGTTCGAGGGACTTGGTTTTGATGTGATTGTCGGGATGAACTGGTTGGAGCGGTACAAGGGCAGAATCATGTGTGCCGAGCATCGTCTGCTTCTTCGGAGTCCGTCTGAGGGTTACAATATCTTACCGCCAGAGGCCCAGGGAGCATTCGACTCAGATCATCACCGCCATGGCCATGTATCGTGAATTATGACGAGGGAATGATGTATACCTCTGTTATGTCCAGGACATAGAGAGAGACCCAGATGTGAGCCTCGATTTTTAAACCCTATCCTGTGTTGGTTAAAGTTGATTAGGATCTAACCGGGTTTTAGGTCCACTTATAACCTAAGGTTAATAACAATGTCATATAACAATGATTATTAAAACCTAAGCTAGCTCACTGGAACCTATTATGAGTCGCCACCTAATTTTAACCTAGATCAAATTAGGAAAGGAGAGTTCGGGTTCGGGGGCTTGATATTCGACTTAATTAGGGTTCAATTACTTTCATTACCCCTAGAAGTCGTTTTTCCTCTACTTAGTTTAATTACGGCTTATTACGAGTCGTTTTAACCTAAGTGCGCGAGCTTCTGTTTTTTTGTATTTTTTAGCATTTTTTGACTGAAAATAAAAGTGAAAGTTGAAATTACCTAAACTAGGGTTTCGGAGGCAGAATTAGGTTAAATTTTGTTTCCGTCCGTAGCCACGGACCTAATGTCCGTAACCACGGACCCTAGTTAATCTATGTGAAAATAAAAGTCGAATTAAACAGAAAACAAAAATTTGAAAAGTCCGGGGCCACGGACAGGACGTTCGTAGGCCCGGACATACTTTAGCAAAACCTAAATTTTTAAAAATTTAAAATCCCGCCGCCGTCCGTGGGTGTCCGTGGCCACGGACAACCCGTCCGTGGTCCCGGACCATAGGTCCGAGATCCCGGACCACCCACAGACAAGGGTTTTATGGTGGTTCCCGAAGGTGTTTTCGGCTCAAAATTTATGCACGTGGAGCCTGAAAGATGTACAATATGTTAGTAATTGAAAGATCACAGTTTGGAGTCGAATTATGTACGAAACGTGATAAACAAGTAACAAGGCAGAAGCAAAAGTAATTAGCTATACAGAAGCCAAAAAGGGTTGGTTTGAGCCCAAAATTTAACAGAGAGTTAATGAGGTTGTGGGGAGTTAGAAAAGTAGAGTTATAACCTGTTTTACCTTCAGATTCGTGGTGTTTCTTCACGTCGGGAATCTTCGGAGGCCTCGTTGACGGCAGATCCGGAAGAACTTCGAACCCATCTTCTGACTCCTCATTGTTCTTGATGTTCTTCACGTTTTGGTGCTGTTTTGGTGAGGTTTTGATGATGGATGATGTTGTGGGAGTTGAAAAATATGTTGGTGTTGATTTTGGTGAGATTTCGGTGTTTGATTGTGGCTCCGGGGTTCAAAACGTGAAGAGCAAGAGACGGCTGCCTTCTTTGAGAGTCTAGGGTTCTTGAGGTTCTGATTTGATCATGGGATAATGTTCCTTATATAGGCTTTCTTAAAGATAGAAAAATCCGGTAAAAACTGAGATTTACCGACGTTTTAGCTCAAGGGCTTCCAAAAGGAATTTGATTATGAAATTTTACACATGGGTAAAGGATGATATTTCTGAATTTTCTAAAGTGGAATCGAATTTTTCGGATATTGGAATATTTTTAAATTCAATTTCTTGTCAGATTCAATTAGAAATTGCTAGAAAATTATTGGAAATTCGAAAAATCAAAATTCCAACGCCATTATGCTTCAGATGTCATCCTCTATCATGGGTTAAAATTTCAAAGCATTTTGAATTGATTTGACCCTTATTTGGAGGAGAGAGAAAGCCTATAGGGGGCTTAGGAGCGTTGAAAAATTACGAAAATGCCCCTGGAGATGACTAAGCTGTCCCTAGTACTCTGAAATGTGCCGATCGAACTGGGAACCCTTGCTACTAGCCTATTAGTAGAGACTCTCTTCCGGGGGGTGGAATTTTGGGTATAACAGATTGCCCCCCGTCAACTAGACTTTGTAATGGAAATGAAAGGGCTAGTTGATGCTTGAGTGATACCCCAAAATTTTGGATCTTAAAAGACCCCACATGAAATTGAAATCCGACAAGTTGTGTCGAGCTGTTCTAAGGCGCTGACTACCTATGAGTAAAGTGGAAGGGATGTCAAGCGATTCTAAGGCGTTGACTAACTATGAGGATGATATGATGTCAAGCTATTCTAAGGCGTTGACTACCTTTAAAGGAATGAAGTACACCGAGCATTCTAAGGTGTCGGGAACCTGAGATTGAATGGAATACGCCGAGCATTATAAGGTGTCGGGAACCTGGAATACGCAGAGCATTATAAGGTGTCGGGAACCTGAAGTTGAATGGAATACACCGAGCATTATAAGGTGTCGGGAACCTGAGATTGAATGGAATACGCCGAGCATTATAAGGTGTCGGGAACCTGGAATACGCCGAGCATTATAAGGTGTCGGGAACCTGAAATTGAATGGAATACGCTGAGCATTATAAGGTGTCGGGAACCTGGAATACGCCGAGCATTATAAGGTGTCGGGAACCTGGAATACGCCGAGCATTATAAGGTGTCGGGAACCTGAAGTAGAGATGTAATGAGATCGATGTGATGTGTGCCTAAATTGACGAATGTAAAGTAGGACCTATGGGTGCCTAAGTGGAATGGTAGGAAATTGGGTTCATGACGAGCCTGAGGTTGAGTTCATCTATTCTGGTGAATCTGAATCTTTGGCTGAGAATCTGCATCTCTGAAGAATCTGTACCTTCGGCTGAGAATCTGTATCCCTGAAGAATCTATATCTTTGGCTGAGAATCTGTATCTCTGAAGAATCTGTACCTTCGGCTGAGAATCTGTATCTCTGAAGAATCTGTATCTTCGGCTGAGAATCTGTATCTCTGATCGGGTGAGAACCTGTATCTCTGAAGAATCTGTATCTTCGGCTGAGAATCTGTATCTCTGATCGGGTGAGAATCTGTATCTCTGAAGAATCTGTATCTTCGGCTGAGAATCTGTATCTCTGATCGGGTGAGAATCTGTATCTCTGAAGAATCTGTATCTTCGGGGCGAGAATCTGTATCTCTGGCCTATGATGAGGCGTTTCGTACGGACGGATGCACGATAAACTTTATGCAAATGATCATGATGAAAGTTGATTATGAAAGTGCCAAACGTGGCAATGATGATGTGCATGTCAAAATACAATCAAAGTGTATGTAGGAAACTTGTCCTGAACAAGAAATCGTTGGAAAATGTGCCAAACATGGCAATGTTAAGGGTCAAAAATTGTCCAAAGCACTACATTACTAAAAAGTGTGCCAAATGTGGCCATGATGAGGTTTATGATACCGAAGTGTTTAAAGGAAAGTTGTTCAAGACGAGAAATTGTTGAAAGAGGTGCCAAATGTTGAAGAAAATTGTTTGAAGAAAATTCCGTTTAGCGAAAAGGAAAGTGAAATTCATTTCCTAACTATAGACTTCGGACTTGTAATTATCTCCTACGAGATGAACATGCCGCCGGTGGGGTATGGTGTATGATGTGAAGGTAAGGGCTTATGTGGGCCCGTGGTGTTTGATGTGCAGGTAAGGGCTTATTGGGCCTGTGTAGTGGAGGTGTGGGGGTAAGGGCTTATTGGGCTGTGTGGTGTATGAAGTGAAGGTAAGGGCTTATGTGGGCCTGAGGTGTTTTGTGGTGGTAAGGGCTTATGTGTGCCTGTGGTGGGATTGTGGTGATGATGTTTAAGCTTTGGGTTCCAATTGGTGTTGTCATAGCAATGTTGGAACCAACAATTGCCCCCAGTATTTTTCCCTTAAGACAATATGAGCTAGAGTTCATGGCAATCGATCGTTCCGATCGATTGCCCCCAGTATTTTCTTTGATCAAACGTGCGAACGAGTCTCATCCTCACAGGGTCAAAGCTTATGTTCTGATTTGGTGCTTCCTAATCTACACTCGACGTGTTTGGTGTCTACACTCGTTTCTCACTCATGGTCGTAACTTCTAGACCATTGAATTTGATATTTGATGAATTTACGCATTCGATCTGTTACTTTCACGTGATTGGACACACAACTATCAAGTCAGAAGTCTTTAAAGCTTATAACGTGGCCGTAGGGTGTGATGAAAGACGACAGGATCACGGAGGGATATTTGAGGTATGTGGAGCTTAAATGGGTGACCAAAGCTGCAACTTGTGTCTTCTCTCAGATTCATCTTCCTTGTCTTGAAGTCGTCTAGCTGCTTCGTGTTAATGTTGTTTTCGAGCTTCTGGACCTGGACCTTTGAAGTTGTCCTTTACACCATTTCTCTTCTCTTTGTCATTTGGATCTCTTCGAGGCACTTCGGGTTTGCCTTTTTTTTTTCTTTATCCTTTCTTGACTTTGCCTTCGGGGTTCTTGTGTTTCCCAGTTTTGGGCTTCGAGAGCTGTTTTGATGTGAGCTTTTTGGATCCTGTGTCACTCTGGGACCATTTGCGGATCACTTTGTCATGCTGATAGTGGCGTTGCTTCTTTGGACTGATGAGAACGTTATCAGAGAGTCGGACTCCTCGCGTCCTTTGGTCACCGGGTCGGGCATTCATCGTTGGCTGGGTTATTTTGTGGAGTTCATAATATCGAAAAGGAATATATGAAAGGCTCAGCGGGTGAAATACCCCTAAATTAATTTAAATTAATTTAGGGGATTTCTTTTATTAAACCTTTAATAATACTATTAAGTATTAAATTATTATATGGAATTATGAATATTAAATTATTATATGGAATTATGAATATTAAATTAATATAAGGGGTTGTGAA
This sequence comes from Limonium bicolor, assembly GCA_023374045.1. Taxonomy (NCBI): domain Eukaryota; kingdom Viridiplantae; phylum Streptophyta; class Magnoliopsida; order Caryophyllales; family Plumbaginaceae; genus Limonium; species Limonium bicolor. The sequence goes on from CM041779.1 coordinate 319,253,402, forward strand.
ATTTATTTAGGGGTTTTCTCCTAATTATTATATATTTGTATAGTATTATGAATTTAATAATAAGATTTATAAGTCAATAAATCTTGGGGAAATTTCTAAACACTCCAAATATATTATAAAGATTTTAGGAAGTGTTGGAACATGGTTTTGAAACATAAAAGTCAATATAAAATTCTAGAAACCTTAAAGCTTATTAAGCCTTGCTAGAGTTGACTTTTTGAGAATGGTCAAACTAGCCCATGAAACCTATACCAATAAATAGGTTATGGAAAACCATGAAGATCGATAAAAAGAACGTCAAAAACGGATCGTCCTAGCCAAAGTTATGCTAGTTTGAAGTTTAGAGCCAAAATTTTATAACTGCCACGTGTCAGCCTCTCGTGCGCCCCAACACTTAGTTAATTCTATCTCCTTGTTTTTCTCCAACAATCATCCGATTCTGACCTAACTTGTGACGGCTATATCTCACTCGTTACTTCGAATTTCCCAGTGCCGTCTTCTCTATTCTTTTCTCCTTAATTCCCTCTTTACAACCATAACTCATACAAGCCCTAAATCAATCTACATCGACGGGAAAGTTGATCCAAAGTTGCCAGCTTTCGAGTTCGTAACCCAGATTCCAGTTTTCATTCGATTTCAGGTAAAGTTCGACTTGCCATAACTTCCTCGTCTTTCAACCAAATTTCGATTTCTATAGCTCGTTGTGTAGATCTCTAATCCAGCTACAACTTTCATGTTTATTCCCAAGCCTGATTCGTAACCGTTTGGAAGATATAGTCGCCCAAAGTCTCTGATTTTTCAGCACATAAAATCATAGAAACACGACAGGTAAACTCGTAACTTTCGGGTCAATTTTCTTTCTGTATAATGCAAACTAGATTGAGTTCTTATTATCATTGTGTAGATCTATGTCCCATATTTCGATTGAGCCAAAGAACACAGTCTAACTCAATCTGTACCGCAAGTTATAGAGTCGCAAAGTAGGCTACCCAAACGGTCAAGCTCGAACAGTTTTCCAGAACCCGATCTTGAAATCGCTTCGATTCGAGCAATTCCGGTGAGTTTCCGATCAAATTGCTCCGATAATGTTGTTCGTAGTGTTGTTTTCGACCTAACCCATGTTTTAATTGAATCAATTACGTGCCATATTAAGGGAATTCGTCGGATTTGTTTTCGAATTGAACTCAGAAACTAATAAGAACCCTAACTCTCGAATCAGATTCGAATCTTAATGAGCTCTGCATTAAAATTGGGGAAATCGGTACCAATAGAACCGAAATTTGATTACGAATCCATAGAAACAAAAATCACTCAATTTCGTTCTGTAGATTTGGAGTTATAGGCGATTTAGTACTCGATCTGTTTAATGAGCTCGCTGATGAACTCGTCGTACAGGAGCCGTCCGATCTCGGTTTAAGAGATTGGACGGCCGAGATTAAAACATACCAGAATTAGTTTATAAGAGTTTTAATAAATTCCAGTAAATAGTCTTAACTTGTTGGGTTAATTTAAATATCTTCCCGAATGTATTTTGACTTGAAATTTTAACCATAGGTTCCTTATTTAATCTAGTTTATTTTGATGTAAATTATTATGATTTTGGAGTTTTTAAACATAAGTTATGATTTTTACAAGTTACGGGTTTTCTGGAATGATTTGGCTAAATTAAAAAGATATTTTTATGAAATAAAAATTTTATAATATGTCTAAAATGTTATAGTTACTGTATATTAAGTTTGGGAATTTTTGGGCAACGGGAAAAGGTTTTAAAAATTGTGTTTGTGAGTTTTCCATAAGAATAACCTATAATATATGGTTTTTAATGTAATCAAAAATTAAAGTATAGTTGATTAATGAATTTTATAGGTTGGGGAAAATATAATAAGACCAATTAACATTTAATACAGTATGTTTATAAATATTTTGGGTATTAACTTTAAGTGAGGTAAAAATTGTTACATATATTTATATATATATATATATATATGAGAGAAATAAATAGAAACTTATATTAAATCAAGGAATTTAACTAAACTACATTTTATTTATTATATATAATATGGAAGCTAATATGTTTAACTAAAACTAAGGGAAATACTCTATTTTATAAACCATAAATCAGTTGTGGATATGTCTAAAAGATATATAATTAAATACAATAGAATTTCTTAAAGAATGTTCTGGATAAATCTTGATATATGTGGATATATATATATATATATATATATGTATATAAATACAATAAAAATAGATAAAGGAAATAACATTCCTTGTGAGAAATATAATAGGAAGGATATATATATATATATATATATATAATAATAATAAATAAAAGGAATAAAATACCTTATAGAAAATAGGATATGAAGGAATTAATGAGTTAAACTAAACCTCTACATGATACTAATAAAAGAGTATTATATGAGGTGGTATTAATTTATGGTTATAGGTTGAGTTTTTAGTTATCTTTGAGTTTCTAAGATTTATATAAACCGTATTTAAACACACGTATTTATTTAGTCAATGACCACAATGTAAATCTATAATTTGGTTAAGAAATTAATAAGTTAAAATTTAGGAATATTTGTAATTAGTCTACATAAAGGGTTACACAAATAGATCTTATTATATAATTAATAATAAAATAATGAAATACTTTTACATTTAAATGTTCTTATTATATAAACAATAGTAAAATAAATGAGTTACTTTTACATCTACATGTGAAGAGGATAAATAAGTCTAGATTTAATTATTTCTTAATATTTATAGTATTGAGTAATAACTTAATATTTTAAGATAAAATCATTAAAAGGATTATGATATAAAACTATATTAAACTATGATTAGGAGATTAATCTAAATAATAATCCTTAAGTTTCTTGGAATTAGTTAAGCCATATAAAATACATTCATTATCAATATTCAGGATGTGAGTTTATAAATAAGTGATGTACATAATAGTTAAAGATTTACAAAAAGGTTTGCAAATAGAAATTTGATACTTAAAATCATAGAACCTTTAATTAGATGAAACTAGGTTACATAAGAGATTATATTGATTTACCTTTTGACACTGGAAAAATTAATGTGTCATTTGAATATAAGGTATGGGGATTTCTCAGAATATGTTATCTTATTAAATAGTTAACAGTTTCACTTACGATCCATAATTTAATTCTTTGATAATTTCTACCTTATGTAGATATATTGTCCATCCTAAATACAATAAAGGAAATTAATTTATTAAAGTTATACCTTTGAAACCTTTAGGTTTTGTAAACAATTTAAAACGTATTTAAGACTTAAGTTTAGTGAAGTTTAGTATAAAGGGTTTATACATAGCCTACGGAGGGAATGTGTGTAAAAATAGAACATTTAGGAAATTAAATGTAAGTAAGGATACATAAAAGATTATCTTAAAAACCACCTTATTATATAGTTAGATAAAGTAAATAATATACCCTGTGGATACTAAATGTAAGAGTTCTATGAGTCAAGTTAATTATAATATGGTTATTTCAGATGAAAAGTAATTTAACATCTTATGACAAGATTTTAGATGGTTGTAATTAAAGTTATCTGAACTAAAGATAAGATATAATGAGTTTAGTAACTCGATTAAGTTATAATAAAATGCGTCTACAACACTATGATTCCCATATACAAGATGTAGATCTTAAATAGGTTAAGGGGAAGACTTAAACATAATGGATTATCTAGTAGATATTGGTAACTTACATAATCATGCATTGTGAATAATAGTATAGTATTCTAAGATGAACCCATCATAGGTCATAATACAATGTTTATTCTGAATTAAGGATAAAGTATTGAGCCTAAGTTATTATTTAAAAGTGAGGATTATGGTTAAGTATGAATAAAGTGGATAAGAGTGGAACAATTAACAAGTGTTAGAAGAATACATTCCTTGGTCTTACAACCTTGAGTAATACAACATTCTCAGACAAGTCAAAGGTTATACATAACATTTAAGTGAGGGACAGTTGGGACTTAGAAATAAGAGTGAGGAGTTTATTTAAGCTTAACGTAGGCTACCAGTGATTGATGATAGACTACCTTTAATATTCTTCAGAGTACTGTTGATTGTTTGCGCAAGTTGACTAGAACTGCTACAGCGTTATCCAGGTACAATTTCTCGTACTCAGCTTGTTGTGTTTTGGACTCTATGGAATGTTTTGTACGATTTCTCGTACTCAGCTTGTTGTGTTTTGGACCTTATGGAATGTTTTGTACGGTTTCTCGTACTACGTTATTTTGGCTGATTGACTTGTAGAATGTTTTGGAAAACGCTAACTGGCTTTAAGAGGAACTTCTAAAAAAGGAAATGGTTGTGTGACTGACCCAGCTTGTGCGACTAACTGAGCCTTGGATGTGGAACTCACTTGGGTATTGGTTTCTTCTACTTGGTTGCCCGTTAGACATTGGCTGCTTAGGGTTTACGCTTCTGCACTCTGTAGGACTGAGTGTTTTAGTATTGCTCTGGGTAGTTGGTGATCTAGCGGGATTTTGGAAAAGGTCAATCTTGGAAATCTTTCTTTCGACGTGCGCGGTCTTTAATGGTAACAGTAGGGGGCTGTATATCCCTCGCCCATAGGGGCATTGATATTTGACAGTGAGGGGCTGTATATCCCCTGTCCTTAGTGGACGTGATAGACAGTGGGGCTTATATCCCCTGTCCTTAGTGGACGTGATAGACAGTGAGGGGCTGTATATCCCCTGTCCTTAGTGGACGTGATAAACAGTGAGGGGCTGTATATCCCCTGTCCTAAAAGGACGTGATTGGCGGTGGGGGCCATCTCTCCCAGTTGAATTATTCCACTCTCGAGTTCTTGGTTCTTGGATCTACTTTATCATTCCTAGTCCTTTGTGGCTATCTGGGTTTTTCTACTCCTAACGGGAATTGGTTCTAACATCAACAATGGATGCTTGCTAACTATGTGGTGTGACTACTACTTAAGTGGATGACTTGGTTTGGAAGTTCTTTATCTTTGTCTTGTTTTCCTTTCTCTTTAAACTTGATTGTTTGAGGTGCTTTATCTCTGTTTTACTTTTAAGAGTTGTTTTCATGTTACTGTTTATTTTGAAGAGTTATGTTTTATAAGTTTGTTTTTGGAGAATTGTACCAGTTCCATTCCAGGGAACTGACCCGCCCCTTTCGGGGTGGGCTGCTTGGTTTCATCTTGCAGGTACGAATTGATTTACAGGTGGCCACGAAGAGAATGAGCGTTTGAGATGGGACTAGGTTTTGTGGAGAGTTAATGTGTTTAATTTCTATTATGTTTGTGTTAAGTTTTTCTCGAGTTCAGACCGTAGCTTTTGTAGATTGTAAGTTGTAATTGGTGAGGTTTGGTGCCGGGTGTTTGGAACCCGATGGTCTGTAATCGCCTTAGAGTTTTATTTCCGCTGTATTTATGGTTAATAGGGGCGTTACAGCGGGGGTGCCTAGGGTTTAATGTCAGGGTTCACAAGCTTTTGGCTACGTGGTGTTGTACCTAGGTGCTTCGTCATTCTTGATAGTTGTGTATCCGCTCTTTGTTACTTTTCGTAGGTCTAAGAGTAAATTTACAAATTATCTCCTTCGGTCGGAGTTATGCCATTTACCTTACCTTTGAATGTGGTCTCATCGGAGTCGTGTAAAAATGACACGCTTGTTCACTCATGGTTTTTCCGCTCAAGACACTCTCGTGAATTTCACTCAGAGATTAGTTCACACGCTTAACCGAAAGATTCGAAGACAATGATTCTAAACTCGGATTGCCCCCAGTATTGATTTGGGGTTTGTGACAACAGTTTGATAGATGTGGGCCTTGAACCTCATTGAGGGTTGTTTGGATATTATGGGGTGAGTTGTGGTGTTTGGTTAGGCCTGTTCAAATTTTTAGAAACAAGAGACAAGTCGTTCCATTGCATAGTCAGAAAATGATTACTTCGTGATCCTTGAAAGACATGAGTGCTCTTTTTTTTAAGTTTTTTCGAATTAATGAATGATGCTTTGTACAAAAATTATGAAAATGGAACTATGTTTTATTCAACGAAAAATAAAGTTGGAAATTACAAACTCGGGAAAACTACCGAAAATGATCAGGGAAACTAACTACTACAAAAGTTGAAGGACGACTAATCAAAGAAAAGAAACGCATTTAATGAGAAAAAACAACATTTCTGATGATGCTTGGGCATGCGTGCTCTGCGCTCTCCACCACGTTCTTATAATTGGAGCCCTTGGTCGATCAGGTCCTGGATTTTGTGTTGTAGGGCCCTGCAGTGGTCAGTGTCGTGACCGGGCAGCTGATGGAAGTGACAAAATTGATTAAGATCCTTCCCCAAATGAGTAGTTCCTGGCCTCAGGGCGAGCGGTTGCATCGGATATCTTCCTCGAAGCTCCTCAAGTGCTTGTCTTGGTGTTCGGCCGATGTCTGTAAACTCTCTCTGTCGAGAACTCCGTCGGGATGGTTCTACTGTCCCAACGCTCCAACTAGGTCCTCTTCACTGTCGATCACTGCCCTCCTCATGTTGCCTGGTTCTCTTACGGGTGCAGCTTTGGATGCAAGTTGCTGCTCCTGGTTGTCTGATCACTTTCCTGAGTTCTGTAGCAATTTCTTTGACATTCTCCTCCGATCCTCGGACCCTAATGGAGCCAACTTCAATGCAGTCATAAAGGGTGTTGAGAAGCCTGTCCACTAACTCATCCTGAGCTTGACGTTCAGACTCGAGGGAAAGAGCTTTTGCTTTCAACTCTTCGATAACAGCAACGTAGTTAGATTCCACGGCGTCCATGGCAACACTATGCCTCTGCTCCATGGCTTCCATGGTGGCCATGTGCTTTTGTTCCAAAATTGCGAGCTGGGCTTCCATGTCGATTGGACCGCACTTAGGACTTGAGTCTACCTGTGTCCAAGGTGTCCATTATTAGCTAACAAAAGGAAGTGGGCTGAAAGATACTAAGGTGAGAATGACGCTTCATAAGATAGATCAAAACCGACTTAGGCTGAAAGCAAGTGGGCCAGGATACCCAGAGAATGAGGTGTTTGGGCTGGAGTATCTCTCAGACTATGAACTGGAATTTGGACTGAAATGTTAACAGATGGCTTTGATTGGGCCTGAGAGGTGACACCTAGATCTAGGGTTTGGGGCTAGGGCCCGAATAAGAAGTCTACCTAGTCTAGAATGAGCCCTTGGGTCGGAATGTGTTTGGGCCTGGAGTAAAGCACATGGGTTGGAATGGTCCCTAAATCACAAATGGGCCTAACTTTCTTTGGGCCAGAGAAGATGGTTGCTAAGCAGAAAAAGATTTTATTTTCAGAACTTGTGGGTTATTTCAAGTTCAGGTGGATTTCTTTTTTTTGGGCCTGGAACTAATTGGATAATTCAAATTGGGCCAGAAGAGAAATCACCTAAGTCTAAGCTTTTGGGCCGAAGCCCGAATGACTCACATATTAAACCAAACAGGACCTCTGGGCCACAAACAAGTAGAGCCGCCAATTTGGTTGGGCTAGGTTAATGTAGGAGAAGTTCCTATCAATCTCTAGGCTGGGTAATGGGCCGATCATACAAGCAAACAAAGCCCACACAAATTCAACGTGTCCTCACTTGACGGTTAAATCAATTTGGGTATGGATCGATCCGGAGAGGTGCTTGGGGCTTGGGCCCAGGTCGCCACAAAGGAATAGGGCTTGCACGCTATTCTCTTTGGGCTTCCCCACTTTTTTCACATCACCTGAAGGTGTGCGTCTGCGGCCGGGTCTTTGACTGACCAAACAATGGGCTAGGTAAGGACACTGCCAGGAAAACGCTTGGGGCTAAAGCCTAGGTATTAAGGGGATGTTGTTAGACGACATCCTCCTCTTTTTCCCCGCTTATTCACATCACCTAAAAGGTGTGAGTCCCTGACAGGGGACCCTCAAATGGGTCCCGGGGTGAAATCGGTTTGTATGGACCCTCGCTCTCATATGATGCAAAGGTACAGAAATTAAAGTGCGCACAAGAGTAAACAAACAAAGTAATAAAGCCATAAATAAACAACTTCGAGTTAAGCCCTCTTTCTTAAAATTAAACAAGTTAAAATTAAGAGTTTGTCCCCAGCAGAGTCGCCAGTCTGTGAGCCTCGATTTTTAAACCCTATCCTGTGTTGGTTAAAGCTGATTAGGATCTAACCGGGTTTTAGGTCCACTTATAACCTAAGGTTAATAACTATGTCATATAACAATGATTATTAAAACCTAAGCTAGCTCACTGGAACCTATTATGAGTTACCACCTAATTTTAACCTAGATCAAATTAGGAAAGGAGAGTTCGGGTTTGGGGGCTTGATATTCGACTTAATTAGGGTTCAATTACTTTCATTACCCCTAGAAGTCGTTTTTCCTCTACTTAGTTTAATTACGGCTTATTACGAGTCGTTTTAACCTAAGTGCGCGAGCTTCTGTTTTTTTTAGCATTTTTTGACTGAAAATAAAAGTGAAAGTTGAAATTACCTAAACTAGGGTTTCGGAGGCAGAATTAGGTCAAATTTTGTTTCCGTCCGTAGCCACGGACCTAATGTCCGTAACCACGGACCCTAGTTAATCTATGTAAAAATAAAAGTCGAATTAAACAGAAAACAAAATTTTGAAAAGTCGGGGCCACGGACAGGACGTCCGTAGGCCCGGACATACTTTAGCAAAACCTAAATTTTTAAAAATTTAAAATCCCGCCGCCGTCCATGGGTGTCCGTGGCCACGGACAACCCGTCCGTGGTCCCGGACCATAGGTCCGAGATCCCGGACCACCCACAGACAGGGGTTTTATGGTGGTTCCCGAAGGTGTTTTCGGCTCAAAATTTATGCACGTGTAGCCTGAAAGATGTACAATATGTTAGTAATTGAAAGATCACAGTTTGGAGTCGAATTATGTACGAAATGTGATAAACAAGTAACAAGGCAGAAGCAAAAGTAATTAGCTATACAGAAGCCAAAAAGGGTTGGTTTGAGCCCAAAATTTAACAGAGAGTTAATGAGGTTGTGGGGAGTTAGAAAAGTAGAGTTATAACCTGTTTTACCTTCAGATTCGTGGTGTTTCTTCACGTCGGGAATCTTAGAGGCCTCGTTGACGGCGGATCCGGAAGAACTTCGAACCCAGATTCTGACTCCTCGTTGTTCTTGATGTTCTTCACGTTTTGGTGCTGTTTTGGTGAGGTTTTGATGATGGATGATGTTGTGGGAGTTGAAAAATGTGTTTTGGTGTTGATTTTGGTGAGATTTCGGTGTTTGATTGTGGCTCCGGGGTTCAAAACGTGAAGAGCAAGAGACGGCTGCCTTCTTTGAGAGTCTAGGGTTCTTGAGGTTCTGATTTGATCATGGGATAAGGTTCCTTATATAGGCTTCCTTAAAGATAGAAAAATAGGGTAAAAACTGAGATTTACCGACGTTTTAGCTCAAGGGCTTCCAAAAGGAATTTGATTATGAAATTTTACACATGGGTAAAGGATGATATTTCTGAATTTTCTAAAGTGGAATCGAATTTTTTGGATATTGGAATATTTTTAAATTCAATTTCTCGTCAGATTCAATCAGAAATTGCTAGAAAATTATTGGAAATTCGAAAAATCAAAATTCCAACGCCATTATGCTTCAGATGTCATCCTCTATCATGGGTTAAAATTTCAAAGCATTTTGAATTGATTTGACCGTTATTTGGAGGAGAGAGAAAGCCTATAGGGGGCTTAGAAGCCTTGAAAAATTACAAAAATGCCCCTGGAGATGACTAAGCTGTCCCTAGTACTCTGAAATGTGCCGATCGAACTGGGAACCCTTGCTACTAGCCTATTAGTAGAGACTCTCTTCCGGGGGGGGTGAAATTTTGGGTATAACACCAAAGTTTAGGCCAGATGTGCCGGTAGTGTCGGAGTTTCCCGATGTATTTCCTAAGGAACTGTCGGGCATGCCGCCAGCACGGGAAGTTGAGTTTGAGATTGATTTGGTTCCGGGCACCGGACCAATTGCGAAGGCGCCCTATCGTATGGCTCCAGCAGAGATGACAGAGCTCAAGGAGCAGCTGAGAAACCTACTCGACAAGGGATTTATCCGCCCTAGCGTTTCACCATGGGGAGCGTCGGTCCTCTTCGTGAAGAAGAAGGACGGTAGTCTCCGCCTGTGTATTGATTATCGTGAGCTGAATGCAGTTACGGTGAAGAACCGTTATCCTTTACCACGCATCGACGACTTATTTGATCAGTTGAGAGGAGCATCAGTATTCTCCAAGATAGATCTACGATCCGGATACCATCAGATTGCCATCCGTGAGAGTGACATTGAGAAGACCGCATTCAGAACCAGATATGGACATTATGAGTTTACGGTTATGCCGTTTGGTTTATCCAATGCACCAGCCAAGTTCATGGACTTGATGAACCGCTTGTTCCAAGATCAGTTGGACAAGTCAGTGGTAGTCTTCATCGACGATATTCTTGTGTACTCGAAATCGAGAGGTGATCAAGAAAGCCACCTGAGAAATGTGTTACAAACATTGAGAAAGAATCAGTTGTATGCTAAGTTTTCAAAGTGTGAGTTTTGGTTGAACCAAGTATCCTTTCTTGGTCATGTGATTTCTGAGGCCGGGATCGCTGTTGATCCGGCAAAGATTGATGCAGTGCGCACCTGGCCTAGGCCGAAGACAGTTACCGATATCAGGAGCTTCCTCGGTCTGGCAGGATATTATAGGAGGTTTGTGAAGGACTTCTCCAGTGTCTCGAAGCCGATGACTTCCTTGATGAAAAAGGATGCACCATTCGAGTGGACAGTCGACTGCGAGAGTTCTTTCCAGAGTCTCAAGGATGCTCTGACATCTGCACCAGTTCTGACTTTAACAGACGGTCCAGATGGTTTTGAGGTCTATTGCGACGCATCAGGCAGAGGTATGGGTTGTGTATTGATGCAACACGGGAAGGTCGTAGCATACGCCTCTCGACAGCTGAAGAATCATGAGGAGAATTACCCTACCCACGACTTAGATTGGGTGCCATTGTCTTCGCACTGAAGATATGGCGACATCACTTGTATGGGGTAAGTGTGACAATCTATTCTGACCACAAGAGTTTAAAGTACTTGTTCACTCAGAAGGAGTTGAACATGAGACAAAGAAGGTGGGTCGAGTTTCTAAACGATTACGACATCAATCTACAGTATAAAGAGGGTAAGGCAAATATGGTAGCTGACGCATTGAGTCGCCGAGCACACTCTCTCCATTCGCTAGTCTCTCATACTAGCTTGGTTGAAGAGGTGCGGAGTGCTCAGATGACGGATCAGTATATGTTGGAGATTAGACAGAAGCTTGTTGATGGCACATTCGAGGGTCAGAAGTACGACTTCCGACTCCACGATGATGACCTGATTAGGCTTAATGGCCGACTGTGTATTCCTAGGAGTAGCGCTGAGCTGAAGGAGCGCATACTGAGTGAATCCCATTGTTCTACGACTTCGATTCACCCCGGAGCTTCAAAGATGTACAAGGATATGAAAAGATATTTTTGGTGGACTGGAATGAAAAAAGATGTGAACGATTATGTGTTAAGGTGTCTCACTTGTCAGAAGGTCAAGTTTGAGCACCGACGGCCTGGTCGTATGGTACAGCCAATGCCAGTGCCTGAGTAGAAGTTCCATGACATTTCTATGGACTTCGTAGTAGGGCTTCCGCCTACAAGGGGAGGTCTGAATATGATTTGGGTTGTTGTTGACCGACTGACCAAGGTGGCTCGATTCATACCGATGAAGGACACCTGGAAAGTGGCAAAACTTGCAGAGCTTTTCGATAGAGAGATAGTACGGCACCATGGGGTACCGAAAACGATTGTGTCTGACAGGGATACCAGATTCCTCTCGAGGTACTGGAAATCCACACGGGAAGCACTTGGTACCGAGCTGAAGCTAAGTACAGCGTTCCACCCACAGACAGATGGTCAGAGTGAGCGTACCATCCAGACACTCGAGGATATGTTACGTGCATGTGCACTTGACTTTCAGACCAGCTGGATTGATAAGTTACATCTGATTGAGTTTAGTTACAATAACAGTTACCATGCTTCGATCAACATGTCTCCCTTCCAGGCTTTGTACGGTAGACCATGCCGCACGCCATTATGCTAGGATGAGTCGAGTGAGACGGTCATTATAGGACCAGAGTATCTGGAACAAGTTCAAGCAGAGGTACGACAGATCCGGGCTAACATGAAGTCAGCTCAGGATAGGCAGAAATCATACGCCGATGTGCGCAGACGTGACCAGGAGTTCGCCGTGGGCGATCAGGTATTTCTTACAGTGTCCCCCATGAAGGGAGTGTTTCGTTTTGGCCAGAAAGGCAAGTTGAGCCCAAAATATGTGGGGCCATATGTTGTGACGGAGCGGATCGACCCGGTAGCTTACAGACTTGATTTACCCGCCGAGCTGGGCAAGGTACATGATGTATTTCATGTGTCCCAGTTGAAGAAATATATGTCTCATCCGTCTCATGTACTTCAGCCTAAAAGGCTAACCTTAGAGCCGACCATGCGATCAGTGGAGACTCCGGTACGGATTCTGGATACTAAGACTCGAGACACTCACCATAAGTCTGTGAGACTGATGAAGGTTCTCTGGTCTAACCAGGACGTTGAGGAGGCCACTTGGGAGCTGGAAGATAAGATGAAGGTGAAGTACCCGTCATTGTTTACTTCTTAGTATTTGTATGTATAGGGTACGGGGCGTACCCCTATTTTAAGGGGGGTAGAGCCGTTTCGGTTATGTGTGTACGACATGTATTCGGATACATTGTCTATGTGTTATGTTGTTATGTTACAGACCGTTATGTCTGAATGATGTTGTGTTGTTATGTTGTTTGGACCTTGTGTCCGGTGCTATGTAAGTATGTTGTTAATGTTGTTATGGAAGTATTGTTTATATGTGTTCCCGTGTTCTAATATTTAGGATATGCGGGAAGTATGAACTTTGGGGACAAAGTTCTTTTAAGGGGGGTAGATTGAAATACCCCAAACCTCGGTATGTTGTTTAAACATTTAAATATGGTGTATTAAGACTAAAAAGAGTCTTAGAAACATTAGTAAACAATTTAAACCATATAAAACACAAATAAATACCTTAAAGTCAATAAGGGCTAAAATGTGCTCTAAGCTTGGGATAAGCTTGGTTAAGACCTAATGAGCTTACCAAGACCTTATTTATATATTAATGAACATATTAAACCAAATACCAAAGAAAACCAAGCTTGAAAACAAGTTAAAACACAAAATGTGCTTTAAGGAGTCTTAAAGCACATTTTTGAAAAATTGTCTTGTAAATGGGTTTTGAATGGCTAAATGTCCATCATTACTCTTTAATTAACATGTGTACTACTTAGTATTACATTTGGAAGTCTAAATCAATGGGAAATCAAAAATTTCACAACAATGTGCCTTGTTTTTGTGAATAGTAACTAAAATAAGCTAGTTTATAACATAAGTCAATATAAGTAAGTTAAATGGTCAACAAAGACTAAAATACCCTTAGTAACATAAAGGGGGCCGGTTTTTATGGTAATGAGTCACCACTTATGCTAGCTTATTAAGTAAAAGAATAATGATAAAGCAAATCACTATTTACTTTAAGCATAAATATCTTACAACTTAACTTATCTTCATTCTTCCTCATTTCTTTCACACTTCCACCGCCTTCTACCTTCCTTCTTGCTCTCTTCCACGGTAAAGCCACAGCACCACCATCATTTGTCATCTTCAACCTCTTGTAATTCCTAGCTCCCTTTGCCAAATCAAAAACCAAGACCACCATTCTCTTTGTCTTGTCAAGCTCTTCAACTTCATCCTTTCAAAACTCCAAGGGCTCCATTTTGGTGCCAAGAGGAATCTCCATGGGAGGAGCTTGAGCTCATCTTTTCACATATTATTGTTCTCCTTTGCTTCTAGGTAAGGAAACTCAAAGAAAAATAACATTTCCTTCATGTTTGTATGATGTCCGAAAAACACCATTAATGGTGCCCTTACTTTGCTTGTTCTAGCTTCATTTGAATCTTCCAAGAGCTTGGTGGAGTCCTCTCTTGCTACATATCCAAACACTCTTTCATATCCAAGGTAAAACAATCATCTAAATGTTCTAAGGCAATATATATATATATACCTAGGGTTTACAATGAGATGAAGCATAAAGCTTGCATACTTATTTCATTGTTTGTATATTGTTTAGAAGTTGACAAGCAATCAAACACCCTTACCGATTTTAATCAAGGAAACAAGAAAGAAGTTTGTGAGGAAAAGAGGTAAATATGCTAACCTAATGTAGTTTAATGTCCTAGGAGAAATGAGCCTATATTGCTTATTAAAACTGCTTAAGGAGCTAATGGTAAATGACTTAGTAAAATGCTCTCAAGGAGACTATTAAAGGGCATATGTGTTGTTGTATGTATTTGCAGGTCAAAGGCAAATATAATGTGGGAAATTCAGTGTTTATGGTTTATGCAATTTAAGGGCCTAAGAGCCATGTTATTTAAGGGCCTAAGTGCCAAGCAATTTAAATTATGCACTATATTGTGATGTAGTGTTAAATGAGTGAAGTTTTGTGTACAAGAATGTTCTTGATGGATTTTAGTGTTCTTGGATGTTTAATGGTGAAAACGATGTGTTTTGGTGTAACAAGATGTTAGTAGAACCCATGTCAAAAATTAGGTAATGTATAAGAAGTTTTAAGTGTCTAAATGAGTTTAGGTGGACTAGGAAGTGTTAGAAGTGACTAGGTATATTACTAGGGAAAGAAAGTGTATTAAGGTGTTTTTAGAGTGTAAAAAGAACTTAGGCATTATCTTAGAGATTGTAGAGATCAAATGAGTGTTTTGGAATGCACCAAAGTCATTTTGGAGTGTGTAGAGATTTAGGCAAATTTTGGTAAATAAGGAGAAAGTATAAACTTGTAAAGGGATTTCAAGAATGACATAAGGAAATTTGGTTTGTAAGAAAAGATGCTTGGAAGATGATGTTTAATGGAGAGGAAAATACTTTGGCATAATGGTTATTATAGGCATGAAACACCACTTAGAAATCTAAGGAGAAAACATTATAAGTGTTAGGAGGAGTTTGGTAAAAATGAACAAGTGTTTAAGAGTGTAGAAAATGAACTTTCCTACACATCCGAACTTCCGTCCGAATTTGGAAGTCCGGACGTGCCCTGTTGCGTTAAGTTTTTTTTGAGTCTCGGCCACTGTCCGAACTTCTGTCCGACCCTAGAAGTTCGGACACCGCCATCTCTTTTCCCTGATTTTTCCTCGACCTATGTCCGAACTTAGGAAGATCGGACACAAGTTCGGACATACGTCAGGGTTCACCCTTTGAGTCTCGACTTGCGTCCGAACTTGGGAAGCTCGGACACAAGTTCGGACAGGCCACTTTGTTGGCCAAAAATATTGTTTAAGGCTAGAAAACTTTGTCTAAAAATGGTGATTGGTTAGTAATGATGATGTGAGGTTGTCTAAGACATGTTAGGTGAGTTATAATGGCAAATAAAAGGGTGAAAAGTTATACAAGTGTGAAAATAAAATAACTAGTTATGTGAAGTAATAAGTTAACAACGAACTAGTGCGTTAATTAACCGACGTTACTAAATGTGTATAGGATTCTCCAACGGTGGAAACCAGTCGAAGCAAGGACCGAGGTATGGTTTTCTTGCAGTCTGTTGCCTACCGGTTTACACCGGCTTGGTGCTGTTTGTTTTTCTGTATGTTTATGACCTTGTAAGACTTAAGTCATGTAACGAGTTTACAGTTGTTTATTATATGTATTGTTGAAGTGTGACTCATACCCCTTGTGTGTGACTAACAAGACTTAACCACATGCTGTGATTTGTATTGAGTTCCAACAGTGAACTTCTAACGAGTGTTAACTGGGGGTGAGGAATCCGGTTTCCGGTCACGTCGTGTGTGTAAGTATAAGAGTAGATATCTGTATCAGATTCGACTCTTATGATGTTAAGATTGTTCTCCTTTATTTGGCGTTCGATCTCCCGCTAGCTTCCTCCAAAGCTTACCTATTCTGACTTATGATCGGTTTAGTGGGAACATGTGTTGGTGGTGTTCGGGTCACAATATCCGATCCATCTGTGAGTTAAGTTACTCGTTCGACTAACAGAACGGTAATGAGTGTGTGTAACAAGCTTAACATGAGGGTGAACCATTCTCTAGGCTTCTTAGTTGATTAACCTGCTTGGTTTGTTGTTGTGGAAGTGTACTCGCTATGTGTGTATTGTTTTGCTAAGCAATATTTCTTGCTATGCTATATATGTTGTTTGTGTAAATCAATGCCATGTTATCATGACTATTAGTTGCGCGTATCCCGGTAGCCGATGGGCTGCGCGTTAACCATACCAGCCAAGGGTTGCTGACCCCTCGGGGGCTCCATATTTTTACTGCAGGATGAGGATCGAGGAAGCGGAATGGCTATAGACTCTAGGTTGCAGGAATACTTTTGGTTATTTTGGATGTTGAGCCTGGGATGCGCCTGTGCTCCCGTGGCGATATATTTTGGTTCCGTTGTACTATAGTGACGGTATATTGTCAGTTTACAGTGAACGAATGTAATTAAGTACTCGGTATTGTATATGATGTATCTATGGTTTTAGTTCTATGCTCGGGAGTCTGATCATCAGACTGGTACACTTGTATTTATTCTGCCTTGTTAACCACGTGGGTGGTTAACGGCGTTGTAACACCGAACCGTTAGTTATTGTTTAGTTGTTTATTTCCGCTGCGATTTCAATTATGGTTAAACGCGTAGTAGTGGTGTTACACCAGTTCCGATAGAAATTCCTTACGTGGTCCGAACATGTGTCCAAACATTGAAGTTCCAACACTAGTCCTGACATTTTTTTCCCGGTGTCCAAACGTTCGTCCAAACATGTAAATTCGGACCAATGCCGAGACTTACAGTAGAACTCGTCCTCGTCTACTATCCAAACATGTAAGTTCAGACAGATGTTCGGACACCCCATACTCCAGAAATCCCTTTTTAGTTCGGCACCAATCCGAACTTGTACGTCCGGACAAATGTTCGGACAGGTCCAAAAATGTAAAAACAACTACAAAACTCCCTCATTAACATACCTCAATTCAATAATGTCAATTACCGTTCAATTTAGAGAACTTTCCTCAGTAAATCAGTGTCAAACTAGTTCATAAAGGTCACAATGAAATTAAATAAATCCGGGATATTACCGCCACACCCATACCCATGGGTGTTAAGGCTATCCACCAATCCATAACATTTTAAAGAACAAGTTTTAAATCAAAAGACAACAATGTGTAAAATCCCAAATCTCAATTAGCAACTGTATCAATAGTTAAGCTAGTCTAACAACTATTCCTAAGTGGTGTCGCATTCCCCAATCCCCGTGCCTTAGTCATCATTACATGCGATTGGAAAATTACATACAACACACAAAAAAAGACCGCACAAATTAATTGAAACTGAGTAAACTACTACATCACAAAGTAAAATTCATTTTATTTGGAAAGCACGAAGTTTAGTTCCACCCCACAATCAATAACATCCAATATCTAGTATCCAATATAATCAATATCACAACACAACCAGAGTATGAGATTCTATCACTGGCAACCAAAATCTATCAACGAACACCCAAACAAGTGGGGTCGCAAATATATAATTCAACCAACGAACACCCAAACCAGTGGAGTCGCAAATATATAATTCCACCAACAAACACCCAAATGAGTGGGGTCGCAAAATACAATTTTCACCTCTCTCTATATCCTTAAGTGTGCAAACCCTTCTAAGGGTACTTCAGACCACAAAAAAGTAGATCTATAGAGCTTAAACTACGGTATAGTGGTCGTAACACAAAATATTCAATTTAATGTATTAATGTGTACGAATCCATCCCAGTGAAAGTTTCCCAAAACCAATAGCACCAATCTAGATAATATATTCGCCACATTCCACCATATTCCCAAATATAACCAAATCGTAATATCCATATTCATCCACGAGGGGTTTTCCTAAATCATAATCAAAGCATTCAATAATTCAAAAATATTCGCACAAAACAATTTAGCGGACATAGTAACTTACATGGAATCCATGTCTACCACAAATCAGGAATCATGCAAAGCACTAGCATTCATCGCCGATGAACTCAGGATCTAAAATTCAATTCAATCACAAAATCAATCGTCCACCAAAACAACCAATTCACCAATTTAGAACCTTTTATTACGATAGGCTGGCTTACCCTTCAAATTAGTCTAAACCAGCAGTAGAGGAGAAATTTAGCGTGAGGAAGATGAAGGAGAAGAGCGAAGCGAGGCGCAGCGAGAGAGACTGAGTGGGAAACATGAATAGCTAGGAAAGATACGGAAAATAAAAGGAGGAACAGAAGAAAAGAAAAGAAAGGAAAAGAGAAATTTCATGAAATGCCACTATATTTTTTGCTAATTCATGAAATGACACTAAAAAAAAGTAATGAAGTGCTAATATATTTTTGCAAAAGTCTATGAAACTCCACTATAGCCATCAACCAAAAGGAAAAATGACAAAAATACCCATACTAGTTAACAAAATAATTTTAAAGTTCACAATATGCCCCTAAGTGTTAAAAAATTCACCACAATTCTCAAAAAATCAAAATACTATAAAAAATAAATATATAAATACTAAAAAATAAAAATATTGAAATATCATAAAATATTGAAAAAAATAAATACTTCTTAGATTTTTTAAACTATTCAGTACCATAAAAAATAATATAGGGTTTTGAACACATAGCTTATATCAATAGTTATACTAATTTATACCAATTAAGTACCATACATTTTAAATTTTTTTCTATCAATTTAAATTATTTATTTAAACAAAATTATTTTATATTTTAAGATATTTAGATTTAAAAAAATTATATTCTATATTGCATATAACTTTATGACATAAAGTTACTACAAAATAAAATTTAAAATATTTTTCTCAATATTAGTTTAAAATAAAATTTAATTTAATTTGAATAAATAATTTAAATTGGTAGAAAAAAAGATAATTTAAAAATGAATGGTACAAATTATGGTACTTAATTGATACAAATTAGTAGAAAGATTGATATAAATTATGTTTTCAAAACTCTATATTCTGTTTTATGGTACTGAATAGTTTAAAAACATCTAAAATTATTTACTATTTTCAAAATTTTAAGATATTTTGTTAATTTTTTCCAATTTTATAACATAAATATTTATATATATTATATTTTATAGTATTTTAAATTTTTTGTGAATATTTTAGCACTCAGGGTAGAGTTGATCAAATGGGCGGGCGGGCCAAGCCTGAAATTAATTTTAGGCCCGTCAGGCCTGTTTCGAATGTCCAGGCCCGACTTTTTTATTTTTCGGGCTGGGCCGGGCCAGAGCCGGTTTTTTCCTAGCTCTGCTGTTACCCGACCCAATTTTTTATTTTTTTAAATAATTATAAAAATTTGAATAATAAATAATAAAGTTTTAAATAAATAAGTAAATTCAACATAAAATATTAAATAGTTAATAAATTCTAAATAAAAACATATATATTATATAAAAATTACATTAAATGTATATTATTTTATATGTATATTTTTAAATAGTAGTATATACTAAACTTCGGGTCGGGCCGGGCTTTGTTTCCGACCCAAAACTTTGTCAGAGCCCGGCCTAGTTTTCAATTCGGGGCTAATTTATATGTCCAAGCCCGCCCAATTTTTCCAAACCCAGTTTTTCGGGCTTTTTCCCGGGTCGCGCAGGGTCGGGTCACCGGGCCGGGTTGAGTTTGATCAGCTCTAACTCAGGGGCATATTGTGAACTTTAAAAGCACTTTGTTAACTAGTAGGGGTATTGGATTGTCATTTTTCCTTCCGGTCTGAAACACCCCTAAACAATTAAACACATAAAATCGCAAACGTGAAAAGATTATCCGGGAATAACGTGTTACATAATTCGGACATATGATAACGTATGACAAATTAAATTTTAGTGCGGGCATATACATGTCCGAAAACATGACAACGTTACATACTAAGTCGGTCACGTACTTATACATGTACGTTTATAAAAGATACATATACGTAACGTTATCATATCATAACGTCGTATATAATAAATAGTAATGTCACATAGTTATATGTATAACTAAAACGCGACAAAATAAAAGGGGCGTATATCTATATATACATATACATACATATAACTAATAACGTCACAAAATAAAGTAGTCGCGTATGAAATTTAAAACGTGACATATTATAGGTCGCACATATATACTAATGGGCATGTATATAACTGATACAAAAAAAAGGAGCCAATGCGCTCCCGTCGGGGTTCGAACACAGTACCTCTCGTACTTTCCTGAACGCCTTAACCGGTTGAGCTATGCTCGAATTCAGTTGGGAATAGCAACTTAATTAAACTAGTAATGAGTCTACTAAGTAACTACAAAAAAAAACAACCACACCTCGCCTTAGTAGTATCGGGCAGGAGAAAAGAGTCAGGAAAAATTCAGACAATTATCTGACACACTTTCATTGGTTTCAGATCATGCATCATCCCCCTGCTTATTCTTGAGAGCTACCACTCCTCCACCCTGTGTCCTCCCATTTCATCTGTAACACAACCTGAATCAAAAAGAAAGAAAGCAGCAGACTTACCCAGCCTTGATTTCGGTAACATAACCGAGAGACACAGAGGCATGGCAACAACTGTTCTTCTTTTCAAAATTTCCACACCTCAGATTATGCGCACACCAGATTCTTCATCGGTACTTCTTCCCACTAACAAGTGCTTAGTGTCTCTCCATTTAAGCTCCTCTTCATTCTCCACACTTGCATGCCCACGCCAGTGGCTCCTTACATACCCAGAAGTCTTTAAAACGGTATGGTAAATCAACCTTTAACCTCATCTCACCCCTTCTCGAGTTCCACACAAGGCAATGCTCCAGACCCGTTTCTTCATGTCTGCCTTCTTGCCTTGCTCAGTTCTGATCGCAACTCCAAGAGCGAACTCCTTTAATCTTCTTCCTGTTTCATACAAGTTCCCTACATGTGCCATAAACCACCGAGCCAAACGAACTCTTACCTCACTTTCTTGCATCTCCTCCTCTGGATACCTCTTCGATGAGAGCAGCAAGGCCTACCCAGAAACGCCTGCAAGACAATTTGAGTATCCGTTTGAAATACCCCAAACTTAAAAATAGTGATTAAGACTATATTAATCCTTGTTTAAGAGCCTAATAATGCTTAAGTAGTATTGGTGAGGAGAAATAAATCCAAAAGAAATAAAGAAACACTTAAAAAGCGAAAAACGCTAAATAAGCGTTAAATAACCATAGGAGGTATGAGACCTCGGTTAGAGTATTATATGGATTCTAAAGGTTTAATAAGACCTAAATAATATATGGGAACAACTCCCGAAGAAAACGGATCCAAATATGTATTAAAAACGCTAATAGAGCTTTAACGCACGTTTTCGAGAAAACCCGGAAACGTGACTTTAAGTGGTCAAACGAACCCGTAAAAATTATAAGTCATTAAATAAATATTATTAAGCATTTACGAAAACTTAATAACCAATAAAAATAATTAAACGAGGAAATTCCGGAAAACGGGCCCGGTTAGTGAATAGTACCTAAACTGGGTAAAATAACGAGCGTTTCTGTAAAAGACGAAAAACGCTCCAGCTAGTATAACAGTAAGGGGGCCGGTTTTATCAGTCAAATAACTCCCTCACACATACATGTAACTAGCTAATTAAATAAGAGAGATAAAAGCAAAAAGCAATAAAGTAAGAACTACTTTATCCCTCCCCCTCTCTCCTCACTCACTCATTTCCCTACTCTCTCACCTCCCTCCTTCCTCACCCACTGATTTCTCTCTCCCTCTCTCTTCTGGCTGCTGCGATTTGGAGCTCCACAAGAAGATCTAATGGCTTCTCTTCTTCATCCTCATGCTCCACCCTTGTGTAAGCTCCAAACTCAAAATAATCACATATTTGTAATCCTCTCATCCTCCTCTATCATTCCCTCTTTTCAAAATTCGAAAAGGATGAGTTTCATCTCCATGGGTTTTCCCCATTTGGAGAGAAAAGCACACCATTGTGAATCTTGGAGTCTCCTCTAAAAAGGTAAAAATCTTCATGAAAGACTCAAGTTTTCTCTACCTCCTTGTGTAACCGATTTTTGCCCTTCTTGTAATGCCTTGTTCTCTCTTTGTTTGAGCTTGGTTCAACTCTCCAATGGTGGAGGAACCCCCTTTGTATTCAAGGCTTGAAAACCTCTCTTGGAATTCCAAGGTAAAACCCTAACTTGTGGTACTTTATACCCTTCATTTAATTAGTGGTGTTATAAGAGGTTAGAAGTTTAATTATATTCTCCTTATGTAATTTGGGTGCTGGGATGGAGTTTGGTAACTCCATCCCCCACAAAAACCGATTTGGACAAGGAACGAGAGGAAGAGGAGGAATGGAAAAGAAATGAAGGAATCAAAAGCTCAAGGTAAGAGCTCCTTCCTAATGTTAAATTCTATTGCATTAGAGTAATGGGAATGGGTAAAGTATTTAAAGAACCCAAAACCTTGTACTAGTATTGAGGATTGTGAAGTTTGAGTATTGAAGAGCAAGTATTTGAATTGTAGGCTTTGGAGCCAAATGTGATGTGTATATGTATTGGAATTGTGGATGGAGAAAATATTGAGGAATTTATATTTGTATGTGTGCTGGTAGAACCCTTGTGGTTTGGCTAGAATAGGATGAATTGATGAGAAAGTACATATGTGGATAAGTGAGAAATGTAGATGAACTATGGCAAAATTTTGGTAGAATATGTAATGTATGGAGGACTGGTGAATGGGAAAACCAAGGGTGATGTGTAACACCCCTACTATTCGGCTCCTAATCAACTTAATTAACAATGTAATCGCAGCGTAATCTCAAAATTGTACTACTGGTGTCACCGTTTACTCGCCCATACGGATAATAACGTGCCTACTGATGTAATCTTAAATACGAAACATTTTCCACAGTGACAACAAGAGATAGATCTAAACTTCCCAAACCAGATAAAATACATTCACAGTGAGCTTTCTAAGTATCCAAACCTATACACGTTTCTAGGTTCGTATCAAAATGCAACAGTGCATGTTCAAATAACTGTAATCAAACTACCCAGCGCGTCACTCTCTTTGCCGACACCGGAAGCTGCATACCTGCAAAAATGGTTGTTTGTGGTATGGAATCAGCCCCTGCTGAATATGTTATTACCTGACTGTCACGCACCCTCGGACCACTCAGTTATTTGGTCGAGAGTATGCAATTCCTTTCCATACAATAGTTTAATGTTAAACTGCAAAACAACAATGTATATTGCAGTAAACTCAAATAACAAACAAGCCCCCGGCTTCACACATCGCATCGTAATAACCACTGAAAGCGTTACAACGTTACATGAGTACAGAGACTCCATTCCAACAAAACACTTAATAGTTCATAATTGAGTTCAGCGACTCACCGACCAAACAATCCACCATAATCCACTCATGAGTACGGCGACTCGACACAACCAGTTCACTACACACAATATGAGCACAATGGCTCGTTCAACCAAATCCAACAACATACCATACATAACCACAAAGCGCAACCAAAGAACAACAAGGCGAAACAACGAGAGTTATAAACGAGTATGAACTCTCGTCTTTGGCATGCACACCCAAATAATGTTCGCCTAATGTACGAGTTAATATAATCGTTCGTAATTGTTCAGTCATGTCTAATGACAACGTCTCATTAGAACGACGTGTCTCTAAGTTACCCATCTCAAATGGCGGGTCACACACGACAGTAGCCACTCCAGCGGTAGAGTCTCCGACCGACAAACCATCTGTAGTCCGTTGGAAATTTATCCAGATACTTACGGTTACCACACGGTACCCTAGTATCGTTAATGGATCAAAGTTCACAGAAAGAGCCACGTCCTCTTGATAAACTGACCTATACCATCGCATTTGTTTTATTATTTTTCCTAACACAGCAGACTAAGGTCGTTAGTCCAATCCTGAGTATGTCGACTCGGGATCCAGTGTTAGATACGAGAGCGGCGTTAAAGAGGCCAATGCTCCGTATATAAGTCTCAGAATATATATATATATATAATATCTTATGTCTTAATGCTACAACGTTTTTCTTACGTTCCTTATATTACACGTATAAGATAGCATCATTGCCGCTAGTTCATTTTATAATGTGTTCATATATACGAACTGTACTGTTACGTGCAACAATAAATAATAAGCAGCATTAATATATAACTCAAGCATATTAATTCACAAGCAGACATTCAATCTTAACACAGATTTTCACACAATGTCTGAACTGAGGAAATCCTCAGAGACAATCAAGCCACATAAATAACATACCGTTCACCCGGATTGTATTACGGTGGAGTATGAATCAGCAAGATCTATGCTCCGTGTGTCGTCTCTAGCAGTCTAAACAACACATAATGCTACTGATTAGCATCCCGTATAACAGAACAACTCTACGGTACCCCGTACCGTCTCTAATACCTCCCGGTTAATCCGCCGTTATAAACTGTCAATGTTTGTCGGGTTTTCGGCTTAACTCGAGATTGGTAAACATTTTATTACATGCGTAGTCTTGCCTTGTATATTAATATACTTATTGTTGAACTTTGTTATCGCATGTAACTTAATGTATATTTGTATATCGTATAGTTTGTTTCTTTATTGCATGTATGATCCTTTGTCATGCACTATACATCTCACCTTAGTATTTATTTTTCCAAGGTTTGTCTCTCCCTTTTTTTTTCAATGTGGTATAATTCATATGCAAACAATACTTTTGAATCACATAAATCCTTATTATCCCATGTAAACTTCTTAACATTAGAATTCCATATCCAATGTTTATAATTCCTTCCTCTTCATCTATTATCATTTTAATTATGATAATTTATAGTTATTGAACCATGCCACCATAACATATATTTATTTATATACATGTATTATGGAACTATTCATTACATGGTAAGTCTTATAATATATATTCATTCTTTTTAATGAATACTTCTTATATTATAAATGTTATAACTCTTATAACATTAAAAACCATATTATAAATTTCATTCAAAAATATTAATATTTCCGAACAGCACCTATCTTTCTTAAGTATTTACAAAATCCCCCACACATTTTACATAATGTTATATTATAGTTATATAACATGTATCTTGACGTTTATGTCATTAAAACAATTATAACCTATAGTTATATATTGTTATAAAATACCATACAGCACTAAAAACTCTCGGTATTAATTAATTCCCACCAAACTTCCATAATTTACAAATCAACCCCAAATTATATTCCTTGTTACATATAGTATATACCTTATATTATAATCCTTATCCTTAACATAATTATAACCCATGGTTATATTTTCTCAAAATAACCGAACAACCCCATGGTCTATTTAAATTTAATTTCCACCACTTAACTTCTTATAATCACCAAATAACCCCATTTAATAACATATAGTTTCTAATATCACCAACACTATTATTATACATATATCTTCATAAAACTTCATATTAATTCCAAAAATTACCAAACTATACCAAAAGGTTATAAATATCATTATTACCTTATACTTTCTCTAAATCTCGGTTTCACCACATATGTTACCCATTTGTAACAATTTTATGAAATATCTTATATTATACTCATAATTCATATAAACTCCAAATTTAACCAAATCAACTTCTAAAAATTCCTAATAACCCAAGGTTTGTACTAAACTCCATTAGTACCCCAAGTTTTCTGAAATCACACTTTAGCCCCATCTCTTATAAATCTTTTACAAATTAACACTTATCTTAATATAAGGTTGTATTTTAATTTCCAAAATTCTCCAAACTTGGTCAAAGCCTCCTATATAGTCAACTTTGACTTCTAATACCAAATTGGACCCAAACCTTTCGGTAATTACGAAGCTTTACCCATACTTTTCTATTTTTACAATTTTGACCCAAAACTTTATAAAATGTTATAATTTTTATTAAATTCATTTAAAAACCCTAAATTCCTCTATATTAAGCTCTCGGCCTAATATTCAGTTAGTAATTACCGTTTGACCCCAATTTTAATTATAAGCATAAATAAACTAAATAAGCTTATAAACTTAAATTAAAATGGCCTAATGACATGGCCTTATTACAACCTTGAACTTGCAAAATAAATTACACAATAAATGTCTCAAAATATAATATATGCTCACGGCCTCACTTAAATATAATTATTTTTCCACATAATGTCATAATTTGACCATTATGCTAATTAAATCTCTTAAATGACTAGCTTAATTTATCTTAGTCATTTTTTTTCCATTTTTAGGTCAATATGACCCATATTTATAAGTTCACTCTCGGCAATAATTATATATAAGCTTAGAAATTACAAAATCATAAGTTTTAAGGTGTTAACCTTGATTTGCCCTTGTATGAACTCGGCCTCTTGTAGGAAAATTCACCACATGATTTAGACATGTAATACAAAAAAAGATATGGTTACACTCCAAGCTTGAGCTTAACCATAAGGAATAATTAATGTAAGATTTAAGGCAAAATAACCTTAAAATGCAAGAGGAGTTCAAGAGAGGTTCGGCCTGTTTTAGACACACACAAGTGTTAGATTCATCATATTGACAAGGGAAATAGCTAGACAACATCAAGCTGCCTTGTTATTAGGTTTTACCTTGGAAAAATGCCTTAAAAGAGGGTATTTCCTTTGGATCTCGGCCACCCTTGCTCCAAATGGCTAACCAACTGACTGAACATGTAAATATGAAGATTATGAGTGTATAAACTCATAAAAATCCAAGGAATAAAATCGGATGACTTGTAGAGAAGCTTAAGGTATGTTTTTACCTTAAAATGGGTTTTTGAGCAACTTTGGTCTCTTAACTTGATTCAACGAATTTGATGATGTTCTAACCTTAGAACACTGAGAATAAGCCATAGGAACTGATTAGTCACGAGATCTAAGCATAGGTGGTGAAGAGATGAGGAAAAAGAGCCAAAAACAAGCCTTAAACCATTACTTAGAAGCTTAGAAGTTAGATTTACCTTCTATGCTCAAGAGCTTCGGTTGGGAGAGCTTGGGAGAGCTTAGAGGAGCAGCTTCATCGGTTGGAATGAAGCTAGGAGAGAGAGAATGATGGTGATGGGTATTATTTGATTGAAATGCTACTTTAGATTAGTTTAATGTTTGTTATTGAATTATGACTCATCAAAGAGATAAGAGGGGACAAGAGGTCGGCTAATGGAGAAGAAAGGAAGGCTCACACGGTTTTTGGAGTCAATTGGAACAATAATGTAGCCAAAGGTGTATAAACTAATAAAAAGGCAAAAGTTAACCCTTAAATTATGGAGACATGTTGGAGTCTTGTCCATGGTCTAAGCAAGTGGCAAATTGGAGTCTCTCTTGCTTATGGATGCCGAACTCACATGGTCCAAGGGGTCAACTTTGACCTCTTGACCAATCTTGGTCAATGTTGACTCATGTGGCCCCCTTTTAGGGTTTTATTAATATTTAATATTAAATTTGTAAAAATTTGTAAATTTGGAATTAATTCTAATATGATATAATGTGATATATATCATATTTGAAGGTATTATAACCTTTAGCTCATTAAAAACCAATTTAGAAGGCAATTTCACAAAAATGTGCTTTAAGGAGTTTTAGTGCACATTTTGTGTTGCAAGGTGTTCTGAGCTTAGTTTTCTTGGGGAACTTTTTGTTGTGTTCCTTATCCCTCTACTTCATTATAATACTTAGGAATCCACTTTGGATCCTATCTGAGGTCATACAATCTTTATGGTGTCTTAAAGCACCTTTTTGGCTTTACCGATCTTAAGGCATGTTTTGCCTTGTTGAGATCTTTAGATTGTTCCCCAGTAATATTTAGATGTTTATTAACCATCTTAGATAATTAATAGATCATTTAATTATATTTTAAAGGTAAGGGGTATTTCAGTATGGGAGTTAATAAAGATGTTTAATAACTATGAGTAGTAGTTGTGGTAAGAGGGTGAAAGAATGAAAAAAATCTGTAGCAAGAGTTGTTGAATGGTGTTGGAGAAACTAGGAGAACTTATGTACATGACCTAGGGAGTGAGTGTTGGACTTGAAGAGGAGAGGCAATGCATTGTAGGCCTTGAAAATGGCATTAGGAGAGGAAATTATGTTGAGGAGGTAGGAACCAAATCTGTAGCAAAGGGGTATTAAATTGCATTGTAAACTAGGAAGAATTATGTGCAAGATTTGGTAAGAGGAGAGTTGGACTTGGGTATAGGTAATGTAATGGCTTGGAAATGTATTTGGGATGCTAGTAACGGTATTGGTAGTAGAAGTATTGGATGTGAGGATTGAGTTTTAAAATCTGTAGCATGAGTGTAACAAAAACTGCTACAAGTGTTGGAAAAGAAGTGAGGAAATTGTGTAAGATGATTAATGGATTTAGCAATGGATTTGGTGGATGATTAAGGTGATTTAGAGGGCTTAAATAGTACTAAAACATGTTAGGATGTATGTAGGAAGATTGGGGAAGCAATGGGTGAAATTGGGAAGGAAAAATAAGGCCTGTAGCACAATCTGCTACCGTCCGACCCAGAGCCTGGATCGGACAGTGAGTCGGACAGGGCTTAAGCAACGAAAATAAATCCTTTTGGAACGGTCCGACCCAGGGCCGTGAGTCGGACATGGGTCGGACAGGCAAAAATTCCGTCGTCGAAGTTTCTGACTCCGTCCGACCTAGAGGGTGAGTCAGACGGTGGGTCGGACAACCCATAACTTACAAAAAAAACTATAGGATTATAACTAGTATATATATGTGTGTGTATACCCACCTATACATATGTATATATATATGTAAGTAAACCATGGATGAGTAATGAAAAGTATGTAAATGAAATATAAGTTAAAAGAAGGTAAAGACTTAGTCAGTATGAGTTAGGAAACGTAAGAGTAATCGAATTAAGTTAATGATAGTTAGATTAATCATTCGATTGTATGTATATCATAGGAATTTGATTTGTGAACACCAGAGGAACGTTGGGATACAAGTACGACGGTGAACGGTATGATTTCTTCATGCCCTGTATCCTAATCTGGTTACCCCGATTTGTGTGCTTATTTGATCACCTAAATAAGATAAATGCATGAATCAGACTATATTGCACTTATCTGTGCTTGACTTATGTTGTTCTTGATATTTATTGTCTTGAACACTAGTTTGTATAATTCATGAAACATAAGAATGATGATGAATTGTATTCGAATCTTGTATTGTACTTAAGTATCATATTGTATTTTGTATAAATGAGTATTGAGCATTGTAATTATGTATGTGGCTTGTATGAATGACTTCTGCTAATTCCTAACTACTTAACTCCTAACTTAAGTGAGTAAACTGGAATGAGTAGAAGTCCGATATAGCTTCGGCCACGCGTGAGGATGAGGAGACACAAGAGGTTGGATCCGATTCCTGACTCTTAAACTGGTCCGCGGCCCAAATCCCTTAAATGGGTAGCATCCCGGATTGGTGAGTCAAGTAAATCCCGGTGGTGGGACGGAGTAGTCCCCGGGCCGGAGGTCCCGACGACTTAACATGAGTAAGAGAAAGTATGTAAGTATGTATAAGTATGTAAGTATGAGTATGAGTATGAGAGATGTATGTAGTATGGGAGTAACGAGTAAAAGAGTAATCTCCACCTGATTAACCCGGGTGGACCAATGAAGCTAACAAGTATTGCATATTGTGTATGTAATGAGTATGTGTACTTCGGAAGAAGGTAAGTATGTGTTGGATGGTTTACATTGCATTCCTTGTATGTAATGAAGTGCTTGTATGTATGCCTTGTGTAATGTATTGTAACATTGTGTATAAGAGCATGTATGCATGTATGTTTGAATGAAATCAATCACATGTATTCGACCAAGTGGTCGGCGTACCCTCACTAGTACGCGGGGTATGCGGTTATCATGCTCAGCGAAAGCTGACCCCTTCGGGGGAACGTTTTTAGTGTGCAGGTACCCGAAGAGGATGTGGTCAAGGCACGAGACCGGTGACTACATTTGGATAGTAGTAGTAGAATGTAGAGGTGTACTAATTAGCACACCCCTTGTACTTAGGAAGTAAGTAGTTGTGAGGAATGGGTAGTGGTTAGACTCTTAATGAGTATGTATGGAATTGAAGGAGGTACCCTACTTGTATAAGGATCTTAGTAAACTCGGTGTATTAGAATGTATTGAACTCATGGAGTATTGTATTGAATGGGAAGTGGTAATACCTAATTAGTAATTGTAGTGAAGATTGTAATTGTGTAGCCCTCGGATATTCCGGTCCATCAGACCGATGCTGTATGTAAAAGTAGTAGCCTTGTTAGTCACGTGGGTGACTAACGGCGTTGTATCACCCACTATATGTAAGTATGTATCCGCTGCATGACTCTGAAAGCACGAGGAGATTGGACGGTAATGTTTGTATTAATAGTAGGGGTGTTACAAAAAGTGGTATCAGAGCGAAGTATCGCTCTGATGACTAGAAATACCGAGCTTAGGAAATACCGAGTTAGGAATTAGAAGCTTAGGGCTAAGGGCTGAGTGTTAGCATTAGAGAGATGCTAGTTAGGGACTACCGGTGAGTACCGGATACCTACAACACCAGACCCGCCCTCCACAAACCCCTTGTATGATTTTCGAAAAGACACCAGGGAGAAGAAAAGCCTTCTCATACTCGGGGAAAACCCGATCTGGCAGTTGGGAAGCAATCACACAGTAAACAAGAACCGACATATGGTAGATTCCAAGAATTGGGAGTCCCGGGGATGGATCCCGGTTGAACAACAATACCCGCACTTAATAGCGGTAGGATGAGCACTCCAATCACAAGGAGGCTGCAACTTACAACAGCATGGGGCGACGTGCTCAGCAGTCGCGAAACCTAGCTAACCAACCAACAACGGAAAAGAAGCACTAACCGCGCAACAGAATGAAAAGGGAGCAGTAACGGAACCCGAGACACAAGTCTACAGATAGTAATACTTGAATAATACCACCAACGGTATGCTGGCTGACTAAGGACATAGTCGGAAGCGGTTAACTCCAAAACTACGACGCCAAAAGATTACAATACCTGGCCGACATAGCTTACACAGCTACAAGGATATCCACGGGATATGAACCGATCGGACTACAAGGGTAGTGCCTAAACAAGCTAAGGCTCAATAACCACGGTAAACCGGTGGGAACGAGCAACAGGGGAAAACATAAAACTAAATAAATGGGGATTCCTAAGGATTGGAGAAGTACCCCGACCAAGACAGCCATGTCAAGATCACTGAGAAGCTACTTAAAGGGATCGAGTATCCCAATCATAAATCAATAAGATTAAGGGAAGAGTCAACAAGACTATCAAATACAAGCAGAAACCATACCAAGATTGGTACAGAATTACCCAAAAACCACCAGTACCACGCACTTGCCATGGCAAGTGCAGTAAAGACAGAGATACGTAAAGGAACTCTAACACGCCACAGGTACATAGTACTGTACCGTGACTACGATGAAGCGACTACCGGATCACGTATCCTAAAAACAGGAAGAAAAGAGCCTTGGAAAGGCCTAACGGCCTGACCATTGTATTAAGGACATACCAGTCAGCAAGAAGCTGGACTTGGTAAAGACCTCAACATGGCTATGCCATGCAGAACATCTTTTAACACCGAACCATTATTTTCAAACCAAGTTTTCTTTCAAACCACAAACCTTCTTTTAAAACCTTGGATTTTAAACCAAACCAACCGAATTACGGTGAGTATCATAGAATGATACAAGAGGAGTTGACAATAGAATACTTCACCTAGGCGTGTGACGAACACTACGAGTGTACCCAATTACGGGATGTGGGACAACCGCACTCCGAAGGAGCTTGCGGGCCTAACATATAGTTGGGTAAGTGGTAACGTATCAACATGGTACCCCACGTATGTATACATGTAGTGTGCGACACACGGGAAGTAGTCGACTCCGTTCTACGGACCATCAATAAGTTCAAACCAGAACAGCTGGACACCTCAGACGATCAAGTGCAAAGGAACTCAAAGAAGTCATCTGAAAGTAAGGAATAAGAACTAGAAAGTGCAAAGAGCACAGACTAGCCAGTATAGACATTGGACATGTCTCAATGACATCAAGTAGATACATGATAGCTGGAAGGTATACCCAGCCTGAACACAGTAAGGCAGATGCCTAAGGTGAGCACCACGATGCTCAACAAACGGGACAGAGTCTCCCAAGAGCAATCACAAGATTACCATGAAGTATAATCCACCTTTGAGGAAAATTTTAAACCTGGTCTAAATGCTAGGAGAAGGTATAAACAGTCTACCCAAGGACGGGAGACGTCATAACCCAAAGGGAATAACTCAAATACAATACCACAAGGCGGTATGGTAGCCACAACCTATGTTAAACGTTAGCCAGATGTAACGGCATAACTAACAGCACTCAGGAGCAATCCTTGAAGGGTGCCTGAGAGAACAACAATTGAACAAGCGCCATGATACCGAAGGGATTTCACTTAACAGGAAATACCCTAAATTACCTGAAGGCCCGAATTTACACCAGATTGCCTTAAAGGGTCTCCTATGAACGGAAGCGTGATGTCACGACTTACCACGGAGCCCAGCAATACCTCCAACCTATGGGGTATACATGGAGTGGAAACATGTATAAGCAGCTTGCAAGGAGCATAGCTCGCAGCAATATGGCTCAGAAGCCGTAAACCAAATACGTTATATAACTTAAACGGTTGCAAAACCTGTACCATTTGTTAACAAGACTTGTAAGAGGTATTGCCTCATACGACAAGAAATCAACAACTGGACCATCAATTCAAACCCAACTCTATGAGTGGCTTGGACTAATGGCTATCGCAATGTCACTGTCACTAGAGCATCACCCTGGTATACAGTAGACAAACTCTTAATTTTCCTCCATGCCTTCTGTAGCAGTGGTAGCACAGAGGCATAAGAATCATGATGATGTCAACATTGGCCTAGTCCACACTTGGACACTACGAGAAACCCAAGGGAAGGTACCCCTCGTTAGCCAAATACCACCAATGTGGTGAAGATGTGAACCCTTAGAAAGGCTTCCATCTATTAAAATAGTAAAGCCTACGCTTGTAGATATTGCCAAGAGGCGATGGAACAAGGAAATGAGATTTCCAAACCATTACGACTTAAGGAGTAAGCATACTCCATATGCACTCAAGCATGTGGTGAACCATTGTATAAACACCAACATGGTAAACCTTGTCAGGAGACCTATGAGTGGAAACAAACCCCTCAGCAAGAACCTTCACTTGTTAGTGATAGAATACCCTCCAATTGGAGAACGGGACCAGAAAACCCTCGAAGTTTCTTGGGATGTCCCGGTGATGTACATACAAGTAATACTACACAGCTAGAGCCTATAATCAATGCTCAGCACTGGAAGACAATAACTGTCAAAACAATCAATGTGAATACACAGTGCACACCACAAATGACTAACGCTCGAGAGAGCTTACAACCCGATGAATTACCTCATCCTTGGTCAACCAAGATACTTGGTAAATTATATCATAAATGATGATAGAATGTGAGGTAAGCTAACCTACACATGAAACCTAAATTGAAATAAAATATCTCCACATGGGGAAGATAATAACATTGCGGTACGCTACGGCAACCGTCATACATATGAACTAGGAACCTCCTAGTGTATTCACACCATAAGGAAATGGTACAAAGAGTAAGAATACGGTGCGCAACAAGCGACCGCTATGAGGAAGTAGTAGATAATGACATGAAGAATAAGTATGGTAGATAGTCAGAAATATTCTTTCCTATCACATAAGTGACTTACTGCCAAGCGTTTACGCCTCTGCACTCTGTATGACTGAGTGTTTTGGCATTGCACTTGTGCAGCTGATGACCTAATGGGATGGCTAGGGATATGGAGAATGTAAACCGTAGTAAATCCTTCTTTTCACCACAAACATGGCATAAGCCGGTCAAGCATTCTTAGCAACAGACCGTGCGGCCTAAGGCTAAAGAAGCACGAAGAGTGTAAAACACACTAACAATCACAAGATGTGAATTCTAGTGGAATAAAAAGTGAAAAGAGACTTAAGAAAGTCACAAGGACCGGCGCATAGAAAATGCAAGGTCATACAAGTAAAGGACACTTGTACTGAACCAGAAGAACTGGTATAATTCAGAAGCTATTGACAACAGAGGAAGCACGACAACTGAGTAGTGACTTAACCTCGCCCGACAATAAGTCGGAGGAACTTAATGAATAATCGTGGAAGCATAAAGAGCATGTGCAGTAGGTTACCAGAGAGCTGGTTATAAATCTTAAACCCATCGAGTTCAAACACGGTAAAAGAATACCGCATTTGTTTAGTAAACCTTATTCCCATAATAGACGGATAAAAGGTGATGTATAGCACATTAAGGATAACAAGAAGGGTGAATAACCCGAGTTATCAGGGTCACGCAGCAGAAGCTAGTGGGCCCTAGCTAGGAGATAATATACCTAGTAAGCATAGTAGAATGACTATTAATGCCTTGAAGCCTAATAGGCTGGAACCGAATTGAATATGAGTTAAATAAACTCATATAGGAATCCTTGGTGCAAAGACTAAACCACTGTTATGACTAGGACCCTTTGACAAGGGTACATTATGTAATAAACCGTAAAGAAGCTAAAACGCTTCAGATTGCCCAAATTGAGTAAACCAATGTTTAATAATAATAACATATGGTAGATTACGTGGGCGTAATCCCTTTTAAGGGGGGTAGAGCGAAAACCGCTTAATGTAAGTTTTGTGAATAAAACACATAAACCGTAATGTGCATAGCACAAATGAGAACCAAATTGATGATTGATACTATATTAAATAAACATAAGTACTCATTCATATTGTAATTATGGTAACTAGGCATTAGACATGCAAATACCATAGGATGAATATACCCATCTTGTAACACCAATGTAAGAGTATTAGTAAAAAAAAGTAATGAGTAGTGGACGGAGCTCCACAAGTATTGTAGCCTTTGAAGAAGTACGAAATGAATGAGAGTAGTAGATGAATGAAGTTTATGAGTAGTGGAATCGTAGGTAAATTATTTGAAGCAAATTGAAGACAACTAAATCTCATAGGTATAATATTCCTTGGTTAGAATATTGGAGATGATGGTGAGTAATGAATGGAAGTAGTGATGGTCAATGAAATGAGCATTTAGGTATCGAACCACGGAGTAAAGCATTTGGGAAGTAGAGTGAGGATGATTGATGGACTGACTCCATCCTTTGGAGATGTATGAATTCGTATCACAACTAGAAATGGTAAAAAGATAGAAAATGAAAACAACTAATTAATTGCTTGTGAAACTGATGTGGGAAGTCGAACTTGATCCTGATCAGGTCAAGGGAAACCAAGCACAAATTGGGGTGGAAAGATAGTTCAACACTGGTGCTGATCACATCAGGGTCGAACGATTCTTGAAGCTCCCCTCAAGTGGTCACAAGAATCACACATAGGATAGAAGTAATGAAAAAAATTTTGGAATTGGGAGTTGTATGCTTTAGAAAGTTTTCTAATTAGCTGTTGGGAAGGATTTTCCTTAGACTGAGAATAAAGATTTGGTTAGAAGCTTATACCGGAGAAGATAGTAGTGTAGCATGTGGTATTATTCCAAGGGCAGTAGGACATAAAGGAGTCCTGTGTCTAGAATGACCTGAGTGCCTGCGGGATTGTATGTGTATTGCATTGCTTTGGGAATAACTTTGCATTGTATGTATGTATAAATTGGTAATGAGGAACCGGATGGTCGGTAGTAATGCGGATGAGAGTAATTATTGTGCATTAGTATGGTATGGTATGGTATAGTATGTAGGAACCTTGAGTGACAGATTTGGGATTGGTAAGGAGGAAGAACGTATGGCTTTGGCATTAGATAAGTATGGATGAGTAAGTATAGTAACCCCATGACCTTGAGCAACTTTGAGGACAAAGTTCTTAAGGGGGGTAGATTGAAATACCCCAAACTTAAAAATAGTGATTAAGACTATTCTAATCCTTGTTTAAGAGCCTAATAATGCTTAAGTAGTATTGGTGAGGAGAAATAAATCCAAAAGAAATAAAGAAACGCTTAAAAGGCAAAAAACGCTAAATAAGCGTTAAATAACCATAGGAGGTATGAGACCTAGGTTAGAGTATTATATGGATTCTAAAGGTTTAATAAGACCTAAATAATATATGGGAACAACTCCCAAAGAAAACGGATCCAAATAATGTATTAAAACGCTAATAGAGCTTTAACGCACGTTTTTCGAGAAAACCCAGAAACGTGACTTTAAGTGGTCAAACGAACCCGTAAAAATTATAAGTCATTAAATAAATATTATTAAGCATTTACGAAAACTTAATAACCAATAAAAATAATTAAACAAGGAAATTCCGGAAAACGGGCCCGGTTAGTGAATAGTACCTAAACCGGGTAAAATAACGAGCGTTTCTGTAAAAGACAAAAAACGCTCCAGCTAGTATAACAGTAAGGGGGCCGGTTTTATCAGTCAAATAACTCCCTCACACATACATGTAACTAGCTAATTAAATAAGAGAGCTAAAAGCAAAAAGCAATAAAGTAAGAACTACTTTACCCCCCCTCTCCTTACTCACTCATTTCCCTACTCTCTCACCTCCCTCCTTCCTCACCCACCGATTTCTCTCTCCCTCTCTCTTCTGGCTGCTGCGATTTGGAGCTCCACAAGAAGCTCTAATGGCTTCTCTTCTTCATCCTCATGCTCCACCCTTGTGTAAGCTCCAAACTCAAAAATAATCACATATTTGTAATCCTCTCATCCTCCTCTATCATTCCCTCTTTTCAAAATTCGAAAAGGATGAGTTTCATCTCCATGGGTTTTCCCCATTTGGAGAGAAAAGCGCACCATTGTGAAGCTTGGAGTCTCCTCTTTCCAACAAGGTAAAAATCTTCATGAAAGACTCAAGTTTTCTCTACCTCCTTGTGTAACCGATTTTTGCCCTTCTTGTAATGCCTTGTTCTCTCTTTGTTTGAGCTTGGTTCAACTATCCAATGGTGGAGGAACCCCCTTTGTATTCAAGGCTTGAAAACCTCTCTTGGAACTCCAAGGTAAAACCCTAACTTGTGGTACTTTAAACCCTTCATTTAATTAGTGGTGTTATAAGAGGTTAGAAGTTTAATTATATCCTCCTTATGTAATTTGGGTGTTGGGATGGAGTTTGGTAACTCCATCCCCCACAAAAACCGATTTGGACAAGGAAGAGAGGAAGAGGAGGAATGGAAAAGAAATGAAGGAATCAAAAGCTCAAGGTAAGAGCTCCTTCCTAATGTTAAATTCTATTGCATTAGAGTAATGGGAATGGGTAAAGTATTTAAAGAACCCAAAACCTTATACTAGTATTGAGGATTGTGAAGTTTGAGTATTTAAGAGCAAGTATTTGAATTGTAGGCTTTGGAGCCAAATGTGATGTGTATATGTATTGGAATTGTGGATGGAGAAAATATTGAGGAATTTATATTTGTATGTGTGCTGGTAGAACCCTTGTGGTTTGGCTAGAATAGGGATGAATTGATGAGAAAGTACATATGTGGATAAGTGAGAAATGTAGATGAACTATGGCAAAATTTTGGTAGGAATATGTACATGTATGGAGGACTTGGTGAATGGGAAAACCAAGGGTGTATGGGAGTTAGTAAAGATGTTTAATAACTATGAGTAGTAGTTGTGGTAAGAGGATGAAAGAATGAAAGAAATCTGTAGCAAGAGTTGTTGAATGGTGTTGGAGAAACTAGGAGAACTTATGTACATGACCTAGGGAGTGAGTGTTGGACTTGAAGAGGAGAGGCAATGCATTGTAGGCCTTGAAAATGGCATTAGGAGAGGAAATTATGTATGGAGGAGGTAGGAACCAAAATCTGTAGCAAAGGGGTATTAAATTGCATTGTAGAACTAGGAAGAATTAGTGTGCAAGATTTGGTAAGAGGAGAGTTGGACTTGGGTATAGGTAATGTAATGGCTTGGAAATGTATTTGGGATGCTAGTAACGGTATTGGTAGTAGAAGTATTGGATGTGAGGATTGAGTTTTAAAATCTGTAGCATGAGTGTAACAAAAACTGCTACAAGTGTTGGAAAAGAAGTGAGGAAATTGTGTAAGATGATTAATGGATTTAGCAATGGATTTGGTGGATGAATTAAGGTGATTTAGAGGGCTTAAATAGTACTAAAACATGTTAGGATGTATGTAGGAAGATTGGGGAAGCAATGGGTGAAATTGGGAAGGAAAAATAAGGCCTGTAGCACAATCTGCTACCGTCTGACCCAGAGCCTGGATCGGACAATGGGTCGGACAGGGCTTAAGCAACGAAAATAAATCCTTTTGGAACGGTCCGACCCAGGGCCGTGAGTCGGACGTGGGTCGGACAGGCAAAAATTCCGTCGTCGAAGTTTCTGACTCCGTCCGACCCAGAGGGTGAGTCGGACGGTGGGTCGGACGACCCATAACTTACAAAAAAAAAACTATAGGATTATAACTAGTATATATATATATATATGTGTATACCCACCTATACATATGTATATATATATATGTAAGTAAACCATGGATGAGTAATGAAAAGTAAGTAAATGAAATATAAGTGAAAAGAAGGTAAAGACTTAGTCAGTATGAGTAAGGAAACGTAAGAGTAATCGAATTAAGTTAATGATAGTTAGATTAATCATTCGATTGTATGTATATCATAGGAATTTGATTTGTGAACACCGGAGGAACGTTGGGATACAAGTACGACGGTGAACGGTATGATTTCTTCATGCCCTGTATCCTAATCTGGTTACCCCGATTTGTGTACTTATTTGATCACCTAAATAAGATAAATGCATGAATCGGACTATATTGCACTTATCTGTGCTTGACTTATGTTGTTCTTGATATTTATTGTCTTGAACACTAGTTTGAATTCATGAAACATAAGAATGATGATGAATTGTATTCGAATCTTGTATTGTACTTAAGTATCGTATTGTATTTTGTATAAATGAGTATTGAGCATTGTAATTGTGTATGTGGCTTGTATGAATGACTTCTGCTAATTCATAACTACTTAACTCCTAACTTAAGTGAGTAAACTGGAATGAGTAGAAGTCCGATATAGCTTCGGCCACGCGTGAGGATGAGGAGACACAAGAGGTTGGATCCGATTCCTGACTCTTAAACTGGTCCGCGACCCAAATCCCTTAAATGGGTAGCATCCCGGATTGGTGAGTCAAGTAAATCCCGGTGGTGGGACGGAGTAGTCCCCGGGCCGGAGGTCCCGACGACTTAACATGAGTAAGACAAAGTAAGTAAGTATGTATGAGTATGAGTATGAGTATGAGTATGAGTATGAGTATGAGTATGAGTATGTATGCGTATGTATGGAGTAACGAGTAAAAGAGTAATCTCCACCTGATTAACCCGGGTGGACCAATGAAGCTAACAAGTATTGCATATTGTGTATGTAATGAGTATGTGTAATTCGGAAGAAGGTAAGTATGTGTTGGATGGTTTACATTGCATTCCTTGTATGTAATGAAGTGCTTGTATGTATGCCTTGTGTAATGTATTGTAACATTGTGTATAAGAGCATGTATGCATGTATGTTTGAATGAAATCAATCGCATGTATTCGACCAAGTGGTCGGCGTACCCTCACTAGTACGCGGGGTATGCGGTTATCATGCTCAGCGAAAGCTGACCCCTTCGGGGGAACGTTTTTAGTGTGCATGTACCCGAAGAGGATGTGGTCAAGGCACGAGACCGGTGACTACATTTGGATAGTAGTAGTAGAATGTAGAGGTGTACTAATTAGCACACCCCTTGTACTTAGGAAGTAAGTAGTTGTGAGGAATGGGTAGTGGTTAGACTCTTAATGAGTATGTATGGAATTGAAGGAGGTACCCTACTTGTATAAGGATCTTAGTAAACTCGGTGTATTAGAATGTATTGAACTCATGGAGTATTGTATTGAATGGGAAGTGGTAATACCTAATTAGTAATTGTAGTGAAGATTGTAATTGTGTAGTACTCGGATATTCCGGTCCATCAGACCGATGCTGTATGTAAAAGTAGTAGCCTTGTTAGTCACGTGGGTGACTAACGGCGTTGTATCACCCATTGTATGTAAGTATGTATCCGCTGCATGACTCTGAAAGCACGAGGAGATTGGACGGTAATGTTTGTATTAATAGTAGGGGTGTTACACAGTTCAAGGTGAGCCGTGTAACAGATGTCTGTTTTGAATCTCTCTTCTGTTTGATTATGTCCGTTACAAACACGGGATAACAACCCGATTCCCTCTCGCTTCTTTCCTGCATAATCCCCCTACAGTCCCCAAGGCTCTGCTGGAAAATCTCATGGGTAAAAGCTGCTCCAATACTTCTCTGAAACTCAAACAGAAGGTAACAGCTTAGAAACAACCTTCTGTTTTCTCCAGCCCCCCATCTTGATGTGTCTGGTTTGTCAAAGACTAACAACTAGGTAACTATTCCAGTTGAGGCTGGATGTTCGAGGCCCTGAAAGTGTTGCATCGTGCCAAGTACTGACCTAGAAGAATCTGCTTCAAAACAAGGAAAAAAGAAACTCAAGGTAGTGAGCTACCCAACTGTAACTGTTGCTTCTGTAAACTCAATTTCCAGAGATTATACGATAGTGGTATTGACTTGCTTAACGAACTTAAAACACAACTAAAACTCTTAACTAAGTTGGGAGGCATGGTGGGAATGTTAAAAAGGTAGACAAACAGATCTGTCAAGATTAGGTTGATGACCGATTCCAATTCGGTAATACACTGCTGGAAAAAAAGGAATAAACAACGCTTAAATTGGACATATAGAACGTTTATAAAGCGCAGTTTATTCGAGCGATGCAAATGAACTAACATTTTA
The DNA here is from genome assembly GCA_023374045.1 of Limonium bicolor. Classification (NCBI taxonomy): domain Eukaryota; kingdom Viridiplantae; phylum Streptophyta; class Magnoliopsida; order Caryophyllales; family Plumbaginaceae; genus Limonium; species Limonium bicolor. The sequence goes on from CM041779.1 coordinate 319,294,552, forward strand.
AATGACGCTTCTAAAGCGTTCTTTATACTATCTTTAAAGAACGCTTATTTGCAAAGCGTTCTTTATAATGCGAGAAAGATGACAACATGAAAAACGTTTTAGCCTAGAAAGCGTTCTTTATGCTTAGACAAAAACAACGCTTATATGTGATAAGCGTTTCTTATAATGGTTGGCGGGAGAGCATAAAGAACGCTTATATGCATAAGCGTTCTTTATATCTTCCTTTTAAAATTTTTTTTTCAGAAATCTCTGTTCCAACAAATGCTACAGATATATCATTACATCAGATCAATGCATTGTTGCATTTTCAACACAGCAGAATCCATCACAACAAACTGTAACAGAGAAATTAAATCTATACGAATTCAATTTACAGCAAAACACATCAGATCCCAGGCCAATTGCAACAAATTAATCAGCTAGTATATATTAGTACCAAATTAACAGAGATTTGCTAGTATTACCAAACATGCAGACAAAACTTAATTACAATTAAAATCCAAACACAGATGGAAGCTAGCTACTAAGTACTTATGTTTGTACTGCAATCTGTAGAAATTTGATAATGCAAGAAACTTCATTTTTCAACACAATGCAAGTACTGTAGTTGAACTCATGGGGAACAAACTGCATTTACAGGTGCAAATTGGTTCAGTTCAGACACAACTTCAAAGAAGAAAAGAAATAGCTGCAGGCGTACTCATGACTTCTGCTGATCTTCATCATCATAAGCTATTGATTTCGTCCAGTAAGCGCACATGTGATCCTTGACAAACTCTAGATCGGCAAGTGAATAAGTAGCTCCTTGTTTTTCGAAGAAGTCAGTAAGCTGCACGCAAGAATTATAAAAGCAATTAAGTACACCATTTAAACATATCCAACCATGCACAAACAGTTAAATTACTAATTCAAACACAAGACTTATAATACGTACTTCATTGACATTGCGGACTCTATCGATGTTGGACACGATTTCGTACATGTATCGCATCACAAAATATCCACAACTGCTGCTATCCGGTTGCCTGGGACACTATTTTCAATAAAATTATATTATTAATTATATATATACACACTAATATACAAAATATATTTACGTATGCATGAGTAAATAGAATGTTTTTTTACCTTTTTCAAATACTGTACATTCAAAGGAGAATTCCTTTGCCCGACACTGCACATACCTTCTCTAAAACCACTGAAATTAATTAAAACAAGCATTTAAGTGACAAGTAATAAAAAAAGTTTAAAATTTTATTTGTGAAATGAAAATATGCACTATTTACTTACTTTGTCAGCAGAGCATGAATGGTGATGTTCCTAATTCCTTTAATAGGGTCAATCACTATACAGCGTGATGAGTAAGTACAAACCACTAACAACAACCAATGATTGCTACAAGTGCAAACAACAACAAATCAACTTCAGCTTCGAAATATATGAGTTAATATAAAACAATAAAGACAAACGCATAAGGTGGTCAAGCACGCTTACATCTGATGATATGGTATGAGCACAAATCGGCTTTTCCTGGTAACCGCCGCAATTATGGCATTGCGCACATGGCTCTGACACGCAACACCGTCTCTCGTAGCTTCATCGGCAGACAATTTGTGGACATAGGAAGGTGATCGTATTTGTCATATTGTTTGACGCCAGCCTCGATAGTAAGGGCCTTTGATGACAAAGGCATTAAATTAAAATTATACATAAAACGTACTATTATCTTTGAGAGAGAAAAAATGTGATACTTACAAGCAGTACGATTGAATCACCGATAGTTCAGCATATCACCAAGCAGCAGCTCCTTGACATCTCTAATACTGATCAGCAACTCCTGGGATTGTTTGTTGTGGAACACAGACGCTGGAACCTTAACGATGAACTGAATGAAATCATCACCCTTCCCGAGTATCATGTTATATAAGACCTGCTGACGCTTTCGCAGTGTATTCACCAAATTTTGGGGAAGAATGAAATCTTTTCGAAGTGGACTGATGTAGTGATCATCCTGCTGACCCGATGGTCCCTTTCCTTTCGACGCACGGACTTGCTTACCTTTGTCAGCAATAGGAACAAGTGCCTAAGAAATGACAAGTTAGTATACGTTAGGAAACTATTCCCAAAACTGCAGTTATATATGGAATGTTAATTAGTAAACAAATTTAAGTTCTTTTGCTTACCGTACTATCAGATAAATCCACCAGATTGCAAGGCCACGGTACTTGTGAGCCACGTGCTTCAATGACAGTGCTCCAACCATTCCACTCCATCGGTAGTGGAATGGTATCACAGCCTTGACAGACACTGTCTACGAACACACGGACGTACCAGGGCGGAACTCGCTTAAAATGACATAGTGACGCCGAATCAGTCTGTAGAATTGTGCCTAATGCAACCATAAAGCTGCCATGTTCATTGATGTGCAGAAGACGACACTTTTTGGTTTCCTAATAAACGAACAAAAACAATTAGATTCATATATATATACATTGCAACATGCATACTTTTGATTAATTGAAAAAATAAATAACGACAAACCACTGAAATTCACACATACCTGGAGCTTGGCATATGGGAATGGATCAGAAGGTGCAGGTACAGTGTAAGAATGAGAAACCTGAGACGGTACAGGGGTGGAAGCAGGTGCAGGGGTGGAAGCAGGTGCAGGGGTGGAAACGGGTGCAGGGGCATACACTGATGAGCTGGAAGATTGATGCCCCTGACTCAGCTGTTGCATCAATCTTGCTTCCATTTGTTGCAACTGCTGCTGCAAATCAGATTGGAATTGTTGTGACAACTTCCTTTCGATGTCCCTCATTTCTTCCTCTCTCCCCATCCGCTGGGAGCGCGGAAAAACATCTCGCTGACGCACTGCGGATCCAAATCCTCGAACTCTCCCAGGGTAATCCTTCTTGCAACGCGCTTTGTTCAATGGATCATCTGACTATGAGGCTGGCCAAGAAAAGATAAGCACCCTGCAGTCTTGTACACGCAAAAAAAAACATGTAAATTATGAATTAGATCAAATAAAAAAACATACATAAATTGTAAGAAAAATTTATAAACTATTAAATATTACTCAGGACACTCACAATTTTTGCAACTAAGTCTGCAGTCTGCTTCCGCGGATAATACATTTCACCGTCCTTCTCTAATTGGCGGCCAAGCATGTATGCTTGTGCCCGATTCACCTCATCCGGACTCTGAATCGGCTCAATTGTGCCGTCCTCACACACACGCTTTAATAACCCTTTTTCAATCCAGCCTGGTATACGCCCCGCGTACCCAACTCGGCCCATGTAGTGTGGATTTTGATCTTTCAAGCGATTTTGTTGGGCTTTTTCCTGAACTGCCTATGGAAAGAATTAATACAATTCATTTTAACTTTATCCTTTTATATTAACAACATAAACTTAAAAGTTAATCTATGAAAACAATTAAGTACCCTAAACCCAGGGGTGATATGTGCTTCATAGAATTCCTTCCACTTCTCCTCAGTGATCATGCCAGCGTATAGCTCATAGGGAGGCACCTGCTTCGGGTTGTCCGTATTGATCCAACCAGCCACCAGCCTAGTTTTGAACGCTCGCATACGCAAAGCAAGCAGTGACAACACTTTATCATATGCTTCATCTGGGATCAGGTACTTCTTCTTCAAGCTCGTCCACATGATGTTCTTTATTTCCAGATCTTGGTTCCTCCAGTTTTTGTTGATACAACAATGGGTCTTAACCAATCGACCCATGGCGCTGGCAAACTTCTTCTTAGACGCGACAGTGGGTCTAAGATACCTGTAATATTAACAGTATATATGTTAGTCATACGTAATATATATAGTATACTACGTATAAATGTACAAATATTTGTATATGTATGAAAAAATAAGACAGAATAACATATAGGTGTAACATATACCTATCTCACACCAGATCAATCATGCCACTCTCCTTCTTCTCATTTAGACCACGTGACGGTCCTCGTGTCTTTTGTGGAGGGCCCTGAGAGGTCGTAGGAGGGTCCTGAGAGGTCGTAGGCTGATCAGCGGCAACGACAATCTGTGTATGCTCCGTTAAACTACATCTCTGCATCTATCTCCATCTCCATATCCTCATCACATTGTAGAAGCATCTCATGATCGTTGGCGTCCATAATCTGCACAATATCATTACATAATATATAGTCAGTGTCATACATAGAGTCATATATAGTCATTTAATATATAGCTATTCAGAGAAACACTATATGAACAATTAAGAAGTAATTAGAGAAAAATTATAAACTAACCTAGTAGTCTTTAGTCCTGATGTGAATATTGCTATACTTCAATCAACCAGCCCGTATGAGGTGTGACAATGAAAGTTACTACCAATGCCTGCAGAAGATAGTTTGTACACAAGAATAATTACATTTCGAATCCAATAATTCAATACTGTGACAAAATTTTCTGGGAAATCCGATAGAATCCCCCCTAAAAATATAGGGTTTCACCACAATAGAGCATGTACAAGAGGCGACAGTTTGGTTTGCAAAATTAATCCCAAATACACTTAATCCTAATAAACACATTAATCTCAAACAGAGCATGTATCTTCCTCAGTTTGGTTTTGCAAAATTTCACCATAACTACGTGGCTATTAATTTGTATGCCCGAACACTTATATTTTTCGCCTAATAACATATTAATCTCAAGTCCATTTGGACACAACCAGCAAGTATATACTACCAAAAATCAGCTCGCGACAGTTTAATCCGGTTTACAAAATTAATTAATCCCAAAATGCACTTAATCATAATAATTAAACACATTAATCGTTCAGTTTGGTTAGCAAAATTACCTCCAGTAGAATCAAGAATATAGGCGATAGAGCATGGATCGATATTACGCTAGTTAGGTTGTAAAACTAATTACTGGAGATGATATACGTATGTACTGAGGCGACGGGCATGTATGTTCCTGTTCGATAGCAGGTTGCAAAATTAATAATAGTGAAAGAGCAGAAATATATATGTTCCTGTACATGTTCGCAGATTTGATGAATTACCGAAACAGAGGCGATCGACAGCTAAGCATGCATATTTGGGTCGATCGATTGATGATCATCAGGTGCAAATATCGGGAGAAATCAACGCGTAGCAGGCGCGAGAGACGGCCGACCGGAAAGCGGTAGCGGAGGCACGGACGGCGATGCGGCAGTGGCGGCAACGGTAGTGGCAGCGATGGCGCAGTAGCTAGCGGACGTTGTACTGGCCGGGGTACCGTATGTGAGCTCAGTCGAGAGAGAGGTAGCTAGCTCTTGAGGGTTACGCGCGGGAGAGATTAAATTTTTGTGAAATTTATTGAGGCAACATAAAGAACGCTTCAATTCAAAAGCGTTTTTTATGCTGAGAGACAAAAAACATAAAAAACGCTTCTAAACGGAAGCGTTCTTTATGCTAAGCGTTCCAGAGACATAAAAAACGCTTTATACGAGAAGCGTTCTTTATATGTTTCATATAAAGAACGCTTATTTTCCAAGCGTTTTTTTTTGTCTTTGGGCGCGATACAATAAAGAACGCTTCCTAAGTGAAGCGTTCTTTAAAATGTCCGGCCTAAACCATAAATACAACGCCTTACATTATAATCGTTCTATAAAATGCTAAAAAAACGATTTACAAATATAACCATTTTGAAAGCGGCGTTGTTTATTCTTTTTTTTCTAGCAATGATATCTGTTGTTGTATAACTAGGCTCTAGAGGAGTTGTAAGGGCCTACTATTTAATGATGAACTTAATACATTGATAATACACTAGACAGGTTGCTAATAAGCTGGGAATTTTATAGAAGACAGTTAACATTATAAAAGAGAGGTTACCAACCGAAGTGAACAAGATTAGTTTCAGTTTTGTTTCAGGTTCTGTGTAGCAGACCTTCAGGAGTGAAGTCCTTAGTGCTTGGGTTATTTTAATGTTAAAACTAGATAAAATTACTTAACTAAGTGTCTAGACAGCCTAGGGGAAGCTAGAAACTCAATTCGTGAACACAAAAAAAAATATAAAACCATATTAGATCATGTCACAATTTTGACAGATTTGAACTTTTGTGTAAAGAGTTTCGTAGAGGGTTTTCTAGGTGACTTGGAGTTTGTTGTTGAGTTTAAAAAAAATGTTAACACACCTAGCTAAGTGGGCAAATCAGTGGAGAAAACAGAAAATAGGTTATAGAACAGAAACAAGATAGAAAAGAGTTATCAGTTAGTTTTCAGTTTTTACATTAAGAGATTTCAGTAGAATTATCAGTGTGTCTAAGTTGTTTCTAAGCTAAAAAACCCTGATAGAATGCTTAACTAAGAAACTAAAACAGATTGGGGTAAATTGAAAGTCCATCTGTAACAAAGAAAAATAAATAGAGGAAGATGTGATAGTTCTTTCTCAGTTTCAGACCTTGTCGAGTTTTTAGTTTCAGATTTCTGTCTTGTTGTTGGTATCTATGTCATTATGGGTCTGAGTTGAAATTGTAAGCTTGGAGATACACTTAGCTAAGTAGGTAATCAAGTTGAGGGAAAATTTAAAATCAGATTGAGAAACAGAAAGATAAATAGACAATAAGACTATACCAGATTCTGTATTTTGTGTGCTTCAGTATAAGGGTGGTCCTATGTCAGTGGCAAATTATTTGGAATTTAAAGTGTTAACAATAAACTTAAAATAGGGCTAATACTCCTATCTAACTTGTTGTACTCCTTTGGAGGATTAGAAATCAATTGATTGACTAACATAAGCAGATGAAGGAGGCACACCATTTCGGTTTCGATTTCAGATTTTTTTTTCAAAAGTTGCTGCTCCGGTGTACTTAAGTACAGATACTATATGAGTGTTGTCTGGGTTGAAAATGAACTTAATGCTTGAGTAATCCACTTAACTAAGGGTGTAGACCTCTAGGAAGAAGCTTGTAAGTCAGTTAGAAAACACACAGAGAACAAAATAAGAAAATATATCAGTTGTAACTTCAGTCCTTTTCGATTCAGTTTTAGAACTGTCTGTAGCTTATACCTTGTTGTATGAGTGATGTATTGGTTTTCTGAGAGTCTAAACAACAAGTATTAAGGAGCTAAAGCCATGAGTAAGGAATTGGTAAAAGTTCAAAAAAATTCTACATAAACTAGCTAAGGAAAACTGGTGTAGAAATATGGGTTCACTCTCTACAACTTTCATTTTGGCATGATCTAATTTCTGAAGCAGTGTAAAAGTTATGAGGGGATAGTAAGTAACATTAAGACTCGCCAACCCACTTACCCAAGTAGAAAGCCACCTTGTAGTGTTAGGTACATCAGTTAACACACTAAAATGGAAGTAGAAGTAGCAGAGTGCAGAAGTTTGTTTCAGTTCTGCAATTTTCGTTTTCTGTATACTGACTTCTCAGGGGTATAACCCTGGTTGTTGTGGCTTTGGTTTGGGGTTAAAACACTGATTAAAGCACCTAACTAATAGGGTAAGCAATTTGGGAAAGGAATGAAAGTCAAATCATAAACAGGAAGGAAGTAATAGAAAAGTAGGGCAGCAGTTCATAGTTTCTATTTTCTGTCTTTCAGTTTACAGATTTTTTAGTAGAGGAACTTTAGTAGTGCAGACCATGTTGTTTTAGGCCTGTGCTTGAAGTAAAATCGTGGTGAACCAATTAATTGAATGAGAAAGTAACTTGGGAAACTAGAAATCAGATCAGTGAAAAAAAAAGGGACAGAAGCAGTACACCATACAACTTGATTTTTGTTTCTTCAGTTTGGCCAGTTTTAGTTTTAGGCGGTTCCAGTAGCTTGTACAAGTCTGTTTGGGGTTATTATTGAGTCTAAAAGTTTCATAATATCCTTAGCTAGGTGGGCAATCCGATTGAAGGAAAATTGAGAAACAGGATTGCGAACAAATAGACAGACAGAAGAAGATGTTTCAGTTTATACTTTCAGTTTCAGTTCTTGATGTATCACTGATACAAATCAGGTTGCCTTGGGTTCTGTTTTGGTTTTTGTTTTAAATTTAAACTCGTGATAAAACACCTAACCGATTGGGTGAGCAATGAGGGGAAAGTAGTAGTCAGATAGATAGACAAAAAGAGAGATACAGAAGAAGGCATCAGTTTGTGTTTTTCAGTTTCTGTTAAGTGTATGGGATACAGCAGTGGATTTAACAGGGTTTCTTTAGGTTTTTTTGAGTTTGAAACATGGCTAGAACCCTTAGTTACATAGATGGGTACTTGGGACAGATCAGAAGACAGGTTAATAACCAACAAAAAAGACACGGAAGAGAGATTGGTAGTATATGTTTCAGTTCTGTTTCTGGAACTTAGGTTCTGTCTAATCCATTCCCAGAAGTACTATATGTGTGGTAATAGCTTACTAATGAAACCCAAGACATGCTAAGAGAGTGAGTGATATGAGTGTACTCATTGGAAGCTTAGAAACCAATTGAATAACCCAACATAAAGAATAAGGAAGAGATGCACCAATTGTGCTTTCAGAATTTTCGATAAAGAATGTTTCTGTATAATTGAAATACAAGGAGCATAAGAGAGTTGTATTAACCTGCTCTTGAACCCAAAACCCTCCTAATGCATCTAGCTAAACTTATGGAACATCTTGTGAAGCTAGACACCCTTAGATACATTAAGAGTGTGTCAAGATAAGGCTATATACAAGAACATTATTTCAATTTTGGAAACTTTATGTTTTGGTATAAGTGAACTCCAGAAATATTTTAGGAGTTATTGTGTTGATAATGAGCTGAGAACATAGCTATTTAGTTAAGGAAGGAATACATCTTAGTGGAATTAAAATCCACCTTAGTTAAACTTGTTACATGTTGATGCTTATAATACCCTAGAGCATTAGCTAGAAGAACAAACTTAGTTAACTGGTAAAACGATGATATAAACGTCCTAGGAGTTAAATAAAAGTCTAAGGTGACTACTTGGAAAGTTCTAAGGGCTAGTACAAGTTGAACATTCAACAACTCGCCTAGGGATTTACACCCGATATAAATGAAATAAACTAGGAAGGTGTCACAAAGGTCGCCACATGAAATCATGAACTGACACGTTGTTTTTAATCAACATTAGGGCTGTAACGAATGCCAATCGGGACCCCGTGTGTGAGACGAGACTTGCTTCTGAATAAGGTATGGACATGTGTGGTTCGTATGTTGTCGTGTTACACGGCTTGTTTGTTGTGTGCCTTGTGCGAAATGACCATAAGATCAAAGCATGAAATTGGATTGCTTGCTTATCTTGCTTATATGATTGCTATATCATTGTTGCATATTATTTGTGCGCACACCGTAGTTTAGTCCCTTCTCGTTTATGGAACTTGAGATGAAACACGACGAACTACGCAAACAAAACGAAACAACTATACAAGAAGAAAACTCCTCTTAAACTATAGAGGACTTCTAATGACACCCACTATGGTGTCGAACTTATAATGATAATGAAAAGTAAAATACCTATTGGTGGAACACATCCTGAAGACGTTCTTCAACTTGTGGTGATAAGAGAATTCACAAATAAACCTTAAAGAAACAAGGAAAAGATTAGCACCTACATGATATGGTCACAGGATTTGAACCATACCCCCAGACCTGGTGCAAGGAAAGAGAAAGAAAATATACATTATGGGACTAAGAGAAAAGAAATGAAAACACACAATGCTCGAACGATCCCATAGTGAGGATCATTGGTAAACATACCTATGCACGAGTTTGATGAGTTACATAATTGTTGTTTGCCATGCTAGCAGCTTGTTGTGCTTGGTTGCGTGTTTGATGTTGCTATGATGCCAACATGTTATGCTTGGATGCTTGTACTAAGGTTTTGCTACCTTAAGTGTGTATGATATCCTGATGTATCGTGGTGTGTTTTACTGCTTTATTATAGCATGTAAATTGAACTTAATAATATTCGACCAAGTAGTCGTGTAGCCCGGCAACATACGGGCTACACATGTTCATACTCAGTGTAGTTTGCTGAGTCCTTTACAACCCAATTTTTTTCCAGGTATTGTGCTGGACGATAACGGAGCGTAGGCGGGATGGCTACCATAGGGGTAGTCCATCAGGGCATAACCTTTGAGGTTGTAGTAGTATGTTTAATGTATGGGTTTTCACTAAACCCGAGATGTAATTTTCAGTTTATGATTTGGTAATTTGTTGTAGACACTCGATATTTGGAATTCTATCTTATATTGTATATGAATTTTGGTGAGAGTTGTTTCCAGTCATGCAGACCGTAACTTAGTATTGGTAATGTGGTATGTCAACCACATGGGTGGTTGGCATCTGTAGCACCCGGATGAAATTGAGAATCCGCTGCGTAGTTATCTTGTAATATGGCTAGGAGCTTGTTTGTGCTATTGGATGTTTATTCGGGGGTGTTACACGGTCAATGACTATAGTGACATTTCATGGACTTTTGCAAAAATATGGTGGAATTTCTTGTCTTTCTTTTTTTAGTGGCATTTCATGTAGCAAAAAATATAGTGGCATTTCATGAAATTTCCCAAAAGCAAATAAAACAAGGAAGAATAAGGACATAAAATAAAGAGTAAATTACTAGGAACCCCCTTGAGTTTTTAGGATAATAACGTTTACCACTTTGTGTTTATCATAATTATTGGTAATCATCTTGAGATTACAGTATCTTTGACTACGAGCCCTAGAACTATTAACTTTATTAATAAATCGTTAACCCCTAGCTAACCTGTCAGCTTATTCACTAAATGATGTCAAGCTGGACAAAAAACATTGCTTAATCAGCATTGTCTAAGTCTCTCTCATCCCACCGTTATTTTCCTAAAAATGTCAACCCTAACTCATCAAACATGATCATGCTCTGAATCTTGCCCACATTTTTTGGAGGTTGTTTATCTACTACACAACACTTAAGGAAAGTTTTGTTCTTGGTTGTAGACCATTTCTGGATTAGGGTTGACGTTTTTTGTAAAATAACAGTGAGATGATAGAGACTAAGATGATGCTGATTAAGTGGCATTTTTTTATCTAGTCTAACATTATTTAGTGAATAAGCTGACAAGTAAGCAAGGGGTCAGCGATTTATTAACGAAGCTATATTTGGGGGCTCGTAGTCAAAAATACTGTAACCTCAAGGTGGTTACCAATAATTATGATAAGCATAATGTGGTTCCTGGTATTATCCCAAAATCTCAAGGGGAATCCCAGTAATTTACTCTAAAATAAAATCTAATTATATCTTATTTATTCCCATTTACTCTTTATCCTTAATTAAGGAATAATTCTCGATCCAAATAACTCAATCATTAACACTCCAATATCCATCAACTATTATAACCATGTTTAACCAATATAATGTAATATATGCCCATAATTTAATCAGAATTTTGTGGGTATTTCATAAAATCTGTTTGGAACCGGATCCGTCACTAACCGAAGTGGTCATGAATATTCTCTTTTAGATTCGGGCATGAACTGTATTCGATCTAGAACCACCAGGAACCGCCTTGGAATTGCTAGGAAACAGAAACGGAAAATGCTATCGTTTGGTGAGGGTAGAGTCCACAGAACCTGGCCCAGAACTGGAACCGCTAGGAATCAATAGGAATCGGTCAATATGACCGTTCATCCCTTGTAGAATATGTAATACTAATTTTCTTTTCATGTAACTAATTCTAGACTTCTCGTAGTTGTACTCTTTTTCTTTATTAGGGTTTCTTAATGTATTTTTACCTAATAAGTTTTAACGAGATAACAAAACATTAATAAGGTTCTCTTTGTTCTTAATTTGCAATTTTAATACAAAATTTAAGTATTTTAAGCATCTTAATCTTATTCAATAATTGAATAAAAAAGGAAAAATTACAATTTTTTAATGGGGGCTGCTATTCACAGTACAAAATTACTAATCACCACAGTACAATTTTTTTTTAAATCATATTAATGTTGTAAACATGTAGTGACATCGTGTCGTAAATTTTGTTTTTCAAAATATGCATTTCATCACCGTGAACCTTAAAAAACGCTCTCATTGTATCGTTAAAGTCGTTTTTATTATGTTCGAACGTTATAATTGGGACTTGACATTGGTAAACGACATTTTACGTTATGTTTGATTAAATTACAGACATTGTCACAATTTCAGAAACGTCGTATTGAAAACGTAGTAGATAACGCCAATTTCGGGTAAAAAACGCTCTCGTTGTAGTAAAAGTCGTTAAACCCGTTTTTATTGTGTTTGGATGTTATAATTGTGATTTCATGCTAAGTTATTGATGTTTTACTGTATTTAGTACGAAACGACGTTAATATGTTGAAAACGAGTCAAAACGAGCGTTTTTTGAAAAAATGCTCCAAAATGTGCACGTTATATGTAAACGGGATGCGTTTGGTATCTTCATTTCTCACGAACGCACCATCTCTCCTCCAAACTACCTCGCCGGAATCCTCTCTGCCTGATCGCCGGAGCCACCGCCGGACCACCGCCGGAAAAATTTTCCGGTGAGTTTTTCAATTTTTTTTTGCAAGTTATAGATCTTGATGTGGTGATTTCAAATATGTTGTTAGAATTTAGAATTCAGTCACCCTTCCCACCGACACTATTGCAATCGACTCGCCCCTGCTCCTGGAACGAACAGACGAAGCTCACATCAGCAAGTGACACGAGCTAGGCTGGTTCGCCTCGCCTCCTGAGGCGACTTGGAGTGGCGCGCCCTTGCTGTCGACACGCCTCGATTGAGCTCGCCTGGACCCGAAAGATGACGGCACCTCGCCCCGTCTGAAGACACACCCCCTGTGCACTCGCCCCGGCTGAAGAAACGGGAACAGTAGACTTGCCTCAATGGTTGACACGAGTTAGATGACCTCACCCTGGCGGCGGTAATTTCCCTGCGCCAGTCGCCCTTGGGCATGACACGAACCAGTTAGTGTTGCCCCACCTATTGGGGTGACTCACTTGTTTTTTTAATAGTAAATGTTTTTAAAAGATTATAAAGATATATTTATGTGTATGAACTTATATTATAAGTTTGATTAAGTTAAAATAAGGTTTAAGCACTTAAATGACAAGTTTTTGAAATTTTGGGGTTAAAGAGTAAAATGAGGGAACTAGGCTGTACTTGCTGTATACAATTATTCATAATGACCTAAATATACTTATAAACTTGTTTTACAAGTTTTGGGTAATTTAAAACAAAGTTTAAGTGACTAAGTAACAAGTGTAGTAAATTGAATGTTAAAAAGGTAATTTAATGGTGTTTTGGAGGTAACTCCTTATGTTTGGGTTATATCTCATTTTAATGGTGTTTTGGTGTTGTAACTATTAAGGCCGAATACCTATTGTTTTATTTACTGTATTTTAAGTTTATAATGTGTTTAGAACAAAGTTAAAGCATTAGAATGAGTTAAAGGGCTTTTAGGTACAAAATGATAAGTAAAAAGGGGCAAAAATAGAATTTTTGAAAACTAAAGGGTTAGTTATGTATAGGGCTGAATTGTTTATGTGTGAAATTGTTTATAATGATATATTTATGTTTATGAACTTATATCATAAGTTTGAGTAAGTTAAAATAAGGTTTAAGAACTTAAATGACAAGTTTATGAAATTTTCAGGTTAAAGAGTATTGTTTTGGTGTTGCAACAATTAAACCCGAATACCTACTGTTTTATTTACTGCATTTTAAGTTTACAATGTGTTTAAAACAAATTTAAAGCATTAGAATGAGTTAAAGGGCTTATAGGTACAAAATGATAAGTAAAAAGGGGTTAAAATGTAATTTTTGAAAACTAAAGGGATATTTATGCTGGGTTGCACTTAAATGACAAGTTTATGAAATTTTGGGGTTAAAGAGTAAAATGAGGGAACTAGGGTGTAGTTGCTGTATAAAATTATTCATAATGACCTAAATATACATAAACTTATTTTACAAGTTTTGGGTAATTTAAAATAAAGTTTAAGTGACTAAGTAACAAGTGTAGTAAATCGAATGTCAAGGATTACAATGATAAGAGTTAATATTGTTCTGTTGATTTAGAGATAATTTAAGGTCCAAAAGTCTTATGTAATTTAGAGATAATATTGACCTAATATGTTATATTATAAGTTTTGGCTAAGTTAGATAAGAGTTAAGGATTACAATGATGAATTTGGAAAGTTTTGGGGCTATACTATAATTGTTCTGTTGATTTATTATTACTTACTTGTGTAACTCATCTTAACTGGGTTGCTTCAACTTGCGCAGTGATGGATAAGCGAAAGAATGTTCTGATGAACGTCTACACCAAAAAAAAAGAAGAAGGACAGGAATGTGGAGCAGCCAATGACTGCTTCGTTCCATCGTGAGCGTGCTGCCGCAGTTGATCCTCGACGACACTCATCTTTCCAGCCACATCAGGGTCATGCTGAGCCTGTACGACACTCATCTTTCCAGCCACAGCAGGATCATGCTGACCCGCCTCGTCACTCGTCATATCACCCACAGTAGCAGCCCATCATGGACCCATCCACACAGTCATTCCATGATTCCGACCCAGTCGCACACATACCTAGGAGAAGGATGTCTGAAGCTTCATCCTCTGCCGGTGATTGGTCATCTACTTATCTGGCCCAGCTCCATAGCTCCAGTTACAATATAGAGGGTCAAAGTAGTCACCATGTGGGGCATGTGGAGGCACAGACTTATGCCGGTGGTAGCTATCATGCTGGTGGTAGCTATCATGACCACCGTGTGGAGCATGCAAAGGCACAGACTTCTGCTGCGTGTAGCTATCATGACCCCCAGACCCCTCCGGATGCTGCAACACCCGTTGACATGAACATAGATGAGGAGAAGGAGGAGGAGGAGGCTGGGGAGACATCTGAGGATGAGGGCCTAGACGAGGATGACCCTGATTAGGAGAGCGCGACTGATGAGGAAGCTGCTCTCGCTATGGAGCCCGTTATTCCCCCTTTCTGGAGGCTTACTGAAGTGCCAGTACCCGGTGGTCCACTACTGACTAGTGTCATCACCAGCTTTGGTGGGCATGTCGCCATTGATCTTTGGTCAATGACTAAGGTATATACTATCTTATCTTTCAGTTTGGCAAGTAGATTTAACTATTTCTTCATGCGTGTGTAAAATTTGTGTTAATTGTCTAGGACCGGGGTGTTTTGGGATTTAAACCCTGAAACCCTATAATCACGAACTGGCCGTTTAGCGGGGTTACTTGCAAAAGGGCAAGAAATATGATTAAGTACTCAGCATTGGATCATCTGCTAGATGCCACATGGGGTTTCAACAACATGTCTTTGATCTCGGCCTTTGTGGAGAGGTGGCAGCCGGACACCAATTCTTTCCATGTGCCTTTTGGAGAGATGACGATCACACTTCATGATGTGTGGCAGATACTGAGGATCCCAATCGTTGGTCATCCGATCGTGGGGAGTCCGACAAACAGTGAGCTTAAGGAGACGATGGCTAAGTTGTTAGATTTTGAGAAGGGTGTTGACCAGATGATGAAATTCATGTGGCATACTGGTGCTGTTCAGATATGTCCACTTATAGAGTGGTGTTCGACCGGCCAGAGGGTACCTATGAAGCAGGCGTGCTGTTGGCTCCACTATGCTCTCTCTACTACCATCTTTGCTAACAAGGGGCATTCACGAATAAGTCCTCTACCGTTCTGGTTAGTTACTCCCATGGGTAAAAATATGAAGCTAAAGAGGTTCGCATGGGGAGCAGGTACTTTTGCATGGTTGTATCGCCAGCTGGGGATAGCATCTCGTGTTGACTGTAATAACATTGCTGGCTCTTTGACCCTTCTCGAGGTAAGTGTTTTAATGTACAACAATGTGTAATAAATTTTCATGAATTCACATTATTAATTGGCATAATTTCTTTTTAAAATTTATGTAGTGCTAGATATATGCGTACTTCCCCACCCTTAGACTAGAAGTTAGTGCTGATTGGCATGATGGGGATAATAGACCGTGGGCTATAAGATGGGTCAGGTCCACC
Organism: Limonium bicolor; assembly: GCA_023374045.1. Classification (NCBI taxonomy): domain Eukaryota; kingdom Viridiplantae; phylum Streptophyta; class Magnoliopsida; order Caryophyllales; family Plumbaginaceae; genus Limonium; species Limonium bicolor. Next base: position 319,310,542 of record CM041779.1, read on the forward strand.
TCCCAATAAAAAAAATCAAAATTCACTAGAGAACTACCACAAGCATATAGATGCTCTGACAGCAAGAAATGTAAGTGGTACAACAATTTCAATTTGCATTATTTACATTATTGTTTATTATTGATGCTTACGTTTCCTTGTGATCCAATGTAGATTGATTGGTTGCCCTACAATCGCGAGAAGGTGAATGAGAACAGGGGCCGCTCTTGGTACAGGGGTACCTTGCAGTACATGATCGTGAATGAGCCATATATGCCGGAGCGTTGTCTTTGCCAATTCGGGTATGTTCAATGTATCCCACCTCCCCCTATTAGACCGAACAATAGATCCGAAAAAAGAGGGAGAAAAGGAAAGCCTTATAGATGTGTGTACCCCTGAAATACCCCGTAATTAAAAATAGTGATTAATTAGGCTATTAAGTATTTTAGAAGCTTAATTATGCATAAATAAACATGAGGGAACAAATCCCGAAGAAAACGGATCCTTAAAATGGATTAAAAGCATAAATGAACCTTAAAGCGCGTTTTTCGAGGAAACCGGGAAAACACGACTTTAAGCAGGTTAAATAGACTCGTAACGATTTTGGTCAACCAAATAGTCATTAATAAAAATTAATGAATGTTGAGAACCAATAAAACTAATTAAACGAGAAAATCCGGAAAACGGGTTCCGGTTAGTAAAAAACTGTAACAACCGGGAAGTTGTGGGATGAGAATGTAATAAAACAAAACTAGTGTGTCCACTTTTGTAAATAAAAAGCAAAAATTTGAGTGTGTGGGTGTGTGTAGTCGGCAGCCCCTCTCTCTCTCACACTCTCTTTTATTTTCCTAATATGCTAAAGGACAAACAATAAAGTAAAAAGCAAAATAAAAACACTCTCTCACCTCTACTCCCCCTCTCTCTCACGCATTGCCCCTCTCTCTCATTTTCTTATTCCTCCTCCCAAGCAGCCATGGCGATTTTGGCAACCTCTGTAACACCCCAACTACTAACAATACACTTAACAACACCTTGCAGCGGAAATCACAACTCACAACATAACTTAAACTCCTTGGTGTTACACGCCGTTAGCCACTTACGTGGCTAACAAGGCTAACATACATACATTGTACCGGTCTGATGGACTAAACTCCTGAGCAACTACACATAAATCCCGTTCCATGTCCAACAATCATTATACACTTACATTACAGCTGTACCGAGTAATTACCAACTAACGTCGATACATTTTCGGTCTTACTACACCTATAATACATCCACAATTCTCATGACTACCACATACGAACACTACCCCGTCCTACTCTCGAACGGCTTCCAGTTCCTTGTACCTGAAAAGTATGGGAGCCCCCAAAGGGGGTCAGCACCTTTGCTGGTATGGTAATCCCGCAGCCCGCATGCTACCGGGCCACGCACAACTATTTGTCGTCTTAGCATGCGGTTGATTTATTTCAAACATGCACAAACTCACACACATATCATGCTTATAGGCAAACATCCATTAATAGAATACAGACACAAGGTTAGCACACTCAACATAACAACACACTTCACTTTATGACATACACAACTTAATTTCACTCTTCTTAGAGTACATGAACTTCATTTAGGGAGTGCCGGGGTGATATAGGCCCGAGCACAACATACATACATTTTCTTTACTTGAGTGGCGGCCTCATATAGGACCGTACACAACATACACAATTTCCCCCTAGCTCCAATAGTGATGAGGTAGGTAAGCCTTGGCTAAGCTTGTGGGTGGTTGTAATTCAAGGAGGAAGAACAACCATAACATAACAAGAGGGAGTCGAAGCGAACTTAGGCTTCAACACCCTACCAACATTATACATAATTTCCCTCCTAGCCCGATGTGGAGGTCGGGTAGGTAAGCTTTGGCTAAGCTAGTGGGAGGTCGAAATCCAATGAAGGAAAACAACCCTAACATAACAGGATGGGAGTTAATTCACATATATATATTAACTCCCAAACAATACGCGCGACCGGGATACCCGGATTCCTCTCCATACATAACATATACTTATTAGTTAGAGGTCCCCTTATGGAACTTATCACATACATACAACATAGTGTTACTAACTCGGTTAGACACCTAAGGGAAATCATATCCCATTTCAACAACACGGATAACAGTATCCAACATCAACAACACATTAAACAAGTCACATACATCACACATTGTCACAACATACAATAACGCACGGATAGCCGTAGTTAGAACGTTCCCGCGGGTTGGGACGTTTATTCCGAATACCGATCTCTTATGTGAACCTAAGGTCGGTTAACTATTATTTAACACATAATTAAGGTTAAGCGGTATCGGAATTGATTACGCCACAATAATGAATTACTATAAACTCATTTCATGCTTTATCTTGCAAGGTGGCAAACACACAGAAAAACACATTGGCATACAAGCCGGTGTAATCCGGTAGGACACAGGTTGCAAGAAAACCATACCTGTCACCGAAGGTGCACTCTAATGTGCCATCACATGTTCCTTGAAAATCTTTGAACAACTGGTAACATTATAACTATCTCCATTAACATCGGGGTAACATAAATATTTAACGACTAATGCGCTCATGGTTAACCCCGTTACCCTGTTATACTTAATTTTACTCTTGTGATCTTAAGTTCACAACTCTCACATCAAACCTAACACTTGTTTACACATCTTAAGGCCTTTACATGTCACCAAAACAAGGCCTAACATCATCCAAAACCATTACCATCCAATCCCCCATCTTTAGAAGGCTCAAGCACACTTATAGAGCAAAAAAAATGGAGTTCAAAAGATTATTGGTCATTTTCAAATAAAAATATACCTAAACATATGCCAAAAACATGTCAAAACAGATAGTACTTGAAAAGAGGAATCCAACGCCGCAAACGGCACTCAAAATGGAGTTCAAACGAAAAAGTTATGCAAAAACAAAGGTTGGTCCGAACATGCGTCCGACCTTGCATGTTCGGACATAAGTCGAGAGTTCTGAAAATTTTCCGTCGTATGATGTCCGAACTTCAATGTTCGGACACATGTTAGGACATACCGAAAACTGCAAATTTCATTACGGAAAACAACTAGAACCAAGCCACAAATCCCCCACAAAACATACATAACTTATAGTAGCAAAATAGCCCATCGAAAACACATTTCCACGGGGTTTTAACGCATCATACACACATTAAAATCAACCAATAACATCACCAAATTAAAGAGTCAAAAACACTCATTTTCTACCAAAATTTTGCCATAACCTCCCCATAAACCTTACATGTCCACATCCACCAATTTTCACCATTTGAAATCCTAATTTAACCACACCCTTATAAGGGTCCTATCACCACATAACAATTCCTCAAATTCCATCAACAACAACATAATCACCATAAACTCCATAACCACAATATCAATCACAAACTCAAAACATTTGGCTCTAAAGGCCCTCCATTCAACCATTAATTCACAAACCTCTCTAAAATCAATTAAACACATTTCCAACATAGATTTTCAATCCACAATTTGGGTTCATTAATTTGCTTACCCATCCCAAACACTTAAACAATTATAAACAAGGTTTAAGGTGTATTCCTTACCTTAATTTACAAGTCTCACATTAAGTCTCCTCTTGTTCCTCATCTCCTCAAATCGGTCAAGATGGAATTGGAGTTTCCAAACTCCATTCCAACATTCAAGAAACACAAAATACATTCCATTAATCATCTAAACCCTTATGAAATCTCAATTCAACAAGAGGGCTTAGAGCACAAGTTAGGGTTTTACCTTTGGAGATTTTTGAATGGTTTTCAACTCTTGAATCTTAAGAGGGACTCCCACCACCATTTAAAGCTTGGAGAATATCTCAAACAAGGAGGAAAAGCTAGTCATTATAAGAGCCAAAATCGGCCAAGGTGGGAAAATGGAGAAAACATGACTTTTTCATGGATATTTTTACCTTGATAGAAAGAGGAAGCTTCAAGCTTCAAAATGGTGTGCTCTTCTCTTCAAATGGCCAACACCCACGAAAATGAAACTCATCCTTTTCGAATTTTGAAAAGAGAGGGTGATAGAGGATGATGAGAGGATGAAGAATATGTAGTTATTTTTGTGATTGGAGCTTTAATGAAGCTTGGGCATGAGCTAGAAGATGGAGTAGCCATGAGAGGGGGGAAAGAAATCGCTGGCACCAGAGGGGAGGAGAAGAACGATGGAGGAAGGAGAAAGAGAGGAAAGAGAAAAGGAAAAGAGAAAGTGAGGGAGGAGAGAGAGGGTGGGGGCACCTTTTTATTTTTTTGTTTTTGCTTTTTGACTTATTTAATTAGTTAACTAGTCATGTGTGAGGGGCTATCTACATTAATAAAACCGGCCCACATAACTGTTACAGGCTGGAGCGTTTTTCGTCGTTTACAGAAAACGCTCGTTAATTTACCCGGTTTAGCACTATTCACTAACCGGGCCCGTTTTCCAGAATTTTCTCGTTTATTTAATTTTAATGGTTATTATACTCCCATTAATGTTTATTTATAGTTATATGATCAACTATAATTTTTACGGGGTCATTTGACTGTTTAAAGTCACGTTTTCGGGTTTTCTCGAAAAACGCGCTTTAAGACTCCGTTAGCGTTTTAACGCATTGTTCGGATTCGTTTTCTTCCGGGATTTTTCCCACATGTTTCTTAGTGTGTAATTAGGGTATAGAAATATTTTTATAACCCTAACGAAGGTTATGTACCTCCTAAAATAATTAAATACGTATTTTCACGTTTGATGACTTTTACGCATTTTCTTTTTCTTTTTGGTTTTCATTTCTTCACCAATGATCTTAAGGACTTATTTAGCCTTAGAAAATTATAATTACATAATTAATTAACACATTAAGGTTTGGGGTATTTCAACACAGCCCTCCTCTTCTCTCCTCTTGTTGAAGGCTCAATCCTTCTCCAAATGCAATAAAAATTACACCATTGAATTCCCTTTGCAAAGGAGAACATTTTCCTCCTTTCAAAAATTCAAAAGCCCCACTTTCATCTCCATGGGTATTCTCCATTTGAAGGTTTGAGTCCACCAATGGAAGCTCCTCCTTCTCCTTGATGTTTTGAGGTAAAAATAATCTTGAAACCCCATCTTTTTCTAGCTCCATTTGGCAAAACGAAAATTCACATTGAACTCTTGTTTTGTTCCTTGTGCCCCAGCCGATTTTGGCTTCTTCATTGGGCTATAAATCTTGCTCTCTTTCTAGTCAAGAACCTCATCCATGGGTTGGAAGGTAATGCTCTTTTCTAAACTCTAAAAACACTAAATTCTAGGGTTCGTTAAGGGTGGTATGCTAAGTTAGAATTTGTGTATTGGTATGGGCTGTAGCATTGGAGTGTGGACTCCATTTCAAACCGAGAACAAGAAGGAAATGAAGGAAAAGAAAGAAGAAAGGAAGAGAAGGGAAAGAAAGAAAGAGAAACTAAAATCACAAGGTAAATGCCTTACCTTGAGCTAGATTTGTATGGTGTAGTGTAACAGTTTTTGAGTATTAAGAATGGGCAATGTATGTAGCTTTGAGTAGTAACCATGTAGTAGTATGATGAAGAAGAGAATAAAACTCTTTTGAAGCTTTAAAAGATGTTTAAAAGCATGGGTAAAACAATGGGAAAAAAATGTGTATGTGCAGGAAAATGTATTATGTTGGTAGTTCTTATATTGATGTGGAGATTTGGAAATGAATGTATGAGCTGATATGTATGTGGGAAATGTTAAAAATATAGGGGAACCTCTGCCCAAATTTGTATGGAAATTGGAGGACTTAGATGTGCAAGGAGAGGGAATAACCTAGACAATAACTAGGTGTGTTTTGGTAGTTGTTATGAGTGATTAATCATGTTGAAAACAGATTTGAAAAGGATTTAGGTAATGAGGAGAATTAGAATGGTAAGATAATGTATTTAGGATGCTAGGAGTGGCATTAGTAGAGGAGGTATTGGATGGTAGAGGGTGGCTTAAAAATCTGTAGCATAAGAGGGACAAAAACTGCTATGAGTGCAGGAATGAGAGTGAGGAAAATTGTGTAAATCCATGTGAGAATGGGAAATGAATTTAGTAATGAAGTTGGTGGATGAACTAAGGCGATTTTGAGGGCCTAAGTAGTGTTAAAACATGTGGGATTACATGTAGGAAGATTGGTGAAACAATGGGCAAAGAAAGAATTGAAAACAGAATTTTAAACAAGTGTATTGGGCCGGACCAACCTTGGGGACCGAACTTGCAAGGTCGGTCGAGCCTTAAATTACAAAGACGGGAAGTCTACTGACTTCGACTGACCTTGGGACCGGACTTGGCAAGGTCGGTCGAGGCATAAATTTCGAACCCATAAACTTACTGACTTGGACCGACCTTGGGACCTACCTTGCAAGGTCGGCCGAGCCTTAAACTTTCGAAACCAGAACACACTGACTTGGACCGACCTTGGGACCGGACTTGCAAGGTCGGTCGGGTCTAAATTTTTCCAGCGATGTAACTCACTGACTTCGACCGACCTTGGGTCCGACCCTAGGTAAGGTCGGTCGAGTAAAAAAAAAGAAAAAAAAAGAGAGAGGACTATAGTAATCATATGTATATATAAGTATATATGTACATGTATATATATATATATAATAGCGCACCATTAATGGAGTAAAAATGGTAAGGAAGTAAGTATATGAGTAAGAAAGCAAGTTTAAGAAGTAATAAGTACAGAATGATTTTCATAATCAAGTATGAATGTAAAGAAGTAGTAAGTATACTTTAGAAGTATTAATGAAGGAATAAGTTGGATCAATAATAGATCAATGATCATACAACTTCATGTATGTATAGGAATCGAGTAGTAGAATCCCGAAGGAAAACAGGGAGTACGATACGACGGGAACGGTATGATTTCTTCATGCTTTGTATCCTAACCTGGTTACCCCAATTTGTGTGCTTAATTGATCACCTAAATAAGATAAATGCATGAATCGGATTTTAATGCACTTACCTGTGCTTGTATTATATTTGTTCTTGTTATATTGCCTTGAACATTTAGTTTGTATAATTCATGAAACGAATGGATGAGGATGAAGTGTATGTGTGAATGAATGTGTACTTGTGTATTGTATTATTCTGTGGTTTGGATGTGTTGACTTCTACTAATTCCTAACTACCTAACTTCTAACTTAAGTATTGAGTAAATTGGAATGAGTAGAAGTCCGATATAGTTTCAGCCATGCGTGAGGATGAGGAGACACAAGAGGTTGGATCCGATTCCTGGCCTGAATCCTTTCTATGGACCAAACCCCTTAAATGGGTAGCATCCTAGATTGGTGAGCCACAATAAAGCCCGGTGGTGGGACGGTGTAGTCCCTGCCCAGAGGTCACCACGACTTGACTTGAGTAAGTAAGTAAGTAAAGTATGTATGAGTAATGGTCTTGGCTAGTGTAAGTCATTGACCATGAGTAAAAGAGTAATAACCACCCGATTAACCCGGTGTGAGCCTCGATTTTTAAACCCTACCCTATGTTGATTAAGTTGATTAGGATATAGTCGGGTTTTAGGTCCACTTATAACCTAAGATTAATAACTATGTCATATAACAATAATTATTAAAACCTAAGCTAGCCCACTGGAACCTATTATGAGTCGCCACCTAATTTTCACCTAGATCAAATTAGGAAAGGAGAGTTCGGGTTCGGGGGCTTGATATTCGACTTAATTAGGGTTCAATTACTTTCATTACCCCTCAAAGTCATTTTTCCTCTACTTAGTTTAATTACGGCTTATTACGAGTCATTTTAACCTAAGTGCGCACTTCTGATTTTTTTTGTAGTTTTAACATTTTTTGACAGAAAATTAAAGTGGAAACTAAAAGTACCTAGACTAGGGTTTCGGAGACAGAATTAGGTCAAATTTTGTTTATGTCCGTAGCCACGGACCCCATGTTCGAGACCACGGACCCCAGTTAACCTAATTATACAGAATAGTCGAATTTAAGAAAAAACAAAATTTTGAAAAGTTCGGGGCCACGGACAAGCTGTCTGTGGGCCTGGACATTATTTAGAAAAACCTAAATTTTGAAATTTTAAAATTCCGCCGCCGTCCGTGGGTGTCCGTGGTCCCGGACCATAGGTCCAAGGTCCCGGACCACCCACAGACAGGGGTTTTCTGATGGTTCCCGACGGCGTTTTCAGCTAAAAAATTATGCACGTGTAGCCTGAAAGATATACAATACGTTAGTAATTGAAAGATTGCAGTTTGGAGTCTAATTACACACGAAACTTGACAAACAAGTAACAAGGCAGAAGCAAAAGCAATTAGCAATACAGAAGCGTAAAAAGGTTAGTTTCAACCCAAAATTTGACAGAGAGTTAATAAGGTTGTGGAAAGTTAGAAAAGTAGAATTGTAACCTGTTTTACCTTCGAATTCAAGAGGATTCTTCACGTCGGGATTCTTCGGGCTCGATGGTGCCGGTTCCGGATTGAGTTCGACCCGAGCTTCTGGTTGTTGATTGTTGAAGGTGTTCTTCACGTTTTGGAGGTGGTTTGGTTGATGTTTGATGATTTTTGATATGTTGGGAATTGGAAAACGTGTTTCGGTGTTAATTTCAGTGAGATTTCGGTGTTGTTTTGGTGCTTGAAGGTGCAAAAACGTGGGAGGCTGGCTATGGAGAAGAGTTTTGACTGCCTAGGGTTCTAAGAGCTTATGAGATTCTCCCTTTATCAAAAGACCTATCCCTATATATAGACTTTCTTAAAGATAAAGAAAATCTAGTAAAAGTAAGATTTTTTGGCATTTTAATTAAATGACTTCCCAAAGGAATTTTGATGTGAAATTTTAACCACGTGTCAAGGATGGCAATTATGATTTTTCTAAAGTGGAATCGGATTTTTTAAATGTTGGAATATTTTTAAATTGAATTTCTCGTCAGATTCAGTCAGAAATTGCTAGAAAATTATTAGAAATTCAAAAAATCAAAATTCCAATGCCATTATGCTTAAAATGCCATCCTCTATCATGGGTTAAAATATCAAAGCATTTCAAGCTGATTTGGGCATCTTTTGGAGGAGAGAGAAAGCCTACAAGAGGTCTCGGGAGCCTTAGAAATTACGAAAACGCCCCTGACAATGATGAAACTGCTCCCCATGCCCTGGAATGTGCCGATCGAGCCGGAATCTCTCATTACTTGATTCAAATGCCACTCACAACACCAAAACCTCGTAGACCCTAACCAGGGGGGGTCAAAATTTTGGGTATAACACCGGGTGGGTAAATGAAGCTAACAAGCATTGCGTATGTATTGTGTAAGCGTATTTCTATAAAGGTAAGTAAGTATGGTTGACTTGTAATGTTTTCCTTGGGTGTATTGAAATGTATGTATGAATGCATTGTGAAGTATTGTAGTATCATGAATAAAAGCATGTATGTATGTATGAGTAAAATGAATCGCATGTATTCAACCTAAGTAGTCGGCTTACCCTCGCTAGTACGCGGGGTATGCGGAAGTCATATGCAGCGTAAGATGAGCCCCTTGGGGCAATGTTTTTATTGTACAGGTACCGAAGAAGTTATGGTCATAGTAAGAGACCGGCGGTTATGCTTAGATAGCTAGGAGTGAATTGTAGATAGTAAAGAATTGTATAAGGCTTGTAGCCTTGAATGTAGAAGTGTACCAAGGGGTACACCATTATGTATTTGGGAAGTATGTAGTTGTGAGGAATGAGTAGTTGCTAGACTCTTAATGAGTATGTATAAACTTGAAAGAATTATGGTATTTGTATTTGGATTTGGATCTTAGTAAACTCGGTGTAATGTAATGTATTGTATTATGGAGTATTGTATTGAATGGAGCATTGTAGTACTTGGTTGGTAATCGGAGTATGTGTAGTACTCGGGTATTCCGGTCCATTAGACCGATGCTGTATGTAGTAGTAGGCCTTGTTAGTCACGTGGGTGGCTAACGGCATTGTATCACCCACCGTTGTGTAAGTATCCGCTGCAAAGGTATATAAGTATAAGGTGATTGGACGGTAATGACTGTATTAGTGGTAGGGGTGTTACAAAAAGTGGTATCAGAGCGAAGTATCACTCTCATGACTGGAAATACCGAGTTTAGGAAATACCGAGTTAGGAATTAGAAGCTTAGGGCTAAGGGCTGAGTGATAGCGTTAGAGATACGCTAGTTAAGAACTCCCGGTGTGTACCGGATACCTACAATATCAGTCCCGCCCACCGCATCCCCATTGTATAACTTGGGAAGGAACGCCAAAGAGAAGGAAAGACCTCTCATACTCGGGGAAACCCGATCTGGCAGTTGTGAAACCACCGTACGGTAAACAAGAACCGACATATAGTAGATTCCAAGAATTGGAAGTCCCGGAGTTGGTTCCCGGTTGAACAACAATACCCGCACTTAATAGCGGTAGAGTGAGTACTCCAACCAGGAGGAGGCTATAACTTACAACATCATAGGGCGACATGCTTAGCAGTCGCAAAACCTGGTTAGTTAACCTGCTGCAGGAAAAGAAGCACTAAGCGTGCAACGGAGCGGAAAAAGGAACTGTAACAAAACCCGAGACACAAGTCTACGGGACAGTAGTTACTAAATAGCACCATCAACGGTATGCTAGCTGACTAAGGACATGGTCGGGAGTGGTTAACTCCAAAACTACAACGCCAAGAGGTTACAATACCTGGCCGTCATAGCTTAGACAGATACAAGAACATTCACGGGATATAACCCGACATGACTACAGAAGTAGTGCTTGAACAAGCTAAGGCTCAGTAACCATAGTAAACGTGTGGGAGTGAGCCATAAGGGAAAACACAAAACCAAATAAATAGGAATCTCCAAGAATTGGAGAAGTACCCCGACCAACGACAGTCATGTCAAGATCACTGAGAAGCTACTTGAAAGATTGAGTATCCCAAACGTAAATCAATATGTTAAGGGAAGAGTCGACAAGACTACTGAATACGAGTGGAAACCATACCATGACCGGTATAGATTTACCCAAAAACCACCAGTACCACGCACTTTCCACGACAAGTGCAGTAAAAACAGGAACATGTAGAGGAACCCTAACACACCATAAGTACTAGTAATGTACCGTGGCCGCAACGAAACGACTACAGGATCACACATCCTAAAAACTCTAAGAATGAAACCATGGAAGGGCCTAACGACCCGACAATTGTATTAAGGACATACCAGTCAACGGGAAGCTGGACTTGGTTAAGACCTCAAACATGGCCACGCCATGAAGAACTTCTTTTAACACCGAAGACCACCAATGTGGTGAAGATGTGAACCCTTAGAAAAGGCTTCCATCTGCCATAACAACAAAGCTTCCGCATGTAGTTGTTGCCAAGAGACAATCGAATAAGAAAATGAGATTTCCAAACCACTACGCCTAGAAAGAGGCTTTGAGAACAACTGTGAAAAACAAGATGAGTTGGTTTAGAAGCAAACACGGAATGTGTATAATGTGGAATGTAAAAGCACATCGCTTAAAGAGCATAGAGACTTGAAGGAGTAAGTATACTCCATATACAACCAAACGTATGGTGAACCATTGAATGAATGGCGGAAGTACATAAGGAGAGACTAACATAGTAAACCTTGTCATGAGACCTATGAGTGGAGACAAACCTCTCAACAAGAACTTTCACCTATGAGTGATAGAATACTCTTCAATTGGAGAACAGGACCAGAAAATCCTTGAAGTTCCTTGGGATGTCCCGGTAGTGTACATACAAAAATAAAACTGCACAACTAGTGAAATACCCGTGAATTTTGGCATAGGATTAAATTAATATATAGTCGGGAATGGTATTAATAGGATTAATAGAGGCCCAGAGAAGCTATATTATATATATTTCATTCACCTATTTCCAAGTCTAGTAACGTTATTGCGTATTTTGGGTTTTGGAGTTCAAATTGAATTTTACCTCTTCCTAAAATATTTTCCTTTTTCTAACTTATTTATACAGCTACTATGTATTTATTTATTTATCTATTTAATTTAAACAATCTTTCTCACCCTTTACTATCGAGCAGCTAGCCCTTCTTCTAGTTTTACTATAACCAAATAATATCTATTTATTCTCTAAATCTTGAATCTAGATTCTTCCATGGTTTTAACGTTATTTATTTACTCAGTTTTCAAATTAGTATTATTATGGTAATTGTTAATCCATCTATTAAATTATTTTACAAACTGATTATCGATTCTCTCTCCTTTTAAATCAGATATTAATTATTATAAACTATCCTTATTATTCTATTTACTTCCTATTTAACTGCGCGATCAGTATCACGATCGGCATCTTCTTCAATACACCGCCTCTACGCTCCTCTCTTTCTTCAAGCTCCCAACTTCTCTTATTTCTCGTTCTTGTTTCCCTGTCACCGTTAGGCTGCTTCTCTGGTGTCGGATCAAGTAGAAGGGTAAGGGAATCCATTGGTAAGGTTAGATGATTAGTTCGCTAGTATCTGGTTAGTGCCTGATTGTATTTCTGCTTGTATTCTAGACTCCGAATTCCTTGGCGAACGCTTCTGTTGATCTAGCTGGTTGATTCGTTGTGGTGAGCGTATCCAGGTAAATGTTGTGCTCAACATTCTCTACCTCTGTGCTTTTGCGAATTAACAATGGATTGGTTTGGATGTGGTTTTGATATTATAAAAGTTTGGGAATTATTTTCCCCTGTGTATTCTGGCGTGATGTTTTGCAAAAGGGTTTGAATAAATGTTTTGGGAGACTTTCTTTGAATTGGTTATTGGATTGTTGGTACCACTTGGTGCTCCGTGTAAATTGATGGTGCCTTTATGGCGCTCCGTGTAACTATTGGTACTATGTACCCCGTGGATATTCTTATTATTTTTGCCTGCAGACATTACTTGCAGTTAAGCTCTAATGATCTACTCCTTTGGGTCATAAGTTACCTTCTGGGGGGTGTGCACACTTAAGGACGTAGAGTGAGGTGGGATTCTAATTGTTGCGACCCCAATTTGGGTGTCGTCCGTGTATACCATTGATTTGATTCTCTGAAAGTTCTCCCCCGAAATGTTTGCTAATGGTGATTTGGAGTTGGTGAAATTAGTTAACGCTGTGGTGTGAGTTAATGGTTTGCAAATTCAAAATGAGTTTCAAAATGTATTTTACAAGTTGAGGCAATGTTTACTCAGTTTTGCTGATTTGCGCGATCCCTTCGCGTTTTCTATTGTTGTTTTATGATTGCAGGTACTCATGGCTGAATTGGGGATTGGGACACGCTATCACATAGCTTAGGGCGACCGGTTAATCACTACGCATAATTTTAAGTTGAGTTATGTTTTGGAATTGTATTGTTTCACAAATTCTTGGAAACGTCTTGGTCTTTTGATTGGTGGTTTTAAGCCTGAGCACTCTTCGTTAGAGTGTGGCGGTAACGCCTTTTGGATTTTGCTATTCCGCTGCCACTTTGGTGAAGTGTTTTAGTTAGTATTACCTTCTAGAAAATTATAGTTGTGATGGAGATTTGCTCATTGTTTAAGTGACCTTTCGACAGTGTTTATGTGTGTCGTTTGAGGTACTGATTTATTGAAATGTTTTTCCATCTGGTTGCCAAGTTATTATGTTCATTTTGATGTTGATTTGGTTCTGTTATAGCTTTTGAAAATGCCTTCCAGGACCTGTCCGAACGTCCGTCCGGAAATCTATGTTCGGACAGGCCACGAGAGTTTAAGAAATTTTCTCTGTTTAGTCGCGTCCGAACTTCTGTCCGAACGTCAATGTTCGGACAGCATGCGAGGACGAGGTCGACTTACAAGTCTTGACTTACGTCCGAACTTGTAAGCTCGGACCAATGTTCGGACGTGCGCGTAAGAATTTTCGGACTTTTGAAACTCACTTGTGTCCGAACTTCGAAGTCCGGACACAAGTTCAGACGTCTTTGGTTTCAGCATTTTCAACTCTCGACTTGTGTTCGAACATCAATGTCCGGACACAAGTTCGGACTAAGCTTGTTTTGCACTTCTAGGACTCATTTGGAGTCCGTTTTCGAAGCCGTTTTCACCGTTAGCTTTGTACTTTAATAACCTATGTTTTAAGGCAAAATCCAGGGTGTTACAAGGTGGTATCAAAGCCATGTTTGGTAAACAAGATAAAATTTGGATTAAAAAGGAATTAAAATGTGGGGTAAGCCGCTTTGGGGAATTACAGTGCCTGCGATGCTGTGTATGTGGTATTATACTATATGGATATTGAAGTTCATTCTCCGTTTGTGTATTACTATATTGGTGATGATGTTAGCATAACTGGATGAGTATTGCGTACTGGTATTTGAGCTATTAGATGTGCTAGCTCCTAATATGGGGTAGAGACTTAATGTATGGGGATATGGGTGGATGTTGCTTACATTGCTTAGTACTTATGATCAGGAGTTTGAATAGAGCTCTAGGAGAGTGCAGGACTGGCTAACAGGTTGAGCTTCCCATACCACACAAGAAGCAGGAGTCGAAGAACTCAGATGGCAGCCAACGACCCCATGAGGCAATTACAAGAGTTGGCCCTCAACCTGGGACAAATAGTCCAGAGGCAGACATATGGTGGTACGCCAACAGAGATGTGCTACTAGTGGGACCTGACTTCGGCTGGGATGGCCTGAAGGAAGCCATGAGGAGGTGCTTCTATCCCGAGCATGTCAGGATGCAGAAGTACTTGGAGTTCTCAGAACTCAAGCAGCTGTCATTGAGTGTCAAGGAGTATCATTCGAAGTTTTTGGAGCTGGCCAGGTTCGCGCCTACGATGGTCCCCGATGAGGCATCGAAGGTGCAGAGATTTGTGGGAGGGCTGAACTGGAGTTTGCAGGAGGCTCTCAGCGTGCTGACAATCCCGACACTCCAAGATGCGTACGGGAAGGCTGCTAACCTGTACAGGGTGCAGCAGAAGAGGAAGGAGGTCCTGGCTGGTAATAAGAGGAAGATGGAGGGAGGAGATGAGCCCCGAGGACGAGAGGATCAGTCCCACAGACATCAGCCGGAGAAGAGGTGGAAGCCTCACTCGGACCGCAGAGACGGGAGGCCGAGACATGGGGGAGACTGGAAAAGTGATCAGAGGCGAGGTGACCAGCCCCAGCAACAGTCTCAGAGAGGAGAGCCCAGGCAGGAGAGACACTTTTACTGCAAGAGGTGCAACAAAGATCACCCGGGGAAGGATTGTGAGGGGAACCTGGTCACTTGCTTTCACTGTGGAAGGTGGGGACATCGATTGTTCGAGTGCTTTCAGAGCCCCCAGGGAGGCAGTCAGCAGAGAGGCTACAGCGGCGACCGCTTGTTCAGGCAGTCCGACCAGCAGGGCAGAGGCCCGAATCAGAATCAGCGCGGGGACGCTCCCCAGCGCAGTAATGGAGAGGGCAGCAATGGTGGAAATAGAGGCCAAGGGGAGTACCAAGGCAACCAGCAGCGAGCCCCAGGGAAGATCAATGTGATGAGTTGGGCCGAAGCTGAGGCCGAGGCAGACGTGCTGGCAGGTTCCTTCACTGTCCTTGGTACTCCTGCTCGTATTCTTTTTGATATTGGGGCTACTTATTCTTTCATATCTAATAGCCTAGTTGGGAAATTGGGGATAGAGATTTGTGAGACTCCTCCTATAGTTGTATTTATACCATTGGGACGTGTAATCACTTGTAAGAATGTAATGAAAGACGTGAGTATAGACATCAAAGGGGAACAATTTGTAATAGATTTGATCCAATTCACCTTGACTGATTCGCTAATCCTGGGGATGGATTGGCTGAGCAAATACAAGGGAAGGATAGACTGCAGTGAGCGGAGATGAAGATTATTCAGGGGACCTTCGGACGGAGAGTCTCGTACAGAAATGTGGAGGAGAAGCCCGGAGTGAAGCTCGTCTCAGCAATGACAATTCTCTCTCAAGTAAAGAAAGGACAGCAAGCATACCTCTGCTATGTCCAAGACCTGAGCCAGGAGCCAGACGAGAAGAAGGAGATCCGAGTAGTAAGCGATTTCCCAGCTGTGTTCCCAGACGAGATTCCGGGTATGCCGCCAGACCGAGAGGTGGAATTCAGTATCGATCTTGTGCCGGGGACAGCGCCGATCTCGAAAGCTCCTTACCGGATGGCACCTTCAGAGTTGAAGGAATTGAAGACCCAGTTGGAGGATCTTTTGGATAAGGGATACATTCGCCCTAGTGTATCGCCTTGGGGAGCCCCGGTCTTGTTTGTGAAGAAGGACGGGAGTATGAGGCTATGCATCGACTATAGGGAGTTGAACCAGATCACAGTGAAGAACAGATATCCCTTGTCGAGGATAGACGACCTTTTTGACCAGCTACAGGGGCAGGAGTCTTCTCGAAGATTGATTTGAGGTTGGGTTACCATCACTCAGAGTGGCAGAGAGAGATATCCCGAAGATAGCTTTCCGGACCAGATATAGGCACTTTGAATTCTTGGTGATGCCCTTTGGACTGACTAATGCCCCAGCTGTCTTTATGGACCTCATGAACCACATCTTCCACCCTTACTTGGATCGGTTTGTTGTGGTTTTCATAGATGACATTCTTATATATTCCAAGGACGAGCGGGGGCATGAGGAGCACTTGAGATTAGTATTGCAGACATTGAGGGAGCAGCAGCTGTACGCGAAGCTGTCCAAGTGTGACTTCTGGTTGGATCGAGTGGCATTCCTGGGCCACGTCATCACCAGAGAAGGCATCTTAGTAGATCCGTCGAAGATTCAGGCCGTAAAAGAATGGCCAAGGCCCAGTAACTTGACTGAAGTGCGAAGCTTTCTAGGCTTGGCGGGATATTAAGAGCGGAACGGAACTTTTCGAGGACTTTTAGATACGAGACCTCTCACCAATCTTATGAAAAGGATCAAATTACATTGGGACGACGACTGTGAGAAGGTTCTAGACATTGAAGGAGAGGTTTGACCACAGCTCCAGTCCTGACCTTGCCTTCAGGCAGGGATTCGAAGTTTTCAGCGACGCTTCCAATATGGCTTAGGGTGCGTTCTGATGCAGCACGGGAAAGTTCATAGCTACGCATCTAGGCATTTGAAAATATAAGACCAGATATCCGACGCATGACCTGGAGTTAGCGGCCGTGGTTTTTGCACTCAAGATCTGGAGACACTACCTCTATGGCGTCTCGTGCAAGATCTACACCGACCACAAAAGCCTCAAGTACATTTTCACCCAAAAGGAATTGAATATGAGGCAGAGGAGGTGGTTGGAGCTGATTAAGGATTATGACTTGGAGATTTTGTATCACGAAGGGAAGTCTAACTTGGTGGCAGATGCATTAAGCAGAAAGAGAAGTCACTCTGTGAACTCCATGTGGGTCCTCCCTGACGAATTGGTTCATGACTTCCAGAGGTTGGACTTGGAGGTGATGGAGTCCGGAGGCGTGGAGCGAGGAGGTAAGACTGTTTTAGATGAGTATCTCCTCTGACATTTATGGAGAGATACTCAAGGGACAGCCTGGCGATGTTAAGTAGGAGCGAATCAGAGAGAAGCAGAAAGAGGGTAAGGCAGAAGGGTTCGAAATCCACGATGATGGCAGTCTTAGATTCAGAGGCCATTGGTGTGTTCCTCAGGGTTGTACGGATGTGAAGGAGAGACTGATGAAGGAGGCTCATAACACTCCATACTCAGTCCACCCAGGCGGAGATAGGCTATATAAAGACCTGAAGAAGTTGTTTTGGTGGCCGAGGATGAAGCGGGAGGTAGTAGAGTTCGTGGCTAGATGCCTCACCTGCCAGAAGGTGAAGTTCGAGCATAAGAGGATGGGCGGATAGTTGCAGCCTTTGGAGGTACCCAGATGGAAGTGGGACTCTATTTCTATGGATTTCGTAGTTGGACTACCACCGGCGCAGGGTAGAGTCAACCAGATATGGGTGATCGTGGATCGACTCACCAAGTCTGCTCGATTCATACCCATGAAGAGTACTTGGTCCATGAGTCAGCTAGTGGACGCTTATATTAAGTATGTGGTCAGATATCATGGCGTGCCACAGACGATAGTATCGGATCGGGACTCGAGATTCTTAGCCCATTTCTGGCAGCAGTTTCAGAAGGCCATGGGTACTAAGTTGAAGTTGAGCACTACTTTTCACCCGGCGACAGATGGCCAGACGGAGAGGACTATCCAGACCTTAGAGGACATGCTTTGGGCATGTGTTATGGACTTTCAGGGAACTTGGGCAGACAAACTTCATCTGGTGGAGTTCTCATATAATAACAGCTACCATGCTAGCATTAAGATGGCTCCCTACGAGGCTTTATATGGGAGAAAATGCAGAACCCCTCTATGTTGGAGCGACATCAGTGAGACAGTGATATTGGGACCCTAGATGATAGAGGAGACGATGGAGCAGGTCCGAATCATCTAGAGTCGGATGAAAGCGGCCCAGGATAGGCAGAAGTCCTATGTAGATTTAAAGAGGAGACCGGTTGAGTTCGAGGTTGGAGATAGAGTCTTCCTGAAGGTGTCTCCTGTGAGAGGGGTAACCAGATTCGGGAAGAAGGGGAAGTTGTAACACCCCACTCGTAATCACATAATCGCTCACGTAGCATTTAATTAATAACGTCTCACAACGGAAGTCTCACATTACTAAAAATCACTTGGGTGTCACATGCCATTACTCGCCCATACGAGTAAATAAGCAGAAATAAATAAACTAAGAAAATAACACTGGTATTACAAATACAACCGCAGTGATAACGAGATACTAACATATACATCAATCTAAACCAAGAGTAACTTTAACGACAAGTGAGCGTCTAGGTAAATCCCATGTGTATTCAACGTTATAAACACATTAAACTAATATCCATCCTATACATTACAAGGTCTCGCACTGTAAGTGAAATTCTAACTACCCGGGTCCCGCTCTTCGGCTTCAACGGTAGCCATCACCTGCACGTAATGCCATAAAGGCTCAGCGATAAACGCTGAGTACGTCAGGCCTGGACCCTATTGGTCACTTAATAGTCATGGTCGCCATTATTAAGTTCGTTACATGCTTTACCGGTGTACAAGTATTTAAAGTAGTAAACACATGGATGACGGTAATTTAAACAAGTATTACAGTCACTACATTTCACGCAATCGCACACAACAACACACAACACAATAATAATAACATTAACATGTGCAGCCGTTAATAACGGTCAGGTTAATTAGTTAGTCACACGACCCCCCGGGTCCTCATTACATCACATCACAAACGTTAGTGGGTGTCAAGTTAGGACAACCCGAAATAATTTCACTTGGACAGTAGTCCCACGTACACACAAGGTGCTCACTGCCCTGATGATCCGAAGACTTCGGGACTTATTCACTTTGCCTTTGTAAAGGCATCCATTTAGGTGGCCAAGGGCCTGGTGCCAACGGTAGCACACTCCGCCTGACGATCTATCTAGGTCCGTTCAGGATTAACTAGGGAAAACCCAACACGGGTTAACCCAAGAGATCTCTACGCGCGACCAGCAGCCGATGACTGTCTGGATTAAGGTACACATCACTTTCATTCACACTCCACTGTTAACCTCGTTAGTTAGTAATTCGGATACAATTTTAATTATGGAGAACATCACTTATTTTGTTGGCTGCCCTGTGGGTCTTACGCAGGCCTAGAATGATTCTAGGTAGTATTTATGTTCGAGTCGAAGCTCTAGAGAACGACAATGTCGTGTCCCGTTCCTAAGTGTTTTACTTAGGTTATAACTACATACTTGTAATACTTAGTGTATGATAAGTGTCTAAATGAGCATGTTTTATGGGTGTATTTCATATATTATATCAGTACTTTTCTGCTCATTTCTCACTTATCGTATGTTTTTCCTCTAGTTTATGTTTTATTGATTATCTCACAAATTTATTGGTTTAAACATGAGGAAAAACCAATCTAGGAGCAAAGTACACGAAGAGACGAACGCATAGGCGCAAACGGCGAATAAAACGGACTTATAACGAAGAATCTGGAGCCGGTTGAAGATAGCGTGAAAATAGAAAACATTTTCATTCTGTCCGCATGAGGACGTCAGCTGCGGCCGCATATTCTGGGCGGACGGGAGGGCGGACGACAGAGGAGTCCGCGTGAGCCTGGGCGGACAGAAGGGCGGACAGAAGCTAGGCGCGCGCACGGGAGTTCTGTCCGCGTGAGCAAGGGCGGACGTTGGCGCGGACATCAGAGGAGTCCGCATGAATTGAGGCGGACGGAGGCGCGGACACCTCTAAAAATGCGCCCCCGAACCAGATTTTCACGCGGTGCTGTTTATCTTCTCCGCGACTTATCCATCTACCCAGATGAGAAATATCAGGCGCCTACCGACAGTTATCTCACGCGTTCAGCCGCCCCAATCCTCTCCTAAATTTCCTCACGCGGTGTTCCCTTGTTCCCTCTGTCTTCTTCCTTCTCCAGCCTGTCCCCAGCTTCTCCTCCTTCTCCTATAAAAACTCACGAGCCTTCTGCTCAAATATTGCGATCCCATCCAAAAAATAATCCATCGCTCACACCTACGATCCATTCCATCTTCTTATCCCCCACTTCTCCATTTTATTTTCTTTCTTCATCAGCCTTAAGCTGTTAGTTTCTAGAGAACCAACGAAGGAATCAATTGTCTGTTCGTTCTTCTTCGTGGGTTCCGTCTATTTTATTTCTTATGTTTGTTTTACTGTATAATTATGTGTGATCAGTAAATCTAGCTTCCCGGGTTAGGAAGCAAGCTTATTTTATATAATTGTTTCATATAAGCTTTCCAGTATAATTTATCTAATCAGTATTTTGATTCCTCTCCTTAATGCGCCTTAATTCTCTTGTACAATTATTAAAGTGATATTTGTAGTTCTTTGTTAAAATGCAGTGCTGAAACAAGGTTCTAGACACAGGAAGTCAAATGGGTTAACGACTAGAAGCGATATTCCTCGCCATATAGGTTAATCTATCTCCAATAGGAATTGTTACTAATGCGATTAATTTATTAATAACTTGAACAAGGAATTGCGCTTGTTGTTTAAATTAATCAGGGTTTATTAGACAGGGAACGGTCAATAAACTAATTAAGATTCTTGAGTTTATTGTTAAAATAGGAGAGTTATATTAATATGATTAAATAAAATAGGTGAGCAGAACAACCCGGGATGCTTCTTAAAAACACAAAAAGATTTATAATTTCTATTTCTTTTCTATTTTAATTAATTGTTTTTATTATTGTCTTATGAGTTAGCTGATAATCATTTCCCTCAAAAAGATAAAATCTGTTTATAGAAATCTCAGTCAATTTATTATACTATCAGTTATCCACAGCGAGGTCCCCAAGAGTACGACAACCCACATATCCACTATTCCGCAAAACGATAGGTACACTGCCTAGGTTGAAGAAGTAGTCACATATTTTTCCAACAAGTTTTTGGCGCCATTGCCGGGGACCTCCGGCAAGGTTAATTGATAATTTTTAATTTGACTGAGGTATCTGTTTAATTTTGTTTATATTTGTTTAATTTTATTTTGTTCTCACTTTATTTAATTTTAATTTTACTTACCTTTTATTTTAGCTATTTTCTTTTATCTCTTTTTTATTTCGCATTTAGTTTTTCTGTTTAGTTAATTTTTGTTTTTGTATTTCTTTTCTCTTTTTAGTTCTATTCTACTTGGTGTTTTTATTTTTGTTTTTTGTAGGATAGTTACTGATTATGGAGAGCGGCGATGATGAGGTGAAGAGATTGTTGATCAATTTGGAATGGACTCATATGCAAGAGGAGATGTCCTCATATCAAAGGTTGGTCAAGGATTATCAATCACCTCAACAGTCAAATTGAGAGCCGTACTGGTGGGAAGTCGACCAGGCTAATACACTGTACCAAGAAGCTCAGTTGGGATACTGCTACTTCAATCAGAATGAACAACAATCTACACAAGGGCCAGATGAATTCCTCCCGAGTCAGACCAAGCCACTAGAAGAGATTCCAGTGGTAAGTCCAATGAGTGAAGATCGATTCGAGCCAGATATTATTGAAGCTACAAGTTCTGATGAGGAGATAAAGAAACTTATCAGGACATTTTTCTCCGACGCCGAGTTGGAGCAAATGTCTGAGAGTTACAATTCTCCTCCATCTCCATCCCCAGCACAAGAGGAGCAATTAAAAGCTGAAGGTATTTTGTGTGAGCCTCATCAAACAGAAGAGGATATTTATATTCTCGAATCTGAGGAGAAAGCGCTACCACCAGTCTCTCATAAACTCTCACCCTGCCTCCATAAGCCTCAACAACAAGAGGAGGATGTTTACATCCTCCAATTTGAGGAAGAAAAGTCATCACCACCTGGTCTCCTGTTAGAACTACGTTACCGGCAGTACCTTCTCAAACACCAGGTTTTGTGGAGTATTCATTTTCCTATTATATTTGCCGAAGTAACGTTTTGTTTTGATCCAGATGGTTTGCTTTTAATTACTGCCAACTTCGTTTTCCTGGCAGAGCTGTTATCTACTTATATTTTTGATCCAGGATAACGAAGCAGGCGTCTAGCCAAAGACGTTAAAGAAGGGCAGCTTCCCGGGAGGCAACCCGGATGAACTTTTATTTTATTTGCTTTTATGCTCTTTTAATTTTCAGGTTCTCTTTAAATTTTATTTTTGCTAACTTTTAACCCCGTGTTGGAATCGAAAGAGAAACTCGAGAGATTGAGGGAAAGAGGCGAATCGCTGAAGAACAAAGAGGAGGCGAAAGACCGAGGTCGAGAGAGGTGGAGCGAACAGACGAGAGAGAGCGAATAAGGAAAAGACTCTATACTTTGTATTATGATATCTGTGCTAACAAAGCTTAGGAAAAGACTAAGCTAAATACAAGAATAAAGTACCGTTGAGCAACGGTAAGGCTAACACTACTAACAAGGGTAATAAAGGAAATATGAGGTAATCAAGTTTCCTAATACCCCCCCTCAAACCTAAGAAAAGGAGCTATTTTGTTAGGTTTGATGTGTTTAACATCCCCATTGAAGTGAGCTGATGACGATAATCTTTTCCCGTCAATGACTTGGTGAGCATGTCCGCCTTTTGGTGTAAATTGGAGATGTGAACAACATCGATAAGACCGGCTTTGATTTGATCCCGAACATAATGAACGTCTATCTCAATGTGCTTCGTGCGTTCATGGAGGACGGGGTTGCGAGCAATATAAACTGCCGATTTGTTGTCGCACCTCAGCGGTATAGGAGTAATGTCATGGATGCCGAGTTCATTAAGAAGACGGGAAAGCCAAGCCAATTCGGTGGTGACACGTCGAAGAGCACGATATTCAGCTTCGGCGGATGAAAGAGAGACGGATGCTTGCTTCTTGGATTTCCAAGAAATGGGGGAGCCTCCGAAAAGAATGTAATACCCACTGACGGATCTGCGAGAAATGGGACAAGAAGCCCAATCAGAATCGCAATAGGCAAGAAGAGAAAAATCAGATTTATTATTCAGAAAAATGCCATAACCAAGTGTCCCTTTAATGTATTGGAGGATATGAATGGCAGCGTTCCAATGATTCTGACAAGGGCGTTGATTGAATTGACTCAGAAGCTGGACGCTAAAATTGAGATCCGGACGAGTATTGATGAGGTAGTTTAGTTTGCCAATGAGGCGCCGGTATTCAGTAGCATTAGGAAGAGGAGAACCGTCTTCTAAATGGAGTTTTGTGTTGGGAGCAAGTGGGCTAGCAACCGGCCGTTTGGACAAAACGTTGTAATCTGCAAGAAGATCAGAAGCAAATCTTGTTTGTGTAATGCCAACCCCATCAGAAGAGTAATGGAATTCAAGACCGAGGAAGTAGGTAAGGTTGCCGAGGTCTTTGATCTTGAAAGAGCTATGAAGAGTTTCTTTGACTTGAAGAATCTTGGTGTCATCGTTACCACATAAAATGATGTCATCGACGTATACTCCAAGGAACAAGACCGAATCCCCATGGCTCCATTTGAAGAGAGAGTGATCATTATCTGAAAGAACAAAACCAAGGTTAGTAAGACTAGTCGAAAGCTTAGCATACCATTGGCGGGACGCTTGTTTCAACCCGTATAAAGATTTTTGCAATTTGCATACTAAACCGTTGGTGGGAGTATTCAAACCCTCAGGAATTTTCATGTAAATCTCTTCATGAAGATCGCCATGGATAAAAGCGTTGTTGATGTCGAGTTGATGAATCATCCACCGACGTTTTATGGCAACGCTTATCAAGGTGCGAATGGTAGTCATTTTGACAACGGGAGAGAAAGTTTCATGAAAGTCTTCCCCTTCTCTTTGTGTGAAACCACGGACAACCAAGCGGGCCTTGTATCTCTCGATGGATCCATCAGCTTTGTGTTTGGTGCGATACACCCATCGGCATGTGATACATCTTTTTCCTTTAGGAAGCTTAACAAGACTCCATGTGTGATTCTCTTCAAGGGCTTGAAGTTCGGAATTCATGGCAGCCCTCCATTCCGGGTGTTGGACAGCAATTTTGTAAGAAGAAGGTTCCAAAGGACAATGCATTTGGACCTGAGAACATAAGACACGAGAAGGAATGAAATCAGTGATAGAGTTTATAGTGGGAAGAAGGTTGGGCCTGGATTTTTGAAGCCTAGAAGAGAGGAGGTGAGTAAAAGGGTCATGAGTGACTTGGTTGCAATCATAATCAGCATATTTGATAGGAGCCCGTTTGATCCGTGAGGAGCGTCGAGTAAACTGATCCTCATTCTAGGCACAATCACCATTCTGTATTTGCTCGCTGTCATGACGTTGATTGTTGTTGGTTAAAAGCGTAAGAAGGGGTTGATCACAAGTGCCCGAGCTGAATTTGTCTGGGCTGGAATTCTCATTGTTGATGTTGTGGGCAGGAGAATGATGATTGTTGACAGAATGATTTTCTACTTCAGCGTCGATGGGCTCCAGCACGGGATGATCAGAAGTACAATGGTCTCTGTCGGGAATGGGAGTGATGGGTTCGTTGGGCTGAGCGGAATGTGGGCCGAGACCAGGGGCATCGTCATCGTGAGACGATTCATACTCATCCTCTTCGTCAACAGCAATGGGAAAAGAAGAGATGGTGGGTTGATCTGGGTTGTTCGTTTCAGTGGATTGAGATTGGGCCTGCAAAGGAAAGACGTTTTCAAAAAATACCAAATCTCGACTGGTTATCACCTTGTCTTCATTGATGAGAAGAACCCGATGGCCTTTTTTGCATAATCCCGGCCCAAGGTAGACTCCTTTGTGACCTCGATCATGGAATTTCCCTTTGTTGGCAGAAGGCCCGGTGTGATAAACTAGGGACCCGAAAGTCTTAATGTCACTCAAGTTAGGAGGATGACCATATAAACATTCATAGGGAGATAAACCGTTCAAAGTGGAAGAAGGCAATCTATTAATAAGGAATGTGGCCATCAAAATGCTTTCACCCCAATATGTAATGCTAAGCCCAGATTGAAAGAATAAAGCGCGAGCAGTTTCTAACAAATATCAATGTTTTCTTTCAACAACTCCATTTTGTTGAGGAGTGTAAGCACAAGTGGTTTGGTGAATTATCCCTCTTTCATTAAAAAAATCTTGCAAACATCTAGATAATCCAAGTTCATAGGCATTATCCGAACGAACAATTTTGACATGCTTATTGAATTGCCGATCAACCATATTGATGAAATTTCGAATGTGCTGAGAAGCATCAGATTTTAACTTCATAAGAATAACCCATGTAGACCTACTAGCATCATCAACTATGGTAAGAAAATATCGACACCCATCATGGTTAAGAGTAGAGCAAGGTCCCCAAGTATCAACATGAATAAGATCAAAACAATGTTTGGACCTATTCTTAGAGTGAGGGAAAGACAATCTATGGCCCTTAGCTCTAAAGCACACATCGCAAGCAAAATTATCAGGAATGTCATGCTTCTGAATTAAACCCATCTGAACCATCTTATTCAAGGGAGGATGTCCCATTCTCCTATGTAGAGTAACTAAACGAGAATTAAAACAATAAGCAGATCTAGAGAATTCATTATTACAACTTTCAGAAAGCCTATGCAGCAAACTAAAATCAAGAAAGTACAACCCATCTTCCTGATGACCGATAAGCTCCTTACTCTTCCAAGTATGGCCCTGCATATAAGCTATTAGAATCGAAAGAAATCTCACAATCAAATTGCTGGGCCAATCTACTCACAGAGGCAAGAGATAATCTGAAATTAGGGACATGCAGAACATTCTCAAGTTTAAAATCATCATTGATCAAAACAGATCCTACAGTATTGACAATTTCGACATTCCCATTAGGCATGGTGACATGATGCACATCAGAGGTCTGTTTTATATCACTAAGCAGGTGTTGATTACCAACCAAATGTTCACTAGCTCCTGAGTCTAAAAGCCATGAATTATCAACATGCTTTTGATAAGAACTATCACATTTAGTATAGATAGTACCTGCAAAATGAGAAACATTTCTGCTTCCAGAGGCACTATTGCTGGACACATTCTTCTCAGCATTCTTCTCGGTTTTCTCAAGCAAATCACAGAGTCTGTTCAATTTCTCTACACTCAAAACAGAAAATCCTTTGACACCTTCTCCCTTCCTGTCAGCAGTGTTGGTTGCAGTGTTGTTCTTGGGTCCTTTCCACCAGTCGGGGTAACCCTTAAGCTCAAAACACCCACTCTTTAAGTGGCCAGTTTTACCACAGTGAGTGCAGAGATTGGAATTTTTCTTTCCGGCATTGTCCCTTTCTTTCCTGAACTTTCCTTTCTCACCAGAAACAGCATCAGTTCTACCAACACTATTAGCGAAAGTAACATCAGAGACATCCTTCTCTACCTTCCTATTTACCCTCTGTCTCTCCTCTTGGAGAATCACAGCATACGCAGAATCGAGGTTAGGAAGGGGTTTTTTCATTAGAAGGTTACCCCTAACATTAATGAATTCCTCACGTAATCCTAGTAAGAACTGAAACAATTTCTGGTTTTCAAAATGTTTGGTAATCTTTTCACTGTAACCACACACACATGAAGGTATATTTGTCATGGCGGAGATATCATCCCAAATGCTAGTGAGCTTAGTAAAGTATTCAGTAACAGAAGCATTTCCTTGCTCTAACCTAGACAATTCACGATTCAACTCAAATAATCTCGTACCGTCTATTTGGTCGAACCTCTGAATAAGACGATTCCACATGTCGAAGGAAGTAGAGCAGGAGACTAAGCTATCACCGATGGAAGTTTCGACGGAGGCGAGAATCCACGACCTAACCAAACCGTCGCATCTGTCCCATGCGTCGCGACGATTTTTCGGGACCTTCGATCTCTTCAGGCTTCCGTCTACCATCTTGATCTTGTTCTTCGCCAGTAGACAAATCTCGACTTTCTTCTTCCAATTTTGGAACCCCTTCTTTCCATCGAACTTTGTGGATGTGAGGGAAACTCCGGGAGTTTCCGAATTAGACACGGTAAGAGGATCTGAATCATTTCGCCTTTTGTTCTTCTTCTTATTAACGACTTCCTCCTTCTCCGATGGTGAAGTTTCTTCCTCATCTTCAGAGGAATCGTCCTCTTCTTCGTCGGATTGAGTCGACATTGAAAAAAAACGGAGAAGAATGAGAGAAAACTAAGATGAGTTTGTAACCTAATCTGATACCATGTGGAATCGAAAGAGAAACTCGAGAGATTGAGGGAAAGAGGCGAATCGCAGAAGAACGAAGAGGAGGCGAAAGACCGAGGTCGAGAGAGGTGGAGCGAACAGACGAGAGAGAGCGAATAAGGAAAAGACTCTATACTTTGTATTATGATATCTGTGCTAACAAAGCTTAGGAAAAGACTAAGCTAAATACAAGAATAAAGTACCGTTGAGCAACGGTAAGGCTAACACTACTAACAAGGGTAATAAAGGAAATATGAGGTAATCAAGTTTCCTAATAGTTTATAGTATGGTTGCTTCTAGTGTCTTATGCAGGTCCAACTTCATGTCTACACCGCAACCAAGCTACGCTACTTGAGGCTGAAGCTCAAGTGTGGGGGAAGTCCAATACACGCTAGCAAAAATAATCTCAGGGGAGTACCAGTTTCTTTAATTATGCTTTTATTTAAATAAAATCTGCAGAGGAGAGTTTATGTGCTTAAATGTATATTCGTGAGCTTCGTGTTCTCTCTATTTTATCTACTTACCGAAAAGGCCTTCTTAAACTTTACCTTGTTTTTCTGGTGAACAATGAGGACATTGTTCAATTTAAGTGTGGGGGAGTGTGCCCTTTTCGGTGACATTTTATGCTTAAATGCTTAATCTCTCTGCTACTCTTGTGTTTGTCCAAATTCAATATCGTGGATCCTTTATATGTGGGTTGTTCTCTTTAAGAATAAATACTGTTATGAATTGTGGGATAAATGGTATAAAATGTACAAAAAATTTAAAATTTTGATTACTTTTGAGGAGCATTTTTTATGCGGTGTGACCAAACGATCTGAAATGGATGGATTTTTATTACTCAGGGGTTCTTTCTGTCTTCTTTCTTAGGGATTGCTAAGGGGTGCTTCTCTGTCAAAAAAAAGAAAAGAAAAAAATAATAAATAAGGGACTTGCGAGACACCATTGGTAACCAACAAAGAGAGTTGAGTGTTCTTAAAAACAAGGGCTTGATGCTTACATATTATCTTCTCATCTCTTATGCAAAAGTGAAACAAATGCATAATTCTATTTTTCCTTTTGTTTTCTCCTCAATTCCCATTCTTGAGAGAAGTTGGTCATGGTAAAAGTTCTCAAAGTCATCTTAACTAAGAAGCATTGAAGTACTCCGGATCATACCCCGAAACTCTAATTTTTATTTTTGCCCTGAGTACACCTATGCCACCAGTAGGTGATGGATCACACTCCTCTAAAAAGTTTAAGATCATGTACTATTGACTTCTTTATCCTACCCTTCATAATAGTATTTGTTAATATTGAGCATTCCCTACTTGCTTGGGTACATGGTTTTGCTTGAGGACAAGCAAAAGGTAAGTGTGGGGGTGTGATAAGTGTCTAAATGAGCATGTTTTATGGGTGTATTTCATATATTATATCAGCACTTTTCTGCTCATTTCTCACTTATCGTATGTTTTTCCTCTAGTTTATATTTAATGATTATCTCACAAATTTATTGGTTTAAACATGAGGAAAAACCAAGCTAGGAGCAAAGTACACGAAGAGACGAACGCATAGGCGCAAACGGCGAATAAAACGGACTTATAACGAAGAATCTGGAGCCGGTTGAAGATAGCGTGAAAATAGAAAACATTTTCATTCTGTCCGCATGAGGACGTCAGCTGCGTCCGCATGATTCTGGGCGGACGGGAGGGCGGACGACAGAGGAGTCCGCGTGAGCCTGGGCGGACAGAAGGCGGACAGAAGCTAGGCGCGCGCACGGGAGTTCTGGGTGAGCAAGGGCGGACGTTGGCGCGGACATCAGAGGAGTCCGCATGAATTGAGGCGGACGGAGGCGCGGACACCTCTAAAAGTGCGCCCCCAGAACCAGATTTTCACGCGGTGCTGTTTATCTTCTCTGCGACTTATCCATCTACCTAGATGAGAAATATCAGGCGCCTACCGACAGTTATCTCACGCGTTCAGCTGCCCCAATCCTCTCCTAAATTTCCTTACGCGGTGTTCCCTTGTTCCCTCTGTCTTCTTCCTTCTCCAGCCTGTCCCCAGCTTCTTCTCCTTCTCCTATAAAAACTCACGAGCCTTCTGCTCAAATATTGCGATCCCATCCAGAAAATAATCCATCGCTCACACCTACGATCCATTCCATCTTCTTATCCCCCACTTCTCCATTTTATTTTCTTTCTTCATCAGCCTTATGTTGTTAGTTTCTAGAGAACCAACGAAGGAATCAATTGTCTGTTCGTTCTTCTTCGTGGGTTCCGTCTATTTTATTTCTTATGTTTGTTTTACTGTATAATTATGTGTGATTAATAAATCTAGCTTCCCGGGTTAAGAAGCAAGCTTATTTTATATAATTGTTTCATATAAGCTTTCCAGTATAATTTATCTAAGCAGTATTTTGATTCCTCTCCTTAATGCGCTTTAATTCTCTTGTACAATTATTAAAGTGATATTTGTAGTTCTTTGTTAAAATGCAGTGCTGAAACAAGGTTCTAGACACAGGAAGTCAAATGGGTTAACGACTAGAAGCGATATTCCTCGCCATATAGGTTAATCTATCTCCAATAGGAATTGTTACTAATGCGATTAATTTATTAATAAGTTGAACAAGAAATTGCGCTTGTTGTTTAAATTAATCAGGGTTTATTAGACAGGGAACGGTCAATAAACTAATTAAGATTCTTGAGTTTATTGTTAAAATAGGAGAGTTATATTAATATGATTAAATAAAATAGGTGAGCAGAACAACCCGGGATGCTTCTTAAAAACACAAAAAGATTTATAATTTCTATTTCTTTTCTATTTTAATTAATTGTTTTTATTATTGTCTTATGAGTTAGCTGATAATAATTTCCCTCAAAAAGATAAAATCTGTTTATAGAAATCTCAGTCAATTTATTATACTATCAGTTATCCACAGCGAGGTCCCCAAGAGTACGACAACCCACATATCCACTATTCCGCAAAACGATAGGTACACTACCTAGGTTGAAGAAGTAGTCACATATTTTTCCAACAGTGTATTAGGTCAGGCAACGGTAATCACAGTCACACAACTTGTATATGTAGTTTTATATAAGTCAATCTATAGTCGACGTAGTATTAGTCCCGTAGGACGTTCGTGCACAAATAAATAATGCGGGAAATTAAATGATCAAACATCACATATCACAATCACATCCACTCACATACATACATGCATCACACACGTTATACAACACACATATCTGAGCCCGAGGAAGTCCTCAGGACATCTCAGATCAGACGCTTTTACGTACCGTTCACCAATGACCTAGGTTGCGCAATAGACCACTAGCTCGTCGGGCGCCTTCGTCAGTGATACGGTCTAAATATCAAACATAACATAAGTCAATCCACATGACTTATTTAAGCTCGGTAAATCCGAACAGCACAAATAATCCCGCCCTTTCAACCCCGGATTTCAACTGTTATTGTTAAGTTACAGTTATACGAGACTCGTTACTCATAGTACGTTCTAATTATCAACGTCCGGGTTTATTTAAATGAGTCGGTTAAAAGACGCTTTAGTAATAGCGTATTCACGTTTTATACTTATGAGTATACGAATATATACATATTCACGTTTTATACTCATGTATTGTTTTAACCGTTCCGGTTAGGTATACAAACATGCATTCGTATTATATAGTTGCATGTGTGCATGCAACGTTATTTCGCACAGCAATTAATGCTCATGCACTAACGTTATATGATAGTATTATTTAACCATTTGGTATTTTACCATATATTACATATCACATTATTCATTTTAATAAACTATACTTTAATTTACAGTGTATGACTTATAGTATATATATTTATACTAATGTCATAACACTTGTCATTTATTATCTTATGACATTAACACCATATTGCATATACTTATATTATATGCTCACGGTTTTATATATATTGTTTTTATTTGGTTTAGTCACGTAATATACAGTTGCATGAATGCATGCACCAATGTTTATATGGCATTTTTATTTAGCCATTTATTATAATACATTGTAATATAATATTCAAGACTTGTAACAAGTTATATTTAATTTCCAACTAACTAACTTGTACTTTACAAAATTAGTAATGTCATAGCATTCACTCTTTATATTATATAGTTTCCAACTATATCATATGCTCAGTATTTATATTTATTCACATATGCTTGCGCATCACATATATATTCACTTATATTTATATTTCATGATTCATTCTCTTATATTATATGTCACATTTTCATCATCATCTTAATGTAAGATGATTATTTGATTTGTTGCATTATATTATGCAACTTATACTAAGAACTTTATCTTAATATTTTGTAACATTTCATGACATGTATTTATAATTCCTAAGGTTTATTTTATACTAACCTTATTTTATAAATTGCATTTTCTCATTAAATATTATAACCCATAGTTTTAATAAAAACTATATTATTGCCGAAAGGCATATACATCAAAATTCTTACTTTCATCAACTCCTAATATTTTTCCATTATTACAATATTGCCACATATTTAATATAATGTTATACATATCATATGTTATAACATTTTAACTTTATAATAAATATAACTTATAGTTTACAAACTATATTCATGTAACAACATTTACCATTAACTATTATATGGTTCCCAACCCTATTATATACACATTTCCTACGTATTTTAGTCACACCTTTATGTATATATAAATATACATGAATTATAAAACCCTTTTACTAAATGTTACATTTCATTATTTTATGTAAGATGATTATTCTTACTAGTTGTATTATATTATACAAACTTATATTAGGATTCTTATCTTAATATCATGTAACATTTATATAATACCATAATAAACTTCTAAGGTTTATTCATTATACTCATTAGTTTACAAATTCATTTATTCATTATTATCACATTTATTTCATGTGAACATCCTTACTTGAACTTTGTTTCATTTAAATCACATGAATACCACAATAATCCATGTAACACTTCCTATATACATAACATATTAATTCTCTTTGTTTATTTATCTCATATATAATATATGTATATATATAGCTTGTATATATGTTATCGAGATTTTATATATACCCATTTATATCCAATTTAAATACCAATTGTGTATATAGAAGTATATATATACATCTTCTTAATTCAAATGCTTGTCAAGGTTAAAATTCTCCTCCTTCATTGTACTTATAATACATAAGTTTTATTAATTGCTAATATCCTTAATGGTGTTATATTATTTAGCCAAGCAATTACCAACCTTATGATTCAAATTCAATAACAGTATTGTATAATTTAATTTCTCTTATTTAGTATAAGGTTCTAATCCTCTATCATAACGTATACAATAAATACAATAATATATATATATATATATATAATTATATATATATATATATATATATATGTAGGTTTATAATCTCTAATGTTCACCCGTTACATATACATATATTTGTACATATATCTAAATTCCCATATAAATAATAGCACCTTAAACACTTATAATTAATTACCAAATTTAATAAACGATACCTTAATTATTTTAATCCATCACCAAATCAACTTACCAAAAGTCAGTAGCCTTATCAATTCCAAAGTTAACCCATCATATATACAACACTATAATTTTCATATAATTAATAACAATCTCATCACTTATAAATTAATACCAATTTTATAAGATGATTCCTTAATAAAATCTTATAACCTCTTTCACAACTTAATATAAATTACTAGCACAAATCCCTTAACCATTATAACCTATAACATAAAAGATATTACACTTTATCATCTTTATTTATAACTCACCAAACTAATACCTAATTACTTAATACTGGCCCAATTCAATATTCAGACTTCTATTAATTCTAGCTTGGCTTAAGCGTATCACATAATTTGATTGTCCACTAAAACTTTATTTACCAACTCTAGATTAGATCTATTTTTAATTAGAATTTGAGCCTAATCATTACACTTTGTTATTTATATCAGTTTCAGCCCAATTGGTTTGTTGAATAACCAATCTTGACTAACCACCTATTATGAAATCCCCAAATCTTTCTAAATTACACTCTAGCCCCATGTTTTTCTGAATTACCTCTTCGCCCATTATTTCCTCATATTTCCAATCTCACCCCTTAACTTCCTCATATTTACAATTTTGCCCACAAAATCATACGCTTTACAATTTGACCAATTTCCATCGTTAATTCTGAAAAGCCCCATTTGGTTTCTTTCTAAACCCTAAATTCTAATTCGAACACCCCAATTCGAATTCAATTCCAGAAAACCCTCAATTCTATACAGAACCTCATATTTCTACATTCGTAACCCTAATTTCTCAATTGAAGAGCCCAAGTCTATTTCAGTTTCAGCAACTCCAATCGATTTCCAACCTCAAATTTAGATGTCCAACTAAACTTCCCAAAATAACCCTTAATTCAAATTTGAACCCCATCTAGTTCGATCCAGATTATTCGCTCAACATACTCAAAACTAAATCCAGAATTGCACCGATAATTTCAATATCCAACACAAAATTTCCAGAAGCCTCATTCACACATAAATCGCCACAAAGTTTCGACTTCACAGCCCATAAGCAGAGAGGTCAACGGTTTGCACAAAATTTACTGTTTATAGTTTAGCAATTTCGGCAATCCGCAAATGCAATTTAATCTTCACCAATCGCACACAGATTAAAAGTTTAGATTAGTTTAACAAGGGGAAACGCCCCAAGACCGATAGACAGAGAGGAAGGGGTAATTTCTAGCCTAAGTAACTTTGAATCTAACTACAAAATCAGACAACAAAAACAGGACTTTATGTAAATCGAACTCATGTACACCTTTGAGGTTCCCAGACGATTTTCGTCTCCAACTCGGCTCAATCTGCTCCTGCCTCTCGGTTCTCACATCGGCGTAACTCAAGAAGAGAATGATGGAGTCATGCTCCTTGTTGGCGGCGTCGAACAGCAAGAGAAGGGAAGAGGCGTGTCTTGCAGGAGGGCGGAGAAGAGGCGTGAAGATGTATGTTGTTCTTCAGTTAAGGTTACAAAATACCGTGAGTGAAAAACATAAGAAGAGAAGTTGAGTGATTCAGGAGAGGAATGAGAATGTGATTTCCTTGTTCACCGGAAGTTAAGGTTGCAGAATCACAAGTAAGGAATGAAACAGAGGCGCCGTCGGGTTGGGAGGAGAGTGGAGTTCCAGTTAGGGTTGCAAAATTGCTGAGATGATTAAGAAAATGAATGGGTTTGGTTATGTCATTGTTGTTGTTTGGGGCGGGTACACATTACCGTAGAAGAGAATGACTGGACTGGCTAGACCGGGAGTGGAAAGAAGACTGGGCCGGCCCAATCTTGTTGGGTGGGTCGGCCCATTGCCATATATATATATTAAAATGTTACTCATATAAGTTGTTTCTAGTTTGTTTTTTGTCCGTTTTTCATCCCGTTCGCAACACGTTGTCCCGTTCAACGAGACGGACCTTTTCATGTCTCCAAATTTATAAGTTCAAACAATAATTATTATTGTTATTCATAAATTTGATTAATTACCATTTAATTTTTAAATGGTTTACGTTTCGCCATTATAGGCGAAAACGCAACATCTTTTGGTCTGATTGTTTTACCAATTTCTAATGCCTTTAAAACTATTCAAATAATCTTTAAAAGGCATCTAAGCCCCTTTTTTTTCTTCTAAAATATTCGTGACACGTTTTTTGATGTAAAAATGATTAATTATATC
Organism: Limonium bicolor; assembly: GCA_023374045.1. NCBI lineage: Eukaryota > Viridiplantae > Streptophyta > Magnoliopsida > Caryophyllales > Plumbaginaceae > Limonium > Limonium bicolor. The sequence continues at coordinate 319,345,976 of CM041779.1, forward strand.
TTCGTTTACATTTTTTTTCTAAACCACTCAATGTCGTTTCAGGTTTCGTTAATGTTTTCTAACAACTTTTTAGGGTATAATTAAATATTATATTATTCCCCTTTTTTATTTAAGGATATTTCATGCCTTAATCTCTCATTAATTACTTTTATTTAATTAATTCATTATTAATTAAAGTAATTAATATTTGGGGTATTTCAATCTACCCCCCTTAAAAGGACTTCGTCCCGAAGTCATCTTTTCTCAATTAGGTGTATATAATATATATCTACCCATGATTTCCATAATGTACATCTATGTGATGTAACATTCACGCATAATGTGTTGTGCTCATATTGCACATAGCCCTCAAGTGTGGCGTTAATTCAAATATATGGATATAGGTGATTCATTAGCACCATCGTATCCTATCAGTTCTAACCACATTGACAACCTCCCCGAGGTGTCCATTACATTCAACATTCCACGTTCCATCTCTATGATTAAATCAGTATCTATATGTTCGGTATCTAAACGATACAACGTAACTGAATTCATAAGAGAATATACACACGTAAATTATCCAACAAGTTCACACATACATACACAATTGAGTATCTCATAGGATACTTACATACATATACACATAATATACACAGGTGCGCAATGCGCATACAACCAGCCAACAAAACAACGTATGCCCCGCATACAAAAACACAGAAACTAGTGCACATGAGTGTACAACCAAGAGGCTCTACCCCCCTTAAAGAGGGTTACGCCCCCGTACCCCGCAAGAATACAACAACCGCTAATCGAAAAGCGCTGGATACTTGGGTCTCATGGAATTCTCATATTGAGAGACGGGTCGATCTTAGGCATTCGATTCTAAAAGAGGTTATGAGAAAGGTGAGGTGCGTACATTGGCGTACTTGGTGCGCTGTCTCGACCACATTCTATTGGGCCCACTCTGTAACACCCCAACTAACAACAACAACCTTAACATTAAACTGCAGCGGAAATTACACATCATCACATAACTTATCTCGTTGGTGTTACACGCCGTTAGCCACCCACGTGGCCAACAAGGCTAACATACATACATTGTACCGGTCTGATGGACTAAATTCCCGAGCAACTACTCATTAATTCTGTATCATGTCCAACATCCATTATACACTTACATTACAACTGTACCGAGTATCTTCTAACTAATGCCGATACAATTTCGGTCTTACTACCCCTACAATACATCCACAATTCTCATGACTACCACCTACAAATAACTACCCCGTCCTACTCTCGAACGGCTACCAGCTTCATTGTACCTGAAAAGTATGGGGGCCCCCAAAGGGGGTCAGCACCTTTGCTGGTATGGTAATCCCGCAGCCCGCATGCTACCGGGCCACGCACAACTATTTGTCGTCTTAGCATGCGGTTGATTACATTTAAATCATGCATGAACATTTTAAACACACAACCTATAACATTTCCCAATAACGGGTTCAATAACAGGCAACACATTTAAACTTAACAGGTCACTCGTTGAGTACTTCAACCCTAGAGTATTTCTCCTCTAATGGAGCTATTTCCTTAATAGACGACACTTACCCGCTATCGGGTTATCCTTAACGTCTCTTGTTATAACTGGGATTCATATCCATGATCCACACATTTCACTTTTAAACAACATATAACATCACATCGTAATTAACATTACAGTACATCAACAACACATAACATAACGGGTACGGATCTCTTTAGGAACCGTCCCAAACATAGTTAGTACACTGGGAGAGCCTAGAGAATGCTGTCAAACTCATGTTAAGCTCGTTTACACAACTCGTTACCGTTCTGTTAGACGAACGGATAACTTAACATAAAGATGGATCGGATTTGGTGATCCGAACTCATCATACATAATCCCCAACAGACGTGAGTCAAGAGCCTTGGTTAAGCTCAGGGGTGATTGAAGACCAATGAAAGAAAACAACCAACAGAATGAAAGTTGAAGAAACTGTATACAACAACTCCCAAACACCGCGCGACCGGAACGACCGGATTCCTCACTCCCCCCATAATATATATATATATACACAGATAAAGACTCCGCTGTGGAATCTAACACATCAATACACTATGTAGTATCACAACTGAGTTAGACACACAAAAGATGTTCACACATTTACAACAACAACATTCACAACATCACACAACTAACTCACTCATAGCCGTGGTTAGAACGTCCCCATAGTTCGGGTCGTTGAATCCGAATACCGATCTCTTAGGTGATCCTAGACACAACTAACTAAGGTTTAACACTTCGAGGTTAAACGGTATCGGAACTAAGTGCGCCACATATATGAATTACTGTAAACTCATTTCATGCTTTATCTGGCAAGGTGGCAAACACACAGAAAACACATTGGCATACAAGCCGGTGTAATCCGGTAGGCAGGTTGCGAAAACCATACCTATCACCGTGGGGAAATACTTTACCGGTGTTCTCACGTTCCTCGGTTCACACTTGTTCCTCATGTCTTACTCTTGAACCACTATTTACATGTCAATGGTTCAATTATATTAAGGCGTTACGGTAGGTACATAATTGCTACTCCCGTACTTACCCCGTTATCCCGTTATTTCGGTTTACTTTGTGTACTTAAACTCACAACTTTCCAATCACTTCCAACACTTGTGTATACTTCTAATGGCCTTTAAACTCACCAAACAAGGCCTAATCAAATCTAAAACCATTACCATTCACTTCCCCATCAAACAACACTTTAAAACACATTCTGACACATTTTTATGATGGTCCGGGTTTGTGTCCGGGGTTACAAACCCGGACCAACCACGGATTGCAGTTTCTGGACAATTTTTCATGTGGTCCGGGTTTGTGTCCTGGTTTCAAACCCGGACCACCCCCTGGGATAGTCTTCTGCCATGTTTTTGCTATCGTCCGGGTTTGCAAACGGGTTTGCAACCCGGACCACCTCTGGAACTGTCAAAATTTACAGTTTTTGAGCAGTTTTCAACCCCTAATTCACCTCTAATCATTTCCTAAACTTTCCACATGTTTCCTACATGTTTAAACACACTAAAACATGCACTAAGCCACTTCAAAACATAGGTCCATTCCTTACTCAAATTTCTTGCTCCCATTCTTAATTTTTCCATTCTCTGTTACACTTATGCACACTTGTGCTACAGATTTTCACCTCTTGGTAATTTGCATTTGTTCTACTCCATTTGACCATTCCAAATCCTCTAAGACAATTGTACTTCTCTTACCTAGATTCATGCCTCACTCTTAAATCCTTAAATCCTCTTTGTTTCCAAAACTCCTAAGGCACTTAAACAACATCTTTTGCTACAGATTTTTACACAAACCTTATGTACTTAAACAAGCATTCCCCAAGTGGTCTACTAACTCAAATCAATTCCCAACAACACCTAGTTAAACACTTAAACCCTTCCAGCTCACATCACCATCCAAGCTTCTACATTTCTACCGAAATTTTGCCATGACCTCCCCATAAATCTACATACTCCCAATCATCAAATCTCACCAATTTCATTCCTAGTCTAGCCACACCCTCAAAAGGGTCCTACCAGCACATAATGTATTCACATAATTATCCAAACAACAATATAACTCAACTCTCAAATCCATTGGCACTTAGGCCCTTAAATCAAACCAACATTTCACATAATCCAACTAACCACAATCAAGCACATCATTGCTCCAGATTTTATTTCATCTTTTGTTTTTCCCAAACCCAATTCTAAAACAAATAATATAGGCATTTAAGGTAGATCCCTTACCTTAATTTACAAGTCTCACATTAAGTCTCCTCTTGTTCCTCATCTTCTCCAAAAATAGGTTAAGAGGGTATGGAGTTTCCAAACTCCATCCCAACATCCAAGAACATAAAAAAAAAACACACTCAATTAATTATCTAAACCCTTGGAATATTTCAATTCAATCAAAGGGCTAGAACACAAAGTTAGGGTTTACCTTTGTGAAGCTTTCAAGAGGGATTTTCACCCTTGAATCAAGAGGGAAGCTTCTCCACCATTGAAGGGTCAATTTGGAGCTAAAGAACAAGGAGAAAAGCAAGGCATCACAAGGGGGTAAAAATCGGTCACCAAGGAGAGAGAACAAGAATGAGTTTTTCAATGAAATTTTTACCTTAAAAGAAAGAGGAGACTCCAAGCTACAAGGTGATGTGTTTTTCTCTTCAAATGGGGAAAACCCATAGAAATGAAACTCATCCTTTTCGAATTTTGGAAAGAGAGATGTGTAGAGCTTGATGAGGGGAACACAAATATGTGTTTTGTTTTTGATTTGGAGCATTTATGTGGCTTGAGCATAGGAGAGAAGTTAGAGAAGCCATGGGTGTGGGTGGTGAGCTCAAGAACGGCAGCAACCAGAGGGAGAGAGGAGAAATCGCTGGGAAGGAAGGAAAGGGAGGAAAGAGAAGAGAGGAAAAAGAAATAAAGGAGGAAAGAGAGTGTGGTGGGGTATAAGTTACTTTTTGCTTTTTGACTTATTTAATTAGTTAACTAGTCATGTGTGAGGGGCTATCTACATTAATAAAACCGGCCCACATAACTGTTACAGGCTGGAGCGTTTTTCGTCGTTTACAGAAAACGCTCGTTAATTTACCCGGTTTAGCACTATTCACTAACCGGGCCCGTTTTCCAGAATTTTCTCGTTTATTTAATTTTAATGGTTTTTATACTCCCATTAATGTTTATTTATAGTTATATGATCAACTATAGTTTTTTTTTTCGGGGTCATTTGACTGTTTAAAGTCACGTTTTCGGGTTTTCTCGAAAACGCGCTTTAGACTCCGTTAGCGTTTTAACGCATTATTTGGATCCGTTTTCATCCGGAATTCTTCCCACATGTTCTTAATGTGTAATTAAGGTATAAAAATATATTTATAACCCTAATGAAGGTTATATTCCTCCTAAAATAATTAAATGCGTATTTTCACGTTTTGTGACTTTTACCCATTTTCTTTTTCTTTTTGGTTTTCATTTCTTCACCAATGATCTTAAGGACTTAATTAGCCTTAGAAAATTATAATTATACTTTTAATTAACACATTAAGGTTTGGGGTATTTCAATCTACCCCCATTAAAAGAACTTCATCCTCAAAGTTCACACTTCCCACACATCATTAGTTAGAATACGGGGATTACTTGCCCATAAAACTTCCATAACAACATACTTTACACCACAACCTCGGACTTAACGGTCCGGGTAACACATCCACATCCATACACATATAACGTACTTATATATTAATCTCGGACTTGATGGTCCGGCTACCTTAACAACATTTGCACATACATAACAACCCTTAGACTCTTGGGTCTGGGTAACATAACAACATTTAGACTCGTAGGTCTTGATAACATAACATCCTTTAGACACATAGGTCTTGATAACATAACATCCTTTAGACGCATAGGTCTTGATAACATAACACTTCCGAAAATTAGCCACATTAGGACTCAAGGTCAAAATAATAGTTTTTACACATTCCACACAACATGTCTTAACATGTATAGCAATTAAAAATGCTCTTTTATACACACTGGGATCCCCGCAGAACCCGGTCGCGATGGACACCTTCTGTCCCTGTTCCTTTGGGAGATCAAAAACAATCACTTAAATTTAAAATTTCCTTTGTGAGGTTAAGTAAAAGAACTTAATTATATAAGGTATCTATCGACGTTTTATAAATACCGATTCAAAACCTTTTGAAAACACATACAACTCCAAGTCCAATTTATGCTCATTGCATCTTTCCTTAGCGTGGTTATTTGTGACCACTTGTAGGGAGCTTCAAGAATCATCCAACCCTGATGTGATCAGCATCAGTGTTGAACTGTCCTTCCACTCCAATTTGTGTTCGGTTTCCCTTGATCGCATGCAAATCAAGTTCCACCTCCCACTTCAATTTCAAACAGCATCTAATTCAAACATGTACCATTTTCTATCTTTAATCCTTCTAGTCATAATCATACATCTCCAAGGGATAGAACTCGGTCTATCAATCATCACCCAAATTCAACTTAATCCGAGTTATCTAGGGAATTTATTTCTTACTAGGTTCTATATCGGCTTCATACCCCATCATAAATCACAACACGTATATATACGTATATCCATATATATATATATATATATATTTTTTTTCAAAATATAATACACAATATTACGTTTGGTAACATATGAACATATACTGTCGGGGTTTTAATTCCCCGGGAGTTTTCTACCCCCTTACACTTATACTTTCACCTACATCCGTTAACACAATAAACATATTTATCACAATGGTATTCGCATCTTCAGTGCGCAATTACCATAATTAAACCATGAATGAATGCATATGTTTATGTAACACACACACCAATCATCAGAACAAATCATTTTGTGCTATGCACAACATAATTCACGTACACTTGTACGATAATAGACACTAAGTGGTTCTGCGCTCTACCCCCCTTAAAAGGGATTACGCCCACGTAATCAATCACTTAATCACTGGTTTATAACGGTCTACCGTCGTGAAGTGTTTTATCTCCACGCGGTATTACACCATGTGTTATGGTTTGAGGATCTTAGCCATATTGGCGGGTTTAGTCCATAACCAAGAATTCTCCTTAGAGTTTATTTTAACTCTTAACTGGTTTCGATCCTGGCCTGTGGGGCTTTTAGGCATCATTAGTTTGCCATTCACTCATGTTCACTATTCACATTCATCGTTTGACTCACTGGTTCAACAGTTTCTGCTGCGCAACTCTTGATAATTTAGAGCTTAGTTTGCTCCATACATTATCCTTACTGTATTATACATCCCCGATTATCACCTTTATCTTGGTAATAACGGTTTCTCAACCGACGCGTGGTATTTCTTACCGTGAGCGAATTTGGTGAGTTACAAACTTTCTATTCATTTCCACGATAGTCTATTGTATTCTACAATGATTTACTTGGTTTCTTCTGACTTACTGTCGGTTAAGTTTGAGCTACTACCTTTTGTGTAGTACTCTGTCGGTTATTTCCAACACTTGAGGTATGTTCCATACCGATATTCAACAATCGTGCTACTGTAGTCACTTATGTCAACCAAGTACCCTTTGATTGGTACTACCGTGCTTATCTTATGCATCGGTTTTATCACATCATAAGTCTTGTTCTTCTATCACATTTAACATTTTCAGACTTCCTAGCTATCTCACTTGATCATTACCGCGCAAGCGCAATACCAAAACACTCAGTCATACAGAGTGCAGAGGCGTAAACTCTTGACAGTAAGTCTCTTATGAGATAGCAATAGGAATTCATACTGTGTTCCTTATCACGTAGCATCAACTACTGGCGTATTGCTCAGTCTGTGTATCATCACTTATTTGTATGTCCATTGAGTTTCACTCATAACTGGTCTTATTTGCCACATTATTATTTAACAATACTTCTACAACGGTCGCTTACTGCGCACCGTGCTCCTACTCATTGCATAACATTAACTTACACTGCATCCACTGTTATTTTAGCTTTCGCCACTACACAGCGTTTCGCCATTTATTTGGCTGATTACTGAATGCTTTACTCTTCGAGTCTTTGTGCTCACTGAGCGTTGTTCATCACACATTTAGCATCACACACCTATAGTGATTGTTATCAGACTTATTACTCTTCCGGTCTCCACAACTGGTGCAACACTTCCTTTCGTATTATTCCTACTCACATCATTCTTGGGTAATAGCAACATAGTCAACTCTTAACATATTCCCTGAACTTAGTTCACATAACTACCGCTGTTGCGGTTTCACATATCACGAGGTATCCCCACTCTTTAAGCAGTGGTTCGTTATCCGCTTTACTTACTTATATTACATAAACTTCTGTGATCAATAACATTTTCTTAACACATTCTACTTGTGGCTTGTAAGCCTTATTGCCTCGAGCTCTGCTCGTTGTAGGCTGTTCACACACCTTTACTTCTCCGTACAATATTGCACGGTTTATAGGTTGTATTGGGCTCCATGACAAGGTCGTCGTTCCTTTCATGGGATGCTCCTTCAAGGATGTCAGACTTCTTCCTGACAACTTATGCTTAATCCAGGTGTTAGTTTCAACCCTTGCGTTTCTGCCACATTATCTCATTCAACCATTGTTGATCCAAACACCCTTTTAAGGATAGTTCCTGGGTGTTACTAAGTTATGCCATTTCATCTGGCTTGCGCTCATTTGTATGTTTAATTTACTACTTCGCTCTGCGTTCTTTGTTGGGCTAAATATCCTCTTTAGTGAAATTGATATCTCGGGAGTCTCATCCCGATCATTGCACATTAACATATCCATTTTAGGCATTTGCCTCACCATATGTAGGCTGGGTACTTACTCCAGCTATTTTGTTCTTCCTTCAGGATTCTTAAGACATGTGTGTCGTCTTTACTTACTAATCAGTGCACTTCGCACTTGCTCACCTTTAAACATCTCCTTGAAGTAACTTACTAATTCCTTTAGTCTTCTTAACTCGACTAGTTTCCTTTACTTCAACCATACTTGGTAATCCATTGCTCTTGCTTGACTTTTACTTTGGACCGTAGTATGGAGTCGACTACTTCCCGTGTTTCAGACTCCACTCGTATACATACGTGGGGTACCCTGCTGATACATTGCTACTTGCCCGACTACCCCATAAGAAGGTTTGTCAGGCCCACAAGCTCCTATCGGAGTGCGGTCGTCCCACATTACAGTTGGTATACTCGTAGTGTCCGTCACACGCCTAGGTGAAGTATTCTGTTGTCAACTCCTCTTATATTATCCTATGATAATATGCATTCCATGCTTCCCGAACTTAATCAAGGGAAGTGTATCCACTGTTGTATTATTATGAACTCACTCCATTCCCTCGGGTTGTTACCCTTGGGTTTACCGGTTTCCATCCGGTTGTTTAAAAGTAACTGGGTATAACTTACCTACCATGTGGCACTGAGGCCGGTGTAGGTCTTCTGGTCTGGTTTAAAGAAATTTAGAGGTAAAATGGGTTTGAAAGAAAATTTGGTTTTGAAAACGGTTTTGAAAATAAATTTAGGTTGAAAGAAAAATTTTCGTGGTTTTACAACGTTTCCTTGCCTTAACCAAGTCTAGCTTCTTGCTGACTGGTATATTTCCAATTACAGAGGTCAGGCTGCTAAGCCCTTCCACAGTTATGATGATCTCCCTAACTTCATGGTACTTTACTAAGTACCGGTAGTTGTTTAAAATTTTCTGTACAGCCTTGTTATAGCAGCACTTGCCATGGCAAGTGCGCCATGCAAACTGGTTATCGGTTCAACACACATCGGTTGCGGTATTGCTTCCGCTCACTCTGACATCAGTGGCCTTGTCGGCCCTTACCTTGATCTTACAGCCTTAACAACAATCTTCGAGGTACTTCTCACTGCCTTCACACGTTAACCATTAACTAGGGTGTTTCCCATTCTGGGAGACCCCTTTTTACTTAGTATTGTATCCTCCTCGTACTATTGTGGTTCCTTAATCGGTTAGTATACCGTTGGTGTATTATTTAACATCTGTAGTCCTGCAGACACTCGTCTCAGGTTTCATTATCTCGCTCCTTGCCTGTTGCACGCTTGGTGCGTTGTAAGCTGGTTGTCCTCGACTGCTCCGCATGTCGACCCAGGGTGCTGGAAATTCCATTCTCTTGTGCATAAGATTCTTCACTTTTCGCTAACAAGAGCGGTTAATATTGTTAAAATGGAGACCGTCTTCGGGATCACACCTTTCGGGATCTACCGTATGACAGGTCCTCCGTACTTACAAGGGTAAATATCAGCTGCCAGATCGGGTTTTCCCGAGTAAGAGATGACTCTCATCTCTCTGGCGTTCTTTCCCGAGTTATAATATAGGGTTTGTGGAGGGCGGGATGGATACTGTAGGTATCCAGTACACACTGGTATTTCCCTAACTAGCGTACTCCTCACGCTATCACTCAACCCTTAACCCAAGGCACTGAACTCTTAACTCGGTACTTCCTAAGCTCGGTATTTCAGTCATCAGAGCGATACTTCGCTCTGATACCACTTTTTGTAACACCCCAACTAACAACAACAACCTTAACATTAAACTGCAGCGGAAATTTCACATCATCACATAACTTATCTCGTTGGTGTTACACGCCGTTAGCCACCCACGTGGCCAACAAGGCTAACATACATACATTGTACCGGTCTGATGGACTAAATTCCCGAGCAACTACTCATTAATTCTGTATCATGTCCAACATCCATTATACACTTACATTACAACTGTACCGAGTATCTTCTAACTAATGCCGATACAATTTTGGTCTTACTACCCCTACAATACATCCACAATTCTCATGACTACCACCTACAAATAACTACCCCGTCCTACTCTCGAACGGCTACCAGCTTCATTGTACCTGAAAAGTATGGGGGCCCCCAAAGGGGGTCAGCACCTTTGCTGGTATGGTAATCCCGCAGCCCGCATGCTACGGGCCACGCACAACTATTTGTCGTCTTAGCATGCGGTTGATTACATTTAAATCATGCATGAACATTTTAAACACACAACCTATAACATTTCCCAATAACGGGTTCAATAACAGGCAACACATTTAAACTTAACAGGTCACTCGTTGAGTACTTCAACCCTAGAGTATTTCTCCTCTAATGGAGCTATTTCCTTAATAGACGACACTTACCCGCTATCGGGTTATCCTTAACGTCTCTTGTTATAACTGGGATTCATATCCATGATCCACACATTTCACTTTTAAACAACATATAACATCACATCGTATTAACATTACAGTACATCAACAACACATAACATAACGGGTACGGATCTCTTTAGGAACCGTCCCAAAACATAGTTAGTACACTGGGAGAGCCTAGAGAATGCTGTCAAACTCATGTTAAGCTCGTTTACACAACTCGTTACCGTTCTGTTAGACGAACGGATAACTTAACATAAAGATGGATCGGATTTGGTGATCCGAACTCATCATACATAATCCCCAACAGACGTGAGTCAAGAGCCTTGGTTAAGCTCAGGGGTGATTGAAGACCAATGAAGGAAAACAACCAACAGAATGAAAGTTGAAGAAACTGTATACAACAACTCCCAAACCACGCGCGACCGGAACGACCGGATTCCTCACTCCCCCCATAATATATATATATATACACAGATAAAGACTCCGCTGTGGAATCTAACACATCAATACACTATGTAGTATCACAACTGAGTTAGACACACAAAAGATGTTCACACATTTACAACAACAACATTCACAACATCACACAACTAACTCACTCATAGCCGTGGTTAGAACTTCCCCATAGTCGGGTCGTTGAATCCGAATACCGATCTCTTAGGTGATCCTAGACACAACTAACTAAGGTTAACACTTCGAGGTTAAACGGTATCGGAACTAAGTGCGCCACATATAGAATTACTGTAAACTCATTCATGATATGAACAAGTGGTGAGCAAAACAAGACAAGATAAAAGCAGCACTGGCAAGGTGCACAGAAAACACATTGGCATACAAGCGGTGTAATCCGGTAGGACACAGGTTGCAAGAAAACCATACCTGTCACGTGGGGAAAATACTTTACCGGTGTTTCTCACGTTCCTCGGTTCACACTTGTTCCTCATGTCTTACTCTTGAACCACTATTTACATGTCAAATGGTTCAATTAATATTAAGGCGTTACGGTAGGTACATAATTGCTACTCCCGTACTTACCCCGTTATCCCGTTATTTCGGTTTAACTTTGTGTACTTAAACTCACAACTTTCTCAATCACTTCCAACACTTGTGTATACTTCTAATGGCCTTTAAAACTCACCAAACAAGGCCTAATCAACATCTAAAACCATTACCATTCACTTCCCCATCATAACAACACTTTAAAACACATTCTGACACATTTTTATGATGGTCCGGGTTTGTGTCCGGGGTTACAAACCCGGACCAACCACGGATTGCAGTTTCTGGACAATTTTTCATGTGGTCCGGGTTTGTGTCCTGGTTTCAAACCCGGACCACCCCCTGGGATAGTCTTCTGCCATGTTTTTGCTATCGTCCGGGTTTGCAAACAGGTTTGCAACCCGTACCACCTCTGGAACTGTAAAAATTTACAGTTTTTGAGCAGTTTTCAACCCCTAATTCACCTCTAATCATTTCCTAAACTTTCCACATGTTTCCTACATGTTTAAACACACTAAAACATGCACTAAGCCACTTCAAAACGTAGGTCCATTCCTTACTCAAATTTCTTGCTCCCATTCTTAATTTTTCCATTCTCTGTTACACTTATGCACACTTGTGCTACAGATTTTCACCTCTTGGTAATTTGCATTTGTTCTACTCCATTTGACCATTCCAAATCCTCTAAGACAATTGTACTTCTCTTACCTAGATTCATGCCTCACTCTTAAATCCTTAATTCCTCTTTGTTTCCAAAACTCCTAAGGCACTTAAACAACATCTTTTGCTACAGATTTTTACACAAACCTTCTGTACTTAAACAAGCATTCCCCAAGTGGTCTACTAACTCAAATCAATTCCCAACAACACCTAGTTAAACACTTAAACCCTTCCAGCTCACATCACCATCCAAGCTTCTACATTTCTACCGAAATTTTGCCATGACCTCCCCATAAATCTACATACTCCCAATCATCAAATCTCACCAATTTCATTCCTAGTCTAGCCACACCCTCAAAAGGGTCCTACCAGCACATAATGTATTCACATAATTATCCAAACAACAATATAACTCAACTCTCAAATCCTTTGGCACTTAGGCCCTTAAATCAAACCAACATTTCACATAATCCAACTAACCACAATCAAGCACATCATTGCTCCAGATTTTATTTCATCTTTTGTTTTCCAACACCCAATTCTAAAACAAATAATATAGGCATTTAAGGTAGATCTCTTACCTTAATTTACAAGTCTCACATTAAGTCTCCTCTTGTTCCTCATCTTCTCCAAAAATCGGTTAAAGGGTATGGAGTTTCCAAACTCCATCCCAACATCCAAGAACATAAAAAAAAAACACACTCAATTAATTATCTAAACCTTGAATATTTCAATTCAATCAAAGGGCTAGAACACAAAGTTAGGGTTTACCTTTGTGAAGCTTTCAAGAGGGATTTTCACCCTTGAATCAAGAGGGAAGCTTCTCCACCATTGAAGGGTCAATTTGGAGCTCAAGAACAAGGAGAAAGCAAGGCATCACAAGGGGGTAAAAATCGGTCACCAAGGAGAGAGAACAAGAATGAGTTTTTCAATGAAATTTTACCTTATAAGAAAGAGGAGACTCCAAGCTACAGGTGATGTGTTTTCTCTTCAAATGGGGAAACCCATAGAAATGAAACTCATCCTTTTCGAATTTTGGAAAGAGAGATGTGTAGAGCTTGATGAGGGGAACACAAATATGTGTTTTGTTTTTGATTTGGGCATTTATGTGGCTTGAGCATAGGAGAGAAGTTGGAGAAGCCATGGGTGGGTGGTGAGCTCAAGAACGGCAGCAACCAGAGGGAGAGAGGAGAAATCGCTGGGAAGGAAGGAAAGGGAGGAAAGAGAAGAGAGGAAAAGAAATAAAGGAGGAAAGAGAGTGTGGTGGGGTATAAGTTACTTTTTGCTTTTTGACTTATTTAATTAGTTAACTAGTCATGTGTGAGGGGCTATCTACATTAATAAAAACGGCCCACATAACTGTTACAGGCTGGAGCGTTTTTCGTCGTTTACAGAAAACGCTCGTTAATTACCCGTTTAGCACTATTCACTAACCGGGCCCGTTTTCGGAATTTTCTCGTTTATTTAATTTTAATGGTTTTTATACTCCCATTAATGTTTATTTATAGTTATATGATCAACTATAGTTTTTTTTTTCGGGGTCATTTGACTGTTTAAAGTCACGTTTTCGGGTTTTTCTCGAAAAACGCGCTTTAGACTCCGTTAGCGTTTTAACGCATTATTTGGATCCGTTTTCATCCGGAATTCTTCCCACATGTTCTTAATGTGTAATTAAGGTATAAAAATATATTTATAACCCTAATGAAGGTTATATTCCTCCTAAAATAATTAAATGCGTATTTCACGTTTTGTGACTTTTACACATTTTTTTTTCTTTTTGGTTTTCATTTCTTCACCAATGATCTTAAGGACTTAATAGCCTTAGAAAAAATTAAATTATTACTTTTAATTAACACATTAAGGTTTTGGGTATTTCAATCTACCCCCTTAAAAGAACTTCATCCTCGAAGTTCTTCACACTTCCCACACATCATTAGTTAGAATACGGGGATTACTTGCCCATAAAACTTCCATAACAACATACTTTACACCACAACCTCGGACTTAACGGTCCGGGTAACACATCCACATCCATACACATATAACGTACTTATATATTAATCTCGGACTTGATGGTCCGGCTACCTTAACAACATTTGCACATACATAACAACCCTTAGACTCTTGGGTCTGGGTAACATAACAACATTTAGACTCGTAGGTCTTGATAACATAACATCCTTTAGACACATAGGTCTTGATAACATAACATCCTTTAGACGCATAGGTCTTGATAACATAACACTTCCGAAACTTAGCCACATTAGGACTCAAGGTCAAAATAATAGTTTTTACACATTCCACACAACATGTCTTAACATGTATAGCAATTAAAAATGCTCTTTTATACACACTGGGATCCCCGCAGAACCCGGTCGCGATGGACACCTTCTGTCCCTGTTCCTTTGGGAGATCAAAAACAATCACTTAAATTTAAAATTTCCTTTGTGAGGTTAAGTAAAAGAACTTAATTATATAAGGTATCTATCGACGTTTTTATAAATACCGATTCAAAACCCTTTTGAAAACACATACAACTCCAAGTCCAATTTATGCTCATTGCATCTTTCCTTAGCGTGGTTATTTGTGACCACTTGTAGGGAGCTTCAAGAATCATCCAACCCTGATGTGATCAGCATCAGTGTTGAACTGTCCTTCCACTCCAATTTGTGTTCGGTTTCCCTTGATCGCATGCAAATCAAGTTCCACCTCCCACTTCAATTTCAAACAGCATCTAATTCAAACATGTACCATTTTCTATCTTTAATCCTTCTAGTCATAATCATACATCTCCAAGGGATAGAACTCGGTCTATCAATCATCACCCAAATTCAACTTAATCCGAGTTATCTAGGGAATTTATTTCTTACTAGGTTCTATATCGGCTTCATACCCCATCATAAGTCACAACACGTATATATACGTATATCCATATATATATATATATTTTTTTTCAAATATAATACACAATATTACGTTTGGTAACATATGAACATATACTGTCGGGGTTTTAATTCCCCGGGAGTTTTCTACCCCCTTACACTTATACTTTCACCTACATCCGTTAACACAATAAACATATTTATCACAATGGTATTCGCATCTTCAGTGCGCAATTACCATAATTAAACCATGAATGAATGCATATGTTTATGTAACACACACACCAATCATCAGAACAAATCATTTTGTGCTATGCACAACATAATTCACGTACACTTGTACGATAATAGACACTAAGTGGTTCTGCGCTCTACCCCCCTTAAAAGGGATTACGCCCACGTAATCAATCACTTAATCACTGGTTTATAACGGTCTACCGTCGTGAAGTGTTTTATCTCCACGCGGTTTATTACACCATGTGTTATGGTTTGAGGATCTTAGCCATATTGGCGGTTTAGTCCATAACCAAGAATTCTCCTTAGAGTTTATTTTAACTCTTAACTGGTTTCGATCCTGGCCTGTGGGGCTTTTAGGCATCATTAGTTTGCCATTCACTCATGTTCACTATTCACATTCATCGTTTGACTCACTGGTTCAACAGTTTCTGCTGCGCAACTCTTGATAATTTAGAGCTTAGTTTGCTCCATACATTATCCTTACTGTATTATACATCCCCGATTATCACCTTTATCTTGGTAATAACGGTTTCTCAAGCAACGCGTGGTATTTCTTACCGTGAGCGAATTTGGTGAGTTACAAACTTTCTATTCATTTCCACGATAGTCTATTGTATTCTACAATGATTTACTTGGTTTCTTCTGACTTACTGTCGGTTAAGTTTGAGCTACTACCTTTTGTGTAGTACTCTGTCGGTTATTTCCAACACTTGAGGTATGTTCCATACCGATATTCAACAATCGTGCTACTGTAGTCACTTATGTCAACCAAGTACCCTTTGATTGGTACTACCGTGCTTATCTTATGCATCGGTTTTATCACATCATAAGTCTTGTTCTTCTATCACATTTAACATTTTCAGACTTCCTAGCTATCTCACTTGATCATTACCGCGCAAGCGCAATACCAAAACACTCAGTCATACAGAGTGCAGAGGCGTAAACTCTTGACAGTAAGTCTCTTATGAGATAGCAATAGGAATTCATACTGTGTTCCTTATCACGTAGCATCAACTACTGGCGTATTGCTCAGTCTGTGTATCATCACTTATTTGTATGTCCATTGAGTTCACTCATAACTGGTCTTATTTGCCACATTATTATTTAACAATACTTCTACAACGGTCGCTTACTGCGCACCGTGCTCCTACTCATTGCATAACATTAACTTACACTGCATCCACTGTTATTTTAGCTTTCGCCACTACACAGCGTTTCGCCATTTATTTGGCTGATTACTGAATGCTTTACTCTTCGAGTCTTTGTGCTCACTGAGCGTTGTTCATCACACATTTAGCATCACACACCTATGGTGATTGTTATCAGACTTATTACTCTTCCGGTCTCCACAACTGGTGCAACACTTCCTTTCGTATTATTCCTACTCACATCATTCTTGGGTAATAGCAACATAGTCAACTCTTAACATATTCCCTGAACTTAGTTCACATAATGATAAGTGTCTAAATGAGCATGTTTTATGGGTGTATTTCATATATTATAACAGCACTTTTCTGCTCATTTCTCACTTATCTTATGGTTTTCCTCTAGTTTATGTTTTATTGATTATCTCACAATTTATTGGTTTAACATGAGGAAAAACCAAGCTAGGAGCAAAGTACATGAAGAGACGAACACATAGACGCAAACGGCTCAGAAAACGGACTTATAACGAAGAATGTAGAGCCGGTTGAAGATTGTTATATATATGTATAATATATATAATATTGCACGGACACAACAGAGGCAACCGCCCGTATTGGGCGGTCTACTCTAAGGCTACCGCCTCAAATATAGGCGGTCAAGACTATGAGGCTACCGCCTCAAATATAGGCGGTCAAGACTATGAGGACCGCCTAAATAACAGGCGGTCAAGACACACCAGAACCGCCCAAATATAGGCGGTCAAGACACAACAGAACCGCCCAAAATGGGGGCGGTCAGCACAAAAGGAACCGCCTCTTTTAGAGGCGGTTAAGGCTAAAAAAATCAACCGCGACTAGTTTCTTCTCGCGCCGTCGTCTGCAACTGGCCTTATCTATCTACTCCAGCACCGCCTACCATGAATCTCGCGTGCAGCTGTCTGTCCCCTCTGCAATAAATGAAGATAGCAATGAATGCTCAATCAATTTTACGTACGGATGCCTATCTCAATTCTCTATATAAACCAACACCAATACTGCAACAAAGACACCACGTACGACCACAGTCTGAAGAAATCAAATAAACACCACACTCCATTCTCTTCCATTTAATTCCTCCCGAATCACCACACTTCTCCATCTTTATTTATTTTACCATTTCACCTCATTCACGTACGTACTCAAACAGAAGCAGTAAATTACAAAGAGAGAAAAGAGGCAGGCGAGTGCAGACCCGTTATTCGCAGGCAGTTCCTGAGTAATGAATATTCAGTCTCTACTCTGTTTTTATTTCTGTCAATGTCTGAGAGTAATCTCATAATTGTGCTTAGGATGGGTGTTTAACCCAAAATAACTCAGCGTATCTATAATACCGAGTTTGCTTATAAATATTTGTTTTGTCTCTCTCTATTATTAAATGTTTAAGAACTGATCATTTTTACTCATTTCGGTTTCTCTAATTTCAATGATTTTGTAAAATTAGAGAATAGACCACAAAGAGAGACAAACGTTAGATTTTATTCTCCTTGATTAGCAGATAAAATCCATCGCTGTTATAAAAAGAATTCTCACTTAAAGCTAATTAATGATTTTAGACTTTTCTGATTGTAAGAAGTTTAATGAATTAATAAGAGCTGTCCTTATCTATGATTTAGAAAGGTCACAAGATAAAATTCTTAACAGACAAATAAAGAGAAACTAGGATTATATTTATTATCTGAGTTATAACCGGGCGATTTCACCTTCCTTAGCACAGTTTCCATCCACTTAATCCACAACCGTTTTACTGTTTTTATTATTTCTTTAATAATCCAACAACAAATCAAGCTTGCCTCCGGCTAAACCCCTTTTACAGTTTTAGTAACTACCTAAACTAGGATAATTAAACAATCTCCTTGTGGATACGACACTTGTTTTACTACTACGAATAGGTACACTTGCCTAATAGTTGTTATAATTCTATATTAATTACAGTGTAGTTTTATCCCAACCAACAAGTTTTTGGCGCCGTTGCGGGGAGATTGATTCCATCAATTTCCCTAGTTTCTGGTAGTTCACTCGCTATATAGTAATAATCTGTTAATACTATTAAATTGTTAATCTTGGACATCTGAATTGGACATCGGACTTCGGACCTGACTTGGACATTTGACTTCGGACTTTGGACATCTAACTCCTAACATCTTAATATTATTGTCATTCGTTCCATTCCTGTCATTTCGTTCCATTGTCTCTAACTACTAATTAAATTCCTGTCATTTCGTTCCATTTCCTTAACTTTTCGTTCCATTGTCATTTCGTTCCATTGTCTCTAACTACTAACTTAAATTTCCTGTCATTTCGTTCCATTGTCCTTAACTTTCGTTCCATTGTCCTTAACTTTCATTTCCATTGTCCTTAACTTTTCATTTCCCCAGTATACTAACTTATAATTTCTGTATACTAACTCCTAACGTTTATCAGCCTAACCAATATTTCTGTCTTTCTTATTTTATTTACTAACTAATTTGCAGCTTCCGCAACCCACAAGTTATCTTCTGTGCATGCCAAATACTCGAACCGAGGCTCTCCACCAATCAGTCCGAGCCCCGAACCCGAGCGTGCTTTATTTCAAGCGCAGAGAGAAACCTGAGAAACCAAGCCATGGCCAATAACGAAGTTATAAATGAAATGAACCATGCAATTCAGCCAGAACACCGTGCTCTCTCTGACTACCACCAACCGAATACCGAAGGAAGAGCATCAGCTATAGTTCTCCCTGAACTAACACCAGAAGAAGCCGGACGATGGGTTTTCAAAACCCACTACATAACCGCCGTCCGGGATCTAGGCAAGTTTAGTGGAGCAAACCCAGATGAAGCCCCAAATCATCTGAGTCTCTTCCTAGACTTCTGCAATTCCTTTAGTCAAACCGGCAACGTCAAAGAAAGAATCCGTCTACAACTATTTCCTCACTCGTTGTCGGATTCAGCAAACAGGTGGTATCGAAGTCTTCCCTCCCGATCAATCACCACATGGCTTCAAATGGCCCAAAAATTCCTTGCCAAATACTACCCAACCAGTAGAACGAGGCAATTGATCGGTGAAATCAATACTTTCTGTCAGGAGCCGGGAGAAACGTTGTACGACGCATGGGACAGATTTAAGGATATGCTAATGAAGTGTTCCCACCATGGTCTTGACGATCAATCCCTCTGCCTGTCATTCTTCAACGGTCTGGATGATGGGAACCGACTACTGTCAATTCCTCTGCAGGAGGGAGTTTCATGATGAAATCTCCTAAAGAAGGAATGGACCTTCTCGAAACCATGACGAGCAATACGAGACAGTGGACGAGATCCAAAGGAAGAACGCCACGAGCAGCAGGCCTACTCCACGTTGAGCCTACAGATCATTTATCGGCTCAGATCTCGTCCCTTACAAAGATGGTGGAAAAGCTAACGACATCACAAAACGAAATTGTAAAAACAATAGCTTCCCCACCTACAAGTTCATCGTCAGTTCCACCTACAGAAGGATGTGCCATATGCGCCGGTCCTCATGAAACCCCTCAGTGCGAAGGTAAAGGACAGTACGAGGAAGCAAACTTCATAGGAAACCGTCCCGGTAATTCCTACAACAACAACTTCAACAACAACTATCCATGGAGAAATCACCCGAATTTCTCATGGAAGAATAATGATCAAAACCAAGGAGGTCAGAACAACAACTCAAATACCTATCAGGGGAACAGACCCCAACCAAATTCTAACATGGGTTATCGAGCACTAGGTGCCCCTCCTGGTTTCCAGCAGCAGCAACAACAACTAACCACAACCTCTTCTGATCCAAATGAGGAATTCAGGAACTTAATGAAAGGATTCGTGACTACGACCCACACCAGGCTCGTGGATCAAGAAGCCACTAACAGAAGGGTTGAAGCCCAGATACAGCAAACCAACCAACAGTTGGAACAAATCAGTCAGCAGCTTGCACAAAGGCCACCTGGTGCCTTCCCTAGTCAGCCAGATCCAAATCCAAGGGAACAGGCCAAGGCAGAGTAACGTTAAGAAGTGGTAGGCCGCTCAACTCATCTCTTCCCCGAGATGATACTGATAATCAAGAGCAGCAAGCTCATGAACCTCAAGAAAATTCAGAAGAAGAACAGGAAGATGCTGAAGAAGCCCCTCCTCCTACAAAAAATATTCCCGAGAGAAGGAGTCCCCTGAATCCCTCCTTCCTCTCTCACTAAAATTCTTCCCCCACTTCCTTTTCCAAACAGAATGAGAAAGAAAAATTTAGATGAACAGTTTGGAAAGTTTCTTTCTCACTTCAAGAAACTGACGATCAATATTCCTTTTGCCGATGCTTTAAAACAAATGCCCATATACGCAAAGTTCATGAAGGATATCATCACCAACAAAAGATCGTTGCAGGAAGTGGAAACTGTACACCTTACACAGGAAGTGTCAGCAGTACTTCTCAAGAGTCTCCTCCAAAACTTGGAGACCCAGGTTTGCCAATTATTCCATGTTCAATTGATAATGTTGATTGTGGTAGTGGGTTATGTGATCTAGGAGCTAGTATCAATTTAATGCCACTCTCAACTTTCAACAAACTTAAGATTGGTAAATGCGAACCAACTTCTATTCAATTACAATTAGCAGATAGATCTTTAGTATTCCCAAAAGGAATAATAGAAGATTTGATTGTTACTGTAGGAACCTTTGTGTTCCCGCTGACTTTATTGTAATTGACATGGAAGAAGACACTAGGGTGCCTTAATCTTAGGACGACCTTTCATGAGAACTGCTAGAGCACTAATCGATGTTGAAAAAGGAAAAATCATTTTAAGGCTGCATAACGAATCTCTAGAATACGACATGTCTAAGGTTATAAAGAAACCCGCTCATTTAGAAGATACTTTTTCCATAGATATTGTCGACTCTATTGTGCAGGATAATTCATCTGCTATTATCCGTAATGACGCTCTTGAAAATGCCTTGTCTGAAATCTGTGATAACCGATTAGTATACCCTGACACAATCCAAATGGTAGCAGCCTGGATAGAATAAAATCATACAAGAAACCACGCTACCCACCACCAGAACCATTAGAGCTATCTACTCAGAAATTACCACCATCCATTGAACAACCCCCTCTCGTAGATCTGAAACAATTGCCATCACATCTGAAGTATGTTTATCTTTCTGACTTTTGTACTTTGCCTGTTATTATTTCTTCATCTTAACAAGTACACAGGAAGAACAGCTTGTGAAGATCCTTCAGAACCACAAGAAGGCAATAGGCTGGTCCATTTCGGACATTAAAGGTATCAACCCCCATTTCTGCACACATCACATATACATGGAAGATACCTACAAGCCTTTAGTCCAACCACAGAGAAGGCTGAATCCCAACATGAAAGACGTAGTAAAGAAAGAGGTGCTCAAACTTCTCGACGCCGGGATAATCTACTCCATCTCCGACAGCAAATGGGTGAGCCCCGTTCAAGTGGTCCCGAAAAAAGGAGGTCTCACTGTGGTCCCCAACGACAAAGGTGATCTAATCCTCAGAGAACCACGACGGGATGGAGAGTCTGCATCGATTACAGGAAACTGAACAGTGCAACGCGGAAGGATCACTTCCCTTTACCGTTCATCGATCAGATGCTTGAAAGATTGGCCGGGCAAGATTACTACTGCTTCCTGGATGGGTATTCAGGATACTTTCAAATACCAATTGCCTCTGAAGACCAAGACAAAACCACATTCACATGCCCGTACGGGACATTTGCATACAATCGGATGCCTTTTGGTCTATGCAATGCCCCAGCAACATTCCAAAGATGCATGATGGCAATCTTCAGCGACTATCTTGAGAAGAGCATCGAAGTCTTCATGGACGACTCTCTGTCTTTGGTCCCACTTTGAAAACCTGTCTGAATAATCTGGATGCCATCCTCGCCCGATGTGAAGAAACTAACCTTGTTCTTAACTGGGAAAAATGCCATTTCATGGTTAAAGAAGGAATAGTTCTTGGGCATAAATATCTTCAAAAGGCATTGAAGTCGACAGAGCCAAGGTCGAAGTTATTGAAAAACTACCACCACCATCGACGGGTAAAAGATATCAGAAGTTTCCTTGGCCATGCTGGTTTCTATAGAAGGTTTATCAAGGATTTCTCCAAAATTTCAAAACCTCTATGTGAACTCCTAGCTAAAGACGTCAAGTTCGACTTTACTGACAGATGCCTACAAGCCTTCAACACACTAAAGAATGCCTCATCTCCGCTCCCATTGTGATATCACCAGATTGGAGCCTTCCATTCGAAATTATGTGCGACGCCAGTGACTTTGCCGTGGGTGCCGCTTTATGCCAAAAGAAGGAGAAGATTGAGAACCATCTACTATGCAAGCAGAACCCTCAACGACGCTCAGAAGAATTATTCAACTACTGAGAAGGAACTTCTAGCAGTAGTCTTTGCTCTGGATAAATTCCGATCATATCTCTTGGGGAGCAAAGTCATAATTCACACCGATCACTCTGCTGAGGTATCTATTTGCCAAAGAAGATGCCAAACCCCGACTCCTCCGGTGGATACTCCTACACAAGAATTTGAGATTGAAATCAGAGACAAGCCAGGAGTGCAGAATGTAGTAGCAGACCACCTATCTCGCATAGAGGCACCAAGTGATGGCACTCCATCAATGAATTCTTTCCAGATGAATGCGTCTTATGATTGGCGACACCGGTGAACCATGGTACGCTGACATGGCCAACTACCTCGCACGAGGAGTAATACCACATGGGCTCACCTACCAACAGAAGAAGAAGTTCTTTTCGATGTCAAACATTATTACTGGGAGGATCCTCTCCTTTTCAAGGTTGTGCAGACGGGATGGTAAGAAGATGTGTGCCCTAAGATGAAATCCAGAACATTCTCCGTCATTGTCACTCTCTTGAAGCAGGAGGACATCATGGACCAGCTCGAACACAGCGGCTAAGGTACTTCAATCAGGTTTTTTCTGGGAAAACCTTACATAGAGACTGTCATTCCTTTGTAGCCTCCTGCGATGAATGCCAAAGACTTGGGAAAACCTCCAGAAAACACGAAATGCCTCTCAACATCATACTCGAGGTGGAACCTTTCGACGTGTGGGGGTATTGACTTCATGGGTCCCTTTCCTTCGTCTTGTTCGAACCTTTTCATCTTGGTGGCAGTCGACTATGTCACTAAGTGGGTGGAAGCTATCGCCTCTCCCACAAAATGACAAAGGTAGTACTCAGGTTCTTGAAAAGGAAACATCTTTACACGATTCGGAGTTCACGTGCTATCATCAGTGACCAAGGATCCCACTTCTGCAATAAGCAGTTTACAGCCTTGATGACCAAATATGGAGTAAGACATAAGGTAGCCTTGCCTTATCATCCTCAAACGAATGGCCAGGCTGAAGTCTCTAACCGAGAATTGAAGTGGATTCTACAAAAGACGGTTAATTCTTCACGAAAAGATTGTCCCTGAAACTGGATGATGCACTATGGGCGTATAGAACAGCTACAAGACGCCCATCGGCATGTCCCCATATCGACTAGTCTTCGGCAAAGCTTGTCATTACCAGTCGAACTCGAGCACAAATCATTCTGGGCCCGTGTGAAAGACCTCAACTTTGATCTTCTAAGAGCAGGTGACAAAGGAAATTCCAGCTCATGAATTAGAAGAATTTCGAGAGAATGCCTATGAAAATAAAGCCCTCTACAAAGAGAAAGCAAAGAAAGTGGCATGACAAGATGATCCTAAGCGGGAATTTAAGAGGGAGATTTGGTTTGTTGTACAACTCCAGGTTAAAGTTGTTTCCGGGTAAACTCAATTCTATTGGGCAGGGACCCATTTACTGTCTCAAGGTCACCCCAAGGATCCGTTGAGTAGTGGATTCGAAAATACACACTTTCATGGTCAATGGATCTAGACTAAAGCATTACCAGGGTGGTAATCTTGAGACAGTTGATGCTCGCACAATAAACCTACATGATACTCAGATTTGAGTACGCTTCAAAGCGTCTAGCCAAAGACGTTAAAGACGGGCAGCTTTCCGGGAGGCAACCCGGACGAACTTATCTTTTATATGCTTTTATGCTGTTTTAATTTTCAGGTTCCCTTTGAATTTTATTTTTGCTAACTATTAACCCCGTTTCTAGTATGGTTGCTTCTAGTGTTTTATGCAGGTGCAATTTCATGTCTACACCGCAACCAAGCTACGCTACTTGAGGCTAAAGCTCAAGTGTGGGGGAAGTCCAATACACGCCAGCAAAAATAAATATCAGGGAGTACCAGTTTCTTTACTTATGTTTCTATTTAAATAAAATATGCAGAGGAGAATTTATATGCTTAAATGAATATTCGTGAGCTTCGTGTTCTCTCTATTTTATCTACTTACCGAAAGGGCCTTCTGAAACTTTCCCTTGTTTTTCTGGTAAACAATGAGGACATTGTTCAAATTAAGTGTGGGGGAGTGTGCCCTTTTCGGTGGAATTTTGTGCTTAAATGCTTAATCTCTCTGCTTATCTTGCGTTTGTCCAACTCAATATTGTGGACCCTGTATATGTGGGTTGTTCTCTTTAGAATAAATATTGTTATGAATTGTGGGATAAATGGTACATAAAATGTACAAAAAAAAAAATTTTAAATTTTGATTACTTTTGAGGAGCATTTTTATGCGGTGTGACCAAATGATCTGAAATGGTTGGATTTTTATTACTCAGGGGTTCTTTCTGTCTTCTTCTTAGGGATTGCTAAGGGGTGCTTCTCTGTCAAAAAAAAAAAGAAAAAAAAAAAGAAAATAAGGTACTTGCGAGACACCATTGGTAACCAACAAAAGAGAGTTGAGTGTTCTTAAAATACAAAAGCTTGATGCTTGTCTATTATTTTCTCATCTCTTATGCAAAAGTGAAACAAATGCATAAATCTATTTTTCCTTTTGTTTTCTCCTCAATGCCCGTTCTTGAGAGAAGTTGGCCATGGTAAAAGTTCTCAAAGTCACCTTAAAACGAAGCATTGAAGTACTCCGGATCATACCCCGAAACTCTAATTTTTATTTTTGCCCTGAGTACACCTATGCCACCAGTAGGTGATGGATCACACTCCTCTAAAAAGTTTAAGATCATGTACTATTGACTTTTTATCCTACCCTTCATAATAGTATTTATTAATATTGAGCATTCCCTACTTCGTTGGGTACATGGTTTTGCTTGAGGACAAGCAAAAGGTAAGTGTGGGGGGTGTGATAAGTGTCTAAATGAGCATGTTTTATGGGTGTATTTCATATATTATAACAGCACTTTTCTGCTCATTTCTCACTTATCTTATGGTTTTCCTCTAGTTTATGTTTATTGATTATCTCACAATTTATTGGTTTTAACATGAGGAACAACCAAGCTAGGAGCAAAGTACATGAAGAGACGAACACATAGACGCAAACGGCTCAGAAAACGGACTTATACGAAGAATGTAGAGCCGGTTGAAGATTGTTATATATATGTATAATATAATAATATTGCACGGACACAAACAGAGGCAACCGCCCCGTAGGGCGGTCTACTCTAAGGCTACCGCCTCAAATATAGGCGGTCAAGACTATGAGGCTACCGCCTCAAATATAGGCGGTCAAGACTATGAGGCTACCGCCTAAATAACAGGCGGTCAAGACACACCAGAACCGCCCAAATATAGGCGGTCAAGACACAACAGAACCGCCCAAAATGGGGCGGTCAGCACAAAGGAACCGCCTCTTTTAGAGGCGGTTAAGGCTAAAAAATCAACCGCGACTAGTTTCTTCTCGCGCCGTCGTCTGCAACTGGCCTTATCTATCTACTCCAGCACCGCCTACCATGAATCTCGCGTGCAGCTGTCTGTCCCCTCTGCAATAAATGAAGATAGCAATGAATGCTCAATCAATTTTACGTACGGATGCCTATCTCAATTCTCTATATAAACCAACACCAATACTGCAACAAAGACACACGTACGACCACAGTCTGAAGAAATCAAATAAACACCACACTCCATTCTCTTCCATTTAATTCCTCCCGTATCACCACACTTCTCCATCTTTTATTTTTTTACCATTTCACCTCATTCACGTACGTACTCAAACAGAAGCAGTAAATTACAAAGAGAGAAAAGAGGCAGGCGAGTGCAGACCCGTTATTCGCAGGCAGTTCCTGAGTAATGAATATTTCAGTCTCTACTCTGTTTTTATTTCTGTCAATGTCTGAGTAATCTCATAATTGTGCTTAGGATGGGTGTTTAACCCAAAATAACTCAGCGTATCTATAATACCGAGTTTGCTTATAAATATTTGTTTTGTCTCTCTCTATTATTAAATGTTTAAGAACTGATCATTTTTACTCATTTACGGTTTCTCTAATTTCAATGATTTTGTAAATTAGAGAATAGACCACAAAGAGAGACAAACGTTAGATTTTATTCTCCTTGATTAGCAGATAAAATCCATCGCTGTTATAAAAAGAATTCTCACTTAAAGCTAATTAATGATTTTAGACTTTTTCTGATTGTAAGAAGTTTAATGAATTAATTAAGAGCTGTCCTTATCTATGATTTAGAAAGGTCACAAGATAAAATTCTTAACAGACAAATAAGAGCAAACTAGGATTATATTTATTATCTGAGTTATAACCGGGCGATTTCACCTTCCTTAGCACAGTTTCCATCCACTTAATCCACAAACCGTTTTTACTGTTTTTATTATTTCTTTAATAATCCAACAACAAATCAAGCTTGCCTCCGGCTAAACCCCTTTTACAGTTTTTAGTAACTACCTAAACTAGGATAATTAACAATCTCCTTGTGGATACGACACTTGTTTTACTACTACGAATAGGTACACTTGCCTAAGGTTTGTTATAATTCTATATTAATTACAGTGTAGTTTTATCCCAACACATAATACCGCTGTTGCGGTTTCACATATCACGAGGTATCCCCACTCTTTAAGCAGTGGTTCGTTATCCGTTTACTTATTATATTACATAAACTTTGTGATCATAACATTTTCTTAACACATTCTACTGTGGCTTGTAAGCCTTATTGCCCGAGCTCTGCTCGTGAGGCTGTTCACACACCTTTACTTCTCCGTACAATATTGCACGGTTTATAGGTGTTATTGGGCTCATACAAGGTCGTCGTTCTTTCATGGGATGCTCCTTCAAGGATTCAGACTTCTTCCTGACAAACTTATGCTTAATCAGGTGTTAGTTTCAACTGCGTTTCTGCCACATTATCTCATTCAACCATTGTTGATCAAAAACACCCTTTAGGATAGTTCCTGGGTGTTACTAAGTTATGCCATTTCATCTGGCGCGCTCATTGTATGTTATTTACTACTTCGCTCTGCGTTCTTTGTTGGGCTAAATATCCTCTTTAGTGAAATTGATATTCGGGAGTCTCATCCCGATCATTGCACATTAACATATCCATTTTAGGCATTTGCCTCACCATATGTAGGCTGGGTACTTACTCCAGCTATTTTGTTCTTCCTTCAGGATTCTTAAGACATGTGTGTCGTCTTTACTTACTAATCAGTGCACTTCGCACTTGCTCACCTTTAAACATCTCCTTGAAGTAAACTTACTAATTCCTTTAGTCTTCTTAACTCGACTAGTTTCCTTTACTTAACCATACTTGGTAATCCATTGCTCTTGCTGACTTTTACTTTGGACCGTAGTATGGAGTCGACTACTTCCCGTGTTCAGACTCCACTCGTATACATACGTGGGGTACCCTGCTGATACATTGCTACTTGCCCGACTACCCCATAAGAAGGTTTTGTCAGGCCCACAAGCTCCTATCGGAGTGCAGTCGTCCCACATTACAGTTGGTATACTCGTAGTGTCCGTCACACGCCTAGGTGAAGTATTCTGTTGTCAACTCCTCTTATATTATCCTATGATAATATGCATTCCATGCTTCCCGAACTTAATCAAGGGAAGTGTATCCACTGTTGTATTATTATGAACTCACTCCATTCCCTCGGGTTGTTACCCTTGGGTTACCGGCTTCCATCCGGTTGTTTAAAAGTAACTGGGATAAACTTACCTACCATGTGGCACTGAGGCCGGTGTAGGTCTTCTGGTCTGGTTTAAAGAAATTTAGAGTTAAAATGGGTTTGAAAGAAAATTTGGTTTGAAAACGGTTTTGAATAAATTTAGGTTGAAAGAAAAAATTTTCGTGGTGGTTTTACAACGTTTCCTTGCCTTAACAAGTCTAGCTTCTTGCTGACTGGTATATTTCCAATTACAGAGGTCAGGCTGCTCTAAGCCCTTCCACAGTTATGATGATCTCCCTTAACTTCATGGTACTTTACTAAGTACCGGTAGTGTGTTTAAAATTTTCTGTACAGCCTTGTTATAGCAGCACTTGCCATGGCAAGTGCGCCATGCAAACTGGTTATCGGTTCAACACACATCGGTTGCGGTATTGCTTCCGCTCACTCTGACATCAGTGGCCTTGTCGGCCCTTACCTTGATCTTACAGCCTTAACAACAATCTTCGAGGTACTTCTCACTGCCTTCACACGTTAACCATTAACTAGGGTGTTTCCCATTCTGGGAGACCCCTTTTACTAGTATTGTATCCTCCTCGTACTATATTGTGGTTCCTTAATCGGTTAGTATACCGTTGGTGTATTATTTAACATCTGTAGTCCTGCAGACACTCGTCTCAGGTTTCATTATCTCGCTCCTTGCTTGTTGCACGCTTGGTGCGTTGCAAGCTGGTTGTCCTCGACTGCTCCGCATGTCGACCCAGGGTGCTGGAAATTCCATTCTCTTGTGCATAAGATTCTTCACTTTTCGCTAACAAGAGCGGTTAATATTGTTAAAATGGAGACCGTCTTCGGGATCACACCTTTCGGGATCTACCGTATGACAGGTCCTCCGTACTTACAAGGGTAAATATCAGCTGCCAGATCGGGTTTTCCCGAGTAAGAGATGACTCTCATCTCTCTGGCGTTCTTTCCCGAGTTATAATATAGGGTTTGTGGAGGGCGGGATGGATACTGTAGGTATCCAGTACACACTGGTATTTCCCTAACTAGCGTATCCTCACGCTATCACTCAACCCTTAACCCAAGGCACTGAACTCTTAACTCGGTACTTCCTAAGCTCGGTATTCAGTCATCAGAGCGATACTTCGCTCTGATACCACTTTTTGTAACACCCACCAACTAACAACAACAACCTTAACATTAAACTGCAGCGGAATTTCACATCATCACATAACTTATCTCGTTGGTGTTACACGCCGTTAGCCACCCACGTGGCCAACAAGGCTAACATACATACATTGTACCGGTCTGATGGACTAAATTCCCGAGCAACTACTCATTAATTCTGTATCATGTCCAACATCCATTATACACTTACATTACAACTGTACCGAGTATCTTCTAACTAATGCCGATACAATTTTGGTCTTACTACCCCTACAATACATCCACAATTCTCATGACTACCACCTACAAATAACTACCCCGTCCTACTCTCGAACGGCTACCAGCTTCATTGTACCTGAAAAGTATGGGGGCCCCCAAAGGGGGTCAGCACCTTTGCTGGTATGGTAATCCCGCAGCCCGCATGCTACCGGGCCACGCACAACTATTTGTCGTCTTAGCATGCGGTTGATTACATTTAAATCATGCATGAACATTTTAAACACACAACCTATACATTTCCCAATAACGGGTTCAATAACAGGCAACACATTTAAACTTAACAGGTCACTCGTTGAGTACTTCAACCCTAGAGTATTTCTCCTCTAATGGAGCTATTTCCTTAATAGACGACACTTACCCGCTATCGGGTTATCCTTAACGTCTCTTGTTATAACTGGGATTCATATCCATGATCCACACATTTCACTTTTAAACAACATATAACATCACATCGTAATTAACATTACAGTACATCAACAACACATAACATAACGGGTACGGATCTCTTTAGGAACTGTCCCAAACATAGTTAGTACACTGGGGGAGAGCCTAGAGAATGCTGTCAAACTCATGTTAAGCTCGTTTACACAACTCGTTACCGTTATGTTAGACGAACGGATAACTTAACATAAAGATGGATCGGATTTGGTGATCCGAACTCATCATACATAATCCCCAACAGACGTGAGTCAAGAGCCTTGGTTAAGCTCAGGGGTGATTGAAGACCAATGAAGGAAACACCAACAAAATGAAAGTTGAAGAAACTGTATACAACAACTCCCAAACACCGCGCGACCGGAACGACCGGATTCCTCACTCCCCCCATAATATATATATATATACACAGATAAAGACTCCGCTGTGGAATCTACACATCAATACACTATGTAGTATCACAACTGAGTTAGACACACAAAAGATGTTCACACATTTACAACAACAACATTCCAACATCACACAACTAACTCACTCATAGCCGTGGTTAGAACGTCCCCATAGTTCGGGTCGTTGAATCCGAATACCGATCTCTTAGGTGATCCTAGACACAACTAACTAGGTTTAACACTTCGAGGTTAAACGGTATCGGAACTAAGTGCGCCACATATATGAATTACTATAAACTCATTTCATGCTTTATCTGGCAAGGTGGCAAACACACAGAAAACACATTGGCATACAAGCCGGTGTAATCCGGTAGGACACAGGTTGCAAGAAAACCATACCTGTCACCGTGGGGAAAATACTTTACCGGGTGTTCTCACGTTCCTCGGTTCACACTTGTTCCTCATGTCTTACTCTGAACCACTATTTACATGTCAAATGGTTCAATTAATATTAAGGCGTTACGGTAGGTACATAATTGCTACTCCGTACTTACCCCGTTATCCCGTTATTTCGGTTTAACATGTGTACTTAAATCACAACTTTCTCAATCACTTCCAACACTTGTGTATACTTCTAATGGCCTTTAAAACTCACCAAACAAGGCCTAATCAACATCTAAAACCATTACCATTCACTTCCCATCATAACAACACTTTAAAACACATTCTGACACATTTTTATGATGGTCCGGGTTTGTGTCCGGGGTTACAACCCGGACCAACCACGGATTGCAGTTTCTGGACAATTTTTCATGTGGTCCGGTTTGTGTCCTGGTTTCAAACCCGGACCACCCCCTGGGATAGTCTTCTGCCATGTTTTTGCTATCGTCCGGGTTTGCAAACGGGTTTGCAACCCGGACCACCTCTGGAACTGTCAAAATTTACAGTTTTTGAGCAGTTTCAACCCCTAATTCACCTCTAATCATTTCCTAAACTTTCCACATGTTTCCTACATGTTTAAACACACTAAAACATGCACTAAGCCACTTCAAAACATAGGTCCATTCCTGTAACACCCCAACTACATCCATACATTTAACAACACATTGCAGCGGAAACTTAACTCATCGCATTACTTATTCCAATGGTGTTACACGCCGTAACCACCCACGTGGCTAACAAGGCTAATACATACACATTTGTATCGGTCTGATGGACTAGATTCCCGAGCAACTACACAATACATTCCTCATTCCATTTTCAACATTTATTAGATACATACATTCCCACTGTACCGAGTATTTACAAACTACTGCCGATAACAATTTCGGTCTTACTACGCCTATCATACTTACGCCATTTAAATGGCTACCCATGTATAAACATCTGCCCCGTCCTACTCTCGAACGGCTTCCGCTCCTTGTACCTGAAATAGAAAAGGAGAGAAAGGGTGGCCCCCAAGGGGCTCAGCACCTTTGCTGGTATGGTAATCCCGCAGCCCACATGCTACCGGGCCACGCACAACTAATTGTCGTCTTAGCATGCCGTTGATTATATTTAAATCATGCATACAAGCCATAGAACAACAACACATAACATTCGCCTCAATGGGCTCAACCTATAACCAACACAACCACACTTAACCAAATCACAATGATTCCTCAAACCCTAGAATGGCTCTCTCCCAACGGAGCTACTTCCTTAACGAACGACATATACCCATTAATCGGGTTATCCTTAAATGCCTCTTGTCACAAATGGGATTCATTTCATGATCCACACATTCCATATCCCACAACATAATTCATCCTACACATAACAAACATAACAACCCTTTCTTGTCTCGATGTACACATGACAACATTGCATCATTTAAAACATCCAATATATATATATATATACCAAAGCATAGTAAGGTAATTTGCATAGCACACAACAATACATATCACCTCGAGAACGGTTCACATTAAGATCCTTCCACCATAGTTAGTACATACCATGAGCATAGAGATTGTTGCCAAACTCATACCAAGCTCGTTAATTACCTCATCACCATCCTGTTATTGAACGGTTGACTTAAACCCAAGGTGTGTCGGATATAGTGATCCCAAGCACACCAAACAACACAGTAGCCCCTGTGGCCGACGTGAGTCAGTAAACTAGCTTTGGATAAGCTAAGGGAAGTTGAAACAAATTGGAATTACCACCTAAACATACACCAAGAGAGCCGAACCGGATATGATAACGACTCCCATCCATCACACGCGTGGCCGGAACAACCGGACTCCTCACCCCCCATTAGCCCATATACTCTTATAAAAAGTATTAGTTAGAGATCCATTATGGAGCCTACCACATCCACACACCATACGGTATCATAACCGAGTTAAGCACACAAGGGAGGTTCACACACTTGCATACAACAACAATATCCAACTAACTCACACATAGCCGTGGTTAGCACATTCCCAATGTTCGGGTCGTTAACCCGAATACCGATCACTCATGTGTTCCTAGATTTGGTTAGCTAAGGTTTAACACATATTTGAGGTTAATGGTATCGGAGGCCAAATTCGCCACATAAATGAATTACTATAAACTCATTACATGTTTTATCTTACAAGGTGGCAAACACTCAAGAAAACATATTGGCATACAAGCCGGTGTAATCCGGTAGGACACAGGTTGCAAGAAAACCATACCTGTCACCGGAGTCCACTTTACCACGTCCACTTATGTTCTTCGAGCGATTCTCGAACAACTGTTAACATCATATGTGTTTTTATTAACATCGGGGTTTGCTTGATTATTTAATGTCTAATGCTTATAATTTTTCCCGTTAACTTAGTTACATAACTTCACTTTTTAACTTGTTTTACTTTCACATTTTATTACAACTTTTCACCCACTTAATTGTCATTAAAACTCACCTAACATGTCCTTAACAACCTCATAACATCATTAACCATCAATCCCCATCATTAGACATCATTTTCCAACCTTAAATAACATTTTTAGAGTGGTCCGGGACTTGGTCCTTACCTTAAGTCCCGGACCAACACATTAGAATACTCTCGGGCGATTTTAATAGGGTGGTCCGGGACCTTGTACTTACCTTAAGTCCCGGACCACAACATGTTACAACTCTCGGCCATTTTAAAAGCTTGGTCCGGGTCTTGAACCATGACCTAAGTCCCGGACCAAAGCTACAGAATTGTCAAAATTGCATTTTTCAAGTGTTGTTGCCTTAGTTCTCCACCTCCATTAATTGTATAAACTTACCACATGATCTTAGGTATATTCTAATGCCAAAATATCATCTCAAACACACCTAGTTCCATGTTTGACTTGTTACTCAATTTCCACCCAAAATCTCATAACACTTGTAACATTTACATTTGGTTTCCTATGTGGTGTTTCACCCATAATAACCTCTATACCAAGGTATTTCCTCACCATCATAACATCATCTCCCAAGCATCTTCTCTTACTAACCAAACCTTCTTTTCACAACTCCTCAAAGTTCCTTTCTCAAAACCTTATCTATACCTTATTCCCACCTTGCACATCACATAACCTAAACCTTAAACAAACTCCTCCAAGACTTTAATACATTCTCAAAAACACTTACTGAATTCCTAGAACTTCCACGACAATGCCTAAATCCTTATAGCACCTTAGAACACCTTAATGCATGTGTTCTTCCTTAGTGAAGCATGTATCCATTCCTAACAATTCCTAGTTCACCCAAGTTCATTTAAACACCTAGAACTCCTTATTTATTTTACAAATTTTGCCATGGGTTCTCTTAGCACATCATCATTTCAAAACTCATAGTTTTCACCATTAAACACTCAAGAGCACCTAAATCCATCAAGAACATTATCACTCACAAAATTTCACCAACTTTACACTACATCACAATATAGTGCATAATTAAACTTGCTTGGCACTTAGGCCCTTAAATAACTTGGCTCTTAGGCCCTTAAATTGCATAATCCTTAAACACTGAATTTCCCACATAAATAATGCCTTTGACCTGCAAATACATACACCAATACATATGTTCTCTTACTAATCTCCTTGAGAACACATTACTAGGTCATTCACCATTTGCTCTTTAGGTAGTTTTAACAAGCATTATAAGCTTATTTCTCCTAAGGCATTAAACCACATTGAGATAGCTTGTTACCTCTTTTCCTCACAAATTTCTTTCTTGTTTCCTTGTAAAACCGGTAAGGCATTTGGTTCCTTTTCAACTATTAAACATTATACAAACAATAGAATGAGTATTCAAGCATTATGCTTCATCTCATTGTAAACCCTAGTTACACATATTGTTTTAACACATTAAGGTAATTGTTTTACCTTGGAATTGGAAGAGAACTTGAATAAGTATCAAGAGAGGACTCCTCCTAGCCCTTGGAAGATTCAAATGAAGCTAAAACAAGCAAGATAATACACCATGGTGAGGTGAATTTTCGGACCACAAAACATGAAGGAAACTTGATTTTTCTTTGAGTTTCCTTACCTTGAAGCAAAGGAGAACAAGAATATGTGAAAAGATGGGCTCAAGCTCCTTCAATGGTGAATCTCCATGGCACCAAAATTGAGTTCTTGAAGATTTAAAAAGAGGGAAGTGTAGAGCTTGACCTAACTAAGACAAATATGGTCTGGAATTTGATTTGGCCAAGGGAATCACAAGTTACAAGTGAAAGAAGATGAAGAATGAGTGTGGTCTGTTGGAAACCGATGGAGAGAGGAGGAAGAAGAAGACCACCGTGGGAAATGAAGGAAGGAATGAGAGAATGAAGATAACCTTTGCTTTTTGAAGATATTTGTAACTTATAAAGCAAATAGTACTTTACTTTAAGCTTAACTTTACTTATTTGATTTCTTTTACATGTTGGTGACTCACACCATGAAAAACCGGCCCCCATATGCCTAGGAGGGTATAATGGTCTTTGTTGACCAATTTAATTACTTATAACAACATATGTTACAAACTAGCTTATAAAAATCACTATTCACCTAAACAAGGCACTTAGAAGTGAAATTTTTGATTTCCCATTAATATAGCCACCCAAATGTGATACTATATAGTACACATGTTAATTAAAGAGTAATGATGGACATTTAGCCATTCAAAACTCATTTACAAGACAATTTTTCAAAAACGTGCTTTAAGACTCCTTAAAGCACATTTTGTGTTTTAACTTGTTTTCAAGCTTGGTTTTCTTTGGTAATTGATTTAATATGTTCATTAACATATTTATAAGGTATAGGTATGACCATTAGGTCTTTTACAAATTTATCCCAAGCTTAGAGCACATTTTTGCTCATATTGACTTTAAGGTATTTATTTGTGTTTTTGTTTGGTTTCATTGTCTTCCAAAGCTTCCTAAGGACTTATTTAGCCTTATTAAATCATAATTGAATATTATTTAGTCTTGGTAGGCTCTTTGGGTCCTAACCAAGTTCACTCATAGCTTAGAGCATGTTTTTGCTCAAACTGTGTCTTAGTGCTTTATTGCACTTTACTATGTTTTACCATGGTTTAAATGATTCATTTATGTTTCTAAGGCACACTTTTTAGCCTTTAAATACCATAGTTTAACATTTACACAAACATACTAAGGTTTGGGGTATTTCAATCTACCCCCCTTAAAAGAACTTCGTCCTCGAAGTTCACATTTCCTCGCATCATTGGATTAGAATACGGGAATTACTTATAGCCATAACACTTCCATTACCAACCACCCTTTACATCCAACCTCGGACTTAATGGTCCGGGCAACATATCCACATCATTTGGACACATAGGTCCCCATAACATAACAGTCTTTAGACAAATAGGTCTATGTAACACCACACATTTAGACTCATAGGCCTTGATAGTATACACTTTAGGAAATCCAGTCAAAACAACATTCATTACACATACCACACAACATGTCAGAGCATGTATAGCAATCAAAAAATATCCTTGATATACACTATGATCCCGCAGAACCCGGTCGCGATGGACGCCTTCCGTCCCCGTGCCTTTGGGAAATTAAAACAATCACTTAAATTTAAAATTTCCTTGTGAGGTTAAGTATAAGAAGATCTTTATTCAAAATATTAATCGATTGTTTGAAAATACCAATTGAAAATCCTTTTGAAAACACCACACAACTCCAAGTCCGATTTATGCTCTTTGTATCTTTCTTATATAGTTATTTATGACCACTTACAGGGAGCTTCAAGAGTCATCCAACCCTGATGTGATCAGCATCAGTGTTGAACTATCTTTCCACCCCAATTTGTGTTCGGCTTCCTTGATCTCATGATAATCAAGTTTCACCTCCCACTTCTTTTCAACCAACAACTAATTCAAGCATATCCATTTTCTATCTTTAAATCCTTCTAGTCATAATCATTACATCTCCAAGGGATAGAACTCCGTCTATCAATCATCACCCAAATCCAACTTAATTCAAGTTACCTAGGGAATTTAATTCTCACTAGGTTCTATGTCGGTCTCATAACCCTTCATAAATCACAACACTGTATGTATATACATATATTTTTATCAAAATACAATACATGGTTACATTTATGCACCGTCGGGGTTTTAGTTTCCCCGGGAGTTTCTTTACTCCCTTCCACTAGTACTCTCACACACCACCCTTAACAGGATAAAAACACTTCCCCCAATGGTATATTCGCATCTTCTGTGCGCAATTACCATAATTTAACCACAAAAATGCGTATGTTTATATAACACACGCGCCAACCATCATAACAAATCATTTTGTGCTATGCACAACCCCGTTCACGTACACTTGTACGGTAAAACACACTAAGTGGTTTTGCGCTCTACCCCCCTTAAAGGGATTACGCCCCCACGTAATCAATCACTGATCATTAGCTTAAAATGGTCTGCCGTCGTGAAGTGTTTTAACTTCCACGCGGTGTATTACACAATGGATTCTGATTAGAGGATCTTAACCATATTCGCGGTTTAGTTCCTAACCAAGAATTCGCATTGGAGTTGTAACTCATAACCGGTGTCGGTCCTGGCCTGTGTGGACTTTTAGGAGCTGATAACTAGCCATCCATTCATATTCACAGTATATATCCGGTACCTGACGCATGGGCTCACTGGCCTCTGTTGCGCAAACCCTGATAATTATAGAGCTGGTTTGCCCCATTCGTTACTGTTAATGTATTGTACATCTCCAATGTATTACCCTTATCTAGGTAACAATGGTTTCTCAACCGGCGCATGGTATCTCTTACCCTTAGCGAATTCGGTGAGTTTCACAATTTCCCATCCACTTCTCCAATAGCTTACCGCGTAAACTACTATGTAATTCACAATGATTGACTTACTTCTACCGACTTACTGTCGTTGAGATTGAGCTACTACCTAATGTGTAGTGCTCTCTCAGTTATTTCCCACACCTGGGGGTATATCTCATACCGACCTTTGGGTATTTAGTGTTACTGTAGTTATTTACTGTTAATCATGTCTCCACCCTTGGTTTTGTACATGTTTTCTTTCATTCCTGCGGCCTTGCATTACCTATGCATCGGCCATTATAGCATTATTCCTCCATAATTACCATGCTTCTGATTCCTAGCTATCCCACTCGATCATTACTGTGCAAGAGCAATACAAAAACACTCAGTCTCACAGAGTGCAGAGGCGTAAGCCCTTGACAGCAACTCTCTCATGCGATTGCAATAGGAATTTTCACTGAAATCCTTATCATTTAACACTTGCCACCGGCTTATTGCTCGGTTCGTTTGCTATCACTTACTGTTGTATCTCCACTGTGGTTAACTCACAACTCTGCTTATTTGTCATACCATCAATTAGCAATACTATACAACGGTCACTTATTGCACACCGTATCCTCTTCCATTATATAGCATCAACTTATACTGCATCCGCTATTATATTAGCTTCTGCTATCACGCTAGGTTTATCTGGCCACTTATTCGGCTGATTTTTGAATATACTACTATTTTTCCCTTGAGCGTTGTTCGCTACACATTTAGTTCACACACCTATGGTGATGGCTATAACTTATCACACTTCTGGTTACACAACTGGTAAAAAATTTCACATTTCGTATTATTCTTTATTCAAATCATCCTGGGGTAATAACAACGTGGTCCATACTCCACATATTTCTTGTACTTGGTTCACATAACTACCGCTTCTGCGGTCTCACAATATCGAGAGGTATCCCCACTCTTAATGCAGTGGTTCGCTTACCACTCTATTCACTTATACCACATAAACTCCTACCATCAATCGAATTTATATAACATATCTTATTTATGGCTTATAAGCCTTATTTGCCTTGAGCTGGGCTCATTTTAGGCTGTCCACACACATGTACTTCTCTGTACAATATTATATGTTTAGAGGTTGTAGTGGGCTCCACGACAAGGTCGTTGCATTCCGTTTCCTTTCATGGGATGCCCCTTAGGTTTGTCAGTCCGTCTCCTGACAACTTATGTCTAAACTGGGTGTTAATTTCAACCCTTGTGTTTCAATTATATTGCTTCATCCAACAATGTTTAATCCAAATACCCCTCAAGGATTGTTCCTGAGTGTTATTAAAATATGCCATTACATCTGGCTTGCACTCATGGGTACATTCCGTTAGCCACGCCTTTTGCGTTCTTCACTGGTTATTATTTCTTCTGTAAAGATCAACAATTCCAGATAGTGTAGGTACTGATTCTGGGAGTTTCATCCCGTCCATTGCACATTAGTGTGTCCACATTAGGCATCTGCCTTTCCCTGCTTTCCAGCTATCATGTTTCATCCCTCAGGCTTATTAAGACATATGTGATGTCTTTACATAACAGTCCGTGCTCTTCGCACATCTTGACTCTATACATTTCCTTGAAATAAACTCACTAGTTCCTTTAGTCTCGTTAACTTAACTGGGTTTCTTTACTTCAACCATTCCTTGTATTCTCTAGCTCTTGTTTGATTTATACTGCTGACCGTAGACGGAGTCAACTACTTCCCGTGTTTCGGACTCTACTCGTATACATATATGGGGTATCATACTGATACATTACTACTTACCCAACTAACCTATAAGTAGGTCTGTCAGGCCCACATGCTCCTATCGGAGTGCGGTCGTCCCACAACACAGTTGGTACACTTGTAGTGTCCGTCACACGCCTAGGTGAAGTATTCTGCTGTCAACTCCCTTATATTGTCCCGTGACAATATTCATTCCTTGCTTCCCGAACTTAATCGAGGGAAGGTTTATCCACTGTTGTATCCTTGTCAATTGCCCCTGGTTTCACTGGTTTGGTTTAAAAGAAGGTCGGAAAGAAGTGTTGGTTTGAAAGAAAATCTGGTTTGAAAAGAAAGGGTTTGTGAAAATTAGGTTTGAAAGAAAATTTTCATGGTTTTCACAACATCTTCTTACCTTAGCCAAGTCTAGCTTCTTGCTGACTGGTGTCCTTACAATTACAAAGGTTAGGCTAGCAGGCCCTTCCACTGTTATGACATTCACATTTAACTTTATTGTACTTTTCCAAGTACTTTGTAGCGGTTATAAATTCCTCGAATAGCCCTGTTATAGCAGCACTTGCTATGGCAAGTGCGCCATGTTAACTGGCTATCGGTTCACACATACCGGCTGTGGTATTGTTTTGACCCATATTGTCATCAGTGGCCTTGTTGGCCCTCACTGATCTTACTGCCTTGATAATATCTCTTCTAGGTGACTTCTCACTGTCTTCGCATGACGATCATCAACTAGGGTGTTTCCCATTCTGGGAGACCCCCTTTTCTTAGTATTATATTCTCTTTGTAGCCCGTTCCACGTATTTGTCGTGGTTACTGAGACTTGTCTCTTGTTTGGGCACTACGTGGTAGTTCCTTGTCAGTTGGTATACCGTTGGTGTATTATTATCAATTGTGGTCCCGTAGACACTTGTCTCGGGTTTCTTTAATCCACTTCTTGCCTGTTGCACGTTTGGTGCGTTGCAAGCTGGTGGTTCTCGACTGCTCAGCATGTCGACCCAGGTTGCTAGAAATTCTATTCTCTTATACACAAAATCCTTCATTCTTCGCTATCAAATGCGGTTAACATTGTTCAGATGGAGACCGTCTCCGGGATTCCCAGTTTTCGGGATCTACCGTATGACAGGTTCTCCGTACCCTAAAGGTATTTAATAACAGCCAGATCGGGTATTCCCGAGTAAGAGAGGACTTTCATCTCTCTGGCGTTGTTTCCCAAGTTATAAAACAGGGATTGTGGAGGGTGGGAAGGATAGTACAGGTTTCCAGTATTCACTGGTAGTTCCTTTCTAGCGTACCTCTCACGCTATCACTCAACCCTTAACCCAAAGTACTTAAATCCTAACTCGGTACTTCCTAAGCTCGGTAATTCAGTCATCAGAGCGATACTTCGCTCTGATACCACTTTTTGTAACACCCCAACTACATCCATACATTTAACAACACATTGCAGCGGAAACTTAACTCATCGCATTACTTATTCCAATGGTGTTACACGCCGTTAACCACCCACGTGGCTAACAAGGCTAATACATACACATTTTTATCGGTCTGATGGACTAGATTCCCGAGCAACTACACAATACATTCCTCATTCCATTTTCAACATTTATTAGATACATACATTCCCACTGTACCGAGTATTTACAAACTACTGCCGATAACAATTTCGGTCTTACTACACCTATCATACTTACGCCATTTAAATGGCTACCCATGTATAAACATCTGCCCCGTCCTACTCTCGAACGGCTTCCAGCTCCTTGTACCTGAAATAGAAAAGGAGAGAAAGGGTGGCCCCCAGGGGCTCAGCACCTTTGCTGGTATGGTAATCCCAGCCCACATGCTACCGGGCCACGCACAACTAATTGTCGTCTAGCATGCAGTTGATTATATTTAAATCATGCATACAAGCCATAGACATACAACACATAACATTTCGCCTCAATGGGCTCAACCTATAACCACACAACCACACTTAACCAACCATCCAATGATTCCTCAAACCCTAGAATGGCTCTCCTCCCAACGGAGCTACTTCCTTAACGAACGACATATACCCATTAATCGGGTTATCCTTAAATGCCTCTTGTCACAAACTGGGATTCATTTCCATGATCCACACATTCCATATCCCACAACATAATTCATCCTACACATAACAAAACATAACAACCCTTTCTTGTCTCGACGTACACATGACAACATTGCATTCATTTAAAACATCCAATATATATATATATATACCAAAGCATAGTAAGGTAATTTGCATAGCACAACAACAATACATATCACCTCGAGAACGGTTCACATTAAGATCCTTCCACCATAGTTAGTACATACCATGAGCATAGAGATTGTTGCCAAACTCATACCAAGCTCGTTAATTACCTCATCACCATCCTGTTATTTGAACGGTTGACTTAAACCCAAGGTGTGTCGGATATAGTGATCCCAAGCACACCAAACAACACAGTATGCCCCTGTGGCCCGACGTGAGTCAGTAAACTAGCTTTGGATAAGCTAAGGGAAGTTTGAAACCAAATTGGAATACCACCTAAACATACACCAAGAGAGCCGAACCGGATATGATAACGACTCCCATCCATCACACGCGTGGCCGGAACAACCGGACTCCTCACCCCCCATTAGCCCATATACTCTTATAAATAAGTAGTTAGAGATCCATTATGGAGCCTACCACATCCACACACCATACGGTATCATAACCGAGTTAAGCACACAAGGGAGGTTCACACACTTGCATACAACAACAATATCCAACTAACTCACACATAGCCGTGGTTAGCACATTCCCAATGTTCGGGTCGTTAACCCCGAATACCGATCACTCATGTGTTCCTAGATTTGGTTAGCTAAGGTTTAACACATATTTGAGGTTAATGGTATCGGAGGCCAAATTCGCCACATAAATGAATTACTATAAACTCATTACATGTTTTATCTTACAAGGTGGCAAACACTCAAGAAAACATATTGGCATACAAGCCGGTGTAATCCGGTAGGACACAGGTTGCAAGAAAACCATACCTGTCACCGGAGTCCACTTTACCACGTCCACTTATGTTCCTCGAGCGATTCTCGAACAACTGTTAACATCATATGTGTTTTTATTAACATCGGGGTTTGCTTGATTATTTAATGTCTAATGCTTATAATTTTTCCCGTTAACTTAGTTACATAACTTCACTTTTTAACTTGTTTTACTTTCACATTTTATTACAACTTTTCACCCACTTAATTGTCATTAAAACTCACCTAACATGTCCTTAACAACCTCATAACATCATTAACCATCAATCCCCATCATTAGACATCATTTTCCAACCTTAAATAACATTTTAGAGTGGTCCGGGACTTGGTCTTACCTTAAGTCCCGGACCAACACATTAGAATACTCTCAGGCGATTTTAATAGGGTGGTCCGGGACTTGTACTTACCTTAAGTCCCGGACCACAACATGTTACAACTCTCGGCCATTTTAAAAGCTTGGTCCGGGTCTTGAACCATGACCTAAGTCCCGG
Source organism: Limonium bicolor (assembly GCA_023374045.1). Lineage (NCBI taxonomy): Eukaryota > Viridiplantae > Streptophyta > Magnoliopsida > Caryophyllales > Plumbaginaceae > Limonium > Limonium bicolor. The sequence goes on from CM041779.1 coordinate 319,389,551, forward strand.
ACCAAAGCTACAGAATTGTCAAAATTGCATTTTCAAGTGTTGTTGCCTTAGTTCTCCACCTCCATTAATTGTATAAACTTACCACATGATCTTAGGTATATTCTAATGCCAAAATATCATCTCAAACACACCTAGTTCCATGTTTGACTTGTTACTCAATTTCCACCCAAATCTCATAACACTTGTAACATTTACATTTGGTTTCCTATGTGGTGTTTCACCCATAATAACCTCTATACCAAGGTGTTTCCTCACCATCATAACATCATCTCCCAAGCATCTTCTCTTACTAACCAAACCTTCTTTTTCACAACTCCTCAAAGTTCCTTTCTCAAAACCTTATCTATACCTTATTCCCACCTTGCACATCACATAACCTAAACCTTAAACAAACTCCTCCAAGACTTTAATACATTCTCAAAAACACTTATTGAATTCCTAGAACTTCCACGACAATGCCTAAATCCTTATAGCACCTTAGAACACCTTAATGCATGTGTTCTTCCTTAGTGAAGCATGTATCCATTCCTAACAATTCCTAGTTCACCCAAGTTCATTTAAACACCTAGAACTCCTTATTTATTTTACAAATTTCGCCATGGGTTCTCTTAGCACATCATCATTTCAAAACTCATAGTTTTCACCATTAAACACTCAAGAGCACCTAAATCCATCAAGAACATTATCACTCACAAAATTTCACCAACTTTACACTACATCACAATATAGTGCATAATTAAACTTGCTTGGCACTTAGGCCCTTAAATAACTTGGCTCTTAGGCCCTTAAATTGCATAATCCTTAAACACTGAATTTCCCACATAAATAATGCCTTTGACCTGCAAATACATACACCAATACATATGTTCTCTTACTAATCTCCTTGAGAACACTTTACTAGGTCATTCACCATTTGCTCTTTAGGTAGTTTTAACAAGCATTATAAGCTTATTTCTCCTAAGGCATTAAACCACATTGAGATAGCTTGTTTACCTCTTTTCCTCACAAATTTCTTTCTTGTTTCCTTGTAAAACCGGTAAGGCATTTGGTTCCTTTTCAACTATTAAACATTATACAAACAATAGAATGAGTATTCAAGCATTATGCTTCATCTCATTGTAAACCCTAGTTACACATATTGTTTTAACACATTAAGGTAATTGTTTTACCTTGGAATTGGAAGAGAACTTGAATAAGTATCAAGAGAGGACTCCTCCTAGCCCTTGGAAGATTCAAATGAAGCTAAACAAGCAAGATAAATACACCATGGTGAGGTGAATTTTCGGACAACACAAAACATGAAGGAAACTTGATTTTTTTTTGAGTTTCCTTACCTTGAAGCAAAGGAGAACAAGAATATGTGAAAAGATGGGCTCAAGCTCCTTCAATGGTGAATCTCCATGGCACCAAATTGAGTTCTTGAAGATTTAAAAAGAGGGAAGTGTAGAGCTTGACCTAACTAAGACAAATATGGTCTTGGAATTTGATTTGGCCAAGGGAATCACAAGTTACAAGTGAAAGAAGATGAAGAATGAGTGTGGTCTGTTGGAAACCGATGGAGAGAGGAGGAAGAAGAAGACCACCGTGGGAAATGAAGGAAGGAATGAGAGAATGAAGATAACCTTTGCTTTTTGAAGATATTTGTAACTTATAAAGCAAATAGTACTTTACTTTAAGCTTAACTTTACTTATTTGATTTCTTTTACATGTTGGTGACTCACACCATGAAAAACCGCCCCCATATGCCTAGGAGGGTATAATGGTCTTTGTTGACCAATTTAATTACTTATAACAACATATGTTACAAACTAGCTTATAAAATCACTATTCACCTAAACAAGGCACTTAGAAGTGAAATTTTTGATTTCCCATTAATATAGCCACCCAAATGTGATACTATATAGTACACATGTTAATTAAAGAGTAATGATGGACATTTAGCCATTCAAAACTCATTTACAAGACAATTTTTCAAAAACGTGCTTTAAGACTCCTAAAGCACATTTTGTGTTTTAACTTGTTTTCAAGCTTGGTTTTCTTTGGTAATTGATTTAATATGTTCATTAACATATTTATAAGGTATAGGTACGACCATTAGGTCTTTTACAAATTTATCCCAAGCTTAGAGCACATTTTTGCTCATATTGACTTTAAGGTATTTATTTGTGTTTTGTTTGGTTTCATTGTCTTCCAAAGCTTCCTAGGACTTATTTAGCCTTATTAAATCATAATTGAATATTATTTAGTCTTGGTAGGCTCTTTGGGTCCTAACCAAGTTCACTCATAGCTTAGAGCATGTTTTTGCTCAAACTGTGTCTTAGTGCTTTATTGCACTTTACTATGTTTTACCATGGTTTAAATGATTCATTTATGTTTCTAAGGCACTTTTTAGCCTTTAATACCATAGTTTAACATTTACACAACTACTAAGGTTTGGGGTATTTCAATTCCTTACTCAAATTTCTTGCTCCCATTCTTAATTTTTCCATTCTCTGTTACACTTATGCACACTTGTGCTACAGATTTTCACCTCTTGGTAATTTGCATTTGTTCTACTCCATTTGACCATTCCAAATCCTCTAAGACAATTGTACTTCTCTTACCTAGATTCATGCCTCACTCTTAAATCCTTAAATCCTCTTTGTTTCCAAAACTCCTAAGGCACTTAAACAACATCTTTTGCTACAGATTTTTACACAAACCTTATGTACTTAAACAAGCATTCCCCAAGTGGTCTACTAACTCAAATCAATTCCCAACAACACCTAGTTAAACACTTAAACCCTTCCAGCTCACATCACCATCCAAGCTTCTACATTTCTACCGAAATTTTGCCATGACCTCCCCATAAATCTACATACTCCCAATCATCAAATCTCACCAATTTCATTCCTAGTCTAGCCACACCCTCAAAAGGGTCCTACCAGCACATAATGTATTCACATAATTATCCAAACAACAATATAACTCAACTCTCAAATCCATTGGCACTTAGGCCCTTAAATCAAACCAACATTTCACATAATCCAACTAACCACAATCAAGCACATCATTGCTCCAGATTTTATTTCATCTTTTGTTTTTCCCAAACCCAATTCTAAAACAAATAATATAGGCATTTAAGGTAGATCCCTTACCTTAATTTACAAGTCTCACATTAAGTCTCCTCTTGTTCCTCATCTTCTCCAAAAATAGGTTAAGAGGGTATGGAGTTTCCAAACTCCATCCCAACATCCAAGAACATAAAAAAAAAACACACTCAATTAATTATCTAAACCCTTGGAATATTTCAATTCAATCAAAGGGCTAGAACACAAAGTTAGGGTTTACCTTTGTGAAGCTTTCAAGAGGGATTTTCACCCTTGAATCAAGAGGGAAGCTTCTCCACCATTGAAGGGTCAATTTGGAGCTAAAGAACAAGGAGAAAAGCAAGGCATCACAAGGGGGTAAAAATCGGTCACCAAGGAGAGAGAACAAGAATGAGTTTTTCAATGAAATTTTTACCTTAAAGAAAGAGGAGACTCCAAGCTACAAGGTGATGTGTTTTTCTCTTCAAATGGGGAAAACCCATAGAAATGAAACTCATCCTTTTCGAATTTGGAAAGAGAGATGTGTAGAGCTTGATGAGGGGAACACAAATATGTGTTTTGTTTTTGATTTGGAGCATTTATGTGGCTTGAGCATAGGAGAGAAGTTAGAGAAGCCATGGGTGTGGGTGGTGAGCTCAAGAACGGCAGCAACCAGAGGGAGAGAGGAGAAATCGCTGGGAAGGAAGGAAAGGGAGGAAAGAGAAGAGAGGAAAAAGAAATAAAGGAGGAAAGAGAGTGTGGTGGGGTATAAGTTACTTTTTGCTTTTTGACTTATTTAATTAGTTAACTAGTCATGTGTGAGGGGCTATCTACATTAATAAACCGGCCCACATAACTGTTACAGGCTGGAGCGTTTTTCGTCGTTTACAGAAAACGCTCGTTAATTTACCCGGTTTAGCACTATTCACTAACCGGGCCCGTTTTCCAGAATTTTCTCGTTTATTTAATTTTAATGGTTTTTATACTCCCATTAATGTTTATTTATAGTTATATGATCAACTATAGTTTTTTTTTCGGGGTCATTTGACTGTTTAAAGTCACGTTTTCGGGTTTTCTCGAAAAACGCGCTTTAGACTCCGTTAGCGTTTTAACGCATTATTTGGATCCGTTTTCATCCGGAATTCTTCCCACATGTTCTTAATGTGTAATTAAGGTATAAAAATATATTTATAACCCTAATGAAGGTTATATTCCTCCTAAAATAATTAAATGCGTATTTTCACGTTTTGTGACTTTTACCCATTTTCTTTTTCTTTTGGTTTTCATTTCTTCACCAATGATCTTAAGGACTTAATTAGCCTTAGAAAATTATAATTATACTTTTAATTAACACATTAAGGTTTGGGGTATTTCAATCTACCCCCATTAAAAGAACTTCATCCTCAAAGTTCACACTTCCCACACATCATTAGTTAGAATACGGGGATTACTTGCCCATAAAACTTCCATAACAACATACTTTACACCACAACCTCGGACTTAACGGTCCGGTAACACATCCACATCCATACACATATAACGTACTTATATATTAATCTCGGACTTGATGGTCCGGCTACCTTAACAACATTTGCACATACATAACAACCCTTAGACTCTTGGGTCTGGGTAACATAACAACATTTAGACTCGTAGGTCTTGATAACATAACATCCTTTAGACACATAGGTCTTGATAACATAACATCCTTTAGACGCATAGGTCTTGATAACATAACACTTCCGAAAATTAGCCACATTAGGACTCAAGGTCAAAATAATAGTTTTTACACATTCCACACAACATGTCTTAACATGTATAGCAATTAAAAATGCTCTTTTATACACACTGGGATCCCCGCAGAACCCGGTCGCGATGGACACCTTCTGTCCCTGTTCCTTTGGGAGATCAAAAACAATCACTTAAATTTAAAATTTCCTTTGTGAGGTTAAGTAAAAGAACTTAATTATATAAGGTATCTATCGACGTTTTTATAAATACCGATTCAAAACCCTTTTGAAAACACATACAACTCCAAGTCCAATTTATGCTCATTGCATCTTTCCTTAGCGTGGTTATTTGTGACCACTTGTAGGGAGCTTCAAGAATCATCCAACCCTGATGTGATCAGCATCAGTGTTGAACTGTCCTTCCACTCCAATTTGTGTTCGGTTTCCCTTGATCGCATGCAAATCAAGTTCCACCTCCCACTTCAATTTCAAACAGCATCTAATTCAAACATGTACCATTTTCTATCTTTAATCCTTCTAGTCATAATCATACATCTCCAAGGGATAGAACTCGGTCTATCAATCATCACCCAAATTCAACTTAATCCGAGTTATCTAGGGAATTTATTTCTTACTAGGTTCTATATCGGCTTCATACCCCATCATAAATCACAACACGTATATATACGTATATCCATATATATATATATATATATTTTTTTCAAAATATAATACACAATATTACGTTTGGTAACATATGAACATATACTGTCGGGGTTTTAATTCCCCGGGAGTTTTCTACCCCCTTACACTTATACTTTCACCTACATCCGTTAACACAATAAACATATTTATCACAATGGTATTCGCATCTTCAGTGCGCAATTACCATAATTAAACCATGAATGAATGCATATGTTTATGTAACACACACACCAATCATCAGAACAAATCATTTTGTGCTATGCACAACATAATTCACGTACACTTGTACGATAATAGACACTAAGTGGTTCTGCGCTCTACCCCCCTTAAAAGGGATTACGCCCACGTAATCAATCACTTAATCACTGGTTTATAACGGTCTACCGTCGTGAAGTGTTTTATCTCCACGCGGTTTATTACACCATGTGTTATGGTTTGAGGATCTTAGCCATATTGGCGGTTTAGTCCATAACCAAGAATTCTCCTTAGAGTTTATTTTAACTCTTAACTGGTTTCGATCCTGGCCTGTGGGGCTTTTAGGCATCATTAGTTTGCCATTCACTCATGTTCACTATTCACATTCATCGTTTGACTCACTGGTTCAACAGTTTCTGCTGCGCAACTCTTGATAATTTAGAGCTTAGTTTGCTCCATACATTATCCTTACTGTATTATACATCCCCGATTATCACCTTTATCTTGGTAATAACGGTTTCTCAACCGACGCGTGGTATTTCTTACCGTGAGCGAATTTGGTGAGTTACAAACTTTCTATTCATTTCCACGATAGTCTATTGTATTCTACAATGATTTACTTGGTTTTCTTCTGACTTACTGTCGGTTAAGTTTGAGCTACTACCTTTTGTGTAGTACTCTGTCGGTTATTTCCAACACTTGAGGTATGTTCCATACCGATATTCAACAATCGTGCTACTGTAGTCACTTATGTCAACCAAGTACCCTTTGATTGGTACTACCGTGCTTATCTTATGCATCGGTTTTATCACATCATAAGTCTTGTTCTTCTATCACATTTAACATTTTCAGACTTCCTAGCTATCTCACTTGATCATTACCGCGCAAGCGCAATACCAAAACACTCAGTCATACAGAGTGCAGAGGCGTAAACTCTTGACAGTAAGTCTCTTATGAGATAGCAATAGGAATTCATACTGTGTTCCTTATCACGTAGCATCAACTACTGGCGTATTGCTCAGTCTGTGTATCATCACTTATTTGTATGTCCATTGAGTTTCACTCATAACTGGTCTTATTTGCCACATTATTATTTAACAATACTTCTACAACGGTCGCTTACTGCGCACCGTGCTCCTACTCATTGCATAACATTAACTTACACTGCATCCACTGTTATTTTAGCTTTCGCCACTACACAGCGTTTCGCCATTTATTTGGCTGATTACTGAATGCTTTACTCTTCGAGTCTTTGTGCTCACTGAGCGTTGTTCATCACACATTTAGCATCACACACCTATAGTGATTGTTATCAGACTTATTACTCTTCCGGTCTCCACAACTGGTGCAACACTTCCTTTCGTATTATTCCTACTCACATCATTCTTGGGTAATAGCAACATAGTCAACTCTTAACATATTCCCTGAACTTAGTTCACATAACTACCGCTGTTGCGGTTTCACATATCACGAGGTATCCCCACTCTTTAAGCAGTGGTTCGTTATCCGCTTTACTTACTTATATTACATAAACTTCTGTGATCAATAACATTTTCTTAACACATTCTACTTGTGGCTTGTAAGCCTTATTGCCTCGAGCTCTGCTCGTTGTAGGCTGTTCACACACCTTTACTTCTCCGTACAATATTGCACGGTTTATAGGTTGTATTGGGCTCCATGACAAGGTCGTCGTTCCTTTCATGGGATGCTCCTTCAAGGATGTCAGACTTCTTCCTGACAACTTATGCTTAATCCAGGTGTTAGTTTCAACCCTTGCGTTTCTGCCACATTATCTCATTCAACCATTGTTGATCCAAACACCCTTTTAAGGATAGTTCCTGGGTGTTACTAAGTTATGCCATTTCATCTGGCTTGCGCTCATTTGTATGTTTAATTTACTACTTCGCTCTGCGTTCTTTGTTGGGCTAAATATCCTCTTTAGTGAAATTGATATCTCGGGAGTCTCATCCCGATCATTGCACATTAACATATCCATTTTAGGCATTTGCCTCACCATATGTAGGCTGGGTACTTACTCCAGCTATTTTGTTCTTCCTTCAGGATTCTTAAGACATGTGTGTCGTCTTTACTTACTAATCAGTGCACTTCGCACTTGCTCACCTTTAAACATCTCCTTGAAGTAAACTTACTAATTCCTTTAGTCTTCTTAACTCGACTAGTTTCCTTTACTTCAACCATACTTGGTAATCCATTGCTCTTGCTTGACTTTTACTTTGGACCGTAGTATGGAGTCGACTACTTCCCGTGTTTCAGACTCCACTCGTATACATACGTGGGGTACCCTGCTGATACATTGCTACTTGCCCGACTACCCCATAAGAAGGTTTGTCAGGCCCACAAGCTCCTATCGGAGTGCGGTCGTCCCACATTACAGTTGGTATACTCGTAGTGTCCGTCACACGCCTAGGTGAAGTATTCTGTTGTCAACTCCTCTTATATTATCCTATGATAATATGCATTCCATGCTTCCCGAACTTAATCAAGGGAAGTGTATCCACTGTTGTATTATTATGAACTCACTCCATTCCCTCGGGTTGTTACCCTTGGGTTTACCGGTTTCCATCCGGTTGTTTAAAAGTAACTGGGTATAACTTACCTACCATGTGGCACTGAGGCCGGTGTAGGTCTTCTGGTCTGGTTTAAAGAAATTTAGAGGTAAAATGGGTTTGAAAGAAAATTTGGTTTTGAAAACGGTTTTTGAATAAATTTAGGTTGAAAGAAAAATTTTCGTGGTTTTACAACGTTTCCTTGCCTTAACCAAGTCTAGCTTCTTGCTGACTGGTATATTTCCAATTACAGAGGTCAGGCTGCTAAGCCCTTCCACAGTTATGATGATCTCCCTTAACTTCATGGTACTTTACTAAGTACCGGTAGTTGTTTAAAATTTTCTGTACAGCCTTGTTATAGCAGCACTTGCCATGGCAAGTGCGCCATGCAAACTGGTTATCGGTTCAACACACATCGGTTGCGGTATTGCTTCCGCTCACTCTGACATCAGTGGCCTTGTCGGCCCTTACCTTGATCTTACAGCCTTAACAACAATCTTCGAGGTACTTCTCACTGCCTTCACACGTTAACCATTAACTAGGGTGTTTCCCATTCTGGGAGACCCCTTTTTACTTAGTATTGTATCCTCCTCGTACTATATTGTGGTTCCTTAATCGGTTAGTATACCGTTGGTGTATTATTTAACATCTGTAGTCCTGCAGACACTCGTCTCAGGTTTCATTATCTCGCTCCTTGCCTGTTGCACGCTTGGTGCGTTGTAAGCTGGTTGTCCTCGACTGCTCCGCATGTCGACCCAGGGTGCTGGAAATTCCATTCTCTTGTGCATAAGATTCTTCACTTTTCGCTAACAAGAGCGGTTAATATTGTTAAAATGGAGACCGTCTTCGGGATCACACCTTTCGGGATCTACCGTATGACAGGTCCTCCGTACTTACAAGGGTAAATATCAGCTGCCAGATCGGGTTTTCCCGAGTAAGAGATGACTCTCATCTCTCTGGCGTTCTTTCCCGAGTTATAATATAGGGTTTGTGGAGGGCGGGATGGATACTGTAGGTATCCAGTACACACTGGTATTTCCCTAACTAGCGTACTCCTCACGCTATCACTCAACCCTTAACCCAAGGCACTGAACTCTTAACTCGGTACTTCCTAAGCTCGGTATTTCAGTCATCAGAGCGATACTTCGCTCTGATACCACTTTTTGTAACACCCCAACTAACAACAACAACCTTAACATTAAACTGCAGCGGAAATTTCACATCATCACATAACTTATCTCGTTGGTGTTACACGCCGTTAGCCACCCACGTGGCCAACAAGGCTAACATACATACATTGTACCGGTCTGATGGACTAAATTCCCGAGCAACTACTCATTAATTCTGTATCATGTCCAACATCCATTATACACTTACATTACAACTGTACCGAGTATCTTCTAACTAATGCCGATACAATTTTGGTCTTACTACCCCTACAATACATCCACAATTCTCATGACTACCACCTACAAATAACTACCCCGTCCTACTCTCGAACGGCTACCAGCTTCATTGTACCTGAAAAGTATGGGGGCCCCCAAAGGGGGTCAGCACCTTTGCTGGTATGGTAATCCCGCAGCCCGCATGCTACCGGGCCACGCACAACTATTTGTCGTCTTAGCATGCGGTTGATTACATTTAAATCATGCATGAACATTTTAAACACACAACCTATAACATTTCCCAATAACGGGTTCAATAACAGGCAACACATTTAAACTTAACAGGTCACTCGTTGAGTACTTCAACCCTAGAGTATTTCTCCTCTAATGGAGCTATTTCCTTAATAGACGACACTTACCCGCTATCGGGTTATCCTTAACGTCTCTTGTTATAACTGGGATTCATATCCATGATCCACACATTTCACTTTTAAACAACATATAACATCACATCGTAATTAACATTACAGTACATCAACAACACATAACATAACGGGTACGGATCTCTTTAGGAACCGTCCCAAACATAGTTAGTACACTGGGAGAGCCTAGAGAATGCTGTCAAACTCATGTTAAGCTCGTTTACACAACTCGTTACCGTTCTGTTAGACGAACGGATAACTTAACATAAAGATGGATCGGATTTGGTGATCCGAACTCATCATACATAATCCCCAACAGACGTGAGTCAAGAGCCTTGGTTAAGCTCAGGGGTGATTGAAGACCAATGAAGGAAAACAACCAACAGAATGAAAGTTGAAGAAACTGTATACAACAACTCCCAAACACCGCGCGACCGGAACGACCGGATTCCTCACTCCCCCCATAATATATATATATATACACAGATAAAGACTCCGCTGTGGAATCTAACACATCAATACACTATGTAGTATCACAACTGAGTTAGACACACAAAAGATGTTCACACATTTACAACAACAACATTCACAACATCACACAACTAACTCACTCATAGCCGTGGTTAGAACTTCCCCATAGTTCGGGTCGTTGAATCCGAATACCGATCTCTTAGGTGATCCTAGACACAACTAACTAAGGTTTAACACTTCGAGGTTAAACGGTATCGGAACTAAGTGCGCCACATATATGAATTACTGTAAACTCATTTCATGCTTTATCTGGCAAGGTGGCAAACACACAGAAAACACATTGGCATACAAGCCGGTGTAATCCGGTAGGACACAGGTTGCAAGAAAACCATACCTGTCACCGTGGGGAAAATACTTTACCGGGTGTTCTCACGTTCCTCGGTTCACACTTGTTCCTCATGTCTTACTCTTGAACCACTATTTACATGTCAAATGGTTCAATTAATATTAAGGCGTTACGGTAGGTACATAATTGCTACTCCCGTACTTACCCCGTTATCCCGTTATTTCGGTTTAACTTTGTGTACTTAAACTCACAACTTTCTCAATCACTTCCAACACTTGTGTATACTTCTAATGGCCTTTAAAACTCACCAAACAAGGCCTAATCAACATCTAAAACCATTACCATTCACTTCCCCATCATAACAACACTTTAAAACACATTCTGACACATTTTTATGATGGTCCGGGTTTGTGTCCGGGGTTACAAACCCGGACCAACCACGGATTGCAGTTTCTGGACAATTTTTCATGTGGTCCGGGTTTGTGTCCTGGTTTCAAACCCGGACCACCCCCTGGGATAGTCTTCTGCCATGTTTTTGCTATCGTCCGGGTTTGCAAACAGGTTTGCAACCCGTACCACCTCTGGAACTGTAAAAATTTACAGTTTTTGAGCAGTTTTCAACCCCTAATTCACCTCTAATCATTTCCTAAACTTTCCACATGTTTCCTACATGTTTAAACACACTAAAACATGCACTAAGCCACTTCAAAACATAGGTCCATTCCTTACTCAAATTTCTTGCTCCCATTCTTAATTTTTCCATTCTCTGTTACACTTATGCACACTTGTGCTACAGATTTTCACCTCTTGGTAATTTGCATTTGTTCTACTCCATTTGACCATTCCAAATCCTCTAAGACAATTGTACTTCTCTTACCTAGATTCATGCCTCACTCTTAAATCCTTAATTCCTCTTTGTTTCCAAAACTCCTAAGGCACTTAAACAACATCTTTTGCTACAGATTTTTACACAAACCTTCTGTACTTAAACAAGCATTCCCCAAGTGGTCTACTAACTCAAATCAATTCCCAACAACACCTAGTTAAACACTTAAACCCTTCCAGCTCACATCACCATCCAAGCTTCTACATTTCTACCGAAATTTTGCCATGACCTCCCCATAAATCTACATACTCCCAATCATCAAATCTCACCAATTTCATTCCTAGTCTAGCCACACCCTCAAAAGGGTCCTACCAGCACATAATGTATTCACATAATTATCCAAACAACAATATAACTCAACTCTCAAATCCTTTGGCACTTAGGCCCTTAAATCAAACCAACATTTCACATAATCCAACTAACCACAATCAAGCACATCATTGCTCCAGATTTTATTTCATCTTTTGTTTTTCCCAAACCCAATTCTAAAACAAATAATATAGGCATTTAAGGTAGATCTCTTACCTTAATTTACAAGTCTCACATTAAGTCTCCTCTTGTTCCTCATCTTCTCCAAAAATCGGTTAAGAGGGTATGGAGTTTCCAAACTCCATCCCAACATCCAAGAACATAAAAAAAAAACACTCAATTAATTATCTAAACCCTTGGAATATTTCAATTCAATCAAAGGGCTAGAACACAAAGTTAGGGTTTACCTTTGTGAAGCTTTCAAGAGGGATTTTCACCCTTGAATCAAGAGGGAAGCTTCTCCACCATTGAAGGGTCAATTTGGAGCTCAAGAACAAGGAGAAAAGCAAGGCATCACAAGGGGGTAAAAATCGGTCACCAAGGAGAGAGAACAAGAATGAGTTTTTCAATGAAATTTTTACCTTATAAGAAAGAGGAGACTCCAAGCTACAAGGTGATGTGTTTTTCTCTTCAAATGGGGAAAACCCATAGAAATGAAACTCATCCTTTTCGAATTTTGGAAAGAGAGATGTGTAGAGCTTGATGAGGGGAACACAAATGTGTTTTGTTTTTGATTTGGAGCATTTATGTGGCTTGAGCATAGGAGAGAAGTTGGAGAAGCCATGGGTGTGGGTGGTGAGCTCAAGAACGGCAGCAACCAGAGGGAGAGAGGAGAAATCGCTGGGAAGGAAGGAAAGGAGGAAAGAAAGAAGAGAGGAAAAAGAATAAAGGAGGAAAGAGAGTGTGGTGGGTATAAGTTACTTTTTGCTTTTTGACTTATTTAATTAGTTAACTAGTCATGTGTGAGGGGCTATCTACATTAATAAAACCGGCCCACATAACTGTTACAGGCTGGAGCGTTTTTCGTCGTTTACAGAAAACGCTCGTTAATTTACCCGGTTTAGCACTATTCACTAACCGGGCCCGTTTTCCGGAATTTTCTCGTTTATTTAATTTTAATGGTTTTTATACTCCCATTAATGTTTATTTATAGTTATATGATCAACTATAGTTTTTTTTTTCGGGGTCATTTGACTGTTTAAAGTCACGTTTTCGGGTTTTCTCGAAAAACGCGCTTTAGACTCCGTTAGCGTTTTAACGCATTATTTGGATCCGTTTTCATCCGGAATTCTTCCCACATGTTCTTAATGTGTAATTAAGGTATAAAAATATATTTATAACCCTAATGAAGGTTATATTCCTCCTAAAATAATTAAATGCGTATTTTCACGTTTTGTGACTTTTACACATTTTCTTTTTCTTTTTGGTTTTCATTTCTTCACCAATGATCTTAAGGACTTAATTAGCCTTAGAAAATTATAATTATACTTTTAATTAACACATTAAGGTTTGGGGTATTTCAATCTACCCCCCTTAAAAGAACTTCATCCTCGAAGTTCACACTTCCCACACATCATTACGGGGATTACTTGCCCATAAAACTTCCATAACAACATACTTTACACCACAACCTCGGACTTAACGGTCCGGGTAACACATCCACATCCATACACATATAACGTACTTATATATTAATCTCGGACTTGATGGTCCGGCTACCTTAACAACATTTGCACATACATAACAACCCTTAGACTCTTGGGTCTGGGTAACATAACAACATTTAGACTCGTAGGTCTTGATAACATAACATCCTTTAGACACATAGGTCTTGATAACATAACATCCTTTAGACGCATAGGTCTTGATAACATAACACTTCCGAAACTTAGCCACATTAGGACTCAAGGTCAAAATAATAGTTTTTACACATTCCACACAACATGTCTTAACATGTATAGCAATTAAAAATGCTCTTTTATACACACTGGGATCCCCGCAGAACCCGGTCGCGATGGACACCTTCTGTCCCCGTTCCTTTGGGAGATCAAAAACAATCACTTAAATTTAAAATTTCCTTTGTGAGGTTAAGTAAAAGAACTTAATTATATAAGGTATCTATCGACGTTTTTATAAATACCGATTCAAAACCCTTTTGAAAACACATACAACTCCAAGTCCAATTTATGCTCATTGCATCTTTCCTTAGCGTGGTTATTTGTGACCACTTGTAGGGAGCTTCAAGAATCATCCAACCCTGATGTGATCAGCATCAGTGTTGAACTGTCCTTCCACTCCAATTTGTGTTCGGTTTCCCTTGATCGCATGCAAATCAAGTTCCACCTCCCACTTCAATTTCAAACAGCATCTAATTCAAACATGTACCATTTTCTATCTTTAATCCTTCTAGTCATAATCATACATCTCCAAGGGATAGAACTCGGTCTATCAATCATCACCCAAATTCAACTTAATCCGAGTTATCTAGGGAATTTATTTCTTACTAGGTTCTATATCGGCTTCATACCCCATCATAAATCACAACACGTATATATACGTATATCCATATATATATATATATATTTTTTCAAAATAATACACAATATTACGTTTGGTAACATATGAACATATACTGTCGGGGTTTTAATTCCCGGGAGTTTCTACCCCCTTACACTTATACTTTCACCTACATCCGTTAACACAATAAACATATTTATCACAATGGTATTCGCATCTTCAGTGCGCAATTACCATAATTAAACCATGAATGAATGCATATGTTTATGTAACACACACACCAATCATCAGAACAAATCATTTTGTGCTATGCACAACATAATTCACGTACACTTGTACGATAATAGACACTAAGTGGTTCTGCGCTCTACCCCCCTTAAAAGGGATTACGCCCACGTAATCAATCACTTAATCACTGGTTTATAACGGTCTACCGTCGTGAAGTGTTTTTATCTCCACGCGGTTTATTACACCATGTGTTATGGTTTGAGGATCTTAGCCATATTGGCGGTTTAGTCCATAACCAAGAATTCTCCTTAGAGTTTATTTTAACTCTTAACTGGTTTCGATCCTGGCCTGTGGGGCTTTTAGGCATCATTAGTTTGCCATTCACTCATGTTCACTATTCACATTCATCGTTTGACTCACTGGTTCAACAGTTTCTGCTGCGCAACTCTTGATAATTTAGAGCTTAGTTTGCTCCATACATTATCCTTACTGTATTATACATCCCCGATTATCACCTTTATCTTGGTAATAACGGTTTCTCAACCGATGCGTGGTATTTCTTACCGTGAGCGAATTTGGTGAGTTACAAATTTCTAGTCATTTCCACGATAGTCTATTGTATTCTACAATGATTTACTTGGTTTCTTCTGACTTACTGTCGGTTAAGTTTGAGCTACTACCTTTTGTGTAGTACTCTGACGGTTATTTCCAACACTTGAGGTATGTTCCATACCGATATTCAACAATCGTGCTACTGTAGTCACTTATGTCAACCAAGTACCCTTTGATTGGTACTACCGTGCTTATCTTATGCATCGGTTTTATCACATCATAAGTCTTGTTCTTCTATCACATTTAACATTTTCAGACTTCCTAGCTATCTCACTTGATCATTACCGCGCAAGCGCAATACCAAAACACTCAGTCATACAGAGTGCAGAGGCGTAAACTCTTGACAGTAAGTCTCTTATGAGATAGCAATAGTAATTCATACTGTGTTCCTTATCACGTAGCATCAACTACTGGCGTATTGCTCAGTCTGTGTATCATCACTTATTTGTATGTCCATTGAGTTTCACTCATAACTGGTCTTATTTGCCACATTATTATTTAACAATACTTCTACAACGGTCGCTTACTGCGCACCGTGCTCCTACTCATTGCATAACATTAACTTACACTGCATCCACTGTTATTTTAGCTTTCGCCACTACACAGCGTTTCGCCATTTATTTGGCTGATTACTGAATGCTTTACTCTTCGAGTCTTTGTGCTCACTGAGCGTTGTTCATCACACATTTAGCATCACACACCTATGGTGATTGTTATCAGACTTATTACTCTTCCGGTCTCCACAACTGGTGCAACACTTCCTTTCGTATATTCATACTCACATCATTCTTGGGTAATAGCAACATAGTCAACTCTTAACATATTCCCTGAACTTAGTTCACATAACTACCGCTGTTGCGGTTTCACATATCACGAGGTATCCCCACTCTTTAAGCAGTGGTTCGTTATCCGCTTTACTTACTTATATTACATAAACTTCTGTGATCAATAACATTTTCTTAACACATTCTACTTGTGGCTTATAAGCCTTATTGCCTCGAGCTCTGCTCGTTGTAGGCTGTTCACACACCTTTACTTCTCCGTACAATATTGCACGGTTTATAGGTTGTATTGGGCTCCATGACAAGGTCGTCGTTCCTTTCATGGATGCTCCTTCAAGGATGTCAGACTTCTTCCTGACAACTTATGCTTAATCCAGGTGTTAGTTTCAACCCTTGCGTTTCTACCACATTATCTCATTCAACCATTGTTGATCCAAACACCCTTTTAAGGATAGTTCCTGGGTGTTACTAAGTTATGCCATTTCATCTGGCTTGCGCTCATTTGTATGTTTAATTTACTACTTCGCTCTGCGTTCTTTGTTGGGCTAAATATCCTCTTTAGTGAAATTGATATCTCGGGAGTCTCATCCCGATCATTGCACATTAACATATCCATTTTAGGCATTTGCCTCACCATATGTAGGCTGGGTACTTACTCCAGCTATTTTGTTCATCCTTCAGGATTCTTAAGACATGTGTGTCGTCTTTACTTACTAATCAGTGCACTTCGCACTTGCTCACCTTTAAACATCTCCTTGAAGTAAACTTACTAATTCCTTTAGTCTTCTTAACTCGACTGGTTTCCTTTACTTCAACCATACTTGGTAATCCATTGCTCTTGCTTGACTTTTACTTTGGACCGTAGTATGGAGTTGACTACTTCCCGTGTTTCAGACTCCACTCGTATACATACGTGGGGTACCCTGCTGATACATTGCTACTTGCCCGACTACCCCATAAGAAGGTTTGTCAGGCCCACAAGCTCCTATCGGAGTGCGGTCGTCCCACATTACAGTTGGTATACTCGTAGTGTCCGTCACACGCCTAGGTGAAGTATTCTGTTGTCAACTCCTCTTATATTATCCTATGATAATATGCATTCCATGCTTCCCGAACTTAATCAAGGGAAGTGTATCCACTGTTGTATTATTATGAACTCACTCCATTCCCTCGGGTTTTACCCTTGGGTTTACCGGTTTCCATCCGGTTGTTTAAAAGTAACTGGGTATAACTTACCTACCATGTGGCACTGAGGCCGGTGTAGGTCTTCTGGTCTGGTTTAAAGAAAGTTAGAGGTAAAATGGGTTTGAAAGAAATTTGGTTTTGAAAACGGTTTTGAAAATAAATTTAGGTTGAAAGAAAAAATTTTCGTGGTTTTACAACGTTTCCTTGCCTTAACCAAGTCTAGCTTCTTGCTGACTGGTATATTTCCAATTACAGAGGTCAGGCTGCTAAGCCCTTCCACAGTTATGATGATCTCCCTTAACTTCATGGTACTTTACTAAGTACCGGTAGTTGTTTAAAATTTTCTGTACAGCCTTGTTATAGCAGCACTTGCCATGGCAAGTGCGCCATGCAAACTGGTTATCGGTTCAACACACATCAGTTGCGGTATTGCTTCCGCTCACTCTGACATCAGTGGCCTTGTCGGCCCTTACCTTGATCTTACAGCCTTAACAACAATCTTCGAGGTACTTGTAGACTGATTATCGTGAGTGGTTATACTAGTGAGAATAAGTAAAAGAAGAGAAATTAAAACCCAACATAAGTCGGGCTGCAAATAAATCCCGGTCGTAGTAGTATAGCAAATGTAAGCGACCGGATATCGAACCGTGGGACTAGGTGAATTAATTAATACCTAAGCGTGTCACAAAAAGGGGGAAGTTAATTGACTTGTTTTTAGAGAATTAAAATAGCAGATTAAATTACTGAGTGCAGATGAATTAAGTGGAACTCCGGGTTCAGGTTTTATATAATCTGAATAATTATGCTATCTCTACCGGTTTAATATATTAGTTTGGCAAAATTCCTGTTATTTTCCTAAGGACTAAGTCATAGACCCTTAAAAACTCATTTACCAGAAAATGCTCGGTCTAATCAAGGTTCGAGCAATACTATGTAAACGGACGTTAAATTCGAGGAATTATAATTGCATCTGTAAATACTAACTTATTAAATCATAATAAGTTTTCTCCAGATTTACGGCTTAAATAATCTGTCTATTTATCACCTGGTCTGATCAAAATAGACTTAGGAAAGCATTTTAATAAATTCATGTAATTTAATAAAATGGTGAGTGAAAACCTTTAAGCGTAACAAACTGTATTTATTTTAACCGGTAGAAATATTGATTACATAATTAAACAAACCATAATTAAAAACCTTGCCCGGAGTAAATCCTCCTTAGCCAGGACATATTAACTGGTAATAAATCTACAGGGTTGGACGTAATTCGCACGGAGACGTGATTAGTTGAATGGAGAAATGGAGAGGTCGAAGAGTGAAACATATACGTAAGTTATTGTAAGTGAAGTGGGTGAATTTGAGAATTTAGAGAACTGGGGTATGAGATGTACGTGAGTGTTTAACTGGAGAGAATGAATGAGGTGAGTGTGAGTGATTTTCTGGTTTTCTCCGTGTACTCGTACAAGGCTGTAGGGAATGGTTTATTTAGAAGAAAGGAAGAGTACGTAGAAGATTGCAGATTGCAGTTGATTGCCTCTGTTGATTTCTTCACTGATTGAAGCATTGATTGCTTCATTTAATGCAGGGGACAGGAGCTGGATACGCGTGAGCGAAATAAGGTAGGCGACGGCGGGGTAGATAGATAAGCGAGTTGCAGAGTCGCGCGAGGAAGAAAACTATGTTCCGGCGCGATTTTAATCTTGTCCGCCTGTCAAGACCGCCTGATAAGTGGCGGTAGTGGTAGTGGTGTCCGCGGCGGTTGCATGTGAGGAGACCGCCTGATAAGTGGCGGTAGTGGTGGAGAGGACCGCCTGATAAGTGGCGGTAGTGGTGGAGAGGACCGGCTGTTGGTTGTGAGGAGACCGCCTCATAAGTGGCGGTAGTGGTGGAGAGGACCGCCTGGCGGTTGCACCAGAGAGGACCGCCTGATAAGTGGCGGTAGTGGTGGAGAGACCGCCTGGCGGTTGCACCAGAGAGGACCGCCTGATAAGTGGCGGTAGTGGTGGAGAGGACCGCCTGGCGGTTGCACCAGAGAGGACCGCCACTTCTTGGGCGGTTGCAAACCATTGACCGTGGCCTATTTTCCTTCAAACTTCGACCGGCTCTAGATTCTTCGTTGGACTCCGTTTTCTGAGCCGCTTGCGTCTACGCGTTCGTCTCTTTGACTACTTCACTCCCGGCTTGGTTTTCCTCATGTTAAACCAATAATTTTGTGAGATAAACAATAAAACATAAACTAGAGGAAAACTAACCGAAGTGGAGAAATGAGCAAGAAAAGTGCTAATATTATACATGAAATACGCCTAAAATGCTCATTTGGACACTCATCACACCCCCCCACACTTATCTTTTTGCTTGTCCTCAAGTAAAACCACGTACCTAAGCAAGTAGGAAATGCTCAATACTAACAAATATTATTATGAAGGGTAGGATAAAAAAGTCAATAGTTCATGATCTTTAAAACTTGAGGAGTGTGAAAAATTTTCTGCTGGTGGCATAGGTGTGCTCAAGGTGAAAACAAAATATAGAGTTTCGGGGTATGATCTAAGGTACTTCAATGTTTCTTTTGTGTGACTCTGAGAACTTTTACCATGGCCAACTTCTCTCAAGAATGGGTATTGAGAAGAAAACAAAAGGAAAAATAGATTTATGCATTTGTTTCACTTTTGCATAAGAGATGAGATAATATAGGCATCACGTCTTTGTATTTAAGAACACTCAACTCTCTTTTGTTGGTTACCATGGTGTCTCATGAGTCCCTTATTATTTTTTGTATTCTTTTTTTAACAGAAAAGCACCCCTTAGCAATCCCTAAGAGAGAAGACAGAAAGAAACCCTGAGCAATAAAATCCAACCATTTGCAGATTATTTGGTCACACCGCATATAAATATGCTCCTCAAGAGTAATCAAATGTCAAATTTTGAAAAATTTGTACCCTTTATCCTACAACTCATAATATTTAGTTTTTAAAAGAGAACAACCTACATTAGCAAGGTACATAATTCAATTAGAACAAATGCGAGGTAAGCAGAAAGATAAGCAGAGAGACTTAACAATTTTAAGCATTTAGATGACCTGAAAAGGCTCTTCCCCCACACTTAAGCTTAAGCAATGCCCTCATTGCGTAGATGAAATAAAATTATAGGGCAAGCAATGTAAAGGAAAGAGTGTACTCCCCAGATTTCGTAGAGTGTGTAGAGCTCCCCCACACTTGAGTGTTGCTGTGGAATGTCATGAATTTAAACCTGTAAAGAATATTCTACACAGCGAGAAGAACTCAAGTGAAGCCTGCATTTTATTATAGCAAATAAAAGGGAAATATAGTACAAAAGAGAAAACATATTAAATTAAAGGAAAGTTAAAGATAGATAGTGGGTTGCCTCCCACCGAGCTGCCGGGGTTTAACGTCTCTAGCTAGACGTAGTTGACCAAGTTTTAGTTTGGAGAAGATTCTGAGGGCAAATTGTCCCGCTGTTCTTGGACAAAATAAGTTGCAGATAGGTCAGTTGAAATTTTGGAAAGAGAATTATACCTTTTAAGACGTGCCCCGTTGACCTTGAAAGTTTCGCCTTGTTTGTTCTGGAGTTCAAAGGCACCGTACGGGGTCACACTAATAATTTGAAAAGGGCCAGCCCAATGTGACTTGAGCTTCCCTGGAAAATCCTTAATCGCGAGTTATATAAGAGAAACCAATCACCAACTTCGAAGTCCTTCTTGAGGATCATCCTGTCGTGGAACTTTTTGGTGCGCTCTTTATAGATCTTAGCATTCTGGTAAGCCTGATCTCGCAGCTCTTCTAATTCGGTAAGTTGGAATTTTCTCTTCTCTCCTGCAGAAGACATGTCAAAGTTTAGGGCTTTGATTGCCCAATATGCTTTATGCTCCATCTCTACAGGAAGGTGGCATGTTTTTCCATAGACCAGCTTGAAAGGAGACATCCCGATGGGAGTCTTGAATGCAGTGCGGTAAGCCCAAAGCGCATCGTCCAGTTTAAGTGCCCAATCCTTATTGATGAGTTAACCGTCTTTTGGAGGATCCATTTTAACTCTCGGTTGGAAACTTCCGCCTGGCCGTTTGTTTGGGGGTGATAAGGTAAAGCTACCTTGTGTCGTACCCCGTACTTAACCATGAGTGCTTCGAATAAACGGTTGCAGAAGTGAGATCCTCCATCACTGATGATGATTCGAGGCACTCCGAAACGGGTGAAGATGTGCTTTTTAATGAATCTTGTAACTGTCTTTGCATCGGCATTGACACGGTATAGCTTCCACCCACTTCGAAACATAATCAACTGCCACTAGAACATATTCGTGGCCCTGCGAGGAAGGGAACGGTCCCATGAAATCTATGCCCCCAACAATCAAAGAGCTCTACTTCTAGTATCCCTTGTTGCGGCATCTCATGTCTCCTGGATGTGTTACCCATTTTCTGACAATTATCACATTGTCTGCAGAATTGATACACATCTTTATGAAGGGTCGGCCAATAAAAACCTGAGGCCAGGATCTTAGCAGCGGTCCTCGTGGGTCCATGGTGACCTCCGGCTTCCCGAGAATGACAAAAATGAATGACGCTTGAAACCTCATTTTCAGGGAGACATCGCCGAATCAGCCCATCAGCACTAATTCGGAACAAGTAAGGATCCTCCCAGAAATAATTCCTCGAGTCAGAGAGGAATTTCTTCTTCTGGGAGTAGGAAAATCGTAGGGCACTGTTCCTGAGACTAAGTAATTAGCTATATCTGCGTACCATGGCTCCTGTACTTTGACGATGGAGAAGACAGTCTCGTCGGGGAAGAATTCGTTGATGGGCACACTATCCGTAGGAGTCACCAACCTAGAGAGATGGTCAGCGACGACGTTCAGTTTCCCGCTCTTATCTTTGACTTCGATGTCAAACTCTTGTAGTAGAAGAATCCAGCGCAATAAGCGAGGCTTGGCTTCTTGTTTTGTGAATAAATATTTGAGAGCGGAGTGATCTGTATGCACGATGACCTTGCTTCCCCATAAGTAAGATCTGAACTTATCGAGGGAGAAAACTATAGCCAGAAGTTCCTTTTCGGTGGTCGTATAGTTTTTCTGCGCGTCGTTCAGTGTTCTGCTAGCATAGGCGATTACTCTCAAGATTTTCTCTTTCTTTTGGCAAGAGCTGCTCCCACGGCGTAGTCACTTGCGTCACACATGATCTCAAAAGGAAGAGACCAATCAGGTGGTATGACCACAGGTGCTGACACCAATTTTCGTGTTATAGTTTGGAATGCATGCACATTTTTCATGAAACGGGGCATCTTTCTGTACAAGGTCGGTCGGTGGATCTTTCTGTTAGTTCGGTCAATGGTTTGCTGATTTGGAGAAGTCCTGAATAAACCGCCGATAAAATCCTGCATGCCCTAGAAATGCTCGTATATCTCGAACTGTAGTTGGTGCTGGTAACTTCTCGATAACCTCTACTTTGGCTTTATCCACCTCTATCCCCTTTGCAGATATTTTATGACCAAGGACGATCCCGTCCTTAACCATAAAATGACACTTCTCCCAGTTTAAAACGAGATTCGTATCCTCACACCGACTCAGGATCAAATCTAGTTGTGCCAAGCATTTGTCGAAACTAGAGCCATAGACTGAGAAGTCGTCCATAAAGACTTCTATGCTCTGCTCGATGAAGTCAGCAAAGATTGCTTGCATGCATCTCTGGAAGGTAGCAGGGGCGTTGCATAAACCGAAAGGCATTCGTCGGTATGCAAAGGTACCGTAAGGACATGTGAAGGTTGTCTTGTCCTGGTCCTCAGGTGCGATTGGTATTTGAAAATAACCCGAGAATCCATCTAGAAAACAGTAGTACTCTTGCCCCTGCAAGTCTTTCCAACATCTGGTCGATGAAGGGGAGAGGGAAATGATCTTTCCTAGTTGCCAAGTTCAAACGCCGATAATCAATACACATGCGCCATCCTGTGATCTTTCTTTGAGGGATAGTCTCTCCCTTTTCATTGATAACAGCTTCGATGCCCCCCTTCTTAGGGACAACTTGAACAGGACTGACCCATGGACTGTCAGAAATTGGATAAATGATATCTGCGTCAAGGAGTTTCAGAACCTCCTTTCGAACTACCTCCTTGAGGTTAGGGTTTAGCCGGCGTTGAGGCTGTCTGATAGGTTTGAAGTTTTCCTCCATGTAAATATGGTGCATGCAATAGGAGGGATCAATTCCTTTGATATCAGCGATAGTCCACCCTATTGCTGTCTTGTGTTTTTTCAATACCTCAAGTAGCTTCGTTTCCTTTTCGGAATTCAGAGAAGAGGAAATAATGACAGGCAAATGGTCATTTTCAGCTAGGAAAGCATACTTGAGGTTAGAGGGTATTTTTTAAGCTCAAGTTCTGGTGGTTGTTCCACGGACGGAATTGATTTTTGGGGTTTTCTGTCGAGTTCTTCGATTGGTGGCCGGAACGATTGATAACCAGCCCTTCCTTTTTCTACGTATGCCAGCACGGCGTTACTTCTGGATCCTCCGTCTTTTCTTCTAGAGGAGTAAGTAATACTTCCTCTAGTGGTTCAGTTTCAACTTCCTGGATGGAAGATGGAAAATATGTGTCCTCGTCTGTAGCAAAATCGCTGTCCTCCTCTTTGTCATCTGTGAATCCTACTGTCTTAGCATGCGGAGAAAAGTTTGAGCTTTTCTTCATCATTTTCTGCATGTCGAATTCAATCGTCTCGTCCTCGTACCGTAGAGTGATTTTTCCATCATGGACGTCGATGATGGCTTTGGCGGTACTCAGAAACGGTCGACCTAGGATCAGGGGAACCTCAACATCGTCATCCATTTCTAGAATAACGAAATCAGCTGGAAAGATGAAGCGAGACACTCCAACTACCAGATCCCGGACTATGCCCATGGGCTTAATCTCTGATCTGTCTGCTAGCTGGAGTTTGAAAGGAACCGGTTGCATATCTCCTCCTTTAACTTTCAAGAAGGTGGCGTAAGGCATGATATTAATGCTGGCTCCTAGGTCGCATAGACCACTTCCACAGTCCACCCCGCCTATAAAGCACGGGATCACGGGATTTCCCGGATCTGTGTTTTGGGGGGAAGTGCTCGAAGAAGGGCCGCAGAGCACTCCTCTGTCAGGTGCACTGTCTCCTTTCCAGATTTCTTTTTCTTTTTCGTCAAGAGATCCTTAAGGAATTTTGCATAGTTAGGCATCTCTTGTAAGGCATCGATCAGAGGTATGTCGAGGGTCAGTTTCTTGAAAATACTCAAGAACTTAGAGAACTGCTCATCAAGATGTTTCTTTTTCATTCTGTTTGGAAATGGGAGTTCATCGTTTTTATGAGTGGAGTTTGGGATGTCGATGGTAATTCGAGATGGAGGTGGAGTAACAGGAGTAGGAATTGGGATTTCTGAGGGAGGTAAAGTTGGTTTGGTGGTTTCGTCAACATTGACATAGGAATCTTCAAGATTTTCTTTTTCTTTTCCCTTGCTGGTGGCAAGTTCCCTTCCACTCCTTAAAGAGACTGCACATAAATTTGTCGATTGTAATGTGGCATCGCCTATAAGGACCGAATTTGCTTGTTCCTTCGGATTAGGATTTGTTTGTGAAGGGAATTGACCAGGTGGTCTTTGTTGAGTAAGTAGCTGTTGGATTTGAGATTGCAAGACCTTTTGGTCTTTGCGCAGAGCCGCGACCTCTTCTTGCGTATCTCGTGATTTACCCATCATGGCCTTAAACATCTCCTGCATCTGAGACATATCAGACTCAGGATTCGAAGGAGGTTGAGTTGATCGACTCGATGAAGCTTCATTGCCTTAAGGCTACTGCTTGCTGATATTCCTTTGACCTCCTTGGAAGTTGGATTGCGGTCTGTAGTTTTGGGATGTTTGTAGGGTATGTGGGTTCTGGATATTTCCGGTGTTTGAGTAGCTAAGGTTGGATTGCATGTTACGTTGCCATGGTTGTCTGTATCCTGAGTTGTTGGTGATGTAATTTGCCTCCTCTGCTGCTTTCATTTCTTGTAGTTGGGGGCACTGATCGTAATCATGAGGCCCGCAACATTGCGTACAAGAATTTGTTGGAGTTGGTTGAGATTGAGGAGCGTAGCCTGGAGGGGTAGTAGGTGGTCGGGAAATCAATGACTTAGCTTGCTGAGGGAAGGAATTCATAGCCATCTGTTCGACTACTTTCTTCGGTAGAGTGCTCACTTTTGTGCTTGCTGAGCATTGCTTTCCATGAGTTGCTCATGGCTTTTCATTAATTGGTCGAACTTGCTATCACTTTCCCCAACATGATATAATCCTGGAGTAGCGCTCCTTGATCCACCGGAGGCCCAGTCTCTAATTTCCTCACAGAGAGACTCCATGCTGTTCAGAAATTGTGCTCCCGGCTTTTTCAGAACATCATCCCCTAACGAAGATAACACCATCGTTCTGCATGGACCAATTAAGCCCTTGTAGAACAATTGTGATACTTGTTCCTTCGTCAGACCGTGGTGAGGACAAGTGAGTAATAGACCTTTGAAACGGTCCCAAGTTTCACAAATATTCTCCGACCCTGGTTGCTTGAAATTATAAATTTCAGCGATCATCTCCAAAGTTCGGCTCGGAGGTAGGAATTTGTCGTAGAACTTGGTGGCCATGTCGTCCCAAGTACCGATGGTACTCGGTGTTAAGCTATGGTACCACTTGCTCGCGTTCCCGTCAGGCTGTGTGGGATAAAGACAATCTTGCATATTGAAGTACTGCGTCAGTTGCAGTAAGGCTGTTGGCATGTTGTAGGAATTTTGTAACATGTAACAGGGCTTCGTCTGGACTGGTGCCATCAAACATGCCCAACTCCTTCACACATCGAATTTGATGATATGGCTTCAGTTTCTGCCACTCATCGTATTCGGATGGGCTGAGGTGAGGAAGGATGATAGCAGGCTGCTGTCCTTGGTTAGACGGCCTGTTGATATTCCGAACCGTTGCTGGTGTAGCTGCCATGTTAGTTTCGAGGTCAGAATCTATCACTGTGGTGGTAATGTTCTGTTGAGTACGTCTCTGCCTGAGATTGCGCAGAAAGGTTCTCTCTATCTCTGGATTATAACCGACCGTGTGATTAATATTCTCTGGGAGGCTCTGTGACCTGGTGAAAGGCATACACCACTCAAAATAGAGAAAAGAACTGGTTATGTGTTAGAATAATAAAAGTGTTAGGAATTAGTGGACAGAAATTATAAGTTAGTAGTTAGTATACACTGGAAAATGAAATGACAGAAATTTTAAGGTAATAAATACTGTACTCGAAATTTTAAGGTAATAAATACTGTACGGAAAAGTAAGGACAATGGAAAATGAAATAACAATAATATATGACAATAATATTAAGAAGTTAGAAGTTAGATGTCCAAAGTCCAGAAGTCAGATGTCCAAGTCAAATGTCCGAGGTTATATGTCCGAAATTGGATTAACTCTTTTTTTTCTTTTTTTTTAGTAGATTAACAGATTATTGTAATTAAACAGGTGAATTAACCGGGGCTTAGGGACTAGATTAAATCAAGTTCCCCGGCAACGGCGCCATTTTGCAGACTGATTATCGTGAGTGGTTATACTAGTGAGAATAAGTAAAAGAAGAGAAATTAAAACCAAAATAATAGTCGGGCTGCAAATAATCCCGGTCGTAGTAGTATAGCAAATGTAAGCGACCGGATATCGAACCGTGGGACTAGGTGAATTAATTAATACCTAAGCGTGTCACAAAAAGGGGGGAAGTTAATTGACTTGTTTTAGAGAATTAAAATAGCAGATTAAATTACTGAGTGCAGATGAATTAAGTGGAACTCCGGGTTCAGGTTTTATATAATCTGAATAATTATGCTATCTCTACCGGTTTAATATATTAGTTTGGCAAAATTCCTGTTATTTTCCTAAGGACTAAGTCATAGACCCTTAAAAACTCATTTACCAGAAAATGCTCGGTCTAATCAAGGTTCGAGCAATACTATGTAAACGGACGTTAAATTCGAGGAATTATAATTGCATCTGTAAATACTAACTTATTAAATCATAATAAGTTTTCTCCAGATTTACGGCTTAAATAACCTGTCTATTTATCACCTGGTCTGATCAAAATAGACTTAGGAAAGCATTTTAATAAATTCATGTAATTTAATAAAATGGTGAGTGAAAACCTTTAAGCGTAACAAACTGTATTTATTTTAACCGGTAGAAATATTGATTACATAATTAAACAAACCATAATTAAAAACTTGCCCGGAGTAAATCCTCCTTAGCCAGACATATTAACTGGTAATAAATCTGACAGAGGTTGGACGTAATAACAGCACGGAGACGTGATTAGTGAATGGAGAAATGGAGAGGTCGAAGAGTGAAACATATACGTAGTTTTGTAAGTGAAGTGGGTGAATTTGAGAATTTAGAGAACTGGGGTATGAGATACGTGAGTGTAGAAACTGGAAGAGAATGAATGAGGTGAGTGTGAGTGATTTTCTGGTTTCTCCGTGTACTCGTACAAGGCTGTAGGGAATGGTTATTTATAGAAGAAAGGAAGAGTACGTAGAAGATTGCAGATTGCAGTTGATTGCCTCTGTTGATTTCTTCACTGATTGAAGCATTGATTGCTTCATTTAATGCAGGGGACAGGAGCTGGATACGCGTGAGCGAAATAAGGTAGGCGACGGCGGGGTAGATAGATAAGCGAGTTGCAGAGTCGCGCGAGGAAGAAAACTATGTTCCGGCGCGATTTTAATCTTGTCCGCCTGTCAAGACCGCCTGATAAGTGGCGGTAGTGGTAGTGGTATCCGCCTGGCGGTTGCATGTGAGGAGACCGCCTGATAAGTGGCGGTAGTGGTGGAGAGGACCGCCTGATAAGTGGCGGTAGTGGTGGAGAGGACCGGCTGTTGGTTGTGAGGAGACCGCCTCATAAGTGGCGGTAGTGGTGGAGAGGACCGCCTGGCGGTTGCACCAGAGAGGACCGCCTGATAAGTGGCGGTAGTGGTGGAGAGACCGCCTGGCGGTTGCACCAGAGAGGGACCGCTTGATAAGTGGCGGTAGTGGTGGAGAGGACCGCCTGGCGGTTGCACCAGAGAGGACCGCCACTTCTTGGGCGGTTGCAACCATTGACCGTGGCCTATTTTCCTTCAAACTTCGACCGGCTCTAGATTCTTCGTTTGGACTCCGTTTTCTGAGCCGCTTCTCTACGCGTTCGTCTCTTTGACTACTTCACTCCCGGCTTGGTTTTCCTCATGTTAAACCAATAATTTTGTGAGATAAACAATAAAACAAAACTAGAGGAAAACTAACCGAAGTGGAGAAATGAGCAAGAAAAGTGCTAATATTATACATGAAATACACCTAATAAATATGCTCATTTGGACACTCATCAGTACTTCTCACTGCCTTCACACGTTAACCATTAACTAGGGTGTTTCCCATTCTGGGAGACCCCTTTTTACTTAGTATTGTATCCTCCTCGTACTATATTGTGGTTCCTTAATCGGTTAGTATACCGTTGTGTATTATTTACATCTGTAGTCCTGCAGACACTCGTCTCAGGTTTCATTATCTCGCTCCTTGCCTGTGCACGCTTGGTGCGTTGCAAGCTGGTTGTCCTCGACTGCTCCGCATGTCGACCCAGGGTGCTGGAAATTCCATTCTCTTGTGCATAAGATTCTTCACTTTTCGCTAACAGAGCGGTTAATATTGTTAAAATGGAGACCTTCTTCGGGATCACACCTTTCGGGATCTACCGTATGACAGGTCCTCCGTACTTACAAGGGTAAATATCAGCTGCCAGATCGGGTTTTCCCGAGTAAGAGATGACTCTCATCTCTCGGCGTTCTTTCCCGAGTTATAATATAGGGTTTGTGGAGGGCGGGATGGATACTGTAGGTATCCAGTACACACTGGTATTTCCTAACTAGCGTACTCCTCACGCTATCACTCAACCCTTAACCCAAGGCACTGAACTCTTAACTCGGTACTTCCTAAGCTCGGTATTTCAGTCATCAGAGCGATACTTCGCTCTGATACCACTTTTTGTAACACCCCAACTAACAACAACAACCTTAACATTAAACTGCAGCGGAAATTTCACATCATCACATAACTTATCTCGTTGGTGTTACACGCCGTTAGCCACCCACGTGGCCAACAAGGCTAACATACATACATTGTACCAGTCTGATGGACTAAATTCCCGAGCAACTAATCATTAATTCTGTATCATGTCCAACATCCATTATACACTTACATTACAACTGTACCGAGTATCTTCTAACTAATGCCGATACAATTTCGGTCTTACTACCCCTACAATACATCCACATTCTCATGACTACCACCTACTAAATAACTACCACGTCCTGTCCTACTCTCGAACGGCTACCAGCTTCATTGTACCTGAAAAGTATGGGGGCCCCCAAAGGGGGTCAGCACCTTTGCTGGTATGGTAATCCCGCAGCCCGCATGCTACCGGGCCACGCACAACTATTTGTCGTCTTAGCATACGGTTGATTACATTTAATCATGCATGAACATTTTAAACACACAACCTATAACATTTCCCAATAACGGGTTCAATAACAGGCAACACATTTAAACTTAACAGGTCACTCGTTGAGTACTTCAACCCTAGAGTATTTCTCCTCTAATGGAGCTATTTCCTTAATAGACGACACTTACCCGCTATCGGGTTATCCTTAACGTCTCTTGTTATAACTGGGATTCATATCCATGATCCACACATTTCACTTTTAAACAACATATAACATCACATCGTAATTAACATTACAGTACATCAACAACACATAACATTACGGGTACGGATCTCTTTAGGAAACCGTCCCAACATAGTTAGTACACTGGGAGAGCCTAGAGAATGCTGTCAAACTCATGTTAAGCTCGTTTACACAACTCGTTACCGTTCTGTTAGACGAACGGATAACTTAACATAAAGATGGATCGGATTTGGTGATCCGAACTCATCATACATAATCCCCAACAGACGTGAGTCAAGAGCCTTGGTTAAGCTCAGGGGTGATTGAAGACCAATGAAGGAAAACAACCAACAGAATGAAAGTTGAAGAAACTGTATACAACAACTCCCAAACACCGCGCGACCGGAACGACCGGATTCCTCACTCCCCCCATAATATATATATATATACACAGATAAAGACTCCGCTGTGGAATCTAACACATCAATACACTATGTAGTATCACAACTGAGTTAGACACACAAAATGTTCACACATTTACAACAACAACATTCACAACATCACACAACTAACTCACTCATAGCCGTGGTTAGAACTTCCCCATAGTTCGGTGTCGTTGAATCCGAATACCGATCTCTTAGGTGATCCTAGACACAACTAACTAAGTTTAACACTTCGAGGTTAAACGGTATCGGAACTAAGTGCGCCACATATATGAATTACTGTAAACTCATTTCATGCTTTATCTGGCAAGTGGCAAACACACAGAAAACACATTGGCATACAAGCCGGTGTAATCCGGTAGGACACAGGTTGCAAGAAACCATACCTGTCACCGTGGGGAAATACTTTACCGGGTGTTCTCACGTTCCTCGGTTCACACTTGTTCCTCATGTCTTACTCTTGAACCACTATTTACATGTCAAATGGTTCAATTAATATTAAGGCGTTACGGTAGGTACATAATTGCTACTCTACTACTCCCGTACTTACCTCTCCCTTATTTTCGTGTTATTTCGTTAAACTTTGTAACTTAACTCACAACTTTCTCAATCACTTCCAACACTTGTGTATACTTCTAATGGCCTTTAAAACTCACCAAACAAGGCCTAATCAACATCTAAAACCATTACCATTCACTTCCCCATCATAACAACACTTTAAAACACATTCTGACACATTTTTATGATGGTCCGGGTTTGTGTCCGGGGTTACAAACCCGGACCAACCACGGATTGCAGTTTCTGGACAATTTTTCATGTGGTCCGGGTTTGTGTCCTGGTTTCAAACCCGGACCACCCCCTGGGATAGTCTTCTGCCATGTTTTTGCTATCGTCCGGGTTTGCAAACGGGTTTGCAACCCGGACCACCTCTGGAACTGTCAAAATTTACAGTTTTTGAGCAGTTTTCAACCCATAATTCACCTCTAATCATTTCCTAAACTTTCCACATGTTTTCTACATGTTTAAACACACTAAAACATGCACTAAGCCACTTCAAAACATAGGTCCATTCCTTACTCAAATTTCTTGCTCCCATTCTTAATTTTTCCATTCTCTGTTACACTTATGCACACTTGTGCTACAGATTTTCACCTCTTGGTAATTTGCATTTGTTCTACTCCATTTGACCATTCCAAATCCTCTAAGACAATTGTACTTCTCTTACCTAGATTCATGCCTCACTCTTAAATCCTTAAATCCTCTTTGTTTCCAAAAAACTCCTAAGGCACTTAAACAACATCTTTTGCTACAGATTTTTACACAAACCTTCTGTACTTAAACAAGCATTCCCCAAGTGGTCTACTAACTCAAATCAATTCCCAACAACACCTAGTTAAACACTTAAACCCTTCCAGCTCACATCACCATCCAAGCATCTACATTTCTACCGAAATTTTGCCATGACCTCCCCATAAATCTACATACTCCCAATCATCAAATCTCACCAATTTCATTCCTAGTCTAGCCACACCCTCAAAAGGGTCCTACCAGCACATAATGTATTCACATAATTATCCAAACAACAATATAACTCAACTCTCAAATCCTTTGGCACTTTGGCCCTTAAATCAACCAACATTTCACATAATCCAACTAACCACAATCAAGCACATCATTGCTCCAGATTTTATTTCATCTTTTGTTTTTCCCAAACCCAATTCTAAAACAAATAATATAGGCATTTAAGGTAGATCCCTTACCTTATTTACAAGTCTCACATTAAGTCTCCTCTTGTTCCTCATCTTCTCCAAAAATCGGTTAAGAGGGTATGGAGTTTCCAAACTCCATCCCAACATCCAAGAACATAAAAAAAACACACTCAATTAATTATCTAAACCCTTGGAATATTTCAATTCAATCAAAGGGCTAGAACACAAAGTTAGGGTTTACCTTTGTGAAGCTTTCAAGAGGGATTTTCACCCTTGAATCAAGAGGGAAGCTTCTCCACCATTGAAGGGTCAATTTGGAGCTCAAGAACAAGGAGAAAAGCAAGGCATCACAAGGGGTAAAATCGGTCACCAAGGAGAGAGAATAAGAATGAGTTTTTCAATGAAATTTTTACCTTAGAAGAAAGAGGAGACTCCAAGCTACAAGGTGATGTGTTTTTTCTTCAAATGGGGAAAACCCATAGAATGAAACTCATCCTTTTCGAATTTTGGAAAGAGAGATGTGTAGAGCTTGATGGGGGAACACAAATATGTGTTTTGTTTTTGATTTGGAGCATTTATGTGGCTTGAGCATAGGAGAGAAGTTGGAGAAGCCATGGGTGTGGGTGGTGAGCTCAAGAACGGCAGCAACCAGAGGGAGAGAGGAGAAATCGCTGGGAAGGAAGGAAAGGGAGGAAAGAAGAGAGGAAAAAGAAATAAAGGAGGAAAGAGAGTGTGGGGGTATAAGTTACTTTTTGCTTTTTGACTTATTTAATTAGTTAACTAGTCATGTGTGAGGGGCTATCTACATTAATAAACCACCGCCCACATAACTGTTACAAGCTGGAGCGTTTTTCGTCGTTTGCAGAAAACGCTCGTTAATTTACCCGGTTTAGCACTATTCACTAACCGGGCCCGTTTTCCGGAATTTTCTCGTTTATTTAATTTTAATGGTTTTTATACTCCCATTAATGTTTATTTATAGTTATATGATCAACTATAGTTTTTTTTTTTTCGGGGTCATTTGACTGTTTAAAGTCACGTTTTCGGGTTTTCTCGAAAAACGCGCTTTAGACTCCGTTAGCGTTTTAACGCATTATTTGGATCCGTTTTCATCCGGAATTCTTCCCACAGTTCTTAATGTGTAATTAAGGTATAAAAATATATTTATAACCCTAATGAAGGTTATATTCCCTCCTAAAATAATTAAATGCGTATTTTCACGTTTTGTGACTTTTACACATTTTCTTTTTCTTTTTGGTTTTCATTTCTTCACCAATGATCTTAAGGACTTAATTAGCCTTAGAAAATTATAATTATACTTTTAATTAAACATTAAGGTTTGGGTATTTCACACACTCGCTCCGTATGGAGGTGTAGACCCCCTTCGTTCTATTGTTATTTAGTTGATCCATTGGCAGCAGTTTATTGCTGACGTTGCTCCTGCTGTGAATGCGGTTGTTGTTCACGATCTTTGTTGATTGGAACAGAGGTATCTCATCGTCGGTGCGTTAACATTAGTTGTATGTGCACACGACTGGATCGAAATCGTATTCAGAAATTTATCTTAGTATGTTGTTATCTTCACTCGTTGATATAGTATTGGGTTTAAAGTATGATATTAATTATCATTTGTTCTTAGTGTCATTTTGCACTAGGTTCGGTTTCTATTGTTGTTTGTTTAAGACATATTGTTATAACTGCACGAGGATAATTCTTTTTCATAATCCTGTGTCTCCCGGCTTTTTTGTTCCGGAGTGAATTATTTAATTGTAATACCTGTTATGTTTCCCGTGCGTCGCTTTCGTAATTTCCATAGTATGGTTTATCCCGTTAAGGTATTTTCCTCTGGTATATTTGAATCTAGTACTCTCACATTATTCACAAGGAATATAATTGTATGTTTATGAGTTCCTGTGCGAGTTATAGTTTGAACTCTGTATTTATTTAGGAACGTGTCCTTTAATAGTCTAGGCTGTTGTGTAGCCCGACATCCATTTATGTCTCATCATTGTTTTTTTTTTGTGCGAGCTTTGCTTGCTATGTTTGGAAATATATTCACTCTAACAGTTGTTTGTAGCGGTAGCTTTGCCTTTATTGTATACTGGATAATAGTGTACTTGTGTTCAACCTCTTTTCGGTTAAGAGCGTACCACTGTCCTTGATTTGGACATACATGATTGACATACCATTTAGTGTTGTTGTATATATTTTATATTTGGAGAGTAGTTCTCTCTTCGCCCCCTTTTACGGGTAGTGATTATAATCATTAAGTGGTTTCTGAGTAATGCATGTTGTTGATTTAAACGCCTTCTTGTGTATAATATTTTCATTCGCCCCTTTTGTTGGGTCTTCCTTTTTGAGTCACTGTGTCTTAGCCTTTCCTTTGCGAAGTTATGGCTTGGTCACATTATATCTAAGGTTATTAGTTCTATTCACTTCGTTAATTAAACTGGGGTTTAATTCGTTAATTTATTTTAGGCGGTTATTTACACTGGTCTGGGTTTACGTTTCTGACCTTCGTGTGGAGTTGACTACTCCTAGTGTTCCTTTCACCACATGTCTACGTGTATGGGGTACCGTGTTGATACATTGCTACCTACTCGACTAACTCATGAGTGAGTCCGTTGAGCCCACAAGCTCCCATGGAGTGTGGTCGTCCCAAACTCGTTTATAGACTCATAGTGTCCGTCACACATTCGTGAAGTATTCTATTGTCAATCACCGTTCATGTTAATATTGGGGGTGTCCCTAGAGAATGTTCGCTTCTCTGGGTTCCCTGCCCAATGGATGGGTTCGTGTATTAGTGTCGGCAGACGTTCGTTATGTTCATCCTAAAGGTAAAGCTGGCACTGTAACAATAGAAGATGGTTTTCCTCCTTTTTTTGTTGAGTATATTATCGATAACGGTTAGTTGATTTCTTTAAGAGAGTCCATGAGTTTTCGTATTGTAAGTTTGTTATTGATTATTGTTTAGTAATTTCTTTATTGGGGTTACTCATATGCTGGGTCAAACTGTTGTTATTCAGATCTCGTGTACGTGGTTTGACGCTTGTTGGTTAGTGAGTATGTTATTTATGTTGCTTACGGTTTGTACCGTAGCTCCCTCACTTCATTATATTTTCCGGACCATATCATTTAGCGTAACACAGGACTCCGTGGCGAGGATGTGTGCATCCTTCCTTTATGGAAATCCTTATGATAGTTTGTTTCTTGTTATCTGTCATATTTATTCAGACATTATTTCCTTGGTAACATACGTTTAAAGGTAGTCGGAGGCGGTGTCCCCGTCCTCCTGGGCTTACGCCTGTTTACTAGTACGTTAAGTACTCACTTTAACTTACGCCATTTAGTGTTTAGTTTGGGTATATTGTATCATCGGTTACACTTGGATATTAGTATTATTGTTTAGGCAATTTGCCGTTGTTTTAATTCACATATTCATCATCACTGACAGTCGTACCTATAGTAGACGACATGCCTCTTATATAAACACATAATTATCAGTTTTTTTTTACATGGGGGGAACGCCAATGGTGGTATCCACCTTTTTTCTTGGAACTTGTCCATGATCAGTATGATCATGATAATACACATAAGGTTTAATCTTAACGTTTGTTCATTGTAAATTGTACATAAGCGTATACGGCACTCCTTGGTAAGGTAGTGCCCAGGGGTGGTAATTTGTTCATGCCGTTACACATAGATTCGCGTTTATTGATGTGAATTGTATTGGTAATAACCGTGTTACGGTATGATTCGCATTTATTGTTCGTTAATTGTTCGTATTTCATCACAATTTCCTATACATATCATACGGGAGTGAGTTGTTACTCACCGGTAATTTCATTTAATACTGTATGGTTGAATTATTGCTAGGTTTTAGCTAGAATTTTGCAATTTTCGTTTTAATTTTACTGTATGATTCATTATATACAAGTGTGAGTTGTTGGTCACAAGCATTCTTATTTAATGCCTTATATTAAATTGTCGCTAGTTGTTTGTAACTAGTACTGTAGTTTGGTTTATCCTGACGGTAATTAATTGTGGCAACTAGTGAAGAGTCTCAAGAGTCATTCGACCCTGGTGTGATCAGCCCCAGCATTGAACTATCCTTCCACCCCAATTTGTGTTCAGCTTCCCTTGACCTGTACCGGATCAAGTTCCACCTCCCACGTCCATATCACGCCATAAATAAATTTACAATTTCGTCATAGTATTTGGTTCGTAAGCCGTTATTATTGATTCATCACTGTTAAATGAAGGTAGTTTGTGATGGGCTGACGTATGCCCCTTTTGTTATGATTAGTCGGACTCGTCGGTCCTTCCGAGGTTATAAGCCTCGTATCTTAGCGGTTTATTATTCGTATGGCGACAGTTGTAGTCCTGTAGTTTATATTAGAATTGTACAATTGTTTGGTGGCCATTGGTAGCCATGGTGTGGTACCACTGGTCTACATAGTTTACAAAATTAGTTTGCAATGATAATGGTAATATTAACTACAGTCGTAGTTGTTTGCAGCACTTGTTGTAGTAAGTGCGTGTGGTAGATGGAATTATTAGCGAATTGTTTGTCATAGCGCGTAGAAAGTGCGTGCTGGTTGAATTGTCAGTTTCAGACTTCTCCGTCTTACTACCGCTTTGGTTGTTAAGTACGGTTAGAACGATTGTTCCTAAAAAGGACGGTATTTGGATTGGAAAATTTTCCTGACCACATTGCTATTAGAATATCTAAGTTCTTTCTCACATTAGATTTATGATAGCATAACCGCTCAGAATTGTTTCTCCACAGTGTCGTCACGACAAGGTTCTAGTGTCACGGTATTGTGTGTAAACGAGATTAGGACTGGAATTTGAACATAACAGGACGGTGAACTTAAAATATTTTTTTTTTCCACACTCATAGTATAGTCTCCGTTTACGGTTAGTATTTCTTTCTTACAACAGCATGGTAGTTTAAGGTTCCCCTTATGGGCGACGGTCTCGCTGAGTTCAAGATGCTCTCGTCCCGCTTGCCCTGGTGTTCTGGGTGATCCTTTCCACGTCATTACAGTAGTAGTGGCGCTCGCCCCCCAGTGGTGCCTATCACTAACGCTTGTTCATTTCGTAGGAATGTAAAGTATAGAATTTTGTTACGTTATAAGAGTAAGATTTTATACTTCAAGATGAAGTCGCTTAGACGGTCTATTGGGCTTAGTTGCCCTCTTCCCTATCTTCGGGGATTGTTTTTTCAGTTGTTGATAATACTCATTGGGTTGTGGCGGGAGGGGTACTATCGGCGGTAGTCCATACTGGATTCTACATGAAAGTGGACTGTCGCCAATGTACTCACGACGTACGTAGGTCTCCTCTTGACTGGGCTCTCAGTGGTCCATAACGGGGGTAATATTCCCGGGTCTTTAATGCCCTTGGCCAGCTTCTTGGCCCACACCACCACTAGACATCGGTATTATCGTTCGTCTCCTCATTACTCGATAACTTACCAGATTACAGTCAAACATATGGTGCGCCTCTAGGGCTAACACTTGCAAGCCAAGGCGTAGCTAACACATAAATTCAATAAAACGGAGACGTTTCGTACCTCACAACGTTTCCCATATTACCCAATCCTAGGCTCACTGTGTCTTAAATCCTATTATCTCGTCATCAGAGCGGAGTACTGCTCTGATACCACTTTTATAACACCCCACTCGTAATCACGTAATAATCGCTCAAGTAGCATTTAATTATAACGTCTCACAACGGAAGTCTCACATTACTAAAACTCACTTGGGTGTCACATGCCATTACTCGCCCATACAAGTAAAGAAGCATAAATAAATAAACTAAGAAAATATCACTGGTATTACAATACAAACCGCAGTGATAACGAGATACTAACCTATCATAATCTAAACCCAAGAGTAACTTTACCGATAAGTGAGCGTCTAGGTAAATCCCATGTGTATTCAACGTTATAAACACATTAAACTAATATCCATCATATACATTACAAGGTCTCGCACTGTAAGTGAAATTCTAACTACCCGGTCCCGCTCTTTGGCTTCGACGGTAGCCACACCTGCACGTAATGCCATAAAGGCTCAGCGATAAACGCTGAGTACGCCAGGCCTACACCCTATTGGCACTTAATAGTCATGGTCGCCATTATTAAGTTCGTTACAATGCTTTTAAAGAAATAACCGTGTATCAAGTTATTTAAAGCAGTACAAACATGATGACGGTAATTAAACAAGTATTACGTCAGCTACATCACACACATTCGTCACACACAACACATCAACACAATAATAATAACATTAACATGTGCAGCCGTTAATAACGGTCTGTTAAGTCAGGTTAATTAGTTAGTCACACGACCCCCCGGGTCCTCATTACATCACATCACAAACGTTAGTGGGTGTCAAGTTAGGACAACCCGAAATAATTTCACTTGGACAGTAGTCCCACGTACACACAAGGTGCTCACTGCCCTGATGATCCGAAGACTCCGGGACTTATTCACTTTGCCTTTGTAAAGGCGTCCATTTAGGTGGCCAAGGGCCTGGTGCCAACGGTAGCACACTCCGCCTGACGATCTATCTAGGTTCGTTCAGGATTAACTAGGGAAAACCCGACACAGGTTAACCCAAGAGATCTCTACATGCGACCAGCAGCCGATGACTGTCTGGATTAAGGTACACATCACTTTCATTCACACTCCACTGTTAACCTCGTTAGTTAGTAATTCGGTTACAGTTAATTATGGAGAACATCACTTATTTGTTGGCTGCCCTGTGGGTCTTACGCAAGCCTAGAATGATTCTAGGTAGTATTTATGTTCGAGTCGAAGCTCTAGAGACCGACAATGTCGTCCCGTTCCTAAGTGTTTTACTTAGGTTATAACTACATACTTGTAATACTTAGTGTATTAGGTCAGGCAACGGTAATCACACTCACACAACTCGTATGTAGTTTTATATAAGTCGATCTAAAGTCGACGTAGTATTAGTCCCATAGGACGTTCGTGCACAAATAAATAATGCGGGAAATTAAACGATCAAACATCACATATCACAATCACATCCACTCACATACATACATGCATCACTGAAATACCCCAAACTTAGATATGGTGTTTAAGTGATAAACTAAGATATAAGAAGGCTAAATAATGCCTTAGAAACATTAAGAAACCATTTTAATCAAAGAAAACATAAGGAATCACCAAAAGAGCAGTTTAAGCAAAAACGTGCTCTAAGCTTGGAGAGACTTGGGTGAGCACCCAAATATCATTCTTAGACCTTAGTAATATCCTAATGGTCATTTTAAACCAATTACCAAGAAAACCAAGCTTGAAAACAAGTTAAAACACAAAATGTGCTTAAGGAGTCTTAAAGCACATTTTTGAAAAATTGTCTTGTAAATAGGTTTTGAGTGGCTAAATGTCCATCATTACTGTTAATTAACATGTGTACTAATTAGTATCACATTAGGAAGTCTAAATCAATGGGAAATCAAAAATTTCACAATTATGTGCCTTGTTTAGTGAATAGTAACCAAATAATGCTAGTTTAAGACATTAGTCAAAGTAAGTCAATTAAATGGTCAACAAAGACCACAATACACCTTATTTGACCAAGGGGGCCGGTTTTTTAAGTGTGACTCACCGCACTTATCTAGTTAAGTAATGAATAAAGCAAAAAAGTAAGTAAATTCACTATTCACCTTTAACATAAATATCTTACCTTTACTTACCTCTCTCCTCACCTCTTCATTCTCTTGTTCCCACCGGTTTGAGCTGCTCCTCTCTTCTTCTCCAACGTGAAGAACAACCTCTATGCTAGCTTCACCTTCCTTTGAATACTACTTACTCATTTTAGCTCCAAAACCAAAACAAAACACATATTCTTCTTAGTTAGCTCAAGCTCCTTCTTTCTATCTTTTCAAAACTTCAAGAGCCTCATTTCGGAGCCAAGGCAAATCGCCATTAGAGGAGGAAATCCAAGTTTGGAGAGTTCATTGGCTTCTCCATTCTCTTAAGGTAAGGAATATGTAAGAAAATCTAGGTTTCCATCATATTTTCCCTTGTCCGAAAATTTGTACTCATGGGACTCCATGTTTATGCTTTGTTCTAGCTTGTTTTCTACTCTTCAAAGGATAAAGGAGGTCCTTCTTGCTTCATATCCAAGCTTGTCTTGAGAAACCAAGGTAAAACAATCAATTTAATACCTTAAAACACATTTTAACCTAGGTTTTTATATCCTTAAGGTAGTGTGTTGCTTAGTACTCATTGGAGCCATTGAATGTTGGTTAGAACATTGGCAAGGAGCACTTGATTTGGTGACCGAGATTGAGAAAGAAAAACCTAAGGAAGAAAGTTTGTGAAGCTTGAAAAAGAACAAGGTAAATGTCTTACCTTAAGGTGTTTAATGCATTAAGGGATGGGATTTAGGTATATGATGAGTGTAGCTTAAGGTTTACATAAAAAAAGGGGGGCTATATATAACCTAGGTGAAACAATGACTATGTTTGAGAACTTTTGACTAAGGAGCCAATGAGAAAAGAGATAGTTAAACAATGTTGAGATGAATTACAAGAAACATTTTATTTCAATGGGAGCCTTGTTGGGTGTATTCGCAGGTTAAAGGCAATTATATGTGGAAATTCAGTGGTTAAGATTATTGTCATTTAAGGGCCTAAGTGCCAAGCATTTTAAGTTTATACACTATATGATGATGTGGTGTAGTTTTGGTGTAAGTGGTGTGTTAAGTTGTTGTGATGGGAATTTGAGTGATCTTGGTTGTTTGATGGTGAAAAACCAAGTGTTTGGATGTAACTATATACTAGAGAACCCATGGCAAAATTTAGGAGAACCTAAGTGTTTAAGATATTCTAAGGAGATTTCATGACTAAGGAAGTCCTAAGAAGTTTTAGAGGTTGTCTTGATGAAAAAGGGTGAGTTTAAGGTGTATAATGAGTTAGAATGACCTAGACATGATCATGGAGGATTTAGGAACCAAATGAATGTACTAG
Source organism: Limonium bicolor (assembly GCA_023374045.1). Lineage (NCBI taxonomy): Eukaryota > Viridiplantae > Streptophyta > Magnoliopsida > Caryophyllales > Plumbaginaceae > Limonium > Limonium bicolor. The sequence goes on from CM041779.1 coordinate 319,430,834, forward strand.
TGTATTTAGGACTTAGGCAAACATTGGTAAACTAGTAGAAAAGAGATAATGTGTTGGATGATGGTGCCATAAATTGTGTGTAGGAACTTTAAGTAGTTGCATAAAGGAATTTTAGGTGGAGAGAAGATGCTTGGAAGATGATGTTATAGTGGTGAGGAAGCATTTTGGCATAGTGGTTATAATAGGTGTGAACCACCACTTAGAAACCTAAAGAGAAACATTACAAGTGTTGACATTATTGCAAGGAAATAAATAATGACTAAGATGGATATTGATGAGTGATTTAAGGAGTTTAGTGGAGGGCTTAAGGTGTGTTTTAAATGCCCAAACAAGGTTAGACCATGCTAGGAAAGGAGATAAGTGTTTAAGGATTTAGAAGATGAGTATTTTGGCCTGTCCGAACTTCCGTCCGAATTTGGAAGCTCGGACATGCCCTGTTGCAATTTAACCTTTTGAGTCTCGGCCAGTGTCCGGACTTCCGTCCGACCTTATAAGTTCGGACACTTGAAATTTCCTTTGAATTTCCCTCGACCTATGTCCGAACTTAGGGAAGCTCGGACACATGTTCGGACACTTGAAATTTTTCCTTTGAATTTTCCTCGACCTATGTCCGAACTTAGGGAAGCTCGGACACATGTTCGGACACACGTCTGATTTCACCCTTTTGAGTCTCGACCTATGTCCGAACTTGGGAAGCTCGGACACAAGTTCGGAGCGGTGCTGTTTTGGCCAAAACTTTGTTTAAGGTTAGGAAATGGTGGGGATGAATAGGTATTGATGTTATAAGGCTATTAAGGACATGTTTGTTGGGTGTAATGGTCATTAAGTGGGTGAGTAAGTGTAATAGATAATGAGGAAATGATGCACCTAGGAGTTAAGTTAAAAACCATAAGGCTTAGTGAAAAACAATGAGTAAAAGTTGATGTCTAGGGAGGCTAAGTAATTGTATTGAGTTGAATTGAATAATAACCTAAAACTGAATGAATGTTTTAGGATTGGTGAATTGGGACTTGGAAGGAGATAAACCAAACAATCGTCGACGGTGAACGGTACAATCTTTCTTGTGACCTGCTTTCTAACGAGGTGTCCCTCGGCTTGTGTGCTATCTGTTTACTTGCTATGACTAAGACAAGATAAAGCATGCAACCGGTTATATTTGTTCTCGTTGTGTATGTGTTTTTCTTTACACTGACCCACGAGACTTGAGATTGTTACTAACCAAGTTTAGTACTTACTGAGTTAAGGATAAGAATTAAGTATTGGTGACTGTTGGTTAATACCCGTTAAGGTTTAACTAACCCATGGTGTGTAAGATTTCTGCTAACTGGAACTTGAGTGAGGAAACTCGGGACTGACTCCGGTCATGCATGCTAAGGAAAAAGGGGGACGGTATCTGAATCAGATCCGCCCTCCACTTAAGGACTTGTCTTCGGACTTGTTGCCTAGGGCCGGTTGCCGGCTCAGCTACGCTGGACTCCCGTCCAAGGTAGGTGGCATTAAGATGGTGCGGTAGGATCACCTAAATCCTAGGTTTGAGATTAAGCTACAACCATTCCTTTCTAGGAACGGTTTGTATACTGAGATTAAGATAAGGTTAAGATTGGGGTAAGATAAGGAACTGAGGTTAAGGAAATCAGGACTAAGGAGGGGGATACTAACCCGCTTGATAAGGAAACGCTCGTGTCGTTCATTGTGTTTGAACCATGTATGTTCATATGTGGATTGTTGTTTATTGCACTTCATATCATGTTTGTGTACTTAATCAATTTCCATGTATCGACAATTAGTCGTCGTAGCCCCGTTAGCTTGGGGGCCATGAGAGGGAGTACCAGCATTTGTGCTGACCCCCTTTGGGGGCTGTTTTTACACTTGCAGGTAAGAGGCCCATGAAGTCGCACCACGAGAGCAGGAGCGGTTAGACTTAGGATGGGTTGTTTACTTTGAGTACGGGTTGCACTTGTGCTCCCGTCTGTTTATATTGAAACTGATGTAAGTTTGTGATTATGTCTTAGATACTTAAACTCGGTTGGTTGGTGGTATTTTGGTTGGTGGTATTTTGGTTGATGATTGTTTGGTCGGTTGTTTGTTTGGATAAGCGTTGTAAATTGATAAGGCCGGTATATTCTAACAATTAGACCATGGCAAGGTCCGGTGTATGTTATTTCCGCTGCGACGAATTCGATTAAGTGTTAAGATTTGCGACAACCACGATTGGCTTTGGACGGGTGTGTTACAAAAAGTGGTATCAGAGCGTAGTTACGCTCTGATCAAGAAATACCGGACATAAGAAACCACCGAGTTAGGATATCAGTTAAGAAATAAGTGATGGGTTAAGGGTGTGAGCTGTTAGTGTGAGTAGAGTCAGACGACCACTATTAAGTGTGGATCGTCTTTACCGTCTACGAACGTTATAAATTCATTAACCGAAATAGTGGTGGATTTGAATCTAATGTGAGTTGTGATTGTTCAGATGTTAGGAAGGAGAGGCCGAGGCCGTCCCAGAGGCGATGAGACTGAGATACCGGAGGGGCAGACGATCGCAGAGATCGTAGCTGCCGCATTAGGGCACATGGGCTATCAGCCTGTGTGGGTGCACCACCTCCACCGCCACAACCCCGGGAACCGAATTGGGTGAAGAGTCTTGCAGACCTTCGACCCGCACACTTTAAGGGGGAGACCGATCCCGCCAAGCTTGAGGCGTATATCTCCGAGCTGGAGACCGCCTTCGAGACCCTTGACGTCCCTGCTGGGATCAAGGTGCGTCTGGCTGCGGTCTACCTGAAAGGGGCAGCATGCGTTTTGGTTATGTGTGTACGACATGTATTTGGATACATTGTCTGTGTTGTGTTGTTATGTTGTACCCTGTTATGTTAAAGACGCTGAGTCTGAATGATGTTATGATGTATTGTTGTTTGGACCTTGTGTCCGATGTTATGTAAAGATGTTGTTAATGTTGTTATGGAAGTATTGTTGATATGTGTTCCCGTTTCTAATATTTAGGATATGTGGAAGTATGAACTTTGGGGACAAAGTTCTTTAAGGGGGGTAGATTGAAATACCCCAAACCTTAGTATGTTGTTTAAACATTTAAATATGGTATATTAAGACTAAAAAGAGTCTTAGAAACATTAGTAAGCAAATTAAAACCATAGAAAACACAAAATGTGCTTTAAGGTCAATAAGAGCCAAAATGTGCTCTAAGCTTGGGATAAGCTTGGTTAAGACCTAATGAACTTACCAAGACCCTTTATATACTAATGAACATATTAAACCAATTACCAAAGAAAACCAAGCTTGAAAACAAGTTAAAACACAAAATGTGCTTTAAGGAGTCTTAAAGCACATTTTTGAAAAATTGTCTTGTAAATGAGTTTTTAATGGCTAAATGTCCATTCTTACTCTTTAATTAACATGTGTACTATATAGTATCACATTTAGAAGTCTATATTAATGGGAAATCAAAAATTTCACTTCTATGTGCCTTGTTTTATGAATAGTAACTTTAATAAGCTAGTTTGTAACATATGTTGTTATAAGTAATCAAATGAGTCATCAAAGACTAAAATACCCTTGTTATAATAATAGGGGCCGGTTTTTAAGTGTGGTGACTCACCACTCTTTGTAACTTGTTAAGTAAATAAAGATGACTCTTAAGTTACTATTTGCTTTAAGGTATAAATATCTTCTAAAAAGCAAAACAAACTCACTTATCTCATTCTCTCATTCCCTTCTTCATTCCCACGGTTCCAAGTCTTCTTCAAACTTCTTTCTTCCATTCACGATTTGCAATAGTACTACACAAACTCCATCTTTGACCTCTTGTAATTCCTAGCTCACTTAATCAAATCAAAAACAAACACCACCATTCTCTTCTCTCATCAAGCTCTTCATTCCTACCTTCTCAAAACTTCAAGACCACCATTTCGGTGCCATGGAGTCCACCATTGAAGGATTGAGCTTTTCTACACATATTGATCTATTGCTTTTCTTACTATTTATCTTCCCCACATTGATATTTCGTCTATATATCTTGCTGGTAAGGAATCTCAAGAGAAATAATGTTTCCTCCATATTTTTATCATGACCGAAAATCACCATGATGGTGCTCATTATATTGCTTTGTTCTAGCTTCATTCCAACCTTTCAAGGACTAGGTGGAGTCCTCTCTTGATAGATATTCAAACTCTCTTCAAATACCAAGGTAAAACAACTACCTTAATGCTTTTTAAAAACAATATATGTACCTAGGGTTACAATGAGATTAAGCTTGAAGCTTGCTCATGCTATATTGTTTGTATAATGTATAGAGTTTGACAAAGCGATCAAACATCATTACCGGTTTTATAAGGAAACAAAGAAAAGAAGTTTGTAAGGAAAAAGAGGTAAATATGCTAACCTAATGTAGTTTAATGCCTTAGGAGAAATGAGCTTATAATGCTTGTTAAAACTACCTAAAGAGCAAATGGTAAATGACTTAGTGAAATGTTCTCAAGGAGACTAGTAAAAGGACATATGTGTGGTTGTATGTATTTGAAGGCAAAAAGGCATATATATTGTGGAATTCAGTGTTTAAGGTTTAAGCATTTTAAGGGCTAAGTGCCATGTAATTTAAATATGCACTATATTGTAATATAGTGTAATTTGGTGTGAACTTGGTGTGTGAGAGTGTCTCTTGGTGAATTTAGGTGTTCTTGTGTGCTTAATGGAGAAAACAATGTGTTTTGGCTTAGTAATGTTCTAGGAGAACCCATGTCAAAAATTGGGTAATGTATATGAGGTTATAAGTGTTTAAGAGAATTTTGGAAACTAGGAGTCTTGTGAAGGGCTAGGTATTTTACTAGGAAAGAAACTTGTAAAGATGTTTAAGAAGTGTTTAGAAGAAAAGATGTTTGGAGATGATGTGTAGTGGTGAGAAAGCATTTTGGGCATAGTGGTTATCATAGGTATGAAACACCACTTAGAGAACCAAGGAGAAAATACATAAGGGTAGGAATTTCGGTATGGAATGAGTAAGTGTTAAGGAGATAGATAATGAATTTTATGAATGATGTATGAGGGTTTAAGTGTACCAAGTGATGTTAGAAAAACATTAGGGGCTTAAGGAGAAGTTTGGTGAAAATTTGACAAGTTTGGGTAAAGTTGGTGGCGTCCGACCCAGGGTCCGACCCAAGTTTTGGGTCGGACAGCTCTGTTAGACGTCAGTAAATGGTTCTGGAACGGTCCGACCCAGAGGACTTGGGTCGGACATGGGTCGGGACGGTGTGTTTTGAAGGACAGTAATGTTCTGGAATGGTCCGACCCAGCGAGTGAGTCGGACGTGGGTCGGACGTGGGGTTTTGTAAGGCGGTAAATGTTCTGTAATGGTCCGACCCAGTCGAGTGAGTCGGACATGGGTCGGACATGTATGTTCAAAGGTCGATAAAATCTCTTGAATGGTCCGACCCAAAGGTTGGGTCGGACATGGGTCGAACAAGTAAGTTTTTCAAACCGAAAATCACTGGAAGGGTCCGACCCAGTTGGGGGTGGACGGTGGGTCGGACAGACAAAAAAAAATTATATAAAAAAATTAAAAAGAGTGTGGCTAATGTAGTTAACCCTAGGGGTATAATGTAGGTAATGAAGGATTAGTTGGGCATTAAAAACATGTCATACAATCATGTTAAACATTTAGTAAGTTTGAAGTTAAGTAAATAATTAACCGACATTCTTAAACATGTATAGGAGTGACCTACGGTGGAAATCAAACGAAGCAAGGACCAAGGTATGGTTTTCTTGCAGTCTGTTGCCTACCGGTTTACACCGGCTTGTGTGTTGTTTGTTTTTCTGTGGGTTAATGACTTTGTAAGATTAAACCATGTAAAGAGTTTACAGTTGTTAATATTATTATGTTGTTAAGTATGACTCTCTCTTCCCTTGTGTGTGACTAACAAGACTTGACCTATTATTGTGAATTGTTTACTGAGTTCAATGTTGAACTACTAACAAGTGCTAACGGGGGAAATGAGGAGTCCGGTCTGTTCCGGCCACGCGTGTGAGTATGGGAGTCGATGTCATAACCGGTTCGATTCTCTTGTATGTTATGGTTGTTTTCCAATTTGGTTTCCAACCTTCCCTTTAGCTTAATCAAGGCTATTTTACTGACTCACGTCGGGCCACAGGGGCATACTATGTGTTGTTTCGGTGTGCTTGGATCACTATATCCGAGGCACCTTGTGTTAAGTTACCCATTCAATCTAACAGGACGGTAACGAGTTATGTAACGAGCTTAGCATGAGCATGGCAACATTCTCTAGGCTCTCCATGGGACTAATTGTATTGGTTCACTTCCTAAATGGAATTGTTCTTGTGTGTTATGTGTGATGTTGTGTATAATACCTATGTTATGATAAATGTATATGTTGTGTGTTGTAAAATGAATGCCATGTCACCATGACAATTAGTTGCGCGTATCCCGGTAGCCGATGGGCTGCGCGTCAACCATACCAGCCAAGGGTTGCTGACCCCTCGGGGGCTCCATATTTCTTTTACAGCAGGATGAGGATCGAAGAAGCGGAATGGCTTTAGATTCTAGGATGCAGGTCTACTTTTGATTACTTTTGGATGTTGGGCCCGGGATGCGCCTGTGCTCCCGTGGCGTTATATATTTTGGTTGTGAACAGTTTACAGTGACAGTATACAGTGAAGGGTGTAAGTAAATACTCGGTAATATGTTAATGTATATGTGGTTATTAGTTCTATGCTCGGGAGTCTGCTCATCAGACCGATACACTTGTATTTATTCAGCCTTATAACCACGTGGGTGGTTGACGGCGTTGTAGCACCAATCGTTTAGTTATTGTTTAGTTGTTTAAATTCCGCTGCGATTTCAAGTAATGTTACGTGCGTAGTAGGGGTGTTACAAAAAGTGGTATCAGAGCGAAGTATCGCTCTGATGACTAGAATACCGAGCTTAGGGAAATACCGAGTTAGGAAACCTAACTATAGTTACCTAAGTGAGCAGTTATGGATAGGTTAACCACTAACTAAGTGTGGAAATACCTTATGGTCGGGAAAAGCGTTACAATCGTTGGACCGATAAGTGTGCAAGCATATTGCTAATGAATGTTCGTGTGAATTCAGATGTCAGGTCGACCGAGAGGTAGAGGCGTGGACACGGCGATGGAGATACGGGTGACCAGGGCGAGAATACTACGGCTTAGGTTATGGCTGAGGCAGTAGCAGCCACCGTAGCCCAGATGGTACCCCAATTAGTAGCTGCGATGCAGCAAGGGCAACAGCCCAGAGTTCAACCACCACCGCCACCGCCACGAGAGACCAACTGGGTCAAGGCATTGGCTGATCTGAGGCCACCATCATTCAGTGGGGAGACCGACCCTCGTAAGCTGGAGGCGTACATCTCCGAGATGGAGACCACCTTCGAGACCTTAGCGGTGCCTGAGGAGGTCAAGGTTCGACTTGCCGCATATTACTTGAAGGGTTCGGCACAGAGCTGGTGGAGTTAGTACGGGAGGGCAGGGTTGCTGACCCGACCTTCCAGTGGAGGGAGTACACGGCTCTGTTGCGAGCCAAGTACTACCCGATACACGTGCAAGAGGCCAAGCGCCTGGAGTTGGACAATCTGAGGCAAGGGGATAAGATGACGGTAGATGAGTACTACTCAGCCTTCATCGGACTTATCCACCTGCTACCGGATCTGGGTTACTCAGACCGGATTCTTGTGAACCGTTTTTACAACGGGTTGAGCTACCATCTACGCTACGGCATGGGGCCGAGCGGGTATACTACCTTGCAGGTAATGAAACTACAGTATGAGTGAATGAGTATGTATAGTATGTTAATGTGATGTGAATTTGTTTGGCGGGGCATAACTGACACCCTAAATATAGGAGTGCTACCATGCCGCTGCAATAGTGGAGATCACCGTCCGTCTGAGGGACGAGGAGAGTGCGCTCAAGCGCAAGGCCATGAACGAGGGCCAAGGCACGCAAGGGCAAGGGGGAGGAAAGAAGAGGAAGCCATACCCCCAGTCCCAGAAAGGACAGCAACAGGGTGGCAAGGGCCAGACCCAGACCACCACTGCTGAGGAGCCTCTGCAGCTCACCTATGCGTATGCGGCCAAGCCCTTACGCTCTTACCCACCCAAGGGTAATTAATAAATTCCAATACCGAAATTAGTGGTGTTGTTAACTTGTGAAGTATGTACTGAGTGTGTGAAGCGTTAGCAGCTAGCACGGGCTCTGGACCGGAGCGCCACTATTACTGCAAGTGGTGTAACGGAGACCCCCGGCAAGGACTGCAAGGGTAATGATGTGCAGTGCCGATACTGCAAAAAGATGGGGCACCGCGACTATGAGTGCTGGCAGAACCCGAACAGTAGAAACTACAGGCCCAAGGGGCAATGGAAGGGTAAGGCCACTGCGACCACCGATGGCCCGAAGACGGCGAATCAGCCACCCCCAGATCAGAGGTACACAGATTCCTAGAAGGGGAAGGGGTCAGGGTCCGGCAAGGCCGCCCTGAATGTGGTGGACCGGTCTGAGGCGCCAGGGCCCTCTTCTAGACCAGGTACCACCTAAACTACTGAGTGAAATAAGTGATTGCATACCGCATTTCATGCATGTGTGTTAGTGAGTTTAAGTAAACAACCATGTGAGTAAATAATTAAAGTATAGTGTGAAAGTCACCTAATTAGATAACTCTAAACTTAAAGGAACCTTCAATATATGTTATCCAATCCCACCCACACCAAACCCTGAAGAAACTACCATCGGCATCACCGATTTCCAATGGAGCAATGTCAGGTCATCCAACCAGGTATGATACTCTTAAATGGATACCTGACACCGGAAGCACAAATCCATATCATCAGACGATGCGATGAACTTGGAGCAAAACCTGGAGGTTTCTACACACCTGAATACCCGAGCGGATCAAGAATGAAATTGAAGATGATGTGCATGGGTAAGGACTGGAACCCTTACACCAAGACATATCAAGAAGTGCGAGCTGAAGATGGAGCAATTGTACCAAGTATACCTGAGGAATTCCTTGCGGTCGTTAACCACGCCGTGGGAATTGCTCAGCAAGTTGAAACGGATTCAATTCCAAATGTGAAAGCAGATCTGTGTATTGTGAACTTCTACCAGAAAGGTGGACGGTTAGGGTTACACCAGGACAAGGACGAGTCACCCGAGTCTCTAAGTAAGGGAGTACCCGTGGTGTCTTGGTCCATTGGTGATACCGCAGTGTTTGTGTATGGCGAGCAGAAGCGTGCTGATCTCGCAAAGAAGCTAGTGTTGAAATCAGGAGATGTGTTAATCATGGGAGGGCAGTCAAGGATGCTATACCATGGCATCAAGAAGATCAAACTGAATACCGCACCGTCGGCAGTGATCAATGCCACACACATGAAACCCGGACGTTTGAATTTGACCTTCAGACAATTTTAAAGCCTTGTATAATTATGTGATGTGATAAACCAGTGTATGTTAAGGATGTTGTAAGTGTTAATTATGGCGACAGTATAAGCCAACGAATGTGTAAAAAGAGTGTGTTAATGAATAAAGTGGAGTTGTTTGAAGTATATCAACCGTGTTGTTACCCAATACTTATTAGTTTGCCAATGAATTAGGCTGTGCTCTCGGAACGGGAGGTATACTGAGTGTCTGCAATGAGGCAGAAGCCGGCAAGAGCGGCACGATCCTCACCGGTACCTTTCCAGTCAATGGCGTGGACGCTTCGATCTTATTCGACTCCGGAGCCTCACATACTTTTATTTCGCTATCCTTTGCGAAGAGGCTAGGGTTAGACGGTGATGAGATGCCAGACTTCCTAGTCACTCTCCCGTCGAAAGAGCGGATCAGGTGTACCCGCTACCACCGAGATGTTGTTGTGAGAATCAGAGGTGAAGAGTTTCCGATCGACTTGATAGAGTTCGACGGACTTGGTTTTGATGTGATTGTCGGGATGAACTGGTTGGAGCGGTACAAGGGCAGAATCCTGTGTGCCGAGCATCGACTGCTTCTTCGGAGTCCGTCTGGGGTTACCATATCTTACCGCCAGAGGCCCAGGGAGCCTTCGACTCAGATCATCACCGCCATGGCTATGTATCGTGAATTACGACGAGGGAGTGATATATACCTCTGCTATGTCCAGGACATAGAGAGAGACCCAGAGTTTAGTCCTGATGTGCCGGTAGTGTCGGAGTTTCCTGATGTATTTCCTAAGGAACTGCCGGCATGCCGCCAGCACGGGAAGTTGAGTTTGAGATCGATTTGGTTCCGGGCACCGGACCAATTGCGAAGGCGCCCTATCATATGGCTCCAGCAGAGATGACTGAGCTCAAGGAGCAGCTGAGAGACCTACTCGACAAGGGATTTATCCCCCCTAGCGTTTCGCCATGGGGAGCGCCGGTCCTCTTCGTGAAGAAGAAGGACGGTAGCCTCCGCCTGTGTATTGACTATCGAGAGCTGAATGCAGTTACGGTGAAGAACCGTTACCCTTTACCACGCATCGACGACCTATTTGATCAGTTGAGGGGAGCATCAGTATTCTCCAAGATAGATCTACGATCCGGATACCATCAGATTGCTATTCGTGACAGTGATATCGAGAAGACAGCATTCAGAACTAGGTATGGACATTATGAGTTTACGGTTATGCCGTTTGGGTTATCCAATGCACCAGCTAAGTTCATGGACTTAATGAACCGCTTGTTCCAAGATCAGTTGGACAAGTTAGTGGTAGTCTTCATCGACGATATACTTGTGTACTCGAAATCGAGAGGTGAGCATGAAAGCCACCTGAGAAGTGTGTTGCAAACATTGAGAAAGAATCAGTTGTATGTGAAATTTTCAAAGTGTGAATTTTGGTTGAACCAAGTATCCTTTCTTGGTCATGTGATTTCTGAGGCCGGGATCGCTGTTGATCCGGCAAAGATTGATGGAGTGCGCACCTGGCCTAGGCCGAAGATAGTTACCGATATCAGGAGCTTCCTCGGTCTGCGGGTTATTATAGGAGGTTTGTGAAGGACTTCTCCAGTGTCTCGAAGCCGATGACTTCCTTAATGAAAAAGGATGCACCATTCGAGTGGACAGTCGACTGTGAGAGTTCTTTCCAGAGTCTAAGGATGCTCTGACATCTGCACCAGTCCTGACTTTACCAGACGGTCCAGATGGCTTTGAGGTCTATTGCGACGCATCAGGCAGAGGTATGGGTGTGTGTTGATGCAACACGGGAAGGTCGTAGCTTACGCCTCCCGACAGCTGAAGAAGCATGAAGAGAACTACCCTACCCACGACTTAGAATTGGGGGCCATTGTCTTCGCACTGAAGATATGGCGACATCACTTGTATGGGGTAAGTGTGACGATTTATTCTGACCACAAGAGTTTAAAGTACTTGTTCACTCAGAAGGAGTTGAACATGAGACAAAGAAGGTGGGTTGAATTTCTAAACGATTACAACATTAATCTGCAATATAAGGAGGGTAAGGCAAATGTGGTAGCTGACGCACTGAGTCGCCGAGCACACTCTCTCCATTCGCTAGTCTTCATACTAGCTTGGTTGAAGAGGTGCGGAGTGCTCAGATGACGGATCAGTACATGATGGAGATTAGACAGAAGCTTATTGATGGCACATTCGAGGGTCAGAAGTATGACTTCAGACTCCACGATGATGACCTGATTAGGCTTAATGGCCGACTGTGTATACCGAGGAGTAGCGCTGAGTTGAAGGAGCGCATATTGAGTGAATCCCATTGTTCTACTACTTCGATTCACCCGGAGCTTCAAAGATGTATAAGGGTATGAAAAGATATTTTTGGTGGACTGGAATGAAAAAGGATGTAAATGACTATGTGTTGAGGTGTCTCACTTGTCAGAAGGTCAAGTTTGAGCACCGACGGCCTGATGGTATGGTACAGCCGATGCCAGTGCCTGAGTGGAAGTTCCATGACATTTCTATGGACTTCGTAGTAGGGCTTCCGCCTACAAGGGGAGGTCTGAATATGATTTGGTTGTTGTTGACCGACTGACCAAGGTGGCTCGATTCATACCGATGAAGGACACTGGAAAGTGGCAAAACTAGCAGAGCTCTTTGATAGAGAGATTGTTCGGCACCATGGGGTACCGAAAACGATTGTATCTGACAGAGATACTAGATTCTTATCGAGGTATTGGAAGTCTACGCGAGAAGCATTGGGTACCGAACTTAAACTGAGTACAGCGTTTCACCCACAGACAGATGGTCAAAGTGAGCGCACCATCCAGACACTTGAGGATATGTTACGTGCATGTGCACTTGACTTTCAGACCAGCTGGATTGACAAGTTACATCTGATCGAGTTTAGCTACAACAACAGTTACCATGCTTCGATCAAGATGTCTCCCTTCCAGGCATTATATGGTAGACCATGCCGCACGCCATTATGCTGGGATGAGTCGAGTGAGACGGTCATTATAGGACCAGAGTATCTGGAACAAGTTCAGGCAGAAGTTCGCCAGATCCGGGCTAACATGAAGGCAGCTCAGGATAGACAGAAGTCGTACGCAGACGTGCGCAGACGTGACCTGGAGTTCGCCGTGGGCGATCAGGTATTCTTGAGAGTATCCCCCATGAAGGGAGTGTTTCGTTTTGGCCAGAAAGGCAAGTTGAGCCCGAAATATGTGGGGCCATATGTTGTGACGGAGCGGATCGGCCCGGTAGCTTACAGACTAGATTTACCGCCGAGCTGGGCAAGGTACATGATGTATTTCATGTGTCCAGTTGAAGAAATATATGTCTCATCCGTCTCATGTACTTCAGCCTGAAAGGCTAACCTTAGAGCCGACCATGCGATCAGTGGAGACTCCGGTACGCATTCTGGATACTAAGACTCGAGACACTCGCCATAAGTCTGTGAGACTGGTGAAAGTTCTCTGGTCTAACCAGGACGTTGAGGAGGCCACTTGGGAGCTGGAAGATAAGATGAAGGCGAGTACCCATCATTGTTTACTTCTTAGCGTTTGTATGTATAGGGTACGGGGCGTACCCCCTATTTAAGGGGGGTAGAGCCGTTTCGGTTATGTGTGTACGACATGTATTTGGATACATTGTCTGTGTTGTGTTGTTATGTTGTTACCCTGTTATGTTACAGACCGCTGAGTCTGAATGATGTTGTGATGTATTGTTGTTTGGACCTTGTGTCCGATGTTATGTAAAGATGTTGTTAATGTTGTTTTGGAAGTATTGTTGATATGTGTTCCCGTGTTCTAATATTTAGGTATGTGGAAGTATGAACTTTGGGGACAAAGTTCTTTTAAGGGGGGTAGATTGAAATACCCAAACCTTAGTATGTTGTTTAAACATTTAAATATGGTATATTAAGACTAAAAAGAGTCTTAGAAACATTAGTAAGCAAATAAAACATAGAAAACACAAAATGTGCTTTAAGGTCAATAAGAGCCAAAATGTGTTCTAAGCTTGGTTAAGACCTAATGAACTTACCAAGACCTTATTTATATACTAATGAACATATTAAACCAATTACCAAAGAAAACCAAGCTTGAAAACAAGTTAAAACACTAAATGTGCTTTAAGGAGTCTTAAAGCACATTTTTGAAAAATTGTCTTGTAAATGAGTTTTGAATGGCTAAATGCCCATTTTACTCTTTAATTAACATGTGTACTATATAGTATCACATTTAGAAGTCTATATTAATGGGAAATCAAAAATTTCACTTCTATGTGCCTTGTTTTATGAATAGTAACTTTAATAAGCTAGTTTGTAACATATGTTGTTATAAGTAATCAAATGAGTCATCAAAGACTAAAATACCCTTGTTATAATAATAGGGGCCGGTTTTTAAGTGTGGTGACTCACCACTCTTGTAACTTGTTAAGTAAATAAAGATGACTCTTAAGTTACTATTTGCTTTAAGGTATAAAATATCTTCTAAAAAGCAAAACAAACTCACTTATCTCATTCTCTCATTTCCTTCTTCATTTCCACGGTTCCAAGTCTTCTCAACCTCTCTTCTTTCTCCATTCACGATTTGCAATAGTACTACAAAAACTCCATCTTTGACCTCTTGTAATTCCTAGCTCACTTAATCAAAAAAAAACAAACACCACCATTCTCTTCCTCTCATCAAGCTCTTCATTCCTACCTTCTCAAAACTTCAAGACCACCATTTGGTGCCATGGAGTTCCACCATTGAAGGAGTTTGAGCTTATATTTCTACATATTATTGATCTCCTTTGCTTCTAGGTAAGGAATCTCAAAGAGAAATAATGTTTCCTCCATATTTTATCATGACCGAAAATCACCATTGATGGTGCTCATTATATTGCTTTGTTCTAGCTTCATTCCAACCTTTCAAGGACTAGGTGGAGTCCTCTCTTGATAGATATTCAAACTCTCTTCAAATACCAAGGTAAAACAACTACCTTAATGCTTTAAAACAATATATGTACCTAGGGTTTACAATGAGATTAAGCTTGAAGCTTGAATGCTCATTATATTGTTTGTATAATGTATAGAAGTTGACAAGCGATCAAACATCATTACCGGTTTTATAAGGAAACAAGAAAGAAGTTTGTGAGGAAAAAGAGGTAAATATGCTAACCTAATGTAGTTTAATGCCTTAGGAGAAATGAACTTATAATGCTTGTTAAAACTACCTAAAGAGCAAATGGTAAATGACTTAGTGAAATGTTCTCAAGGAAACTAGTAAAAGGACATATGTGTTGTTGTATGTATTTACAGGTCAAAGGCATATATATTGTGGAAATTCAGTGTTTAAGGTTTAAGCATTTTAAGGGCCTAAGTGCCATGCAATTTAAATTATGCACTATATTGTAATATAGTGTAATTTGGGTGAAACTTTGTGTGTGAGAGTGTTCTTGGTGAATTTAGGTGTTCTTGTGTGCTTAATGGAGAAAACAATGTGTTTTGGCTTAGTAATGTTCTAGGAGAACCCATGTCAAAAATTGGGTAATGTATAGGAGGTTATAAGTGTTTAAGAGAATTTTGGGAAACTAGGATGTCTTGTGAAGGGCTAGGTATTTTACTAGGAAAGAAACTTGTAAAGATGTTTAAGAAGTGTTTAGAAAGAAAAGATGTTTGGGAGATGATGTTGTAGTGGTGAGAAAGCATTTTGGGCATAGTGGTTATCATAGGTATGAAACACCACTTAGAGAACCAAGGAGAAAATAACATAAGGGTTAGGAATTTCGGTATGGAATGAGTAAGTGTTAAGGAGATAGATAATGAATTTTATGAATGATGTATGAGGGTTTAAGTGTACCAAGTGATGTTAGGAAACATTAGGAGGCTTAAGGAGAAGTTTGGTGAAAATTTGACAAGTTTGGGTAAGTTTTGGTGGCGTCCGACCCAGGGGTCCGACCCAAGTTTGGGTCGGACAGCCTCTGTTAGACGTCAGTAAATGGTTCTGGAACGGTCCGACCCAGAGGACTTGGGTCGGACATGGGTCGGACGGTCGTGTTTTGAAGGACGGTAAATTTCTGGAATGGTCCGACCCAGTGAGTGAGTCGGACGTGGGTCGGACGTGGGTGTTTTGTAAGGCGGTAAATGTTCTGTAATGGTCCGACCCAGTCGAGTGAGTCGGACATGGGTCGGACATGTATGTTCAAAGGTCGATAAAATCTCTGGAATGGTCCGACCCAGAAGTTGGGTCGGACATGGGGGTCGGACAAGTTAAGTTTTTCAAACCGAAAATCACTGGAAGGGTCCGACCCAGTTGTGGGTCGAACGGTGGGTCGGACAGACCAAAAAAAAAAAATTATATAAAAAAATAATAAAGAGTGTGGCTAATGTAGTTAACCCTAGGGGGTATAATGTAGGTAATGAAGGATTAGTTGGGCATTAAAAATGTCATACAATCATGTTAAACATTTAGTAAGTTTGAAGTTAAGTAAATAATTAACCGACATTCTTAAACATGTATAGGAGTGACCTACGGTGGAAATCAAACGAAGCAAGGACCAAGGTATGGTTTTCTTGCAGTCTGTTGCCTACCAGTTTACACCGGCTTGTGTGTTGTTTGTTTTTCTGTGTGTTAATGACTTTGTAAGATTAAACCATGTAAAGAGTTTACAATTGTTAATTATTATTATGTTGTTAAGTATGACTCTCTCTTCCCTTGTGTGTGACTAACAAGACTTGACCTATTATTGTGAATTGTTTACTGAGTTCAATGTTGAACTACTAACAAGTGCTAACGGGGGAAATGAGGAGTCCGGTCTGTTCCGGCCACGCGTGTGAGTATGGGAGTCGATGTCATAACCGGTTCGATTCTCTTTGTATGTTATGGTTGTTTTCCAATTTGGTTTCCAACCTTCCCTTTAGCTTAACCAAGGCTATTTTACTGACTCACGTCGGGCCACAGGGGCATACTATGTGTTGTTTCGGTGTGCTTGGATCACTATATCCGAGGCACCTTGTGTTAAGTTACCCGTTCAATCTAACAGGACGGTAACGAGTTATGTATCAAGCTTAGCATGAGCATGGCAACATTCTCTAGGCTCTCCATGGGAACTAATTGTATTGGTTCACTTCCTAAATGGAATTGTTCTTGTGTGTTATGTGTGATGTTGTGTATAATACCTATGTTATGATAAATGTATATGTTGTGTGTTGTAAAATGAATGCCATGTCACCATGACAATTAGTTGCGCGTATCCCGGTAGCCGATGGGCTGCGCGTCAACCATACCAGCCAAGGGTTGCTGACCCCCTCGGGGGCTCCATATTCTTTTACAGCAGGATGAGGATCGAAGAAGCGGAATGACTTTAGATTCTAGGATGCAGGTTTACTTTTGATTACTTTTGGATGTTGGGCCCGGGATGCACCTGTGCTCCCGTGGCGTTATATATTTTGGTTGTGAACAGTTTATAGTGACAGTATACAGTGAAGGGTGTAAGTAAATACTCGGTAATATGTTAATGTATATGTGGTTATTAGTTCTATGCTCGGGAGTCTGCTCATCAGACCGATACACTTGTATTTATTCAGCCTTCTTAACACGTGGGTGGTTGACGGCGTTGTAGCACCAATCGTTTAGTTATTGTTTAGTTGTTTAAATTCCGCTGCGATTTCAAGTAATGTTATGTGCGTAGTAGGGGTGTTACATAAGAAACCACCGAGTTAGGATATCAGTTAAGAAATAAGTGATGGGTTAAGGGTGTGAGCTGTTAGTGTGAGTAGAGTCAGACGACCACTATTAAGTGTGGATCGTCTTTACCGTCTACGGACGTTATAAATTCGTTAACCGAAACAGTGGTGGATTCGAATCTAATGTGAGTTGTGATTGTTCAGATGTCAGGAAGGAGAGGCCGAGGCCATCCCAGAGGCGACGAGACTGAGATACTGGAGAGGCAGACGATCGCAGAGATCGTAGCTGCCGCATTAGGGCACATGGGCTATCAGCCTGGTGTGGGTGCACCACCTCCACCGCCACAACCCCGGGAACCGAATTGGGTGAAGAGTCTTGCAGACCTTCGACCCGCACACTTTAAGGGGGAGACCGATCCCGCCAAGCTTGAGGCGTATATCTCCAAGCTGGAGACCGCCTTCGAGACCCTTGATGTCCCTGCTTGGATCAAGGTGCGTCTGGCTGCGTTCTACCTGAAAGGGGCAGGAGGCGATCAGTGGAAGCTGGTGAGGGCCGAGCATGTGGCCAATCCAGAGTTCGGCTGGGAGCAGTACACCACATTGCTACGAGCAAAGTACTACCCCGCCCATGTCCAGACGAAGAAGCGCTTGCAGTTGGATGCTCTTAAGCAGACCGACAAGATGACGGTGGACGAGTATTACTCAGAGTTCACCGCCTTGCTCCGTCTTCTGCCAGGTCTGGGATATTCAGACCAGATATTGGTGGACCGCTTCTATGGCGGGCTTAGCCATCGACTCCGCTACGGCATGGGGCCGACGAGTTACACTACCTTGCAGGTAATAAGAATGGTTGAGATTTGAATAAGTAAATGAGTAAACTTTGGATTATGAAAAGATAAGAGTGACTAATACTGTGGAAAGCAGGAGTGCTATCATGCCGCTGCTAAGGTTGAGATAACCGTCCAGCTGAGGGACGAAGAGAATGCTAAGAGGAAGAGTGCCGGTAAGAGCACGGAGAACCAAGGGCAAGGTGGGTACAAGAAACAAAAGTACCAGCCTCAGACCCAGAAAAGTCAGAACCAAAAAAGGAAGGAGGTAAAGGAGAAGGCTCCGGAAGAGCCACTGAAGTTGACATATGCATATGCAGCTACACCCCTGCGCTCAAGGGCGCCAAAGGGTAAGGGATTGATATTGAGTGAGTTATGAGACAACTAGTAACCGTTTGAGATATGAGTACTAATATTGCGAATGATCAGGGTCTGAGACTGAAAAGGGAGCCGGTGGTGGCTACCAGCGATGCTACATCTGTAGGTGGTGTCACAAGGACCACCCCGGGCTCGATTGCAAGGGGAATAAGGTGGAGTGCAATTACTGTGGGGTATACGGACACCGAGCATACGAGTGCTTCCGGAACCCCGCTAGCAGAGCCTATAGACCCGAGACTAAGGGCAAGGGCAAGACCGATCAGGGAGCTGGATCTGACGGTCAAAGGAGGGTGCAGCAAGCTGCAGACAAGAACCCACGGGTGACCCAGAAGTCGGGACCCACACTACACTTGGTGGACCGGGACGATGAGCCTGAACCCTCATCGAGGCCAGGTACCGCTATGACCACTTAGTAATAAAATTACCTGCTTACCGCATTATCATGCATGTTGGGTGAATAATTGAGTTAAGTGAGAATGAGATGAGATTAGAACTTAAGTAAGATATAACCTACTACCACTTTAGGAAGCTTCAACATCTGCTATCCAGTACCATCTACACCTAACCCGGAGTACACCGACATTGAAACCATAGACTTTCCAACCGAACAATGTCAGGTTATCCGCCCAGGTATGATTTATTAAGGGGATACCTGACACCCGAAGCACAAATAGCCGTCATCAGAAGATGCAATCAACTAGGAATGGGACCGGGAGGTTTTTACACACGGAGTACCCAGGGGGAGCAAGGATGAAATTAAAAATGATGAGCCTAGGCAAGGATTGAAATCTGTATGCCAAGAACTACCAAACCACGAGGATGCAAGATGGAGTCTCACCACCGGGAATACCCGAAGAGTTCCATCCAGTTATTACACAAGTCGTGGAAATCACTCAGCAGTTGGAAGCTGAACCGATTCCAAACATTCAAGCAGACATTTGCATTGTGAACTTCTATGAGAAGGATGGGCGACTTGGATTACACCAGGATAAGGACGAGACAACAAAGTCTCTCGAAAGAGGGATACCCGTAGTGTCTTGGTCCATGGGGGATGATGCAGAGTTTTTATACGGCGAGCAGAAGCGTGCGGACCGTGCAAATAAGTTGGTACTTAAGTCTGGAGATGTATTAGTTATGGGAGGAGAGTCAAGGATGTTATACCATGGGATTAAGAGAATCAAGCTGAATACAGCACCATCAGCAGTAATCAATGCGACACACATGAGACCAGGAAGATTAAACCTAACCTTTAGACAATATTAGTCATGTAATGCTTTAGTATGGGATAAGAAATAAGATGTAAGACTTAAGCACATGTTGTAAACAGGATGGTTATGAATAAAATAACAGTGTTGTTCATATAAATTGTTACGACTCTTGTTATACCATCAATACTCATGAAGCTTGTGAACACAATTAGGTTATGGACTCGGTACGGAAGGTGCGCTAAGCATACTTACAGAGGCACAGGCCGACGCCAGCGGCACTATCCTCACCGGCACCTTTCCAATTAATGGGATTCAGGCATCAGTTCTCTTCGACTCAGGGGCCTCACATACCTTTGTCTCGGCATCTTTCGCGAGAAGGTTGGGGCTAGACGCTGATGAGCTACCCGACTTCACGGTAACACTCCCGTCTAAGGAGAAGGTTTGTTGCACTCACTACTACCGAGGAGCCATTGTCGGAATCAAGGGGGAAGACTTTCCAGTCAGTTTTATTGAGTTCAGGGAGTTGGGATTTGATGTTATTTTTGGGATGAACTGGTTGGAGCGGCACAAGGGACGTATCCTCTGCGCCGAGCATAGACTGCTGCTCAGGAGTCCGTCTGGGGTAGCAATATCATACCGCCAGAGGCCTAGAGAGCCTTCGACTAAGATCATCACCGCCATGGCAATGTATAAGGAATTGAGGAGAAAGGAAGAAGTGTACCTCTGCTATGTACAAGACATAGAGAGAGACCCCGAGTTCGACCCTGACTTACCGGTAGTGTCGGAGTTCCCCGACCTATTTCCACGGGAACTGCCCGGCATGCCACCCACTCGGGAGGTAGAGTTCACCATCGAGCTGCTACCTGGTACCGGACCGATAGCCAAGGCACCATACCATATGGCTCCGGCAGAAATGATTGAGTTAAAGGAACAGTTGAAAGATTTATTGGATAAGGGATTTATTAGACCAAGTGTATCACCATGGGGAGCGCCAGTTCTCTTCGTGAAGAAGAAGGATGGTAGTCTCCGCCTCTGCATCGACTACAGAGAGCTAAATGCAGTAACAATGAAGAATAAGTACCCACTACCCCGCATTGACGATCTGTTTGATCAGTTGAAGGGAGCATCTGTGTTTTCCAAGATTGATCTCAGATCGGGGTATCATCAGATAGCCATTAAGGAGGGAGATATTGAGAAGACGACATTCCGGACACGATACGGCCACTATGAGTTTACAGTGATGCCGTTCGGTTTGTCGAACGCACCGGCGAAGTTTATGGATCTGATGAACCGATGTTCCGGGAGCAGCTGGACAAGTCGGTTGTGGTATTCATCGACGACATATTGATATATTCGAAATCTAAGGTTGAACATGAGGAACACTTGAGGAGAGTATTGGAGTTATTGAGGGAGAACCAGCTACATGCTAAGTTCTCCAAGTGTGAGTTTTGGCTTGACCAGGTCTCTTTCCTAGGTCATGTCATCTCAGATGCTGGGATCTCAGTGGATCCAGCAAAGATTAATGCCGTACGTACTTGGCCAAGACCGAAGACTGTTACCGACATTCGGAGCTTTCTGGGTCTGGCAGGTTATTACAGGTGGTTTGTTAAGGATTTCAGCAAGGTCGCAAACCGATGACTAGTCTGATGAAGAAAGATGCACCATTCTTATGGACGGCTGACTGTGAGAGATCATTTCAGAGTTTGAAAGACTCACTGACCACTGCACCGGTTCTGACCATTCCAGACGGTACAGAGGGCTTTGAGGTTTATTGTGATGCATCCGGCCGAGGGCTGGGTTGCGTGCTCATGCAACATGGCAAGGTGGTGGCATATGCCTCACGCCAGTTGAAGAAAACATGAGGAGAACTACCCCACACATGATTTAGAGCTGGGAGCTGTAGTCTTCGCTTTGAAGATATGGCGCCACTACTTATACGGGGTTAGTGTGACGATCTACACCGATCATAAGAGCTTAAGATACATATTTACTCAGAAGGAGTTGAATCTCAGACAGAGGAGATGGTTAGAATTTTTGAAAGACTATGACATTGACCTCCAATACAAAGAGGGGAAGGCCAATGTTGTGGCAGACGCCCTGAGCCGTCGAGCACACACTCCATTCGCTAGTCTCTTTCTCCAGCTTGGTCGATGAGGTGCGAGAGGCTCAGAGGACAGATGAGTACATGAGAGAGGTTAGATAGAAGTTGATAGATGGTACCTTTGAGAGTCAGAAATATGACTTCAGACTGCACGACGATGATCTGATCAGACTTAAGGGCCGGTTATGCATACCACGGGGCAACACGGATCTGAAAGACCGTGTACTTAGGGAATCACACTGTTCTTCAGTTTCCATCCATCCGGGAGCCTCTAAGATGTATAAAGACATGAAGAGGTACTTCTAGTGGTCGGGGATGAAGACAGATGTTACCGAGTTCGTCTTGAGGTGTCTCACATGGCAGAAGGTAAAATTCGAGCACCGACGAGGCGGAATGGTACAGTCGATGCCAGTTCCGGAGTGGAAGTTCCATGATATCTCCATGGACTTTGTAGTTGGGCTCCCACCTGCTAGGGGAGGTCTCAACATGATATGGGTGGTAGTGGATCGCCTTACCAAAGTAGCCCGATTCATACCGATGAAGGATACTTGGAAGGTGACCACATTAGCTGAGTTATTTGAGAAAGAAATAATGAGACATCACGGGATACCAAAGACCATAGTGTCAGATAGAGATACCAGATTCCTTTCGAGGTACTGGAGAGCTACCAGAGAAGCGTTGGGTACAGAACTCAAGCTGAGTACCGCGTTCCATCCTCAGACAGATGGTCAGACAAAGCGTACTATTCAGACACTCGAGGACATGCTGAGGGCATGTGCCTTAGACTTCCAGGGCAGTTGGATTGACAAATTGCATCTGATCGAGTTTTCATACAACAACAGCTATCACGCTTCGATCAAGATGGCACCTTTTCAAGCGTTGTACGGTAGACCATGTCGTACACCGCTCTGCTGGGATGAGTCGAGTGAGACGGTCATTATAGGACCAGATTATTTAGAGCAAGTTAAGGCTGAAGTTCAGCAAATCAGGGAGTACATGAAAGTGGCTCCAGATAGGCAGAAGTCGTATGCTGATGTTCGACGACGAGACCTGGAGTTCACAGTGGGCGACCGGGTATTTCTGCGAGTTTCACCGATGAAGGGTGTATTCAGATTTGGGCAGAAGGGCAAATTAAGCCCGAAGTTTGTTGGTCCTTATGAGATTACGGAGCGGGTGGGCCCGGTTGCTTACAGGTTGAATTTACCTGCTGAACTGGGTAAAATGCATGATGTTTTTCATGTTTCACAGCTAAAGAAATACATGCACCACCCCTCCCATGTGTTAGAACCTGAGAGGTTGACATTAGAACCGAATATGAGATCAGTGGAGCTTCCTCAGAGAATCTTGGACAGTAAGACTAGGGACACTCACCACAAGTCAGTGCGACTGGTGAAGGTTCTCTGGTCTAACCAGGATGTCGAAGAGGCCACATGGGAATTAGAGGATAAGATGAAGGCGAAGTACCCTTCTTTGTTTACTGACTAGATCGTCTGTATAGGGTACGGGGCGTACCCCTTTTTAAGGGGGGTAGAGCTTCCTCGCTTTTGAGTTAGGAAACAAACTTGTTGTCATTTGTTGGTTGTTTAAGATGTGATTTTGTGTATGTTGCTACACTTTGGTGATAAGTTTGAGTTATGTATAATACTTATGTATTGTATTGTCAATTGACCTTCGATTCTTGAGATGTGTGATTGAGAATATAAGATGTGGTGTTAAGATTAAGAGAATTGAGTACTGTGAATGGTTAAGCATATATGTGAACTTTGGGGACAATGTTCTTTTAAGGGGGGTAGATTGAAATACCCCAAACTTAGATATGGTGTTTAAGTGATAAACTAAGATATAAGAAGGCTAAATAATGCCTTAGAAACATTAAGAAACCATTTTAATCAAAGAAAACATAAGGAAACACCAAAAGAGCAGTTTAAGCAAAAACGTGCTCTAAGCTTGGAGAGACTTGGGTGAGCACCCAAATATCATTCTTAGACCGTAGTAATATCCTAATGGTCATTTTAAACCAATTACCAAAGAAAACCAAGCTTGAAAACAAGTTAAAACACAAAATGTGCTTTAAGGAGTCTTAAAGCACATTTTTGAAAAATTGTCTTGTAAATAGGTTTTGAGTGGCTAAATGTCCATCATTACTCTTTAATTAACATGTGTACTAATTAGTATCACATTAGGAAGTCTAAATCAATGGGAAATCAAAAATTTCACAATTATGTGCCTTGTTTAGTGAATAGTAACCAAATAATGCTAGTTTAAGACATTAGTCAAAGTAAGTCAATTAAATGGTCAACAAAGACCACAATACACCTTAGTTGACCAAGGGGGGCCGGTTTTTAAGTGTGACTCACCACACTTATCTAGTTAAGTAATGAATAAAGCAAAAGTAAGTAAATTCACTATTCACCTTTAACATAAATATCTTACCTTTACTTACCTCTCTCCTGACCTCTTCATTCTCTCTTGTTCCCACCGGTTTTGAGCTGCTCCTCTCTTCTTCTCCAACGTGAAGAACAACCTCTATGCTAGCTTCACCTTCCTTTGAATACTACTTACTCATTTAGCTCCAAAACCAAAACAAAACACATATTCTTCTTAGTTAGCTCAAGCTCCTTCTTTCTATCTTTTCAAAACTTCAAGAGCCTCATTTTGGAGCCAAGGCAAATCGCCATTAGAGGAGGAATCCAAGTTTGGAGAGTTCATTGGCTTCTCCATTCTCTTAAGGTAAGGAATATGTAAGAAAATCTAGGTTTCCATCATATTCTTCCCTTGTCCGAAAATTTGTACTCATGGGACTCCATGTTTATGCTTTGTTCTAGCTTGTTTTTACTCTTCAAAGGATAAAGGAGGTCCCTTGCTTCATATCCAAGCTTGTCTTGAGAAACCAAGGTAAAACAATCAATTTAATACTTTAAAACACATTTTAACCTAGGTTTTTATTCCTTAAGGTTAGTGTGTTGTTTAGTACTCATTGGAGCCATTGAATGTTGGTTAGAACATTGCCAAGGAGCACTTGATTTGGTGACCGAGATTGAGCAAAGAAAACCTAAGGAAGAAAGTTTGTGAAGCTTGAAAAAGAACAAGGTAAATGTCTTACTTTAAAGTGTTTAATGCATTAAGGGATGGGATTTAGGTATATGATGAATGTAGCTTAAGGTTTACATAAAAAAAAAAAGTGGGGCTATATATAACCTAGGTGAAACAATGACTATGTTTGAGAACTTTTGACTAAGGAGCCAATGAGAAAAGAGATAGTTAAACAATGTTGAGATGAATTACAAGAAGCATTTTATTTCAATGGGAGCCTTGTTGGGTGTATTCGCAGGTTAAAGGCAATTATATGTGGAAATTCAGTGGTTAAGATTATTGTCATTTAAGGGCCTAAGTGCCAAGCATTTTAAGTTTATACACTATATGATGATGTGGTATAGTTTTGGTGTAAGTGGTGTGTTAAGGTGTTGTGATGGGAATTCGAGTGATCTTGGTTGTTTGATGGTGAAAAACCAAGTGTTTGGATGTAACTATATACTAGAGAACCCATGGCAAAATTTAGAGGAGAACCTAAGTGTTTAAGATATTCTAAGGAGATTTCATGACTAAGGAAGTCCTAGAAAGTTTTAGAGGTTGTCTTGATGAAAAGGGTGAGTTTAAGGTGTATAATGAGTTAGAATGACCTAGACATGATCATGGAGGATTTAGGAACCAAATGAATGTACTAGTGTATTTAGGACTTAGGCAAACATTGGTAAACTAGTAGAAAAGAGATAATGTGTTGGATGATGTGTTGGAGAAATATGTGACTACTTCTTCAACCTAGGCAGTGTACCTAATCGTTTTGCGGGACAGTGGAATTGTGGGGTGTCGAACTCTTGGGGACCTTGCTGTGGTTTAATTGATAGTTCAATTTAATTGAGAATTCTAATTAGACTACTGAGCAGAAACTTATCATTTTTTTTGAGAGAAATTGTGGTTTAGAACTTAGTGTAAACAAACAGTAAAAACAACAATTAATTAGAACAGATTAATAAAAGCAGTTATGGAACTCTTTGTTTTAAGGAAGCACCCCGGGTTGTTCTGCTCACCTATTTTACTCAATTATATTATTGTAGACTTCCCGCTTAAACAATAAACTCAAGAATCTTAATTAGTATATTGACCGTTCCCTGTCTAATAAACCCTGATTAATTTAAATAACAAGTGCAATACCTTGTTCAAGTTATTAATAAATTAATCGCATTATTAACAATTCCTATTGGAGACTGGTAAACCTGTAGGTGAAAACTCACTTCTAGTCGTTAACCTGCTTTGACTCCTCTTGTCTAGAATCTTGTCTCAGCACTGCATTTTGACAAGAAATGTAAACACCCCTACAACGCCCCTATCAACTACCGAAATCGCAGCGGAAATAACCAACCAAACAATAACTAAACACTTTGGTGTTACAACGCCGTTAACCACCCACGTGGTTAACTAGGCAGAATAAATACAAGTGTATCGGTCTGATGATCAGACTCCCGAGCATAGAATCTAACATCCATATATATAAACATAGCCAACCATACCGAGTACTTAATTTACAACACACCTACCAACCATAAACATCCACCACTGTTTAACAACGGTACCAAAATGTAATGCCTCGGGAGCACAGGCGCATCCCGGGCTCAACAACCAACATAGCAAAAGTACATCAACGACCTAGGATCTAGAGCCACTCCGCTTCTTCGATCCTCATCCTGCAATAAAATATGGACCCCCGAGGGGGTCAGCAACCTTTGCTAGTATGGCTAACGCGCAGCCCATCGGCTACCGGGATCGCGCAACCAATTGTCATGATAACATGGCATTCATTTTAAAACATCCAACATATATATAATATATATATATATATATATATATATATATCATAGCATAGCAAGGGAAATTGCATAGCATCATAACAATACATATCACCATAAAATCGGTCCTCACAAGGAACCTTCCACCATAGTTAGTATAACCCTGTGAGCCTAGAGATTTTTTACCAATCCCATGTTAAGCTCGTTACCAACCTCGTTACCGTCCAGTTATATAGAACGGTTAACTTATACCCAAGGTGTGTCGGATATAGTAATCCCAAGCACACCGAAATAACATACGTATGCCCCTGTGGCCCGACGTGAGTCAGTAACTAGCTTTGGATAAGCTAAGGGAAGGTAGAAACCAAATTGGAATACCACCTATACATACACCAAGAGAGCCGAACCGGATATGATATCGACCCCCATCCATCACACGCGTGGCCGGAACAACCGGACTCCTCACTCCCCCGATTAGCACTTGTTAGTGATCACACAATGTTTGTTAAGTCACATACAAGCAAATACTCAGGTCTTGTTAGACAACCAAGGGAAAGGAGTCACAACACTACAACATCATAATGTATAACAACTGTAAACTCTTTTCATGCCTTAATCTTATAAGGTCGTAACACACAGAAAAAAACAACATCCAAGCCGGTGTAAACCGGTAGGCAACAGACTGCAAGAAAAACCATACCTTGGTCCTTGCCTCGATTGGTTTCCACCTTGAGAGAATCCTAAACACATTAGTAACGTCGGTTAATTATTTATTTAACTTCAAACTTACTAAGTATTTAACATGATTGTATGACATGTTTTAATGTCTATTCTACCCTAGGTTACCTTCATTATACACCCTAGGGTTCACTACATAAGTCACATTCTTTTCTGTTTTTTTTTTACAAGTTTAGGTCCGACCGACCTTACCGACCGGACTTACCCAAGTCCGGTCGATTCCAGAACACATTTCCATCAAAATTTTCTACTCCGACCGACCTTGTAAGTCCGGTCGCATGTTCGGTCTTTTCCCGAGAGTTTCTTCCCTTTGAAAATTTAGCCCGACCGGACTTGCCAAGTCCGGTCCTATGTCCGGTCTATTCCAGTAACTCAATCCGTACACAAAATACAAGCCCGACCGACCTTGCAAGTCCGGTTTCAAGGTCGGTCCATTCCAGAAGCCAATTTTCGCAGGGTAAACTGGGCTCGACCGAACTTGCAAGTCCGGTCGCAAGTCCGGTCTGCCCCAGATCTTTGTTTTCCTTTTACATTCAACTCCAAACTTCACCCCATATAACCTAGTACTCCCTAACCTCATTTGGGCACTTTAAACACACCTTAAGACATCCTTAAACACTCATAAAACTCATTTTCTAATTCCTTAAACCTTTACTTATATCTTCACAAAATTCCTAACACTTACAATGTTTTCTCCTAGTTTTTCAAGTGGTGTTTCATACCTATGATAACTACTATCCCAAAAGCTTTCTCCTTATTTTAACATCATCTCCCAAGCATCATCTATTACAACTAACTCCTTATGTCATTCTTTAAATTCTTTTCCAAGTTTACACTTTCTCCTTATTTTACCAAAGTTTGCCTAAGTCTTTTCCTAAGTCCAAAATGACTTTGGTACATACTAAAACTTCAAGCTCAAGCCTAAGTCCTTGTCACACCCTAGAACACTTAGACATTATATCTTCTCTAGTAAAACACCTAGTCATTTCCTAACACCTTAACTCACCAAACCTTTTGTAAACACTTGGAACTTCTTGATTCTTACCTAAATTTTGACATGGATTCCCTAGAACATTACTAAGCCTAAACACTTTGTTTCTCCATTAAACACACAAGAACATCTAGAATCACCAAGAACACTCTCCCACACAAAACTTACTCAAATCACACCACATTACAATATAAAGCATAACCTAAATTGCATGGCACTTAGGCCCTTAAAATGCATGGCTCTTAGGCCCTTAAAGTGCTTAAATCATAAACACTGAATTTCCACAATATATATGCCTTTAACCTGCGATTACATACAAACAGGCATATGTTATTTTACTAGTCTCCTTGAGAACACTTTACTAAGTCATTCACCATTTGCTCTTTAGGTAGTTTTAATAAGCATTTATAAGCTCATTTCTCCTAAGGCATTAAACAACATTAGGTTAGTAGATTTACCTCTTTTCCAAAACACTTCCTTCTTGTTTCCTTACAAAACCGTATGGTATTTTGATTCCTTGTCAAGCTCTAAAAATATACAAACACCATAATGAGTATTCAAGCTTTGAGCTTCATCTCATTGTAAACCCTAATTTACATTGTTTCAAAAACATTAATGTAGTTTTTACCTTGATCTTTGAGAGAGTTTGAATATATACAAGAGAGGACTCCACCTAGTCCATGAAGAGTTGAAATGAAGCTAGAACAAAGTCACACAAAGAGCTATATCAATGTGTATTTTCGGTCAAGGTAAAAACATGGAGGAAACATGATTTTCTTTGAGATTTTTACCTAGAAGCAAAGGGGATCAACAATATGTAAAAAGACAAGCTCAAGCTCCTTCAATGGTGGAACTCCATGGCACCGAAATGGGGCTCTTGAAGCTTTGAGAAGATAGAAATGAAGAGCTTGATGAGAGGAAGAGATTGGTGGTGTTTGTTTTTGATTTGGACAAGTGAGCTTGATTTAGCAAGAGGTCAAAGATGGAGTTTTTATGGTGGTAGTGGTATTACCGTGAGAGAGCAGCAAGAAGGAAGGAAGAAGAGGTTGGGACCGTGGGAAATGAAGGAAGAAATGAGAATGAGATAGAATTTGCTTTTAAGAAGATATTTGTAGTAATAAAGTAAAAAGTAAGTTTAATTAGTTTTCTTTCCTTACTTATTATATCAACTAGAGAGTGGTGAGTCACCACACTTAGAAAACCGGCCCTATATTATAATGAGGGTATTTTAGTCTTTGTTTGTCAATTTAATTACTTAGTACAACATATGTTATAAACTAGCTTATAAAAATCACTATTCACCTAAACAAGGCACTTAGAAGTGAAATTTTTGATTTCCCATTAATATAGCCACCCAAATGTGATACTATATAGTACACATATATATTAAGAGTAATGATGGACATTTAGCCACTCAAAACTCATTTACAAGACAATTTTCAAAAATGTGCTTTAAGACTTCTTAAAGCACATTTTGTGTTTTAACTTGTTTTCAAGCTGGTTTTCTTTGGTAATTGATTTAATATGTTCATTAATATATATATAAGGTCTTGGCAAGTTCATTAGGTCTTACCCAAGCCTATTCCAAGCTTAGAGCACATTTTAGCTCTTATTGACTTTAAAGCACATTTTGTGTTTTCTTTAGTTTAAATTGTTTACCAATGTTTCTAAGACTCTTTTTAGTCTTAATAAATCATGTTTTAATGTTTAACCAACATACCAAGGTTTGGGGTATTTCAATCTACCCCCCTTAAAAGAACTTTGTCCCCAAAGTTCATACTTCACACATATCTTACTATTAGAACACGGGGAAC
This sequence comes from Limonium bicolor, assembly GCA_023374045.1. Taxonomy (NCBI): domain Eukaryota; kingdom Viridiplantae; phylum Streptophyta; class Magnoliopsida; order Caryophyllales; family Plumbaginaceae; genus Limonium; species Limonium bicolor. The sequence goes on from CM041779.1 coordinate 319,460,847, forward strand.
ACTATAAAAACAATACTTCCAAAACATCATTTCCAACACTACCATCATTCTTACACCACAACGGACTCAAGGTCCAAACCACATAATACCATTCAGACACAACGGTCTGTAACATAACATAGACAATGTATACATATACATGTCGTACACAACCATAACCGAAACGGCTCTACCCCCTTAAAAGGGGTACGCCCCGTACCCTATACATATAAACACTAAGAAGCAAACAATGATGGGTGCTTCGCCTTCATCTTATCTTCCAGCTCCCAAGTGGCCTCCTCAACGTCCTGGTTAGACCAGAGGACCTTCACCAGTCTCACAGACTTATGGCGAGTGTCTCGAGTCTTAGTATCCGAATCGTACGGGAGTCTCCACTGATCGCATGGTCGGCTCTAAGGTTAGCCTTTCAGGCTGAAGCACATGAGACGGATGAGACATATACTTCTTCAACTGGGACACATGAAATACATCATGTACCTTGCCCAGCTCGGCGGGTAAATCAAGTCTATAAGCTACCGGGCCGATCCGCTCCGTCACAACATAAGGACCCACATATTTCGGGCTCAACTTGCCTTTTGGCCAAAACGAAATACTCCCTTCATGGGGGATACCCTAAGAAATACCTGATCGCCTACGGTGAACTCCAGGTCGCGTCGGCGCACATCTGCGTACGACTTCTGTCTATCCTGGGCTGCTTTCATGTTAGCCCGGATCTGGCGAACTTCTGCCTGAACCTGTTCCAGATACTCTGGTCCTATAATGACCGTCTCACTCGACTCATCCCAGCATAATGGCGTGCGGCATGGTCTACCGTACAATGCCTGGAAGGGAGACATCTTGATCGAAGCATGGTAACTGTTGTTGTAACTAAACTCGATCAGATGTAACTTATCAATCCAGCTGGTCTGAAAGTCAAGTGCGCATGCACGTAACATATCCTCAAGTGTCTGGATGGTGCGCTCACTCTGACCATCTGTCTGTGGGTGAAACGCTGTGCTCAATTTCAGTTCAGTACCTAGTGCCTCTCGCGTAGACTTCCAATATCTGGATAGGAATCTGGTATCTCTGTCGGATACAATCGTTTTCGGAACCCCATGATGTCTTACAATCCTCTATCGAAGAGCTCTGCAAGCTTAGCCACTTTCAGGTGTCCCCTTCATCGGTATGAATCGAGCCACCTTGGTCAGTCGGTCTACCACAACCCAAATCATATTCAGACCTCCCCTTGTAGGCGGAAGCCCTACCACGAAGTCCATAGATATGTCATGGAACTTCCACTCCGGCACTGGCATTGGCTGCACCATACCACCAGGCCGTCGGTGCTCAAACTTGACCTTCTGACAAGTGAGACACCTCAACACATAGTCATTCACATCCTTTTTCATTCCAGTCCACCAAAAATATCTTTTCATACCTTTATACATCTTTGAAGCTCCGGGGTGAATCGATGTCGTAGAACAATGGGATTCACTCAGTATGCGCTCCTTCAGCTCAGCGCTACTCCTCGGTATACACAAAGCCATTAAGCCTAATCAGGTCATCATCGTAGTCTGAAGTCGTACTTCTGACCCTCGAATGTGCCATCAATAAGCTTCTGTCTAATCTCCACCATATACTGATCCGTCATTGAGCACTCCGCACCTCTTCAACCAAGCCAGTATGAGAGACTAGCGAATGGAGAGAGTGTGCTCGGCGACTCAATGCGTCAGCTACCACATTTGCCTTACCCTCCTTGTACTGTAAATTGATGTCATAATCATTTAGGAACTCGACCCACCTTCTTGCCTCATGTTCAACTCTTTCTGAGTGAATAAGTATTTCAAACTCTTGTGGTCGGAATAGATTGTCACGCTTACCCCATACAAATGATGTCGCCATATCTTCAGTGCGAAGACAATGGCCCCCAATTCTAAGTCGTGGGTAGGGTAGTTCTCCTCATGCTTCTTCAGCTGTCGGGAGGCGTAAGCCACGACCTTCCCGTGTTGCATCAACACACAACCCATACCCCTGCCTGATGCGTCGCAATAGACCTCAAAACCATCTGGACCGTCTGGTAATGTCAGAACCGGTGCAGATGTCAGAGCATCCTTGAGACTCGTGAAAGCACTCTCACAGTCGACTGTCCACTCGAATGGTGCATCCTTTTTCATCAAGGAAGTCATCGGCTTCGAGACACTGGAGAAGTCCTTCACAAACCTCCTATAATAACCTGCCAGACCGAGGAAGCTCCTGATGTCGGTAACTGTCTTCGGCCTAGGCCAGGTGCGCACTGCATCTATCTTTGCCGGATCAACAGCGATCCCGGCCTCAGAAATCACATGTCCAAGGAAGGATACTTGGTTCAACCAAAATTCACACTTAGAAAATTTAGCATACAGCTGATTCTTTCTCAATGTTGCAATACATCTCTCAGGTGGCTTTCATGCTCACCTCTCGATTTCGAATACAAGTATGTCATCGATGAAGACTACCACTGATTTGTCCAACTGATCTTGGAACAAACGGTTCATTAAGTCCATGAACTTTGCTGGTGCATTTGACAAGCCAAACGGCATAACTGTGAACTCATAATGCCCATACCTAGTTCTGAATGCTGTCTTTTCGATATCACTGTCACGGATGGCAATCTGGTGGTATCCGGAACGTAGGTCTATCTTGGAGAATACTGATGCTCCCCTCAGCTGATCAAATAGATCGTCGATGCGTGGTAAGGGGTAACGGTTCTTCACCGTAACAGCATTCAGCTCCCGATAATCAATACATAGGCGGAGGCTACCGTCCTTCTTCTTCACGAAGAGGACCGGCGCTCCCCATGGTGAAACACTAGGGCGGATAAAGCCCTTGTCGAGTAGGTCTCTCAGCTGCTCCTTGAGCTCTGTCATCTCTGCTGGAGCCATACGATAAGGCGCTTTCGCAATGGGTCCGGTGCCCGGAACTAGATCAATCTCAAACTCAACCTCTCGTGCTGGCGGCATGCCCGGCAGTTCCTTAGGAAATACATCAGGAAACTCCGACACTACCGGCACATCTGGGCTAAACTCAGGGTCTCTCTCTATGTCCTGGACATAGCAGAGGTATACATCATTTCCTCGTCGCAACTCACGATACATGGCCATGGCGGTGATGATCTGTGTCGAAGGCTCCCTGGGCCTCTGGCGGTATGATATAGTAACCCCAGATGGACTCCGAAGAAGCAGTCGATGCTCGGCACATAGGATTCTACCCTTGTACCGCTCCAACCAGTTCATCCCGACAATCACATCAAAACCTAGTCCGTCGAACTCTATCAAGTCGATCGGAAACTCCTCATCCATGATTCGAACAACAGCATCTCGGTAGTAGCGGGTACACCTGATCCGCTCTTTCGACGGGAGAGTGACCACGAAGTCTGGCATCTCTTCACCGTCTAACCACAGCCTCTTCGCAAATGATAGCGAAATGAATGTGTGTGAGGCTCCAGAGTCGAACAAGATCGATGCATCCACGCCATTCACTGGAAAGGTACCGGTGAGGATTGTGCCGCTCTTGCCGGCTTCTGCCTTATTGCAGACACTCTGTATACCCCCGTTCCGAGTGCACAGCCTAATTCATTGGCAAACTCATAAGTATACGGTAGTAACACGTTGATACACTCCAAAACAACATCCCTTTATTCATTAACACAGTCTTTACACCATAAGTTGGTTACATTGTAGACATGGCTAAATATAACATCTTTAGCATACACTGGCTTAATACATCACATGATTACACTAGGCTCAAAACTGCCTGAAAGTCAAATTCAAGCGTCCGGGTTTCAGATGTGTGGCATTACCACTGTCGATGGTGCGGTATTCAACTTAATCTTCTTGATACCGTGGTATAACATCCTTGATTGTCCTCCCATGATCAATACATCACCTGATTTCAACACTAGCTTCTTTGCGAGATCACCACGCTTCTGCTCGCCGTACATAAACACAGCGGTATCACCAATGGACCAAGACACCACGGGTACTCCCTTACTTAGAGACTCGGGTGACTCGTCCTTATCTTGGTGTAACCCTAACCGTCCACCTTTCTGGTAGAAGTTCACAATGCATAAGTCTGCTCCACGTTCGGAATCGGTTCCGATTCAAGTTGCTGAGCAATTCCCACGGTGTGGTTAACAACCGCAAGGAACTCCTCAGGTTACCTGGTACAGTTGCTCCGTCTTCAGCTCGCACATCCTGATATGACTTGGTGTAGGGATTCCAGTCCTTACCCATGCACATCATCTTCAGCTTCATCTTCGAACCGCTCGGGTATTCGGGTGTGTAGAAACCTCCTGGTGCTGCTTCAAGTTCGTTGCAACGTCTGATGATGTGGACTTGTGCTTCTGGTGTCAGGTATCCACTCAAGAGTATCATACCTGGTTGGATAACCTGACATTGCTCTAGTGGAAATTCGGTGATGCTGATGGTGGTCTCTTCAGGGTTTGGTGTGGGCGGGATTGGATAACAGATATTGAAGGTTCCTAAGTTTCAAATTGCCTAACTTTAGGTGTTTTCCACATTATATTCCAACTCTTTACTTATGTGTTTATACCCTTAGACTTGCTAACACTCATGCATGAAATGCGGTAAGCAATCACTTTTTCATTTAACAGTTTAGGCGGTACCTGGTCTCGAAGAGGATCCTGGTGCCTCAGACCGGTCCACCACATTCAGGGCGGCCTTGCCGGACCCCGTACCCTTCCCCTTCTGGGATTCAGTGTACTTCTTGTCAGAAGTCTGCTGAATGATCGCCTTCGGGCCTTCAGTGATCGTGGTAGTATTACCCTTCCACTGCCCCTTTGGCTTATAGTTCCTGCTGTTGGGGTTCGTCCAACACTCAAATTTGCGGTGCCCCATCTTCTGGCAGTGACGACACCTCACATCATTCCCCTTGCAGTCTTTGCCGGGGTGGTCTCCATTGCACCACTTACAGTAAAAGTGGCGCTCCGGTCCAGAACCCGCGCTAGCTGCTACAACAACACACAATCAATACTCACTTTCCATCTTATCAACATACACCTCAACTAGATACACATGATTAAGTAATTACCCTTAGGCGGGTAGGAGCGTAGAGGCTTCGCCGCATACGCATACGTGAGCTTCAGTGGCTCATCAGCTGTGGTGGTCTGGGCTTGGCCCTTGTCACCCTGGTACTGACCCTTCTGGGGCTGAGGGTAGGGTTTCTTTTTCTTTCCTCCCCCATACCCTTGCTGACTCTGGCCCTCGTTGGTGGCCTTGCGCTTGTGCGCATTCTCCTCGTCCCTCAGACGGACGGTAATTTCAACCTTAGCAGCGGCATGATAGCACTCCTGAATTTTAGGATGTCAGTCACGCCCCGCAAAACACTTACCAACTTACATTAACATTCACTCAAGGTATAGATTGATTCACAACAAAGTACTCTAACTACCTGCAAGGTGGTATACTCAGCTGGCCCCATCCCATAGCGGAGACGGTGGCTAAGACCATTGTAGAACCGGTTCACCAACACTCGGTTCGAATACCCAAGGTCTGGTAACAGGTGGATAAGGCCGGTGAATGCGGTGTAGTAGTCATCAACCGACATCTTATCCCCCTGCCTCAGACTGTCCAGCTCGAGGCGCTTGGCCTCCTGCACATGAACAGGGTAATACTTGGCTCGCAGTAGAGCCGTGTACTCCCTCCAACCAAACTCAGGATCAGCCATCCTGTCCTCTTTCACCAACTTCCACCAACTCTGTGCCGTACCCTTCAAGTAGTATGCGGCAAGACGGACCTTGGCTTCAGCAGGTACTGCCAAGGTCTCGTAGGCGGTCTCCAGTTCGGAGATGTACGCCTCCAGCTTTCGAGGATCAGTCTCCCCATTCAATGATGGCGGTCTCAGATCAGCCAACGCCTTGACCCAATTAGTCTCTCGTGGCGGTGGTGGTGGTGGCTGAACTCCGGGTTGTTTGCCCTTGCTGTATACAGCAACCAAATCGGGTACCAACTGGGCTACGGCGGCTGCAACTGCCTCAGCCATTAGTCTGTGCCGTAGTATCATCGCCCTGGTCACCCATCCTCCAGTACCGCGCCCGCGCCTCTACCTCGTGGTCTACCTGCCATCTGAATTTATGAACATTTCATTAGCATTATGCTTGCACACTTATCGGTCCAATGGTTATAGCATCTTCCCGACAACCAGGTAATTCCACACTTAATTAGTGGTTAACCTTTCCAATCTGTTCACTTAGGTATCTGTAGCTAGGTTTCCTAACTCGGTATATCCCTAAGCTCGGTATTCTAGTCATCAGAGCGATACTTCGCTCTGATACCACTTTTTGTAACACCCCTACAACGCCCCTATCAACTACCGAAATCGCAGCGGAATAACCAACCAAACAATAACTAAACGCTTCGGTGTTACAACGCCGTTAACCACCCACGTGGTTAACTAGGCAGAATAAACAAGTGTATCGGTCTGATGATCAGACTCCCGAGCATAGAATCTAACATCCAATATAAACATAACCAACCATACCGAGTATTTAATTTACATCTCCACTACCAACTATAAACCTCCATCACAGTTTAACGAACGGTACCAAAATATAAACGCCACGGAGCACAGGCGCATCCCGGGCTCAACATCCAAAAACCAAAAGTACATCATCGACCTAGGATCTAGAGCCACTCGCTTCTTCGATCCTCATCCTGCAATAAAATATGGAGCCCCGAGGGCCAGCAACCTTTGCTGGTATGGCTAACGCGCAGCCCATCGGTACCGGGATACGCGCAACCATTGTCATGATAACATGGCATTCATTTTAAAACATCCAACATATATATATATATATATATTATATATAATATATATACCATAGCATAGCAAGGGAAATTGCATAGCATCATAAATACAATAACACCATAAAATCGGTCCTCACAAGGAACCTTCCACATAGTTAGTATACCATGTGAGCCTAGAGATTTTACCAATCCCATGTTAAGCTCGTTACCACCTCGTTACCGTCCAGTTATATAGAACGGTTAACTATACCCAAGGTGTGTCGGATATAGTAATCCAAGCACACCGAATAACATACGTATGCCCCTGTGCCCGTGAGTCAGTAACTAGCTTTGGATAAGCTAAGGGAAGGTAGAAACCAATTGGAATACCACCTATACATACACCAAGAGCCGAACCGGATATGATATCGACTCCTGTCCATCACACGCGTGGCCGGAACCGGACTCCTCATTCCCCCGATTAGCACTTGTTAGTGATCACACAATATTTGTTAAGTCACATACAAGCAAATATTTAGGTTTGCTAGACAACCAAGGGAAAGAAGTCACAACCTTACAACATCTTAATGTATAACAACTGTAAACTCTTTTCATGCCTTAATCTTATAAGGTCGTAACACACAGAGAAGCAAACAACATCCAAGCCGGTGTAAACCGGTAGACAACAGACTGCAAGAAAACCATACCTTGGTCCTTGCCTCGTTTCGTTTCCACCTTGAGAGAATCCTAAACATTAGTAACGTCGGTTAATTAACGCACTAGTCCATTATTAACATTATCTACTCAACATTACTAGTTTATTTTTATTTTACACTTGTTACAACTTTCATCCTTTTAATTGCCTTTAAAACCACCTACATGTCTTACATAACCTTTATTATATCATTACTAACCAACTACTATTTTTGATAACAATTCCCATCTTAAAACCATAATTTTTGGTCCATACAGTGGCCTGTCCGAACTTGTGTCCGAGCTTCCAAGTTCGGACGCAAGCCGTGATTTTAGACAGAAAACAGACACACCGTCGAACTTATGTCCGGACTTCGGAAGTTCGGACGTGAGCCGAGAAAAATTTAGACAGAAATCCGTGCGTCCGAACATGTGTCCGGACTTCCCAAGTTCGGACACAGTTCGAGAATAATCCTAAGGATGGGTGGGTACGTCCGAACATGTGTCTGGACTTCCCAAGTTCGGACACAGTTCGCGAGTGAGAATTTCTTTACCCAACAGGCCTGTCCGAACTTCCACATCCGGACGGAAGTTCGGACAAGGCATTATACTCCAATTCCTAAGCCTTTAAACCTTAACCAAATTTCCCCAAGGCCTCCAACACTTATAGTATCCTCTCCTTAAGTTTCTAAGTGGTATTCCTTGTCTATTCTATCATTACCAAGACATATCTTCTACACAACATTATTACTTAAACATCATTTCTTACAACCTAAAACTCTTTATGTCATCATTGAAATATCTTTTTCTAAGCTTACCCTTTCTCCTTATTTTACCAAAGTTTGCCTAAGTCTCAATCTAAGTCCCAAAGTGACTTTGGTACTTACTAAACCTCAAGCTCATGCCTAAGTCCTTGTCACACTCTAGAACACTTAAGACATTATATCTTCTCTTGTAAAACACCTAGTCATTTCCTAACACCTCTAACTCACCAAACCTTATGTAAACACTTAGAACTTCTTGCTTCTTTCCTAAATTTTGACATGGATTCCCCTAGAACATTACTAAGCCTAAACACTTTGTTTTCTCCATTAAACACACAAGAACACCTAGAATCAACAAGAACACTCTCATACACAACTTCACCAAATTCACACTACATTACCATATAGTGCATAATTTAAATTGCATGGCACTTAGGCCCTTAAAAGCATGGCTCTTAGGCCCTTAAAAAGCATAACCCTTAAACACTGAATTTCCACAATATTTGCCTTTGACCTGCAAATACACTCAACACACATATGCCTTTTACTAGTCTCTTGAGACACTTTACTAAGTCATTCACCATTTGCTCTTAGGTAGTTTTAATAAGCATTTTTAAGCTCATTTCTCCTAAGGCATTAAACAACATTAGGTTAGTAGATTTACCTCTTTTCCAAACCACTTCTTTCTTGTCTCCTTATAAAACCGGTAAGGTATTGTTTCCTTGTCAAGTTCTAAACAATATACAAACACCATAATGAGTATTCAAGCTTTGAGCTTCATCTCATTGTAAACCCTAATTTTACATTGTTTCAAAAACATTAATGTAGTTGTTTTACCTTGATCTTTGAAGAGAGTTTGAATATATAACAAGAGGGGACTCCACCTAGTCCATGAAGAGTTGAAATGAAGCTAGAACAAGGTCACACAAAGAGCTATATCAATGTGTATTTTCGGTCAAGGTAAAAACATGGAGGAAACATGATTTTTCTTTGAGATTCCTTACCTAGAAGCAAAGGAGAGTAATAATATGCCAAAATACAAGCTCAAGCTCCTTCAATGGTGGAACACCTTGGCACCGAAATGGGGCTCTTGAAGCTTTGAGAAGATAGAAATGAAGAGCTTGATGAGAGGAAGAGATTGGTGGTCTT